>LDPL01000001.1:94698-680847 GCA_001305505.1 Neonectria ditissima | reverse complement strand
GGGGGGGGGGTGAATTGCGGTTTGTTGGCTGGTTGCTTGCTTGCTTGTGCTGGGTATTAACGGCGTGGAGTGTGATTGGGATGGCTGGTGAGGTTTTCCGAACTGCGAGGTATTCCAGTGTGGACCGGGTGGTATATATGCCGACGGGTGGGTGAATCACTGGATGCGGCGTTTGGGGTGTTCAATCGTGATGTTTTGCTGTGCTGTCCGTGGGCGTTCCGTTCTCAACAATGCGCAAGGCTGTTCAGACAAGAACACTCGGAGCGCCTCACTGCCGCGCCTCTTTGACCACGGCGCCCGACCGCTTTGTCCGGCGCACGCTCGACCTGTCCGGCGCAGTTCCCTTCGAGTCCAAGGACCGGCGCCTCTCGATGTCGGCCCAGCTGCGCATCTCGAACGAGTTGGCCGAGGAGGCGCGGCGGCTGGGCGGCGGGCGGATGTAGGCCAAGTCGCCGGAGAACATGGCGGAGACGGGGAGGGGAAACATGAGGTGAGAGGGAAGAAGAGNTGGGGGAGGGGGGGGGGGGGGGGGGAGCAAGCAAGGCGGTTCAATGGAAGGATGGGGAAATGGCCGTGCTGTTGTCACGGGATGGGACGTGAATAGCGACGTGGCGAAGGAATGGCTTTGTTCTTCTTTATATCACGGCAATCGCTAAAGTTCGCGACTGCGTGTAGTAGCGGTATGGCTTTGACGTTGACGTGACGTAAGGCGGTGGGAGGGTCCCATCTCGCGATTAACCACGCCATGGGGCTTGCTGCGGTGTCGAACTTAAAGACAGATAAGTGATGCATTGGTTGTTGGGTCGACTGTTGAGTAGATTTATTAGTTGTCTAGTTGGTTGGAGGTTGGCGTGGAGTCAAGTCTTTTCTGGACTTGAACCGTAGCCGCATCACCAGTCAACCCGTCAACGAACCAGTCAATCTGCTTCTTCGGCCGAGGCAAAAGCCTACCGGACGTTGCGGACGATACACAGTCGTTGATTAATTGGCCTCCCCGGCTCGGCTCGTGACGTGGACTTCATGCCGTTGCCCTCGCATGTGCAATGCAGCATCCGGGCAGTGTGTCGCGAGTGGAAATACCCGAAGTTTGCTTGAAGCGGGATACGGAATGGAGTATCTAGTTATTGTATTCCACACTTGGAGTACCCATTGCTGGCTTCTTTGGGTGTCGGTTTCAGTACACAGTGGATGGTCTTTGTCTCAGCTATCGACCCGGTGGACTCTGTCTCGCCCGAGATACCTGGGTGATGCTTGGGTAAAGGCGTGGATCTGCTCTGGGCCACGGACGGGTGATTGCAGACGATGCAGACGCCGGGTTGAACGGAACCTTTGGCTGTGCGATGCGAGCGAGCACGACCCCTGTCGATCATCAACTCGATTGGGGCGTCGAAAGCACACGCCGCGTTCAGACAAACGACGCCCGCCGACGGTACCGAGAAAACAATTGGGCAATTGACGCCCCCGGTCGAGGTCAAATGGGAGAAGGGCAGCCTGTCATCTGGCGAAGGTGTTCCGTTTGCATCCTTCCAATCCTTAATCCTTGATCCTTCAAGCCTTCAAGCCAACAACCCCATGCCCTGGCGATCCTTTCCCAGGAACCCGCTTTTGGCCCGCTGCCCTGAAGCAAAAGCCCATTTCTGGACACAAACGTCGAGCCTGTGCGCCCACTCTAGTGTCGCCTGAGACGAGACCGAACCGGGGAGAAACGAAACAAGGTGTCTTGGTGTGCCCTGCCTGCCACCACCCCGTTCGATATACACCCGCCGGGGGGGCTATATAGGGAGAGCGTCCCGGACTGTTGATATCCTGGGGGAAGGCCTTGTGGTGGCTTTCCTGATCGACGTCGGAACCAGAAAGATCAAAACACCAGGAAACCCAAGATCGATACCGAGCCCAGCAGCCAGCCCTCTTCGCCATGTGGTTCTCGTCCCTCTCCGCCGTGGCCCTGCTCGGCCTCGCCTCCGTGGCCCACGGCCTGCCCGGCCTCCTCCCCCACAGCAAGCTCTTCCGGACCAAGACGCCCGGCGGCACCGCCATGAGCGTCTTCGAGAGCAAGGCGACCAACTCGACGCTCGAGTACGTCACCAACTCGGGCGTGTGCGAGACGACGCTCGGCGTGAACCAGTACTCGGGATACATCTCCGTCGGTGAGCAAAAAGCCTACCAACACACGCAGCAAACGCAGCCCGTGATGCCCTCGCTCTGAGCTGACTGCTTCCCCCAGGCAAAAACATGAGCATGTGGTTCTGGTTCTTCGAGGCCCGCCACGACCCGGACAACGCGCCGCTGGCCCTCTGGCTCAACGGCGGGCCCGGCTGCTCGTCCATGGTCGGCCTCTTCCAGGAGAACGGCCCGTGCCGGTTCGTCGACAACGCCACGGAGCCGTCGCTCAACCCGCACTCGTGGAACGAGTACGCCAACATGCTCTACGTCGACCAGCCCGTCGGCGCCGGCTTCAGCTTCGGCGACTACAGCGCCGACTCGACCGTCGACGCTGCCCCCTACGTCTGGCTCCTCCTGCAGACCTTCTTCGAGAACTTCGACCAGTACCGCTCCCGCGACTTCGGCCTCTTCACCCAGTCGTACGGCGGCCACTACGGGCCCGAGTTCGCCCGCTACTTCCTGGAGCAGAATGAGGCCATCGCCGCCGGCCGCAGCCTCGGTGACGAGATCAACCTGATGGCCCTGGGCATTAACAACGGCTGGATCGACCCGGGCCGCCAGTTTCTGTCGTACGCCACCTACGCCAACAACAACCCCTACAAGCAGATCCTCGACGACGACACCGTCGGCCGCTTCGTCGACGCCTACCACAAGTACTGCGTGCCGGCCATGAAGAACTGCACCGAGCTGACGGGCCAGCGGGAGGCCTGCGTCCGCGCCAACTACGTATGCAACCAGCAAATGTACTTCAATCTGCAAATCGCGAGCAAGGCCGACTTCAACGTCTACGACGTGCGCGTCGGCGCCGACGTCGACACGCCGCCCGAGAACTTCCTCGACTACCTGACACGCGCCGATGTCATGGAGAGCATCGGCGCCAAGACGCGCTTTGCCGAGTGCGACGAGACCGTCTATTCCGACTTTGGCGACTCGGGAGACGACGCTCGCTCGTTTGCGGCGCCCCTGGTCGACGTCATACAGCACAACATCAGCACGCTGGTCTGGGCTGGCGACGCCGGTAAGTGACACCCGGCATGCCGTCCCATGACCCGGCCGAAGACTGACACGCGCAGACTGGATCTGTAACTGGGAGGGCAACCTGTGGGCCGCAAACGCTCTGAAGTGGTCTGGCCACGAGGAGTTTGCCTCCAAGGCCTTCACAAACTACACCGTCGACGGCAAAGTGCACGGCGAGTACAAGGTCGTGGACAACCTGGCATTCCTCAAGGTGCACGGGGCTGGGCATGCGGTGCCGTACTATCGTGAGTAACCCCGCCAGAAGAACCATATACCCTGAGCTAACGAGTGCGTGTTCAGAGCCCGAGACGGCGTTGCAGGTGTTTAAGCAGATGATGCAGAAGAAGCCCTTGACCTCGACATGAAGCAGTAATGGCTGTAGAGTTGTCGTATGAGACGTGAGGACTTTAGGTAAATCGGGTGTCTGGCGTTGAGGCTAATGCGAGGGAGTGAGAAGCTTCCCTTTGAAGATGAAACTGCCGACAGCAAGCGAAAATAGCGAGCTGGATGGCCTGAGTTGTTGTAATCATACAAGTAATCTGGGAAAATGCCATACAATATGGCTCGTGGATAATGTAGTTGATCTTAACAGCCCCCAACAGTCCACGGGCAAAGTTTCTCTGCGATAACGTGTTCTCTTTCTCTTTCCCTTCTTTTCCTCATCTTCTCGTCTCCGATTCGTGTATGAGCACATTCGAATGAATGCGTGCAGCCACATCACACATGATAATAGGCCATGCTAGTGGAACCAGCGACTTAATCAAACGTCCAGGTATAAAGCAGCGACCGTTCGCTCCAACGTGAGGCTCCTAGTTCATCATCTTTTCCAGGCGTAGGTCGTTGATGACCATGTAGCGGCTCAGGGTGATCCAGCCGTAGCGGAACCAGACCATCTGGCTCTTGTGCGCCTCCGTCATAGCCTTCCAGGCTGTGCTGTAGGCGTTGTGGCCGGCGAGCTGGTTGAGAAAGACGAGACTGCCGGGGTGGGCTTTGTCCTTGGATGCGACACTCAGGGACCGGAGCAGCGTGAAGAAGACGTCGAGGAAGGACGTGTACTTGCGGACGAAGCTGACGGAGCTGAGGGTGTATAGGTCGACGGGGCTGGAAAGGTCGGGCGTTTCCTGCGCGAGGGCGGCGATGAAGGTGCGCGCGCCGTAGTACAGGGATATGTGGTTGGGGTGCGACGAGACACCATTGGAGTCAAACGTGATGAGGATGTCGATGTTGGCTTTGGGGGGGTCGGCGTTTGCCTCGCGTAGGTGGGCATGGTGCGGCGCAAAGGCGTCTCTGAGGAAGGTTGCGATCTTGTTACGATCCCAGACTGTCGTCATTGAGTCGGGGAAGTCGGTCCTGCAGACGGAGTGAACGGTTGTGTTAGTTTGCTGGTCTCTTGGGTTGCGCCATGGTGTACCAGGTGAACCGGTAGAAGGGTCACATACGGACGGTCCATCACAAACACATCCTCCTCGCTCCGCAGTCCCAAAGTAAGACCGCTCTTGACGAGCTCCTTCTTGCGCGTCTCTCCTAGACCATCGGCGTTGCCTAAAGCCACAGGCAGAACCATCAGCCAAACACAAAGTCTTCGATTCGCCACGGCGCACATTCCCGCGCTGCCTCAGCGCACCAGCATCGGTCGGCTCATACCAGTGCTCAAACACAATATCTTGACGTGGTTCCCGGTCTCGGGGCGGGTCAGGGCGAGGATGGTGGGCGCGAAGAACATGGCCTCGTCGTCGGGGTGGGCGATGAGGAGGCAGATGCGTTTGCTCCTCAAGGTCGGGAAGCGCGACGGCGCAACCCTCGCGGTGAGGATGTACAGAGACGGGAGTACGGCCGCCAGCGCGGCGAACATGAGGTAGAGGAGGTCCATTGTCGTGGTCGCGGCGGGGAGACGAGGGCGGGGGTATGAAGCTGTTGAAGTTGGGATTGGAGATCGCGACCGTTACGGTGTGGTGGGCGGAGCTGGAATGTTGGTGCCCCGCAAGCTGGTAGTGGAGTAGGCACCTACAGTCGACAAGACAACTTCTACGGCGAATTCGAATATCGGAGAAACAAGCCTATAATGAGAGAAGAGGGTAGTGGTGAAGACTGAGTAGGGAGCCAAGAAAAAGCTATTAGAGGTGTGAATTGATAAAACGGGAAGCTGGTGAGGGTGAAGAGGCTGGCTGCCACAAATGCCAGGCACCATCTCGATACGCAGAGTCAGTGATGCCCAGGGGTGGGCGGGTTGAAAATTAGCGGCGTCTTGTACCTGCGGCCGTACATTGGCTCTATCCGTCCACTACTTAAAAACGGTTGCAAGTCGGCGGTGTTGTTTTAAGAAAAGAATACCCTCGAGGATTCAACCCATTTTTGTTTATAGAACGAATCAGTCCATGCCTGTAACTAGAGTTCAATTCATTCTGAGCATACCTACTGGAAGGTATATTTTGTTCGTATTGAGTACCTACACTTGACCTGATGTCATTGGATTAGTCGTCAAACTCAGGGATCTAAAATAGGAAAACCCGCACTAAACCCGTCCAGTCCGACAGCAGCTTAACGACAGCTTTACAGATCCTCGTCCTCCAGGTATACCTACGCCATCTCAACCACAACCAACCCATCATTCCCGACCTCTCCACGGCGCCACGCCTCGCTCCCACCATGGCCCGCCAGCGCAAAGAGAAACCCGCCAAGTCCATCCCGCTCAAGCAGCCCGATCGCTCCGCCCCGAGCGAAGCCACGCTGCTCGACTTCGCCAAGGGGAAGAACCTCTTTGAGCAGGCCGAGGAGCGCCAGCGCGAGCTCAACCGCAAGGACGACGATGCCGTCCTGCCGCCCGGCGCCGAGCGCTTCCTCGAGGCCGCTCTCTGGACCGCCACCCTCGCCATGATCCACTTCACCTTTGAGGTGCTGGTCCAGAGCCAGTATGGCATGGACATGGACTGGCCGGCCGTCTTCGGCCGGACTGCCAGGGCCTGGGTTTGTACGCATCCCCCATCTTTCTGTCCATCTGGTCGACTTTGGAGCTAACGGGTCAATCGCAATAGTCTTCTTCTTCATCTTCTATGTCCTCCACCCGCACGACGCGAATCCAATCCTCGTTCCCGGCGTACCACGAAAGTACCAACATGCCATTCGCCAGGCCATCTTCTTCATCATGAGCATCACCTCTGGCCCCTACCTCATCCACATCAGCAACAGGTACGGATACCTCGCTGTCATGAAGAGGGCCCCGCCCCTAGGTTGTCTATGGCTTTGGTCTATTGTCGAGTTGGACCTCTTGTGGGGGGTCGTCAGCTTGTCCTTTGCCGTGTCATGGGCCTGGAAGAAAGGATACGCCTTTGCATAAACACTTGGTCATTTCTCTGAAGGCCTTCCTGGATCTGGTCCCAGAGGTTCTCCTGCGGCCGCACTATCCTCTTCTGCCAGTTCGCCTGGTTCTGATTTCTTGGCGCTGAGGCTCTTCAACGTCTCCGCCCGCGATAGGCTGAACTCGTCTCCGTGCATAAGTTGGCTCACGAGCTCCTCCAACCGATGAATCCTGTCTCGTTGGTTCTCCACTAGCGCCTCGAGCTTCCGCGAGCTCTCGTCCATCTTCATCTCCCGCCACTTGGTTCTCGACTCGAGATCCCTGAGTCTCGACGAAATCATGCTCATCTGCATGAACTGCACCCTCGCTGTCAAGCTCTCCCGCTGCCTCACCAGCTCCAGCGCTTTGGTCCTGACCGACATCCATGCCATGGCCACCGACGTTCTCCCGCCTTGCCAGCTGCGCGGGACGAGCGTCCACCGCGTGCCCTCATCGCCAATCGATGCCTTGGATTCAGTGTCTGCCACCAGATCCAGAATGCGCTGCTCGAGATTCAGCAAATCCTCCATGACAAAGGTGTACATCTGGTATTCGGGCTGGTAGTTGTGGAAGCTTTCGTGCTGGGCATTGATGGCAGTTACTAGGTCAGCGAGCCAGGCTGATTCGGTCTTGTACCAAGATAGGGACGTCTTGACCCGGAAGTACTCATCGTCGCTATTGCGGAGGTAGGTAATGCGAGCGTAGATTGTAGCGGCAATGGCGACGACGAATGTTAGGATCCCTGCAATGTTGGCGCCAATGGAGAGCGGCGAATCTTGTTGGCCGCTCGCATCCATTGGGTCATCAATGGACGATATGAAGGGTATTTGATAGAATAAGCACAATATGACACGAGTTATAACCCTTGTTACATTCAGCTTCAATTGATAGGTAGCTATGGTCAAGTCTCGGCCAGCTGACAGCTGAAAGCGCGACGGTCTAGTTTCATTCTCAGCTGAGAGACACGTGTGCACGCACGTGATGCTCATTATGCCCTCTAACTGTGACTATTGTCATGATATTGTCTAGAAATGAACACAAGGCTCATAGCAACAATGAGACCGCCCGAGTATTCATGTCTTCTTCATTGTACCTCGGGCGGTCCCTCACTCTGTCTGAGATTACCAATCCCGTGCCCCGACCTCCGACTCCCCGGAGAGTGGATCACGCCGACTTGCCCAACGGGGAAGAGCCAGCTTAGTAACCCCCGGAGCCGATGCCGTTATGCGGGGTGGCATCAAACGACATGGGCTTCAAGATTATGTCAAAGCGGTCTAGGCGTGGGTTGTATGCTGTTGCGTATCAACATCACGAAATATGGCGTATTCTTGCCATGCGGGCTGGACTGTCTCAGCCGGAGGATCTAACGTTATCGCCTGGGTGTTAACGTTGAGGTGGGTGTTGAGTATGGTCCTGAGAGCTGCGACGCGGATGAACGAGGTGAAAGGCGTGCTCGTGTTGTGTGGAATGGATCATCTCGTGATGCTGGACACGGAGGAACTAACGTTATAAGCTTCGTGATACTGCGTCGAGGGCTGGTATTCAGAATCATATCGAGAGCCGCGACTCAGATGGTGAAGTATAAGACAGTCCAGACAGGGAACCCAAGTGTAGACAATGCCACTCGTAGACACAACCATCTCTACCGACATCACAAGTACAAACAACCACAAGCTCCTCAAACCCAAGTACACCTCTCTCGCAATGGCCTCCCCAACCCTCCAAATCATCATCAAATCCCGTCCGCACGACGCCATCCTCCCCGCCGAGGTCTTCACCTCACGCACCGTCCCCCCCCCTTCCCCAGCCGACCTCGCCCCCGACGAAATCCTCATCGAAACGCTCTACCTCTCCCTCGACCCCGTCATGCGCGACTGGCTCAACGCCTCCAACGGCATCCGCGAAACCACCCCGGGCGAGGTCATGTCCGGTCCGCTGCTCGCCCGCGTCCTCGCCTCGCGCAGCGCCGCCCTTCCCGTCGGCACCCTCGTCCACGGCTTCGCGCCCTGGGCGTCCGTCTCGGCCATCCCCGCCGCCGGCCTCGAGGACGCCTCGGCCTTCCTGCCCGCCGGCCTGCCCGTCACCGACCTCCTCGGCGTGCTTGGCTTCACGGGGCTGACGGCCTACTTCGCCATGCTGCGCGTCGGCCGCCCGCTGCCCGGCGAGACCGTCGTTGTTAGTACCGCTGCCGGCGCTACGGGTAGCGTTGCCGCGCAGTTGGCCAAGATTCGCGGCGCGCGCGTCGTCGGCATTGCGGGCGGGCCGCAGAAGGGTCGGTGGCTGAGGGAGCTGGGCGTCGATGAGGTGCTCGATTACAAGGACCCTGGGTACGAGGATGCGTTTGCGAAGGCGGTGGCGGGGGGGATTGACCTCTACTTTGATAACGGTGAGAGGGCCGAGAGAAAACGGCGAGTGAAGAGCTGGTGCTGACGATGCGGATAGTTGGCGGACGAACGCTCGAGCTGGCCATAGAAAACATCAAGGAATCCGGCCGCATCATCATCGTGGGCGCCACAGGCGACTACAACACGAGCAACCCGCACCGCATCAAGGTCCAGTTTGTTTCCATTCCATCTCCGTCTTGTAACTAACACCCCACAGAGCTTATTCCCCCTCGCGCCCAAATCCGCCACCGTCCATGGCTTCAACATCTTCAAGCATCTCAAGGACGCCGCCGAGGCCCGCGCCGAGCTGTCGCAATGGCTGCAGGACGGGACGTTGAAGCGCACGCAGACCGTCATCAAGGGTGGGCTCGAGGCTGCGCCGCAGGGGCTCGCGGATATGTTCAAGGGCAAGAACACGGGCAAGATGCTGGTCGAGGTCAAAGCCGACTAGAGTCCACGCCTTTGCGGTAAGGGACAAGACACTTTACAAAGACGGATGCAGGGTCAGATGTGAAGCGATCAAACATGTGCCATTACAAGGCAAAATTATGTCCCTATATGCCTGAGTATCGTACTGGATATCCTTCGTCTACTCTATGTACGACTTAAATGCAAGTGATGCGTCTCTCTCTACTTGGCCACCCTCCCCTGTTTCCCCTTGGCCTTGCTCGGCCGCGTCGACTCGGCAAACGTGATGCCCCTCCTCGACGTTGGCGGTACTCTCTCATCGCCCTCGTCGTCACTGTCATCCGCACTCTCTGCACCCATGCCGAGCGCAGCCTCACGCCGCTTTCGTTCCGCAGGTGTCTCGCCACCCTCTCCCTCCTCAGCCTGGGTTGATAGAACGGCAAGACGGCGCTTGCGCTCTACCGCTGTCTCAGCCCCCTCCTCAGATGGCTTGACCTTGGCGGGAGTGCGCGAGGGGGAGATGGACTCGGAGCTGCGGTCGGTGGTTGGGCGTTGAATAGTCCTGCCGACCCAGGTGCTCTCTGGCTCCTCGGGCATCTTGGACTTGGGGCCTTGCGCGGGAGGCGGGTCTTGCGTGGCGATGCGCTTGACTGTCATTGAGGCCGTAGACTGGTCGACGACCTCTTTTCGCGTCCTAACATCCAGCTTCTGCACCTCGCGGATGAAGTCCTCCTTCGTCATGCGTTGACCAACGCCACCAATAGTAAATCGAATATTCTTGTCGTCCGCGGCCTTTTCCTGGGCGACACTCATCCGTCTTGCTGCTCTACCAGGTCTGACAGGGGTCTTGTCGGCCGCAGTTCCGCTCGCTTCCCCTTCTTCGGCCACTGCCTCGGGGGCTTTCTCGTGGGGACGCAGACTGCTCAGTCCCATATACTTCAGACTCGTGCCGAGGATGTCGTTGCCACCTTCTGCACCCTCAGCCCTCTGTGTGGGCAACTCGTACGTCTTGACGACTTCACCATCTTCATCCTCGACAATAATCTGATGTGTGTTAGACTCGTCCATAGATGTAGGGCACAATGGAACATACCGTGTTGCCGAATTGATAGGCTCGGGCCGGTTCGTGCCTTCGATCTGATTTGCCCTTATCCTTGCGCTTCTCCATCTCAACAGTATACACCTGGCTCATCTTCCTACGGAATCCACCAAGAGACCAGAAGTTTTCGGCATCGCCCTTTGGAATATCGGCTGTGATTGGAAGGGGAAGTTTCTCGTGGCTGGCGCGAGGAGCTGGCTGAACATCAAGCACTTCGCCATCCTCATTCTCAAACACCATATTATCACCCTCGTCGTAGATGGTAATGCGCTTGGGGGGCGTTTCCTGTCCACTGCTACCGCTGGGGCTCTCACCCATATCCTCAATCTTCTCGGGATCTTTGCTCTTGGGACTATCCTCGGGAGCCAGCGTCGAGTCGGTGTTATCGCGTGATGGAGAGACATCCTTCTCACTGAATTCGCCGGATTGCTCCTGTTCCATGGCAGGTGGGCGGTTCGGGAAGATGGCAGACTGAGCAACAGGACCGCCCGGTCCGATTCCATCATCCCACTTCTTGGACTTTCGCTTCCGTGCTGCGGTCGAAGATGGCCGACTTGCGGACGTCTCCTCTTCTCGCTGTTGTCGCAACAGGTAACTGGGAGGTGGCACGGTTCCAGGGGGGTAGGCCGGGTTCTTGTATTCCTCGAACGACGCCTCGGACATGGTCCTGGCCTGCGAACGGGACTGCGAAGAGATTCGAGGAAGTCTGTTCATCCAAGATGGGCCATCTTCAGGGGCGGCTGTGTATGACATTGTCAGACTCAGCGTGTTGATGCGTTTGCCGAGAGTGAATACAGCAATGGAGGAGCCGTGGACGAGAATCGATGTGACGACGAGAAAGGCGGTGACGGGCCACACAAGATAAAGCAGTGTGTAATGTGGGGAGTCCTTGGAAGGCAATTCCTCCAAAGGCACTGGCTCCTTGTGTTCAAGTTCAGCTCGCGCAAGCATGGCCACAAAGATGGCACCGACGCCGATGGGACCAAAATGGCCCGCAAACAGGGCCTCTCGCCAGGTTTTTATGTCCGGTATCAGCGGTTTCAGGGCCATCATAACGGGAATGCGACGGAAGAATAGGACAAATATGGCTATTACAACCAACCGCCACGCGTAGAGACCCTCGATGCCGCTGTTGAACTGCTCCCAGGGGATAATAGTGCCAAAGTACACAAAATAGGTCAAATTCAGCAACAGATCGATAACGTTGGACACGTGAGACTCCTCGGTCTGGGAACCAAACCAGCCGTCGTTGGAGAATCCCACGCCGGCCGCGAAACCAACCAGCAGATCATCCATGCCCAGAATACTGCCAGAGCCAGCGCAGAAGAGGGCAATGACGAAGTAAAAGACGAGGAAACTCTCGCGATCGATGAGGTCGCGCTTTTCGGCGTACTTGATACTATGACGAGCAATGTAACCGACGAGGAATCCGTACACGGCGCCGAAGATGCACTCGTAGAGGAGAACGTAGACGACAAAGTGGAAGCTGACATCCTTGGCGTCTTGCTTGTACTGAATCAGATAGAGGGAGAGGTAGATGAAGGGGAACGCCATGCCGTCGTTGCAGCCAGACTCGGCCGAAAGCAAGTCTCTAAGATGCTTGGGAACGCGCTTAGCGAACTTGCCCTTTCCGACAACGGACGAGGCCAGCACAGGGTCGGTGGCGGTGACACAGGCAGCAATGACGAGGCTGTCGAGCCAGCTCAGGGGCTCAATCATCCACCAGATGAAGAGGCTGACAATCAGCCAGCCAAAGGTCATGACGGGGATCAGCAGGTAGACGACGGAGCGCCAGTGCTTCTCCATGTAGAACTTGGGCAACTCGACGCCGACGGCGAAGCACTGGACGACGAGGACGATGCGGGAGAACTCGACGGTGATGATGTCGGTGCTGCCCCACTCGATGGGGTTGATGAGGTTGGCGGCATGGGGGCCGAAGATGACGCCGACGAGGGTCGCGACGGTGGCTTCACCAATGTACATGCGCTCCTTGATGACGGAGGAGCACAGCATGAAGAGGGAGGTGAAGCCGCCGAGGATGACGTACACCAAGTGCGGCTTGGTGATGTCGAGGTGGCTCCACGCCATCTTGTGCGGTGGCGGTCAGAGACCGGGAATTCGGGTTCGTGGTGTGGTTTATGGTTGGTGATGCCTGTGCGATCGGAGTCGGAGTCGGAAATCGGGCGTCGCAGTCGGAATTCGGACCCGGCGGCGGGCGGCGGCGGAGGAGGAGGAGATTCGGCGCCGCTCAATTGAAGTCGCACCGAAGGAGGCCGGACCAGCGAACCATCCAGGAAATCCCAGGGAGGGAGGGGACGAACGAGCGCGCGGGTTCTGGTCCTGGAGTTTTTTTTTCGTCTTTTTGTTGGTGAAGGGATCAACAAGGTCGCCAAAGTGGTCCAGGGCCAAGAAAAAAAGCCAAGGGCCAAGAAGGAAAAATGGCACAGGCCGTCGCCAATGTCGTCACAGGGCAGCGAAGAGAGGTACCGGCTCGGGTAGGACAGCGTTGCTGCACAAACGGAAGGAGCCCGACCGAAACGCCAACGCGCGCCACAACGTCCTTGGCACGGAAGCGCAAAAAGGTTAATAAAAACCCAGAGAGAGAAGATTTGGTGAATTGAGACTTCTTCTTTCTTTGATTCCCGAAGAACGAAGGGAAAAAAGGGAAAAAAGGGAAAACCAGGATCGCGGACAAGGCCACAGGAGGAGGGACCCCGGGTTGATTTAAACCTCGTCGAGACCCTTCGACCTTCGCTATCGCCGCAGACGACAGAGAGCGCGCAGCCAAAGCGACAGGGGGCACCCCCGGTGGGCGCGGGTACTGCCAAGCGGCCAAGTGGGGGCGCCGCGGGGCCACGGTTGTAGCGCTGCTTTTAGGGCGCCTTTCAGCGGTGCGCAGCCCCAGAACGTGGCGGCCAGGACCCGGCATCTGGATATACTCGCGGGTGAGTAAGATTGAGGAAGAGATGATGGATGCATGAGGCCGCGGGGGGGGAGATGGGATGAAATGCGTCCATGTGTCTTTTACAGATGAGAGACGCCGCTACTATTACAGTGGCATTGCTGGGAAACTCCGTCACGGGACCGGGCGAAGGGTCAGACAAGACAGGTCGGACATGCAGACAGAGTCAGAACATATCTTCTCTCTCGCTCAACCAACCGGCGCGTCTGTCTCACGGGCTAGTTCGGGCCAAGGTCTCTCCTCCTTTAAAATCTCAGATCTTGCCAGTTGCCAAGCTCTCGCCCCGTAGAGGATCCAAAAGTCGTGCCCGGCTGGTGTCTGGTCCTCGCGTAGCAACGGGCCAGTCTCTAGTCTCCATAGCCTTCGTAAGCTGCCGGTGATGAAGCTGCGGAATCACACAAAAGTAAGGGTAGGTAAGTAAGTAAGCTAAAGATGCATGCCATGAGGCCCAACGTGCCGTGTCATCCTCACACACCCCCCAGCTCAACGAAAAATACAAAACATCTTCATGACTCCTCAACCATGCAAGCTCCCTGTTCATCCGGTTCAAGAAAAAGGAAACACAGGGAAGAAGCAAAAGGAAAGAAACAATAACAAGGCACTCATATCCTAAAGGGCACGGCTTGCTTTATCGATACACGCTCTTAAAGCAGCACCGCAAAACCGCATCCCCCCCGGTATCGCCTCCTCCACCCCCGGCACATGCGTACGCATTTCTCCCCCCCCGTGGGTACCGCTCCGGACTTTCTCACCGTGGCCCCGGGCCCTGTTCTTGCTGGTGCGGTAACAGTCCTCTCCATCGAACAAGTTTCCATTGGCATCTTGTGATTGCGACCCGAACGCCCTCAACCAATCTCTTGGATGCTTGGCTGCTTGGCGTTTTTCTCCCCATCGTCGCCCGGCGTCCCGAGGTCCGGCACAAGCGAGGTGTTTTCCTCGTTTGCCCGTTCTTTCTTTGTTTCTACCTGCCCTCGCTTTCGGTCTGCTGCTTGTTCTGCCGTCCCCGCATGTTATCAATAACACAACATGCCTTGCCTCAAAGGCCCCGCCCCGTTGCAAGCTGCCCGTGCGAGCGGCTCATGCGCGAACCAATACGAATACACATGGCCGTCGAAGCAGGCGAGAACTCACGTTGCTGCACCCCGTCACAGTCGGTACCAACAAGGCACTTTTTTCGCCCCTCGCTCAGTCTTTCCCTTCGTTTCCCTTCACTCTGTGCCCACTCTGTTCCTCATGTGCGTGCTTCGTATCGGCATCAGCGGCGGGCAACCCGAACCCACCGCGTCCTATCGTCGACGGCATTTCCTCCCCCTCGCCTCCACCAAATGCCCTCCTCTCCATCTTCGCCGTCCAATCCTAGGGAGCTGATCGGCTCGTCAAGCACATTGTCTGCCCCCCCTGTACCATTGGAGCGCCCCAAACACAAGGTTAATTTGTCGAGCCAACCTTAGATCCATCATCTCCCATCATCCCCCTTCGGGCCATGGTCTGGCTGCTGCGCATGCCATCATCGTCTCATGCCATCCGCCCTAGGCAACGTTAGCCTCCTTCTGTCCCTCTCCATCTTCTCTCCCTCCCTGCTCCGATAGTTGGGAGCTGAACAAGTCCACGGAGCGCTGCCCCGTGGAGCCCAGCCCGCCGGCTTCCCGCCCTGGCTTCCCGTCGACGCCACATGGCTTGAACCGGCTCATTGGGCACGAATGAAGAGGCAAGATAAGATAGAGCCCACACACGGGTAACGATAAATAGATAGTCCACTTGATACCTATGACACTTGTCCACACGTATCACGAGAATCGACACCGAGAAATGGGATAAGTGGCCCAAGCACTGGCTATTGCCTTAAGAGGTCTTCTCCGGAGGTCTAGACCATCATCAGCCACCACAAGTCATGTGCGTCGTACATGGGTGTTTCAAGCCTCAAAACCACCATCCATGCCACACCTCAACTCTATCTCACAGGCCATCGTCGGCGGTCGACATATCAACGTTGCAAAAGTCAGCGTCGTCGTCAGACTCAATTCGATTATGTAAACACCTAAAAGTCTTGGAGATCTCTTGGAGATCTCAAATATCCCGGCATTGGCGTGAGGCCAAGATGCCCAGCCTGCACCCCAGGGTTGGCGACCGCTGGCAGACTGCCCAGAGTTGGCGCCAAGGGCTTGTCCCGTCTCGCCAAGAGCAAAACTGCACCGGGTGGTGAAAATGTCTTCATCCCCCCAATTGCGATGCTGTGTTCCTCACTGTCGGTATGCTACCCATCACAGGCAAAAGTTCGTCCTGGCCGACGTTTCGCACGTGTGATAGCAACGGGGCGAGTGGCAATAAAGTACTTGACCGTCATATCAAGGTCACCTGCGTCAGACAGGTCATCTTGCAATGCTTCTCACATGCTTCATAATTACCACAAGTTCCAATAATCTCCAATTGTTGGCTTCTGCAGTGCCAGGTCGAACTGGCTGCCAACTCTGCCTCCGGTGGGAAATGGTACAATCGCGTTCGTCTTTAACACTCCTGACGTGATGTATAGAGCGGCACGGTACTACTTAATTGGAGATACAAACTTGATAAATGACAAGAGAAAAGCCAATGGCTATTAATACAATTCTTCTGGTATTCTAGATATTTACTCCCACCAACACATGTCCATTCAAATGACCGCCATCATACAAACAACCGCTGAAATCACCAAGGTAGCATATCCGACGCGCGATGCCGGACTGGAACCACTGGCGTCGTCGCTGTCGCTGTTGGACGCGAACGGATCTCCTCCCCGACTGGAAGATTTCGTCGTTTCGGCCGCCGCTGCCGCTGACGATGTTGCGTCACTCACCAATCCCGTGGACTCGCCACCAGCAAGCACGAGGGAGGTTGTCTGCGCGGTCAAGGTCGTTTGCGTCGGTACATCGGCAGTCAAGGCCGTCGTCTCAACTTCTGAAGTTTCGATCATTTGGTTCTCGTTTGATTTAGAGGTAGGCACCTTGGCCGTAGTCGTTGCGGGTTCGTCTTCGTCGTCGTCCGAGCCGTTCAGGCAGATAACCTGTTGCAGCTGGCCCTTTTGCGCGCGATACAGGAGGGAATCCGAATTGACTGAAACACCCTCGCATTCGGTCTGGATATTACTTTGGACCTCTGCGATGGAGGATTTGCAATCGGAGGAGCATTTGTTTCCGTTGCTAAAGTCGTCGACGCCGCAGTTGGTGAGAGGGGTATCATAGGCGGTGCGACATCCCTTTACGGCCACCTTGGGAGCGATGTCCTCAAAGTTGGTCAGAGTGAGTGTGGTTGCTGATACATAGCCGGCAGCGAGGAGGAGGTGAGATAGCTGAAGCCATCGTCGCGTCGTTGAGGGTGACATGATGATAATGTGTAAGGTGGTGAGTGACCTCGTGTGAACTCAAAAGGGTGTCTTGAGTTTGATGTACAATTTTGTTACTGGTGTCGGAGACTGCCAAGATGCTTGGTAGAGAATGTGGCCGGACTGAAACAGGGCCCGAGAATGGTACAGCTTGCCTGTAGTGAGTGGGCTGCTGATGTGGAATGACTTCTGATGTATTAACTGACGACAGGCGAAGTCGAAACACAATTTGTCGCAGACGACCGGGCGCCGTGCCAAGGATTTCAGACTTTGGATATCAATGCGACCGGTTTCGGCAGTGTAAACAGCCGCTGTGTGGTATTGACGCGTGTCAAGAGTTGCAATTCCTTGCTGATGCGCTTTTCAGATTTTTGTGGTGGTCTGAAAGTAGTGAGTGTCGTTTGTTGGTGATTGAGATGTCGGTGTCGCTGTGGCGTAGCCAGACGTGAGAGACCAAGGTTGCCAAGAACGAGAGTATTGGGGTGGACAGTGAAAGCGCAAGTTCGGTAGGAGAATGCCGGGTGATGCGAGGTAAGATGAGATGAAGAAATCGGAAATGTCGGTGGTGTCGTCGGTATGGGCAGTCTCTTGTTGGTATCCAGATGCAAGCGCACTTTGGCGGGGGACGAGAAAGAGTAGGATAAAAAGAGGATCACTCTGGTCCCTGAATGGAGTGAATGGAACTAAAGTATGTAGCAGGAAGCACAGCTATCCTTGCCAGCAGGGTTCCACAAGAAGAAGCGAACGCTGGACGATGTTTGCGTTGTTGGTCCGGAGGAGCGAAGGATGGGGACGAGGCGGAGTAAGTGAGATGAAGAGATGAAATGAGATGGATGGATGGATGGATGCACAAGAGAAAGATTGGGGACGACGGGATAAACAATGCAGGCGAGCAAAGCCAGCAAAGAAACACGAAACAACGATGACAAGAGAGGATGGTTCCGACACAAAAGGATGGATGCGCCGAGACAAGCTGGGCAAACAGAGACGAAAGAAGGAATAGAGGGTGTTACGCCAGGTGTCAGGGCCGCATCCAGGGCCGGGCAAATAAATATAGACGGGATGGGGAGATGGAGAGATGGAGAAGGGTTGGATGAAACTCGTCCGCTGACGCTGCAGGTCATGTCATGGCCGTCGGCGCCCAGCGTCGTGGCCGCCTGGGAGTCGCGGGCTGTCTCCTCTTCAGCCCCTGGATCCCGGATCCCCTTGTTGAGGCTTGAGAAGAGGCTTGACGTCACACCAAGCAAATCCTCCATCGCGTGTTGCCCGTGTTGCCCGTGTCGCCCGTGCCGCGGGTCCAGTCGACTAGGGAGTTTAACAAAGGGACTGCGCACAGGACGCGAGAGCAGGGCCGCTTGCGAGCTGAGAATGAGATCAGCGAGGCTTTCCCATTTTCCCATTTTCCCATTCCCATTTGCCATCCCCCCTGGAGAAGATCAACGGCATGGCGCCCAGTCTCACTTCCGGGCGAGTCTCTCTGCCCCAAGCAGCCAAGCTTCCAAGCTTCTCCCGGTCAATGCCTCATCTCACGGGCCCTGCAAACACTGTTTGGATCGTCGTTTCGGAGCGTCGTTTCGGTTTCGGAGCCCCGAAATCTGGAGCCCGTCGACGTCAGAGCTCAAACCCGGCCGCTGGCCCCAGGACCCAATCGTTGTGGTGTATGTCACGGGAAAACGAAACACGGGCCTTTCGTGTTTGAGGTTTGAAGGGGGCGCCGCCTGGGCGAGCCCTGTGGCCGACGTCATTGGCTGGCCCTTGCCCTCCTCCGCAGGAAGGTGCGTTTGGGTTGGGTGGCACAGCTCTTGGATGTGGGGGCTGTCCAATGGCGAAAAAAAGGCAGGCGCCCCTCATTGCCCGCCGTGATTGCTGTTTCCGTTGGCCATTCACAAGAGGGACTACCGCCGCCCACCAACAGAGAGGAGAACAACACCACACCAACACTCAATCATCATCGTGAATTCCACAAACGCCGACCAGACTGTTTCCTTTCTTCTCCCGCTACTCATCACTCATTCCTCACCGACCAAAGTCCCTTCACCGACTCCTCTAGCCGCACAGCAGACGCGGTATTATGCTCCGGAATCTCGCCGTACTCCTGACGATCCATCCGCCTTTTGTCGATCGACTCTGCCCTCGCCCCGCACTGGTTTGACATTGACACTACCGAGAATCACGATCGACGTAATCATCTGCCCCAGTCAACACTGCGCTGAACCGAGCTGCCTAGATGAGTAACGAGCAGCACTGGCCTCGGCGCATTCGGCTGTGTCAACCCCTTCGTGTGTGATGGATTGACGCATTCCGCACGTGACCGATTTGCTGTGTCTTTTGTTTCGTTTCTCGTCTTCTACATCACCCTTCCCTTTTCTTATTCAGGTTTGCCCCTTCAACCTCCACTGCCAAGATTTCGTCCGAACGCCAATTGAGCAGCGCATGTCCTGCTAGCCTTGTTCATCGCAAGGTTGGGCCTAGTTGGTTTCAAAGTCTCCGTGAGATCTTAGGCTGTGGAAAAAGCACGATCTAGAACGGCAGACTTGAGTGGCGACAGCAATGCTGACTCGCCCATGCTGGCGGGTGATCAATAATCCGACGTGATGGATCCAGGACTGAATCCTCAAGAAGGTATCGTGACCACGATCACTAAGAGTGAGCCAATTCCGAACCACTATCGCCGCAATGCCGCCATCGTCGCAGTTGCTGCCTGCCGGCACTCCACCTGTCATTACTAATAAACCGTTGAGACGGGCTGGGCTCTGAACGACGACTTGGGAGATGCAATTTAGAGGCGATGAGGCCACAGGGTCACCACAGAGTCACCTTGCGTGTGCACCGCCACTATCAATATAGACCAATCAAATATGCTACTACATGACCTAAAACGCTAGCAGCCTAGTCGAAGGATCCGTCCCGCGATCCGGCTTGACCTGATTGGCCACCTCTGCAGCCATCTGGTCCTTCGCCCCGGATTTACCCATTTCCCGTCCTCAGCCTCCCTTGGGAAATTCGCCTAGCCCGCTTGTTAGCCTTGGTAGGACTCGGACAGCCAGGATTGCGCTTGTCGCCTGCGTTTCTTAAAGACAGCTTGGAGTCTTCCTCCTCGAGTCTCACCGTCATGCGACGGACTGCGAGCTGCAGTATTTAGCAAACCTCGGGCATCTGCAGAGTGAAGGAAAACCGTTTACCCGATGTCCGCGTACGGGTATACGCACCCGGCTCAGTTCGGCGCCGTCCGGCCGACTCCGGCCCCGCCCATAGGGCAATACCTGCAAGGTGCGCAGCCTCCGTGACTCCTGCTAGTCCCAAGACTCGCAACCAAGAACACAGCTAATACTGCTCAGCCTCACAAAACGAGTATGAGCATGAGCTCCAGCTCCTAAGCCAGCATCAGCCTCAGCATCAGCCTCAACGGCAGCATGGGGGACCCACCTTCGGAAACCCGATGTTTGGAAATGGAGGTCACCGATACGATCTAGTAGAGACCCAAGACATCGCGACTGAAGCCCCGCGGCCCGTTTCCCCTCTGCGGCCAAGTGATGAATACGACCGTAACGCGCCCGTTCCGGAAGCGTCCTCGGCTCAGGGCTCATGGGGCTCCTGGGAACCCAATGACACCAATCGCTTGGTTGGTCCTCCGCAAGACACCTCGTATCCATGGCCGGTGCCGCCACCAGGATGGCCCGATGGGGCAAAGAAGCACATGTGGACGCCCATCTGGCTGACCAAGACCGTGCTTGTGGTATTCAGTGTTGGGTTTGCAGCCATGATGCTGGCAACAGGTCTCCTGTATCATTTCTCTGTTGAGAATAACGGGATCAGTGTTCAAAAGGAGGCAAATCATTATGGATGGAAATACGGCCCCACTGCATGTGAGTACAGCATTGGTTCATGTCACCGTGTCTAATTAATGTGCCAATCGTCGTAGTGCTCGTCGTGGTCGGCGCTCTGTGGAGGCAGGTCGATCATCACAACAAGATACTCATGCCCTGGAAGGAACTACAGCGAGGTCCAGCCCCGGTCCACAAGACCTTGCTTCTGGACTACATCTCTCCCATCCTGACAACGAGTCTTTGGGCTGCTATTAAGAATCGACACTGGGCTGTCGTTATGTCCACTGCTGGTCACTTGCTGATCCTCGGCACTGTACGTGCAAGCTCTCCCCCCAGATCAGGAACCGCCACTAACAAAGTTTAGACCATTTTCTCCACGGGTCTGCTGATCCTCGAGTCCACTGAAGTGACCAAACAGAGTACCGACTTCAGCGTCAAAGGCAAGTTTGAGATTGTCAACCCAGACGATGTAAGCCCACTCAGTATCGGACCCGCGGCTGCGCAGCTGTATTACGGCATTCACTTCCAAGGGCTCGATTACCCTACTGGAACCTCCGAGGACACACTGCTGCCCGTGTTCCAAGTCCCCAAAAAAGCCTCCGATAACCTCAATTATACGCTCAAGACGGAGGGGATGAAGCTCGACCTCGACTGCGAGATTCTGGATATTACGAACGGGACCCAGACAAGCATGCCCTGGTACAGTATTCTCGGATCGTTCTTCGTCGCCAATGTTACAACACCCGACTGCAACATCACTGGCATCATGCTGGCGGGAGGCCCTGACCACGGCTACTACCACCAAAAGAACGCTACCCAAAACTACCAGGGCCTATTCGACATATATCCCTGCAACGTTGATTTTGACTTTGCCAACCAGTATATAGAGAGCGCGAACAGCAAGGAGTACGACATGGTGTACAACCAGACTGCGGACCAACGCGCGATCCTAGCAATTGCTGACCTGCGGTTCGATAAGTACAATGCCTCAAGAATCTCTCCCGCAACGCTATACATCCATGAAATCAAGGTTGCCCTTTGCAAGCCGTCGTACAATTTGCAGAACTTCCAAGTCCACAGCTCGACGGTTGTCAACGGGTCTTCTCAAGCAGTCCTATCAACGGCAGCATCGCCTGACCAGAAGCTGATGGATGGCCTCCCGGCTGGTTTCATTGCGCTGGGTGTGGCCAGGTCCGCCGGCATGTTTTATCTCGGGACCGGAGGTCAGGATTACGTCCTGTCGCAACAAGTGCCAACATTCTTTCAGCTCATGAGCATGACGAATGGCAATACGTCGATTGGTGCTTTCTTAGACCCCAAATTACTTGTCGAAACAGGAAAAAGCGTCTTCAAGGGCATCGCCACCCAAGCCTTGCGACAGCTTGCTCTTCAGCCGGCAGACGAACAAGTCGCCGGCCAAGTCACGTACACGGAGGATCGGTTGCACGTCAAGGCTCTTTCGACGGGTTTCATGTTGACCTTCCTCGCAATTCTGACGCTGCTAGCGCTGGGGATGATCTTTGTCAGACCCCATTCCGTCGTTCCCCGAGAGCCCGGGTCTATCGCTGCGACGGCGACAATGCTCGCTGCCAGCCCTTCGCTGCAGGAGACCTTGATGTACATGGGAGCATTGCGACGCAGCCAGATCCGGAAACGACTGCAGAACTTCAACTTTCGGAGTGCCATCGTTTCCGGCCCGCAGCCGACGCTCATGGTGGAACCAATTCCCCAAAATAAAGAGGCTGCGACCCAACCCCCAGACGCAACGGAACAGGCCATTACCTGGTGGCGTCCGATGTCTGGTGAGCCTTGGTTCCTGGCCTTGGCTATCGGCCTGCCGCTGCTTCTGATAGTAGCCCTAGAGGTTGTCCAGCACTTTTCCGACAAAAACGCCGGGTTCATCAACATCGGACCAAACGATGCAATCGTGTTCGCTACTTACATACCGGCCGCTATTGTGCTAGGTGTGGCTAGCATGTACTCCGCACTCGAGTTAATGGCTGCCATTTTTGCGCCTTTTGATGTGCTAAGGCGTGGAAAGGCGACCGCCCAGAGATCCATCCATATGAACCTCGTTGGGAAGCTTCTGCCGCACGCTGCGTTCCTGTCACTGAAGACTCGCCACTTCGCGGTCCTAATTGCTCTGCTTGGGAACTTTGTGGGGGGTTTCCTGACGATTGTGGTTTCTGGTCTCTACAGCGTCGGCGATGTCCCCCGAGTCCAAAACCTCATCATCCAGCAGAACGATGTATTCAGCCTTGACAACGTGGACTTGTCCCTCGAAGATAACCAAGCTGCTGCGATTGACAGTTTGATCGAGTACCTCGACTTGGAATACCCGCAGTGGACCTACAAAGGGCTCGCATTTAACCGCTTCAAAGCCCCGGAGGGCAAGGCGAAGAACACGAGCACCGAGGCTCCTCTGGAAGTTGAGGTGCCGGCAACACGGGCAAAGCTAAACTGCACGTCGATCCCCAACGATTCCCGCCAGATTACCGTCATCCGCGATGCTCAAAGCGGGTCTTCCCTCGAGAGCTTGCCCGGCGCGAGCAACTTCATCTCACCGACGGCCGGCTACGTCCTCATCGGACTCAACACCACGCTGGACTACTCGGAGTGGTGCGAAACCTCGCCGTCCAACAAGTCCTCGGCAGCGTTCTGGATGCAGTACTTTTGGCTCCCCTATGACTATTCTCCGGCATACGTGGGTAAGGCTTCCATCATGCTTTGGAGCAGCGAGGGCGTGATGGGCGACGGGGCACTGGATACCGATCCCACGAGCGGCACTGGTCTGGGAGCCAACGGCATGGTCACGGGCGGCTACGGTTGCCCGACCTTCTCCGTGACCCTGGGAACAGCCCGGGCGACGGACTCGGAGACGCACGGGAACACGACGGAATGGTCGTTTGAGTATGACCTCGCAACGCTCATGTGTTACCAGAACCTGGAAGAGGTCACGACGAATCTCACATGGAGTCTTCCTGGCTTCGAGCTAGCTGATGTCAAGTCACCAAAGACGGACGAGTCTACGGCTGAGCTGCTGAAGACGGCTGACGGAAGCGAGAGACACGAGTTCGCTGTCAACGCGTGGCTTAGGGGCCTCAGCGACTCGGTCTACAACCGGACACTCGCCGGCCCCAACAACTCCTCGTACACCAACAACTACGTAGACAACTTCATCAGAGGGCTGGTGTACAGCAAGACGGGGCGACCGCTCGAGGACCTCATCGGCGACGCGAACATGGCCAACCTCACAGAGTCATCAAACGAACTCTACCAAGCGTACATGGCCCAAGCCATCTCCCTCAACATGCGCAGCAACTCCACCAAGGGCGGCTCCCTCCCTTCCTACAACGGCACCCTGACGACGCCGGGATACCGGCGTCTGCGGCAGAACCGGGCGTCCAAGATTGCCCTGCAGGCCATGCTGGCCGCCATGGTCGCGAGCGCTGTCGGGCTGACGCTGCTCATCCGCGTCCGCGAGGTGCTCCCGCACAACCCGTGCTCCATCGCCGGGACCGCCACGCTGGTGGCGGGCTCCGAGATGGCGTCGTCGCGCATTGTGCCCCCGTGTGCTGAGTGGAGGAACGACAAGGAGCTGAAGCAGATGGGCATCTTTGAGCATTACGTGTACGCGCTGACGTGGTGGGTGGAATATGGCGGAGATCGCTCGTCCAAGCAAAGATACGGAATCGACGTGGATCGAAGAGTCAGTTGAAGGCGTTTCTTTCAATGTGTGCGTCTTGGCTATGGAAATGGAGTTGGATACATACCCTTCCCTCTCGCGCTCGCTTTGTGGTGGAAAGTAATGCATATACACGAAAAACTAGCAAACAAAATCGCAATATTGATCAATCTAAACCAGCCAGTTTGAGGTGCCTAAGATGGCCCATCGTATCGCGATCTTGCTTCCTGATCCTAATATGCCGTCCGCGTTTCCTGGGCAAGGTGCCACTCAATCGATCTCACCACAACTTCCACAGCATGCGGCCCTGCATCAAGCAACAAAAACACTCAAGGCTTGTATCCAAGTGCCCGGTTAACTTCCTGTACATCCCAATAGAAGGCGCGAAACTCCACAATAACGCCCTTCTCGAGGTCAACAGTAACAGTCTGGGACAAAGGGAAGAACAGATCCTCGCCCGTCTTCCTGACCCTGAAGTGCACTCTGGACAGCACCACGACGCGATCCGAGCCCTCCTTTTCGAAAATCTCCGGGTTCTGCACATCCACAATGTCGAAACAGTCGGCCATGCGGCGTATCCAATCCTCCATGCCCTCGGGCCCGCGATAGAGCCCTGCGTAGGGTAGGGCCGAGGTTTGTTCCATGGAGAAGTTGGGGGCCAGGATAGCAGCGATGCCGCTGAAGTCCCGGGTCTCCGGCGAGGCTTTCATGTATTTTCTTTCTTCCTCGTAGAAGGTGTCGAGCACTGCGCGTGCGGTGTTGGTGGTTGGTGCCATTGTTTAAGAGTCTTGGAGGTGGGTGCGTGGGGTAGATGATTTTGCGGTTGCTCGATTGGCTTTGGTGTGCTGAGAGGGAGTATTGCAAAAGAAAGGGATGTGGGATATCGTAAATGTTCATGTTTATTGACCGTCTTGGACGTTTTGTAGGTGGCTCAGTGCTGGCAAATGTGTATTTGTAAGTCGGAGTTTGCACCAGTTTCCCCAAACGGTAAGATGTTTTGCGCCGGAGTTTTCGGTCATCGTCCAATACGGGATGTATTGGCTCACTTAACTGATACCCAAGTCCGGTCACTAAATCGCAACGCGACATCATTGCTGATGTTCCCAATGCCGGATCAGGTCGATTCCGGCTTCTCCATTCCCTCAATCGCCCTTTTCGCCGGGTCCCAAGAAACTCCCGTGTCCCACGTGTACTGACTGACATTTGAGTCTACCAGCTCTCAACGGCGGCTATTCCCACGTCCAAAACCGTTTCCGCTTGCTACCTCTTCGGGCCCATTGGGTAAATGGCATAACCCTCGAGACTTCTCAAGATGGACGGATAGGCGGCGACCATCGCGCGATCGATGTCCTGCCACCTCACTTCAAGATCAGCCCACGGGATCAAGAACGGGCTTTTCCGCTTCCCCGGCTCTCGCTCTCCGAGACCCCATTGGTTTTGCAGCCGCTCCGAGTTCCACCTGTCATGTTCGACCTCGGCCAAGAGGTCGATTTGCTCGGGTGTGAATTCCCAGATGGGCTCGCGGGTCCCTTGCTTCTCTGAGAGGTAGTACGAAACGTGACGCAGTTTTTGCGATATTGACATGGCGTGCGCCCTGGATGACTCCTTCAACTCTTCGCTCAGCTGCTTCCAGGACTTGAGATCGTCTAGTTCGTCTGGAGTGGCTATCTCCCTCGCTGCGAGGTAGGTTTCGTGGAGCTTTATGGCAACCTTTTCGAGGACACGATCGGGAAGCGGGATACCGCTCATATGTAGAGTAAATTCGGCGTAGTCAACGTGTGCGTCTAGCTGGGCTGGAGGTGGTAGGGCAGCTCGCTCGAAGCTCCGTCGCCCGTCGACCCTGCTCATAGCAATGATGGTTTTGAGGGATCTGATGCCATGCCTGTAAGTAGGCACCAGAAGAAGGCCATTTAGAATGCTCTCATCGATGCTAATTTTCTCCTTGGATTTTAGATTTGGTTCTCTTGCTTCGAGCAGTGAGCGAAGGATAACTGCACGTCGGACGGGGTACAGCCTGTCAACGCCGTCGCCATAGTCCACCCGGTTCGGTCCGAGGACATTGACAAAGCCGTGCAGGCAACCGAGGAAATCTTGCAACCGAGTGACCCTTGCCGTATCTAACGCTGCTCGGTGTTGCAGCTCGCTGTAGCTCCTGAACCTGGTAGTCCCGAAGAAGAAGATTGCAGGACCGATGGGCCTGCTAACACCATGATCCGAGAACCTGCCCCCAAGCATTGCGGGAAGAAGATGAGGCAACCATCCCAAATCGGATCCAAGGAAGCTCGCGTCGAAGCCACTAAAGTAAACCAGGGGAATGCTTCCTTCGAGAGTGCAGTCCCGCACCGAATGGAAAGCTGCGAGGAGGTCGCTTGGGGAGGTGAATTGCGCGAGGTCGAACCGGAGTTCCTGGATGATTTGACCCTTTGCCGCGCTCTTGGCCACTTGAAGCGCGGCGAATGCCTTTCCAGCCCCTCGTGGGCCGCATAAGGCGATGCTCAACGGCTTGGTTTTCGGCGAAGAGAAGTACAGTTTAAGAAAGTTGAACAGGGTCCGAAACAGCTCAATTTCCTGGCGGTCGAATAGCACAAGATTGCCGAAACATGTCAACGGGACCCGGGTTTCGGGAGAGGTAATCCCGTCTTGGACAATTCGACGTGCGACCTCGGCTGGGTCCCCGACTAGGTGGTCGATGAGAGACCAGCTGTGCTCGCTGCCACTGGCGATTGAGTCTGAAGGAATCGACAACGCCAACAACTTGTCGTCGTGCTCGCCTTTGCCAAGGTTGTTCATGAGAACCGAACTCTGGTAGATGGAGCGAGCGGATCCGGGAGAGTCCTCCTTGATTGTCAAGCCGTAGCGTGATAACCGTCTCGTGGCCCAGAGTCCACTTTCAATTCCGCGTTCGATACTAAGCTCGTTGGAGTGAATAAAGCCTTGGGCGAAGCCCGCCACAAACGTCTCGGCCTCGCCGGGGATCGATCCAAGATGCTGTCGGTAAAACTCGCCTTCGACGCACTGCGGATCGAACACCAGATAGGGCTTTGCTGCCTGCAGGCCGCGATGATAAATGACACCATCGCAGCCAAACCGCACAATCAGGTGGGCGCACGTAACCAGCGTCACCAGCTTTCCCGAGGAGCCCAGTTTCTCGACGAAGTCCTCGCAGGTTTTCTCCCAGGAGAGTCCATAGGACAGTTCGATGCCCTCGGCGCGGAGGTCGTCGGCGCTGAGGACGACAATGACCTGTTCTGGGTCCTGCTTGTTCGCGTCGACATACGGCCCGCGCCGCAAGGCATCCCAGAGGTTCCCGAAGCATAGCGGCCGGGACATGTGGTAGATTAGGAAGCGTGGCCGAGAGTTCCTGAACAACGCAATCGCAGCTTTGCAGTCTGGATTTGAGAAAGTTGACTCAGGGCCTGCATCGTGCAGAACCCATACAGAGACGGTATCATGGTTGGTGTCCGGAAGAGGCAGCGCCGGAGCTAGCCAGCGAGCACTAAGACTGATCTGCTTTGCACTCTTGAATCTGAAAGCATGGCTGTGCTGGCCATTTGTGTGAGGATTTTCCAGCTCAACAATTACCTGGTCACCAATCTCTGCTGCATTAATCAGATCAGGCTTGTGGATTTGCACCGTTTGATCTTCTTCGTCTTCGAGCAGGTCGGCAATCAGACCAGCGCCGCCGTGCAGATGATGGGAGCTGAAGCCTTGGGGGCCTCCGTTATTGTTTATCGCGCTGGCTTCTCTCGGGAGCAAAAACATCTGAGACGGAGCATCTCCTGAAATGACGATGTGTCTCGCCATCTTGGCCGACGATTGTACATGGTATGTAGTGAGCTGGAGAGGTAACAGTGCTTGGTGATTCTGGGTGCCTGAAAGGCGAGATTGCAGGCGGCTCGCAGCCTGGTCGTGTTAATTTCCGACATGCATATTGCATACATGTATATGCTCGTAGGCCGTAGAAAAAATAGGAGGCAATTGCATGCACATCTTTGCGACTCTCTGTTTCATCATTCGCAGATTGCACTCACCATTTCTCATCACGTTCTCGCTCTCCTCTTCATGCCATCTTATCAGGCCCTTTATCTTGGTACATTCTTTCTGATCGTTTGAACCACCACACCCACAAAAGCAAAACAAATATGGTCAAAGGACCGGCGATTGCGAAATACACCCAGAGCCACATAGTCGAGACCAGCTGCCCTTCTTTGCGGCCTGCTTCCCAATCGAACATGGACATGCTAAAAAGAGACTGCCGGGATTCGTTAGCTGAATGGTGCGCAGTGTGTGTTTTGAGTCCTGGCTTACCGCAACAAAAGTACCAGGTAGAAAGATGAGAGTGACCATGGCGATCGTTTTCATAGACCTGCTATCTCGACGGGTTTCCTCTGCTGAGATTTGAGAATTCTTCGCAATCTGGATCCTGTCAGTCGACTGCCCAGATTTTCGACACTGGGCAACTGCGCCAGAGGGAACGCACCGTTATACTAATGAGATTGTCAATCTGCCTTGAATTAGTGTGACTCATGGACGTGGATGAGATTGGAAATGCTGACTGTTGTTTGTTGAGCTTCTATCCTTGGTACCGTTGCGTCTAGGTCGTGAAGTAAGGTTTTGAGAATGTCATCTTGGGCTTCAACCATCTCTCGAAGTGTCGCCGAGTATTTTACCATATTGGTCTCGCTGCTGTTTCTTTTCTCGACTTTGTCAAAGCATCGGACCAGATTATCTGCCAGCTCTCGGGCAAAAGTCCATCTGCGATGAAGCATGAGATGGTTTCTTCGCATTTCAAAAACGTTGTTTCTGATGTTCTTGGCATCGTTAATGGTTGAAGATAATAGCACAGCATCCTGCTTCATTATTTTGGCCTTGATGGAGTTTAGATTCGTTGTGATTTGCTCCACCTGCCAGCGGAGAAGAACAGCAGGCAAGAACATTAAGTCTAGATATCGAAGCTCTGGGTAATCGTGAGGAAAGCTCTCACTGGTCAGCAGCGACTCGATAACTTCTTTGGGTAAGTCCGGGCCTGTCAAAATGAGGGACACCCAGTCAGAATCTCTTTGGTATCCATCGGTGTACTTGTCAGCCACCGAGATGCAAAAGTAAGGATAGTCGTCATCAGTTGGAGTCTGTGCTATGAAGCCTAGAATAAGGTTAACTTCTGTTTCTGAATGACGGCAAGTGAACGCAGCTTGGAAACGTACTGATGCTCTCCGTTGACTCTAACACAGCCGACCCCGCTGTGCTGTTCTTGAAGAAGAACCTGAACCGTTCGCCAGTCCAGCCATATTCTGTAGTGATTTCGATAAGACACTTTAGCTCGCCGAGGCGGCTCATTTGAGGGCAACGAGCCAGCCTCACTGACGTCAGCTTGTCCATTGAAGCGGCGTTGACGGCCGTTGACACGTACAGTAATCTGAAGCGATTCTTGTCCAAAAGTTTGCGCTTGTCTCTCTTGAAATTTGTGAGAAACGGGGTCTTTAGGGGTCATGCGGGATGGCATACTTGGGGAGGGGCCTTGATGAAATGTTGTGCGCGATCTTCATCGTGTGTTTCCCATTGAATCGGCGTGGGGATTTTCCATCCGTTCCTCTATCTTGACCGTAAGAAACACGAAGATCCAGTCAAGTGCTACCGGGATTGATAATTACCTTGATGATCATGGCGCTGGTTTCGAAGCTGCTAAACTCGACTGCATCTTTGGGACTCTTCTCGGACAGAGACAGAGGAGAAGGAGGCGACATTGCCATCTGGAGACAGGTCAGGCAACATTTAGGAAGTCCGAGACAAGCGCTGAAATCAGAATACTAGGTGCTGGATTGAGAAGATTTGCGTAATGGATGATGTGAGAAGCTAGATTTGTGCTGTTGTTGCGCAGCCTGATCGCGCGAACAGGTCGCGGGAACAGGAGGCAAGTGCGCATATCGGTTATGCAATTAGACCCTATGGCCTCCTTGTTGAATCCAAAATACGCCTCACAGGGCTGATGTTTTGGCCCAATTACAGCCCTGTTTTTGACTGGGCTTGAAACTGGGGCGTGTTCAATCAGAGGAGGCAATGTGATAAGCCAGAATACGAGTAGCTGGGTGCCCGCTGTCGCGCTGTCATGGACCGGGTCAGACCGCCTATTTTGGCTCCTACACCCGTGAACCAAATGAGAGACCAACTAATAATCCCTGCAAGCAAGGCCTAATGCAACGGAACATGTTGTCAACTCTTCTTTATGGTATTCAACTCGGACTATGTGACCCTATCGCTAAGAAACGGTCGTGTAGCTAAAAACCCTTTCAACTGTGGTAGCCAACCTTGTCATTTCCGTAGCATTATTGTGGTTGCAGTGTGAGATGAACCAGACTGGCGAAAAATGACATTTTTCTAAAACGTTGGCAAGAAATAGAAAAGTTAGTTTTATGTGACCTAACTTACGTAGTATGAGAAAACAAGACTGCACTATGTAAACGACTCCGGGAAGACACCTGGAAGCATACAAACCTCACAAGATGCCTCGCTGCGCCCCTACACCTACTAATCAGAACCTGGATAACTGACCGGATGGATAGCTTGAATAGAGTAGCCTCAGCTAAAATTCTCTTACGCGACCGCTCGATGTGCAAATGTATCAAGGGACAAATATACCAATCTTTTTCTTCCGAATCCCAGTCAAGATGGTTGGGTCATTCTGGCCCTCCAACCTGTCACCCATGGTGGCTCGATGTTCCTTGTTAGCAACCAATATTTCTGGGTCTTACCTCCACCGTAATATTTTGAAGATCCCTCGGTATTTTAGGGATTCATCAGGCCGCCCCATAATTGTTGCCACCGAGGTAAGCACTAGATAGGAAGTAAGCAAGGCGCAGCTCTCACCTAAGCCGTCATCTTTCTTGTTTTTGCAGTATCCTTTGTCCTCTCCCTCTATCTCACCTTAAGTCCCTGTTTATCATACGTGAACTTGTTCCTGGTCATGACTCTCACTTGGCTAATTACTGGTTGTTCCAGTGGCTTTGGTGAGCTATTTGTTCGTCAACTCCGAGCAGCAGGAGACAATGTCATCGCGACTGGTAGAAATGCGGATAGCAGACTTGCCCACCTCAAAGATCTTGGGGCAGCTCTGCTGGAATTAGACGTTACTGCTTCCGTTGAAGTCCTCCAGGCCAAAATTGACGAGGCATGGGAAGTATACCCTGGTGGCATCGATGTCGTTGTCAACAATGCCGGCTATATCCTCAGCGGAGCTTTCGAGGAGTTGACGTACGTGCGTCGCTACAAGTGTTAGCTGATCTCAATGAACTAACACAAATCTATGTATAGGCAGCAAGACTTTGAGAGCTCCATGATGACAAACTTCCATGGGCCTCTCTCCATAACCCGCGCTATCCTTCCTAAGCTCCGTGCCAAGGGTAAAGGTACGCTCCTCTATGTCAGCTCTCAAGCTGCCTGGCATGGTGACCCTAGCGCAGCCGCGTACTGCTCCAGCAAGTTTGCACTTGAAGGTATGCATATCCATGTCTCCAAATTATTATGCCGACAAGCTGACTCAGATCCGTTGTACAAGGGGCGCTCGAGTGTCTGGCCAAGGAGCTTGCCATATTTGCTCCAGGTCTGCAGGTGTTAATCGTGGAACCGGGCTACTTCCGGACAAAGGCTTTCAACAACATCTTACATGTCGAGCCTCGGGTTCCAGACTATGCTCAATTCAACGCCAGCGTGCGACAGGTCGAGGCCGCTACGATTGGGAATGAGCCAGGCGATCCAGAGAAAGGTGTTTCGCTGATGATCGACCTCGTCAAGGGGACAGGTGCCGTAGCAGGTCGATCTATGCCGCTGCGCGTGCCTCTGGGATCAGACGGATGGGGGAGGATCAAAGCCAAGTGCGAGGAGACGCTTACGATCTGTAACGAATGGGAAGAGTTGGCGAAGAGTACAGACTTTGAATCGGCTGTTTAGTCCGCAGTTGTGAGTAGTAAGGATAATAACTAGAAAGCTAGTGGGTCAATGCCAGATTCTGGTAGGAGACTTCATACTCTCTGAAATCATGGGATTTTATTTCTCGGTTCCCGAGTCAGAGAATAAAAGAGCGGCTTCATTGAGAGCAGGAGACTTTTCAACGTGTACTCTCTCAACTTCTCTAATAATGCACGGCCAAATCTTGACTGGATCGCTTTCAACTTTTTTGAGCACCATCGTTAAGATGCAAACTCGCACAGACTTGATTTGAACCACCTTTAAGTATTCTCACCTCATAACCTTGCGGCTCCTAAATGATTTCGGAGATCGATCAGAAAATGAAGGGAAATGCTTGAAGAAGACACCTAGATTTTGGTACGTCTCGAGTCGTCCTAGCACTGGGAAAAGGTCACGTCGTTCTTCCCATTTTGTCACGGAATGTCTTTTCTACTGGCGCTGCTGGCCCACACATTACATCAACAAACCAGTGTCAGCTGCCATCCCGCAGCGCCGGCAAAATGGTGTACCTACCGCCCGAGATTATCGCACACATTATTTCTTACCTGGCCGGGGTTCTTCCTACTATGAAACCTTCCAAGGCTCCATTTACAGGAATTTCCTCGCTGAATATGCTACCGTTTCAATGCAATGACAAGTTTTGATCGAGGCATACACCTATTGGTGACACCAGACCTGTTAGGATATCAAGAAGTAATTGATTCAATGACCTCGCGACAACTTAGATATCTTCGAGCTATTCTGCTTAACCCCAGTGAACATCTGCAAGATGTTCCCCTGTCTGCCGACCAAAAACATGATGCCTTTACGGGAGCCATCCTAACCCTTTTTAATGCTCTCCGTTCGGCACAAGTACGAGACGCTCCATATATGACCTTCATTCTAGAGGGCAGCCCTTCACAGACTCCTGGTACCGAACGTATAAACTATTAGACTAAGTTGTGGGGCTGTCGGCTACATCCGGGGAAGGTTTTATGCTTTAGGATGCGGCGGTCATCATGACCTCATTCATTCTTCGCCAAACGAGATAGACGAATACTAGGGAACCCGATGAATCACCACTGACTAGGTACTATCACGTGCAAGGCGCTTTAGGAGATGTATTAAATCGGCAAGGACTCAAACTTTTGGGGTTTGGTTCATCAAGCACACCTGTGGATTACACGACTGCATTGACGACCATTCAAGAACACATAACGAATCAAGTCTACGGAAAAAACTCTCAAAATGTCTGCGTCTCAAGGACCTAAGCCCAATGGAGGAATGGCAAGCCAGGCCACATCGAAGGCTACCAGCGGGATTGGTGAAGACAGGCCCAAGGTCTTCGATGAGCAGGGAGCCATCGGCAAGCAATTCACTGGTAAGCAGACATCAGTGCCGACTACTGTTGTCAATTAACACATTTTAGAGCAAGGAGCACTTGGCGGAGTTGCACAGAAGATTGGAGGGCCTCTGGACAAGGAAGGGATGATTGGGAAGCAGTTCACTGCTGGTGGTAGTATTGGTGGTTCCGTTCAAGATGCTATGGGGGGAAAGGCTCCAAGGAGCAATTAACATCTGGCGTGGTACTTTTGCACCCAGTTTCGAGGACACAATCGATCAGTGTGAGGATCTTGTATCGAAGTAACTTCGCTTGAGACAATTTTGGTGATACTTTGAGCTAGGCATGCCCACAGCTCGTCGTCGCGGTACTTGGCCACCCAAACTTGATTGATTAGTGAGGCAGGTCTGGAAAGACTCTTTTGCACTGGGCACATTTGCCGTGACTATGACCACAGAGATTCGAGGTGTGAGAAGTCACTAAAATATACTACTCTTAGGAATGTGGTGTTGTGCTATGGTGAGAGCGCGGAGACAAAGTTGTGGAAATACCCTCGATTATTAGGGAAGTCATCTACCGTAACGACTCAACAAATTGGCACAGAATCCTTCGGCGCTAGTGCGGGCTTGGCATGCCGATCATACTACCACCGTGATTTAGCCGTAGGTCAGTTCTAACCTCTATTCTTATACTCTTATATACCTATCTACTTATAAGACCCTAATTTCTCAATGAAAATAGCTATAGCTAGCTTCCTAGATATTATATATATATTCCTTAGTATTTTCCCTGTTTCTAAGGCTCTTAGACTAACTAATTAGATATAATAGATAACTTTAAGACTATAGCTTACTTTAAGCTTAGATAGACTTACTAACTCTAGTACTAATAGCCCTTAAGCCTAAGGGTTAAGATAAGAATATTCTTAGTAAAAAAAGGTATATATTATAAGTAGATAAGAGAGGCTAATAGACTAACTATTAAAGATATTATTAAAATAGGTATAATAGTATATTATCTATAAAATAATCTCTTTTTTTTATTACTTTATATATAATCTTTTAGTCTACTTAATAAGTACTTTTATCTTATAAACTTAGTCTTTAAAAGACTTAGGCTTTAGACTAAGCTTAGTCCTCTTTTACCTTATATTAGTATTTAATTCTTATAATAGTAATATAATAAAAAGGAGTATAATAATAATAACTTTATATTAGTATAAATATAATATAATTTAATAAGAGGAATATAGTATCTTATAATATATAATACTTAATTACTTTAATATCTTACCCCTTAGTTTAATATTATATACTAATTATATAGGGAAGTAATCTATAGGGCTAGTAGTAATTAGTACTTTAGCATCGTATTAGCTGTGAAGGATTCTGTGCCAATTTGTTGAGTCGCTATGGTATAACTGTTGACGAAGGTGTGGGATTTCTTGGTGGTCAGATTCACAAACCACGACCTTGTCCCAGGTTCAGCTATCCGTCCAAACTCAATGGCAGTGTAGTTTACAGTGACATATGCAAGGACGTGGTACAAAGTATCAACTCTCGAGTGTATCCATGTCAATCTCTTCCTTCTGCCTCTTGATCAAGATCTTTGCAGTTGGATCGGGCAGCGCGGCCATGCCAAAAGCAATCGGCTTGGGAACAAATCCCTCGGGAAGTTTCCAATCGTACTTGAGCAGAATATGACAAAGGGCAATCTTGATCTCGTTGGCTGCAAAAAAGCGACCTGGACAGGCGTGCTGCCCGTGACCAAAGCCAATGTGGTTCGCACTTGTGCTCACGAGATGGGCGTGTTTACCTTCATCAGGCGTTCCACGCATCCGCAGAAACCGGTAGCCGTCGTATGTCGCTCCATTTTCGTAGTAGGACGAGTCCCACATGTGGGTGGCGCCTGCAACAACCTTTTGGTTTTTGCGGATGATTGTGCCGTCTGACAGCTCGATATCTTTCATCACTAATCTACGGATCGGGGCTAGGGAGTAGGTCAGCAACGAAGTATTTGGCAAAATATCTCGGATGTTCTAGTACGTACCCAATAAGATTGGCTTCAGTCGCTGAGACTCTTTGATGACGCTGTCCATGAGTTTGAGATTGTAAAGTGAAGTCTTTTTGAGACCCTCAGCTCCCAGGACTTGGATGATTTCGCGGCGGAGGTCCGCCACCAGGTCAGGATGCTGAGCAACGTCAAGCATGACTTGTTGGAGCAAGTCACTTGTGGTGTGGATGGCCACGAGAGAGAGAGTAATCTGTGCGGTTGCCGGGTCGTATGCTGTCTTGTATTCTTTCTCAAACCACTCGATGGAATCATCAAACGGTGATGGCTCTCCTCTGGCTAGAGCTTCGGCCTTGACGCGAGCGCGTCGTTCGATGTAAGGTTGCAATACGCGGCGTGTTTCGTCAAGTTTCCTGCGAAGTCTCCAGCATGATGGTAAAGCCCAGTGAATAATGGGCCGAAAAGATCGCGGCCAGGAACGGATGACGTTTGAAAGGCGGAAAGCTTCAAGTGTGTAGTCGCTGGACACTTGGACCCACTTGTCGTTTTTGCATAGCTCCTCTCCCATGAACACTCTTGTGGACATGCGCGAGACGATGAGAACGAGGTCTATTTTCGGGTCGATTTCATGCCATTCTGAGAACGATGGAAAGGTCAGCATTATCTTGGTCATGCATACCCAGTGGGTTGGTGCAAGGCTTACCAGAAGAATCTGTCAAGACAGTTTTGAGAACTTGAGTTGCCTCTTGAGATATAGGTGCCGTGAGCTTAGCTACAAGGTTGAACAGTTAGCTTGTTGTATGAGATACTACCTTTACGGTCCCGCTTAACACGTACTCAAAGCTCTCGTCAAGTATTTGGTGACCAACTGAGGCAGACGATCATTAGCGACAAAAGGGTCAAATCCAGGGATGTAGGCGTGAGAGTCCTACGCTTGTTAGCATTGGACCTATACTTTGAGAAGTATTCGACCTACGTCTTGGGCAGGTATGTCGAAGTTCAGGTGCGGGTGGCTTCTAAGTTCTTCAATAAACCTCGATGGTAGGACAACAATTTCTCCCCAGTCAGAGTATACCCTGTAAGGCTGGTCGTGGAATTGCGCTTTCCCTCTAACCAAAAGTTCTTTACTGCGCCTGATGAAGTTGGCAGTACGGTTCCGGTTTGTGAACTCTAGAAACCTTTTGGGGTCAAGCTCTGGAAACTTTGTGTGGCGGCTACCACTGGCATTATGAGAGTAAGCATGAGAATGGTGATGACGAGGATTGCCGAGGGCTGGTCGAGGATGGAGGGCCCCATCCCTGCCTCCCACAGGTGCTGCAAGGCCATGTCGATGGTGGAGGCTGCGAGGTGTTGGCCGGAGAGATGAAGGAGCTGGCACTGTTGTATTGAGATGAGTTTGTTCGTCGTGGACGTCTGTGATTTTATATACGCCCTCTCAATTAAACTTCAATTGAGCGTATCCATTGTAACGCTCATCGTTGCCACGGCACTTTTGGAAAGAAACCCTGCATGCGAGAGCCGGGCTCCTCATATCGCCCGACGACCCGAAATTCCCACCAGATCCATCGCCAGAGCAGCAATGAGGTCAAACAGGATGCATGACTTCAGAACCTGCAGCAGCTCACCATGCGAAGTTGCGGAGCATTATCATGGGCGTATTCGTATGGTGGAGTGGTCCTCGAGTCTCCATGATAATGTGACGATTAATATACCTTACCATTCAAGCTATCACCCAGGATTCAAGGACGTTGAACCAACGCCAAATCCACAACTGTCCAGCTGCCGTACTTTACTTGCTTAACATAGGTGGACAGCCCTGGGAATTCTCTGAGCTCCTGAATGTTTTCGGTGGGCCCAAGGGCCATCAAAAATGAGCAAGGTACTCATGCATGCTTGATATTTGTTCTGGGGGTCGGTTGTATCTGTGAGGGGACGGAAATCGAATCCCGCTGCTCGGCTGTTGTTGCGGACATTCGGGCCGCTCTAGATTACCGAAACCGAGCGATCGACAGGATCAACCATGCAGATTCGCATTCCTGGGGTTTGAGATGCATATGCAATCATGCAATGAGAACAGACGTTTTGTTCAACAGGTGCGTGATTGGGCTCGGGTGGTCCTGCTAGTCCTCATCAATGCCCACCCCTTATATTTTCATTGCTCCTCCCTAAAGACGCATGATGAGAGGGGAACATCTTCCTGCTTTTTGGCGTTACATGATTTCTTGATGTGACCTTGCATACCATGGTGGGTTGCCAAGCATGGCATCTTGAGAGGTTGATTGGTTTTCGACGTGGAACTATGGCAAAGCCTTAAGCGCTTTGATCTTGTGATGGATAATATTACATCACTGAGAAGATAGGTTGCTTCTACATAAGATCATTATGATAGTTTTACTTTATGCTAAGAGACAATTGTTGATTGAGAAGTTGTGAACACGTTCTGCCGCAGAGCGGCCGTTTTCCACCTATGATAGTATTTATGCGAGTCATAGAGAATTATATATAGCTAGGTATTTTAAAAATTTGATGTTAATTTGATACTATTCTAGCAGCTAGTTACGTTAAATTACTTTAAAATAGCAAGGGAATAAAAAGAAGCTTCATCTTACGGTAAAACAGATTCTTAATATATAGGATAACACTCCTAGATGCAGTTTCTAACCCCTTTGTAACTGCTATATGACTACACAAAACCGCCCATGATATCCAACGCGATACGATAGAAATCCATTAGTAGAATAGGATCCCATCAGCTCAAACGTGGAGTATGTTTGGTTTACCTTGAGCGTCGTGGATGCTGATACTGAAATGGTGGCTGTATGCTCTGAACCGATCTCTCGAGAGACAAAGGATCTGCTCTTTCTAGCACTCACAGAAGATTTCAAGTTGAGAGAATGCACCGTTGAGGATTTCTATGCTCAGATCGCGGAGCTGCGGCTTCTCATCTTCCCTTGTGCTTCACTTACGGGCGCAACCTTGGAAATTTCCATAAAGCTTTTATAATTCAACCACCTTGCCGATTCTCGTCCATATTTCTGTTCCTTATCTTACTATCTAAACATATTTGACATTACAAAGCGCTGAATGATTTAAACCCTGAAAGAAAATTGCCACTTGATTGATTTACTGCGAATGCTCTTGCTGACGAAAATATCAAGGTCCTCCACCCAACCGCACGCCATCAAAATTGGTCTTCTGTGCCGTTAGCATGGACTCGGTCGCACGATACCGCGGATGATGCCTGAATGGAGTCTGCCAACTCCCTCTCCGGAGTTCGACAACAGGCTTGCTCAGTAAATGATGAGATACGCCGGACGCATTGCTCGCGACGTGTAGACAACAGTTTCATCCGTAGTAAAATGACTGGACGGTCCTGGCTGCGCGCATACCTTCTCAGAACACCTTGGATTAGCAAACTGGTACCCTTCAAGGCTATACTAGAGGGGAAGAGATGACTAACTGAGTCGTATCCATCGGGGGGCTGTTGGAGATATGACATTTCACTTTGGGTGACAAAAGAGTTCCCAAGAACAACCCTGCAAAGCATCAGAGCGTTCACGGTCGACCAAATTTTGTTGACGGCATAGTTTGAAGCTCTAGAAAGAACAACGATGGATAATTAGTAAGTGTATGGCAAGTTGAAGAGGATTCATACTTGGCAGTGTCTTGAGTGGAATACAGCCCAGTGCCTAACCTAGTGCCATGGCTGGACGTTGGCTCCAATTAGCGACGCCTGTCTGTTGAGGGTATTGCCATGGTGTTGACCACTTACTAGCCGGTACTGCGCTTGAGGTCCAAGTAAGGCCTGAACCCCCAACGAAGTGTCTCGCAAAGCTTGCATTCGGGGCTGTCGCACATTGAAGTGTTGCCATTTTCACCGATGGTACAGGCTCTCTCGGCGCCACGAAGGCGTTTTCGCTCGTTTCCTGGATACTTGCCCACTGCAGCGAAGTTTGCGCGCCTTTCAACTTTGTCTCTGCATTGGATCCATAATGAGTTTAATACTTCATGGGCAGCTAGGCTGGAGAACGCACCGGTATGCCTCGAATTCGTCCCGAGATTGCTTAGTCCATGTAACTAAATAAATCGTCTTGATTGGGGGCGAATGCCCACCAGCGCCATTGTGGAAAGCGCGCGCCGCTGTGTGTTGAAGCGGTAGTGAGCTCGGAAGATGCTGTGATGGGAAAAGCTTTCAAAACTAACCGCTCAAGTACATGATATGGTCCCTCGGGATTTCAAGTAGTCCCGGAGCATTATTGGCCGCGGCTGTATTGCATGTCGAGGAGCAGAAAGTGTGATCCGGTCTTTTGGACCTCTGGCGACATTGGAGGCAGATGTCACTGGTCATAGTGGTTGGGCGGGTAGGTTGGGCGGGTACTTTGGGCGGGTAGTTTGGGCGGCGTGGAATCGTCGGCTTCTAGTTGGCCTGGGACGGGACACTAGGGAGATAACGATATATCTATGCCATCACGCAATTATCCTGGCGGCAGCAGAGCCGCATGTCGCGGAGCCAGAGGGAGCCTGGCTGCCTTGTGAGGCGCGACTCGACAAGGCAAATATTCCGTGCGTACATGCTTGAAAATTGAGGGTAATATTGATCGTTGCTGGGCGTGTTTGTACGTGACTGGCTAAGACCCAAGGTAAGAAATGCACTTGAGTCATGCACGTGAGGGTGGCTGGATTGCGAGGCGTTCTGGAAGGCGCTTTCAGCTGCGCCACGTGAGGTGAGGGGCGCGTTTTGCAAGTGTAAATTCCAATGCATATCAGGCAGACAACTGGCCGCCTTGTTTAGAAAAAACACACACAAATAGCGACGACACATCACCACAACCACAACCATAAGCAACAGCACTGCCGCCACCACCGCTCCCGATCGCCGTTGCCCACCAAGCCTCGGCTCACCACACACCACCACCGTCCTCAAGCACCATGGCCGCCCAGATCAAGTACATCCCGCGAACCTCTGAAACCGTCCGCGATGTTGCCGGCGACGTCGTGCGGCTGCTCAAGCAAGCGGGAGAGACGGTCGGCGTGGCCGAGTCGTTGACCGGCGGGGGAATCATGGCAACCATCACCACCGTCTCCGGCGCGAGCGCCGTCTTCCGCGGCGGAGTCGTCTCGTATGCGACTCCGCTCAAGCAGAAGCTCCTCAAGGTGGACGGAGACCTCATCGCGGAACACGGCGTCATCCAAAGCGACGTTGCGCAACAAATGGCCGCAGGCGCGCAGTCCGTCACGAGCCTCGATACTCCGACCAACTGGGGTGTCAGCACCACTGGAGTGGCCGGCCCAGACTCTCAGGATGGGAAGCCCGTTGGCATGGTCTTCATCGGCATCGCTCACAACGGCCAGAGCCGGGGGTTGGGCCCTTTTCACTTTCCCGGCGATCGAGACCAAGTTCGCCAGGCAACCATTTTGGAAGCTCTCGCCCTACTGCGGAGCGAGCTCACTGCGAAAGGCGACACCAAATAGAGCAGAGCGAGGAGGGGTTTGCGCGACTCAATTAGACATTAATGCAACGGCGCTTTCCCGCTGAAACCGTCATTCACATCCTCGAAATCTAGATTCTGCTTCCATGTGATAGTGAGAGGTAGGGAAGATAAGTGATCGATCCAGTAAACTTTTATGTATGATCCCAATTTAGGTGAATTTGTACAAAACTGACTCGGGGATTCTGCGACGCTTCTCTCATAGTGTTAGCTATATTCAACACGTAGGATATCCTGGTCGGGGGTTCACGCCGGCACCTGTTGGCGTGGGTACGTAGGTGAGAAGGGAACTGATTTAAGCCAGCTTTTGATAGAATTATACAGGATTTTATCAGACGCAGCTGGCTGAGTATTAAGCAAGTTCTTCCATACAAAGTATCGTACCAATATTACTTGGAATTAAGGCTAGAACCAACTCTTGACAATCCTCTGTAGTGTAACCAGAATGGCCCTATACGTTAACCAATCTGGCGGGCTCTCATTCGTGAATGGCTCTTTCTTCAGAACCTCTTCAACCTCACTGTATGCGTCGTATCCGTACAACCAAGGCTGGACCTCTGGGCAGGTCCATCTGCTGGGGAACGGCCCTTTGAGTTCCTTTCCAAGCTGAGACAAGAACAACTCGTCTCGAGCTTCCTGTTCAGGCCCGTTTACCATATGGAATGAATCGCGCTGCTCAGTCAGTTTGGATCTGATTGACGAGGGCTTTGGTCAGGCAAGTGCTTACCTGCTTGAATGTCTCCTTGACAATGGCCTCTCCTCTCGTCTTGCGCAGGCGTTCGTAAAGCATGAGGGCCTGTGGGAGTTGTGATCTTGATTGCAGACGGCCCAGCAACAGTCCAAGCACAGCGCCATCCTCAACAGCGGAGTTTGCTCCCTGGGCAAGATATGGGAGCATGGGATGGCAGGCATCCCCCACTAATACGAAGTTCCGCTTGTCATTCACCCACGAAGGTAGCTCGTTTCCTATTCCCGAAATTAGCGAGAAAGCCGACAACATGAGTCATGGCCTCTTACGGTGCATCAGCTTCCACTTGTCAACGCTCTCAACGGAATCGAGAAACTTGGTCAGAATCGGGTCCCAGTCTTTGAACAGCTCCCTGATCTCCTCCACAGATCCGCGTTGTCGGCTTACGCCTTCTGGGAGGTCATCCGGTACCAGCAAGACAATATTGTACATTTGTCCACCGCGGAGCGAGTAACCTACCGCGTGTGCCCCAGGACCGATCCAAAAGTGCACAGAGGGATTGTTGACCCACTCTCGAAGCTCAGGGTCTTCGATCTGGTCCAGGCTGAGAACAATGCGGTAGGCCAGATCTCCAGTCGGCTTTGGGTCGTCCCTTCTCCCTAGAAAGCAGTTTCGGCTTGGCGACCATATTCCATCGGCGGCGATGATCAAGTCTGCTTTGGAAGTGGTGCCTGATTTGGTAGTGATTTGAGGGATGTTGAAGTCGATAGATTGGACCTTCTGTCCGAAGTGAAACTTGACGCCAAGTTCCTTCGCCCGTTCGAACATTCCAAGCTGCAAGTCGACTCGGTGGATGTCAATGAATGGGGCTCCGTATTTTGCGCGCATTTTCTTGTCGAAGTTCTCCTCTAAGGCTAGAGTCTGGCCGGTGTAGCGATGGACCGCGAGATATTTCGGTTCAGCCGCTGTTGCCCATATCTTCTCCGGCAGGCCCCATTGCTGCAAAAGTCGAGACGAGTTTGGGGTTACCTGTAGGCCAGCGCCGACTTCAGAAAGTTCACATGTAGACTCGAAAATGACGACGTTGTGGCCAGAGAGAGCACACGAGATGGCCGCTGCCAGCCCGCTCAGGCCAGCGCCGACGATGATGACGTCGAGTGGGACCGGTGACTTCAAGTGATGCTGCATTTTGCTCTCTAACGCCGGTACGATTAGTTGTGACTCTGCTTTACGAGATCTCAGGTGGGCAATGTTATAAGTGCGGTCTCTAGGTAGATAGATAGCTCGTTCGATAGACGCCCCGGCAAATCCGAGAGTGGACGAACCCTACAATTGTTGTAAGCGAGGATGCGCAGCCTTCCAAGGCCATGGTTAATATGCAGCTTCACCTGAACGGGCAAGGTAGCGACTATCTTTCCGGGGACAGAACATGGGGTAAAGGGGGTTTGGTCTGGGGATATTTCGGAAAAGCCGAGAAGAAGTGGGCTTCCTTCCGGATGTTCCACATGACGGCATCGGGTCCGGAGGCAGGGTGAGAAACCCCGCGATTTGGACACAGGGATACCTGGAGATCTGTGCACGCTTCCGAGCGAGATCTAATAGTATTTTGTTAACGGTGCTTGTTGACTGGGGGCTTTGTGGTCCTACAAGGAACGTTCATCTTTTGCAACAGATTTCCAGTCGAGTAGACATGCTCTGGAAAGTTATGCGGCCATCTACAGACTCTCCAAGGTGAACGTTTACTGCTCACTTGTCTACCATGACTGGATTGGAGAAAGGAAGAGAAATTATTCAACAAATCACTGTTCTACCATTAAGAGGATATGAGGTGAGGTTAGAACCTGGGTTGTAAATTTATTACAGAGTTTCATTATTTTCGTACAACGGATTTCCGTTGCTAGTAATTTACAGCAGGTCGATAAGACCGCTGCAGATGTCGTTAATGTTGGTTCCGAAATTGGCTGGGTTGGTCTGGAGGTAGACGATGCCATCCTCAATGACAGTCTCGTTGTAGGAGCGAGACAGCTTATCCACAATTCGGAAGTGCACAGCGTTGTTCTCAATAGCCTCCACCAGGCCCTCCTGAAGCATGTCGTCAGAATCAAACTTCTCGTAAGTGAGGTAGTCGTTGAAAGCCTCAAAGTACTTGAGCACGAAGCTGCCGAGGTTGGTGGGGTAATCATCCCGGACATCAGTCGACTTGGACAGCTTCGTGTAGACATCCTCGAAGTTGGGTACGAAGGGGATCTCCTTGCCCAGGATGGTGTTCAGCTTCTCTTGAACTGCGCCGATCTTGGGCTCGTAGTCCTCGAAGATGGAGACGCGGGCGGAGTGGTTCATGGGCTTGGAGGTAGGAGGGGCCGAGTTGAGGGCCTGGGTGAGGTTGGACTTTTCCAGTGCGTTGCTGATGTTGCTTCCGAGGTTGCCGCTGGCAAAAACGATGGCGAGCTCGCCTTCGGGGGTGACCTTGCAGCCGCAGTAGTTGAAGGTCTTTTCCTCGTCAAAGTCCATGGTGATTTTGTGGGCGAAGGCGATAGTGTTGACCTCGTCTTTGACGATATCGCCGACGCTGGAGACGAAGTACTTTAGCTGATACTCAGCTCCCTCAACGTAACTAAAGCACGTTAGTTGCGGGGTTCGACCCATGACGTAGAACCAGGCATCCCGAGACAACTTCATGTGGACACAGTCTGCACCGGAAACGTCTCATGGCGGGTGATGGTTGAACATACCCAGCGATGCAGGAACCAAGGGAGTTGGCGCCGTAGGAGTCGGGCTCAGCATAGGGGTAGATGGCGGCGGGGTTGATGTCAATTGTCCACGGGACGCCGAGGGCATCTGAGATCTTCTGCTCCCAGTCGCCCTTGACATTTTCCCAATCATCACGGACTGGATGGGCAATCAATAAGTAATTTGCTGGTTCAGGAGACACCGGGCGTTGACTAACCGTTCTTGCGGACAGCGAGGGGAAGCTTCGCGGCGGGAGGAAGACGAGACATTTTTGCCTGAGTTTGATGTGGATCTGGAGGAGGTGAAAGCGAGCGGGGAAGTGATGGAAGGTGAATTGAAGGGGTTTTTAAACGTTGAATGATGGTGCCAAGCGGTATCGTGAGTCGTGCATCGCGGGGAATGTCAGAGGTCTTTTATGCCGGATCAAGAGCCCCTGGGGTCCTGACTTGCTTCGGCTGAACAACAACCCACGACTCGGCGACATCTCCTCTGAGTATAGCGCCGTCTGATATCTGGCGAGCGGCTCAAGCCTTGTCTGCGTAGCTGGGCGCGGCCGATGGATAGCGCTGGGTTCCGTCCTCCTAGCCCGATGCTACACATAGCTTGCCCTGGCAGATGCCGGTGGTCTGACGCATCCAATCCATGTCTCAGCCGCGCCAAGTTAGGCAAGCAATCCAGGGGTAAGCGAGCAGAATGGGGTCCGGCGAGGCCGCCTTACGGGGACACGGTGTCAGCCTTGTTCGGGTCCACGGCACTCCAGGCGGGAATGCTGAGAACTTGAGATGGACGACAAGTCATTTTGGTGCCTGGCCTTCTGCCGCTTGCGGGGCGCCACAAGCCCAGCTGAAAGAGTAGCGCTGCATCAATTCGCTTGGCATCGAGTTGGTTCCGCATAGCATCCGCAGTGCTGTCGTTGATTGGCTCCGGGCCCTCTATCCAAGTCCCTAGTGACGTCGAGGCTCAAACCGATGCATGTCTCCTGAACTGACCGTCTAATAAACCCCCGCAATACCCTCAAAAGGGTATTCCGCCATCGCCCGCCCAACTGTCCATCATTCTCAACACCACCAGCTTTACTCACAGGGTCACAGAGCTGTACGAAGTAGCCATTGCCTCAAAATCATCTAGAATATGTCGCTGTAAGACCCACAGCCAACCCCCACCGTCCCACTTGCTGATCTCAGGCCAAAGCCCATTGAAAGCCAAGGTCGCTGTACGAGACCACTGGGAAAAGGCCGATTCCCCAGTCCAGAAGGCCATCAAGGAAGTCAAGGATCTACTCGGTCTGGATGTCCACTGCGAACCGGAGTGGCCAATTCTCATCTCCGAGCTGGAAACCGTCTACGAGGATAAAGCACAACTGGTCGGCGCCGTTGTCGGCATTCTGCAAACGTGGTTTGCAACTCTTGCCGAGATTCTCGACGACTCAAGTCAAGATGCTTGGTCCGAAAATGTCGTTGAGAAGATCAATGAGTTGACCTCAAGGCTGAAGCTAACAGTAGAGGTAACCACCCCTGCACCATCCCCCAGTAGAGCATTGCATTCTTGTCGACCCAAGAAACACAACATTTCTGTCCAGCAAGGCTGATGTGTAAAATCTTAGGTCTCTGAAACTGAGCAAACCTCAACGGAATGGTCTGATAGGCGACTCGGCTTTCTTCTGACCCTCCCCAAGCTTCATGTCTATCAACCCACCCAGTTTGCATCTCTGTTCAAAGACCAGCTTCTCGACTGTTTCGAAGAGAAGAAGAAGCCTGCGCAGTCGCTGCCCATCCGTTCCACCACTGGCGATGAATGGGCGGATGTAGCTATGGATGAAGCAACCGAGAAGCCCACACCACCACCCGCAGCAAAGGGCACTTCTTCCACTGTTGAATACCTTCCCAACGCCAGTGCCCTCCCTAAACCTGGCACCCTCCTCCTCAAGCCACCCTACCATCTATTTATTCATGCTATTGGTAACAACAAACTGGAGATTCAGTGCTCTCACGGCGGGACCCTTGAGGTTTTGGCCGACTATCTGAAGAGATGGTGCAGAATTAATCCAAACCTCACGACAAAGGTCAGTAACACAACAGGGACTCGTAAAACCTCAACATATCCCGTCTTGAAGCTGTTGGAATTCTTTGAGGCGGCCAGGAACCGTTGTCGATCCGATGCTAACTATGCACCAGCCCCCTGCCGTCGAAATCACCCTCAACCAAGGGTCTTGCGGTTTCGGCCTGGCCTACGACACACTCACCCTCTACTCTGAGAATCGATATGCTGGCATTTTCACCGTCTCACCAACTCTGATCTTACATCTGATTGAGGGTCAGTTTGGTTACGAGAGGGTATACAGCGATGCAGCCACCTGGCAATATCGCCGGGACGCACCGTTCAAGTAAGTATGGCACGGACGGGTAACGGGCCACTCGATAAGCTAGACAGGTCGCATTTTACTGGGAGCGCTTAAGCTTGCTATTCAAACACTCAAACATTAATTCAAAGACCGCGTAATCGGGAGGGAAAGCCCCAGTCTAGGTAGTCAACAAAGAAGATGAACTTTGGAAATCATCCTAGACTATACGTTCCTACAACCAACTGATCTCTTGATTCGCCTCCTGCTCATGTTGCATAAATGAATTAGCCCAGCTAATTGGATTAATGAAGACCTCTGAACGATTCAGGCTAAGTAGTGAATCAGTGATGGGTGCCACTCGTGGATGTAAGGTATAATGAAATTTGTGCAAGGCTTTTAAGAAAATGTTGCTAAAATAAAGATCTATATATTGCTGCCATTATATATGTGATATCTAGTACGTGTGGCAAGTAGGAAAAGTCAGACTTGTTGAGGATACTGTCTCCTATCTTACCCATGGCTTAGGTTTGGGTGACACATGTCCAAAACACACTAGATTCTCCTGAACTATCGATGATTAAGTTGTGGTTAATCATGTTGATCCATAATACTTGACTAAAAGAAATGGTACTTGCGTAAGTGTCGAAGAGGCGTACCTTGTACGTAACCTGGAGCGGAACATGCACCGGAACATTCACTCTGCAAATTACCTCTTCGGCTCTTTACCTTCTATACCTGATTTATCAGGTACTTGCGTTCTTCTTTTCTATGCATTAGAACCTGTCCGCTTTTCGCAGTGGTAGTCATACGCGGCAGTGAGGTAATTCCTGGCGCCTCTAGTCGTTCGTTGGGCCGTTGCTACACTTTCTTCCTGATTAAACACTCCGATAAATGTTGTGGACCATTTTCAAAGACTCTTCGGTCAAAGATTTGGTCGCAGACTTCAACGGATGAAACAGGGCTCGAGAGAGGGGGATCATCCGTGTCCACTTCAGGGGAAGAGAACGCGGCCAACTGCCATTCGTCACAGAACGCACTCGGCTGTGCAATCCCTGTTCCGCGGACGAGTAAGTTGTGTTGGAAGTAAGCAAGGTCGCTTCAAGGAGCGGGGTGAGATTACGGGCCTTGTAGAAACTTGAGAAGCTGAGCAATGTGTTTGCATTCATCCAAGTAACTGGCGATCGAATTGAGCGATTCGCGGAGACGCAACGTGCGTCAGTTTCCGGAAGCTCGCTCATTTGACTGTTCTCTATAACTGAAAATGCCATCGTAAGAATTCGTCAGATTAAAATGCCGACCGCGACCACCTCAAAGAATCACGGCTGTAACCCTCTCAACTAGCTTACAAGGGGAATCTGCTCGTGTTCGGGATGAGAACAAACATGGGCAGCGCTGAAGAAATGGCATGTGACTGGTGGAACTCAAACTGATCCACTGAAAATGAGTCTCCTCTCGCCAAGGGAGTTGTGTTCGTGCGTGTCTCCTGGGGTATGAGGAGAGTGGGGATAGCTTCACATTGTGGGTGATGCGAATACGAGTACGACATGGCAGCGAATACGCACGGGGAAGTGCGCCACCGTGTCGGCTATGCGAGGTGAACGAAGAGTCCACACCAAACTAACTGATACCGCAATCAATCTAGACTCCTCTGATTGGCTCGTAAGTAGCGTAGGAGTAACCGAGCATTCGCGCAGTGATGATATCCTAGGGCTGATGGAGTCGATGAAAAGAATAGGCACTGCAGGACTTGGCGTTGCAGACAGTCAGAACGGGAAGAAGGGAGAAGGGGGTTGTCGGAGTTGAGTGTGTTGTCACGTTTTGTGTCTCTTCTTCTGGGTATTTGAAGAGTCCTTTCCCCCGTCTTTGCCCTCTCCTGTCTTGTCTTGGGACACCAGTACAACCTGTGCCGGCCTCGTCCCGAAAACAGAGCTGAAATCATGGACAAAATCATGGATTCTGCTCTGCGCTTCTCCTTCTACGCTGTTGGAGCGTTCATGGCTTTGATTCTCCTCAATGTCCTCCAACAACGACTTTTCCACAAGTCCGGCGACGCTCCTCTCGTCCTCCACTGGTTCCCATTCATCGGCAACGCGGTTTCCTATGGGCTGGATCCGTACACGTTCTTTTTGGAATGTCGCAAGAAGGTGCGGGATATTCATAACTCCAAAAGTATTCGCTGACAGGTTCTCACTCTAGCACGGCGACGTTTTCACCTTTGTCCTCTTCGGCCGAAAGATTACCTGCTGCCTGGGCGTACAGGGCAACGACTTCGTCCTAAACAGTCGACACCAAGACGCGAACGCCGAAGAAATATACGGTCCCTTGACAACCCCCGTCTTCGGAAGCGACGTTGTATACGACTGCCCCAACTGGAAGTTGATGGAGCAGAAGAAGTTTGTCAAATTCGGCCTGACGCAGAAGGCCCTCGAGTCCCACGTCCAGAAGATTGAAGGCGAGGTCCTCGACTACATCAACTCGGTGCCCACCCTGAGCGGTTCATCGGGCACTGTCGACATCTCCACGGCCATGGCAGAGATTACCATCTTCACCGCCGCTCGAGCCTTGCAAGGAGACGAAGTCCGCAGCAAGCTTACCGCCGAGTTCGCCTCCCTCTACCACGATCTTGATCTTGGCTTCACGCCTGCCAACTTCCTCTTCCCCTGGGCACCTCTGCCGAATAACCGCCGTCGGGACGCTGCACATGCCAAGATGAGGGCAATCTACATGGAGATCATCAACGACCGCCGCAAGAGTGGTGTTGATGTGAATGAGGGGTCCGACATGATCTGGAATCTTATGCGATGCAGCTACAAGAATGGCCAGCCCGTTCCCGATAAGGAGGTAGCCCACATGATGATCACGCTCCTCATGGCAGGGCAACATACTTCCTCGTCAGCCAGCTCGTGGATCATGCTTCACCTTGCCTCGCGTCCGGATATTGCCGAAGAGCTCTACCGGGAGCAACTAGACAACCTCGGCGTCGACGGAGTCCTCCCGCCCCTGCAGTACAGCGACCTCGACAAGCTCCCCCTTCTACAAAACGTGGTCAAAGAGACTCTGCGTGTCCACTCCTCCATTCATTCCATCCTGCGCAAAGTCAAGAACCCCCTCCAAGTGCCTAATTCCCCATACACTGTTCTTCCCGGCAAGGTCATACTGGCATCGCCGATTGTGACCGCCCTTAGCGAGGAATACTTTACCAACGCGCAAACCTGGGATCCGCACCGCTGGGATGACAAGCCTGTTGAGGAAACCGATGGCGGTGAAATGATCGATTACGGCTATGGCTCTGTCACCAAGGGGACCAAGAGCCCGTACTTGCCGTTTGGGGCTGGTCGACATCGCTGTATTGGAGAAAAGTTTGCGTATGTCAACCTTGGAGCGATTATCAACACGATGGTGCGAAACTTCAGAGTGAACACGTTGGATGGAAAACCAGGAGTGCCGGCGACAGATTACACGTCACTTTTCTCACGACCTGTCAAGCCCGCGTTTATTCGGTGGGAGCGGCGATCGGGGCGCAAAGTCACGACAGCCGCGGTTGGTCCTTGAGAGATGGAGACTTCAGAGGATAAGCAAAACAACCGTAGTGTAGCATCGCTTATTAGAGAACAAATAGTCTATAGGAATTGCTTTCTTCCGTGACGAGTGTCTTTATAGCGACATAGTGTTCATACGAATTCTGTAGATACACTGATTGCTGTTTGAACATCGATAACCGTCGGTTAGTTAAAATAAGTCACCGTGATTTGATAGCTCAACCTCGCCTAGTTCGCCCATTCGCTGGCTCTCTCATCGATAAACTTGTAAACCGACTCAGTGTGCGACAGAAACGGAGAATGCCCTGCATCCCCTAGGTCCAGCTCGTGCCACTGGTGTCCAGAAAATTGAAGCATCATGCTCTGCGCAATGTATGGGATGGTTCTATCTTGTTGGCACTTGATGTACGCACGGCGGCCATCAAATACCTCGTCTTGCCAAGCAGGCAGGGAGCTTGGGGTGGTGAAAGAGGTGTGTGCTTGCTGCCTCAATCCTTTCACCGCCGCCTTGGTCAACGCATCGTCAACGTTGTTGTAGAAGATAGCTTCAGGATCGTCCACATCGATTTGACCAGTCTCTTCCTACTCAAGAGTCAGTATTTTCACGGCAAGCAGAGAGAGGCCTCCGGGTGCGTTTACATTGATGATGTTCCATGGGTCAAGCTTCTGACCCGGAAGTTTGCTTTGCAGGGAATCCCCTTCGTTTGCGAGAAAAGCACTAATGAAGACCAGGCCAAGTATGCCTCCCTTCTGGCCGGCTGCGACTCGTTCAGTCTTGCTCAGGCCTTTCGCAGCAGCTGCGCCTGGACATCCGCCATATGAATGCATGACCAGGACGACATCCTTGCCTTGGTCGAGTTCAGGCAACAACAGGTCTTCGCGGATGAACTTCGTGTCTGTGGCCACGGTCTGGTTCTTTGGGTCTGCAGATCCGACGGAAGTTAGCTGATTCGAGCTTGTTGGGTAGCCAGCATCGCGCAGTCGCTGCAGCAACAGGTCATAGTGCTCTGGCGTGTGCCAAGCATCGGGAACGAGGACGATTGTGGGCTTGGACATGATGATACGACTGTAATACTGTAAGGTCGCCAAAACAGAAGACCGTCAGGACAAGACAGCTCTGGTGTGAGGCGCAGGTATTTATCTATCCTCTCGCATCAGTTTAGCCTGAGGTAGTGCTGACAACCACCTCGCTTCATTTCGACTTCTCTGTTGCTGACGGCTGAGTGAGCGCTACCGTCGACTTGCAGCGACATCTGAGGATCCTTTGACTCTTTAGCGCGCATGGCTGAATCCAGACGCTTTAACTGGCCCGCTCGGACTGAGTACAGCTGTCTTGCATTTACGCGCTTGCCGCTTGGCAGCTGCAGCAGAGAGCCTCCTAGAAACGGGCAGCCGTGTTCAGATTCAGCGACACGCAGGAGCCATAGCTCGACTAGAACTAGGGTCCATCAGGCTCGGCAGGTTTCTGAGTATTTGATGTCTTGATTAGCCACCTAGGCTATGTAGGAAGAGATACGAGCACAGTTAGGGCAAGACCAGAAGGTTACATTCGTCCAAGACACCAACGAATACAACCGCATAGATTTAAACATCACGGTTGACCTTCCGGCATCCAAGTGACCTTGACTCAAGTTAGAAGCATACAGACCAGTCTTGCTCCTTCATGTACTGCTCCACAGTGGAAACCGGGACGTCAACGCCGAGCTACAAAGTCAGATATGCGTTTAGCTTGGGAAGGAGAAAACTTACGTCTTTGGGACGAACAATACTTAGATCACCTCCGGTGTAGCCAAATTCGCCAATGTACTCCAGCATGTCCGCAAGCTCCTCGCCAATACCACCAGGGATCATATCCTCCAGGACCTTGCGATCTAGGGGATGAAAGTTACAAGTCACACCATTGACTTTGCCCCAGAGAGAAGCGTACTCGCTCCAGCTCAGCTCGCCGGAGGTGCCAAGGAGGTTTTTGCCCGGGGCAACTTCAAGGAGCGCCTTCACAAATACACCTGGAATATTACGATTAGCTTATAGACCTTGGAGAGTACTGCCAAGGTGACTCACCTGTGTCCTGACGTGCGTCGATCATGGCAACAAGGCCATCAGGATCCGAAGGAACCCCGAGCAGAAAGGTGCCATCGGGTTGCTTGGGTATAGTCAGCTCTACGTGTCATTTATTTTGGTACAAGCCGGAGGAAACTTGCTTTGATTGGCCTGCCCAGGCCATTATAGGCCTTCCAGTTGCTCAAGTAGAGTGCGACCTGCAGATAAGACGTCTTCTCCGCAAGCTTGGGATAGGTAGCCTTTAGATACTCGACGGCTTCCCACTTCGCATCAAAGTGGAAGTTATGTGCATACTTACCCTTGCTCCACTTCTTGGTGGGCGAGAGCGTCGAGAGCACGAACCGCTCCAGAGTATCCACGGTTGCGTTCGCAGCGTCCACAATGTTACGCCCCTGCTGCACCTCGCGTCCGTAGGCGTAAACGTTGACGGGAAGGCCTGCCGCCGCAGCACTCTCCTGTGCTTTCGGGTCGCTTGTAATCCCCCAGAAGTCGGTGACACCAAAGATGGCAGTCGATCCGGCGAGGGCGGCTTTCAACGAGGCGGCGTCGTTCAAGTCGGCTTTGACGAGTTCGACGCCCTTGTCGGTCCAGGCCTGGCTCCCTTCCTTGGTAGGGTCGCGGGTGATGCCGCGGACATGCCAGTTTCCCTCCTTGATGAAGATGTCCGCAACGGAGGCGCCCTTGATTCAGTGTTAGCGGTCACTATACTTTCAAAGTTGGTACATGTAAGAACTTTTTGTCTCGCAATGGGGCTCGTCCTGTGATGGTAGAGGATTTTACCTGCTGGCCTGTTACTCCCACGATGGTAATGATTTTCTTCGCCATGTTGATAGGATTGATCTTAGTCTTGTGCTGCGAGTTGAAACTGTCGTATTGATGAACTATTCCTCATCTGAGAGTGTTGGGGAGTTGGTATTCAAGAGTATTTCTAAGCTTTCTGCATCTATGGTACAATCATTGCGTCTGAAACTCCGAAACTCCATAGCGTTAGGCCTGGCGGTCGGCTTCGGCGTGATTCAATGAGCCGCGATACCCTTTTTAGAACAGCCCGGAGGAACAGGCTAAGGAAACGACTGTTAAAATATGAACAATTCCCCCGCCGGAGGGTGCAACAGATAAACATCAGATATATGGGGTAATGGGCCTCCGTTGGCTTGGATGACAAATGCACTCAGATCCTACCGTTGCATCCGTTGGCGCTTACCTAACCTTCGTTCGGAACCGTTGACGTGATAATCCCATCTAAGATGCAGACCAGTATCCTCGCGGTATCTTTGATCGCACCGAGCTTCGCCTGTAATAAATACAGATGGTTCACGCGCCAAACAGCGCAATACTTTGCGTGATTTTCACTATTTCCTCCTTCTTTATAACGTTCCCCCCTGATCAAGTCATTAGTCGTTAGACATGGAAGGAAGAACACATTTAGGTAATGAAAAACGTCTAAGTTGAAGAACTAAACAAGCCTTCTTACTAGATTTTAGGGTTCTCTACAAGGGAGCCCAATATGTCACGACCTTTTACTATGCTGTAGAGTAACTTAAGCTCCAAGTCTGATTAAACATTAATTCAATGTGTCGTGGAAAAACAGGCCAAGTTACTAGAAAGCCCTGCTCCTCTAATTTAGCCTACTCATAGCACTAACCAGTGCATGTGACTGTGCTTACCTTTTAATACAGTGACTGTGTTACATGGGACTGAGAACGGCACCGCTGCGAACTCTAGCAGCCTTGAGATGGATATTTGAATCTTCAATAGATGCGTTAGTATTTAGTATTGTCTAGTAACGTGAAAACTCTCTATCACTATGTTCCCTCTCTCGCATTCATCATAAAGCTACATCATGGTTGCTAGAACCATACGAGTGAAAGACACGTCTGCTTGGCGGTCTGTTGTATCAAGAGCGCGGTTGCTGCTATCACGAGTTCAAAAGTGAAGATACAATCATCCTCTTATGATGAATGTTTCAGCCACCGCCTCTTGCAAACATCTTTCAAATTGGTAACCGATACCATGGTAAGCCAGCCCGCGTTGAATGGTAGACTGTTTTCTTCGTGTTGCCTTGCAGCAGTGTACTGAGTTGGGCTCGTCAGGAAACGCATCAGCAGCCATTTCGTTCATGTCACTAGCAATGCGATTTCCGAGATTCAAAGGCCACAATCCACCTCAGGTACGTGATGATTGCATTTCGTCCAGTTGGTAAACAATAGCTTGAATCCTATTAGCAATTCCCGACTGCTGATTCACCATAATTGGCTGTAAAGAGTCCTTGGGGAAATTGCATGATTCAGGTTGGTTTCGCGGAACACTTCTGGGTTCCGCAGCCTAAGAGTCGAAGCGTGGTTTGACAATCAGCTCGGTAATGAAGTACCAGATGTACGAATACGAATTTAATGGCAAATCACTTTTGATTGAATGGCTGTGAGATTCTTTGCCATGTCTGGGATTCCCCGTTAGAGACATCTCTCCAATTTGGCTCTCGTTGACAGCTTGACTAAACTAAATAGCTCTAGAAACGAGATGCCAAGTGAAAGAGCTGCCACTAACCAAAGACGACCCATTGAACAGCCAACCGCCATCGAATCAGCTAATTTTCCGCATCTTATCACCTACGCGGCTAGTCTAGTTGGTGGGCCTTATGCACAATGCCTGTCAGTCAGGGGACAGTTGTGAGGCTCGCTACCAAAGCTGATTCCGAGGACTGTTCCGACGACACCTTTTTCCCTCAGTCTCGTATCCTCGCGACCCACAAGCAATCGAGTCGCAGTCGGATTCCGTTGCCTTTAGAGGTGTCAGTTCCCTCCACTGTTTCTTCACCAAACAATTTGTATTTTTCCTGTCCGGCTGAGTTGTGAGCGGAGAGCAATCGTCCCCAGCAACATTCGACACCATGGCTGCCAGAATCCCTCACCCCCTCTCCGATCTCACCGTCGACGAGACCAACCAGGCTCGTGACCTTGTCCTCTCTCTGCATCCTGGAACTGTGGTCAACTTCCGTACCATTTACCTCATTGAGCCTCCTAAGGCTGAGGTTCTGCCCTTCCTCGAGCTCGAGCATGCCGGAAAGGTTACCGAGCTCACCCCAAGGCCGCCGCGGCTGGCTCAAGCGCGCTACGATGTCGTGCACAGCGGCTCAAAGATCCCAGAGTACAACGAGTCCATTGTTGACCTTGGAAAGTCGCACCGCGTGAGCCATCAAGTCGTTGGATCTGAACATCATGCCAGTTTGACGGTGTAAGTACTCTCCAATATGCAGACAACCGCAGAACTGACTTGAGATGCAGATTCGAGTTTGACACGCTCGTGAATTGCATCAAAAACTCGCCTCTCTTCCAGGAGGCGGTCAAGAAGATCAAGCTGCCCGAGGGCTTTGAGCTCGTTGTCGAGCCATGGCCCTACGGTGGCCCGGATGTAGACGATGGCGACACCCGATTCTTCCAGGGCCTTTGCTTCGGCAGAGATACCCGCAGCGGAAACCCGGACTCGAACTTCTACGCGTTCCCCATCCCCCTCATCCCCGTCATGGATGTGAACAGAGGAGAGGTTGTCCGAATCGACAGGCCCGCGACCGGCGGCGGAGGCGACTCCCTCATTGGAACTGCTGCCACCGGCGGCGTCATTGATCACTGCAAGGGCGCCGAGTACATCCCGGAGTTGCTGCCTCTCGGCACGCGAAAGGACCTCAAGGCTTTGACGGTCCAGCAACCCGACGGGCCCAGCTTTAGCATCACAGACAACCTCATTGAGTGGCAAAAGTGGCGAATGAGAGTCACCTTCAACCCGCGTGAGGGAGCTGTTCTGCACGATATCCGGTACGATGGACGAGAGATCATGTATCGCCTTAGTATCAGCGACATGGTAGGCTTCAACCGGTGTCTTGGTTTGAAGATTACGACCCGCTGACTTGAGATGCAGACGGTCCCGTACGCGGATCCTCGAGCGCCATTCCACCGGAAGCAGGCATTCGACTTTGGTGACGGCGGTCTTGGCCACGCTGTTAACAACCTCACTCTCGGATGTGACTGTCTTGGCGTGATCAAGGTAAGCAACAAACCCGCTATGCGTTGTTCCTAGGTTCTCTTCCACTGACACTTCTGTCAGTACTTTGACGGCGTCTTGACCAAGTCAGATGGCACCGCCGAGGTGAGCAAGAACGTCATATGCCTGCACGAACAGGACGACGGAATCGCCTGGAAACACACCAACTGGAGGACCGGCCGAGCGGTAGTCACGCGACGCCGCGAGCTCGTTGTCCAGTTCATCATCACCCTGGCCAACTACGAGTACATCTTTGCGTACAAGTTCGACCAGGCAGCCGGCATCGAGGTCGAGGCCAGAGCCACCGGCATCGTGTCCGTCGTCAACATCGACGAGGGCAAGACTGCGCCCTGGGGCAACGTGGTCAGCCCCGGCGCTCTGGCCCAGAACCACCAGCATGTTTTCTGCGTTCGTATGGATCCCGCCATCGACGGGCACTCCAACACTGTCGTGCAGGAGGAGAGTCTGCCCCTGCGGAGAGACAAGCGGACGAACCCCAACGGCAACTACTACGAAGTGAAGCAGACGCCCATCACCACGTCGGGCGGCGTCGACGTCGCCCCGTTCAGCAACCGCGTCTTCAAGGTCCAGAACCTGGCCAAGAAGAACCCCGTTAGCGGGAAGCCCGTCGGCTACAAGGTCGGCGTGCCTGCTACGCAACTCCTGCTCGCGGATCCGAACAGCATCCAGGCCGAGCGTGCGTTGTTTGCGCAGCATCACCTGTGGGTCACCAAGTACAAGGACGATGAGCTATACGCCGGAGGCCGATACACTCTGCAGAGTCGAAGGGAAATCGGCGGTGTCGCAGATGCGGCAGCGCGTAATGAAGATGTGCTGAACGAGGATATTGTGGTCTGGGCTGTCTTTGGTCTAACTCACAACCCCCGAGTTGAGGACTGGCCTGTGATGTAAGCAACTATCCATTTTGAGAAGCCCATGTTTTTGGCTGGCACTAATAACATTATCTACAGGCCTATCGAGAAGCTTCAAGTTCACTTCCAACCGTCGGACTTCTTTACGCAGAACCCTGCTCTGGATGTCCCCTCAAACGCAGATATTGGATCCAAGTTAGCAGAGAGCTGCTGCAGTGGATCGAAAGGTCCCAAGCTGGAGAAGGGGAAACTGTAGACTGGTTGGCGATACTTAAAACCTTCAGAACCAAGGGTTGGTAAAATAATCTGACTAGACTGTAGAATGTTACATAAAATCGGCGCGCTGATGAACATAGCGCTATAACTTTGCTATTTGCCCTTTCATCATCGGTGTGGAGTCTCAACGGGAACAAACCCGTTGTAGTTTAATTGCGTATGAATGTGTGCCTCGCCAATAACGTCAGATCTCAAGATAAGAAACCTCGTCAACTTGCTTCTCCCCTGCGTATCTATGCAAGCGAGGCCCCACTCAGTATGGAGGTTCTTGATAGCATACGAGATATGACAGCTTGGTATTGCTGACTATCAGTTTCGTTGAAGAAACGGCATCTACCCCAGAACCAAAGTTTCATGGCGGGATGCCATTTATTCCATCGATAAGGGTCTCGAGCCTGTCCTTCAGTCCAGGTGCAAACACAGCTCCACCGACTAATTCCACGACATCCACAGATAGCGGCGGGTCGTGAGGTGAAACGAAAACCAGTTAGTACAAAGTCTTTGCACAGTAAACTACAGGGACGCATGGTGATAGAGAGGTAGCGAACTGCTGCCGGGAACCCGGTGTACGACTGGTGCGTGAACGACACGAGATAACGGGCGACGGGCGACGAACTAAGCCACAACCGCCGCAGTAGCGCCTAGTCTTTTCCACGACAAGGGTCAATGCAGGCATCTTCCCTGTCTGCAACCTCCTTGTTTTTCTCACATTTCTTTCCCGATCGGGGAGCGGGAAGTCCACTTCCCCGCACGCCACGATCCGCAATCTACACTACGCGGAACCCGATTCCGAGTTCCACAGTCCCGATACGTCTCTAGATGAGCGTTCGTGGGCGTACAGGCAGTGAAACCCAGATAGTCTACCGGTACATCGGCTTTGGCGGGTTGCCCTTGGTTAAAAGCCAACGTCCCCTTCTCCCTGGCCGCATTCTCCCAACCGCATCTTCAACCTCGCAGGTGACAAGATACATCCCCAAAGATGGAAGATCACCGACCGCCCAGCAAGGACGACCTAAAACGGGAGGTCCCTGATCTCGAGCGTTCGGTCTCGAACCCCCTGAAGAACCTTAGCGATGAAGAGCGCCTGGCCCAGCTGGGCCATCAGCAGGAACTCAACCGACAGTTCTCCCTCCCTGCTCTTGGTGCACTCTGTCTGTGTCTGATGGCAACATGGGAGGCACTGTCTACAGTCATCACCACCGCGTTGGTGAGCGGCGGACCACCATGTCTATTTTACAATTAGTATGCTCCATCCCCGAGTTTGCTGTTGAATTATACTAACTTGGATATGAAGCGTTCTCTCCTTCATCTGCACCATTGCAATCGTCATCTCCCTGGGTGAAATCGCATCCATCTATCCCACAGCCGGTGGTATGCCTCTAAGCATTCGAACCCCGATATATATTTATACCTAACGACCACGGCGTAGGACAATACCACTGGGTAGCGGCGCTTTGCCCCCCCTCTACTAAGGCTGCGGCCTCCTGGGCAACCGGATGGATTTCCGTCGGCGGACAGATCGTCTTGACCGCATCAGCTGCGTTTGCCGCAGGTCTTCAAGCCCAATCCCTGATAATCATCAACGAAGACGACTATGTTGGCACTCGTTGGCAGGGAATGCTCTTCTACTGGGCCATTCTAGCTTACGCGGCGGTTCTGAACATATGGGGTATGAAAGCAATGCCGCATATCAACCTAGCTTCCGGTGAGTAGTCCGCTTTTCCGTTCGATGCAAGACCCCAGGCTGAGTTTATTACAGGAATTCTCCATGTTGTCGCTTTCGTGGGCATCATCATCACCATCGGAGTCATGGCGCCAAAGAATACCTCCTCCTTTGTCTTCACCGAGTTCGTAAACAGCAGCGGCTGGAAAAGCGACGGCATCTCGTGGCTCGTTGGCATGCAGAGTGCTGTGTATCCCTTTCTTGGGTACTTGACCACCGTCTCCAAGTGCAGCAAAAATAAACTCACTGACCCTTCTCTAGATACGACGCAGCATGCCATCTCGCAGAAGAGCTTCCACATGCAGCCCGCAACGTTCCTTTGGCCATGGTCGGCAGCGTCGTCGTCAACGGCGTGATCGGTTTTGTGTACTGCATCATCCTGCTCTACTGCTCCAGCTCCCTCGATTCACTGTTGCAGTCCCGTACAGGGTTTCCGTTCATGCAGATCTTTCTTGATGCGACGCAGTCCAGAGCTGCGGCGACTATCATGTCTCTCATGCCGGTTCTCATCGCTACTGCTGCAACCGTCGCGGGAGTCGCGTCCACATCCCGCACTCTTTGGGCGTTCGCTCGCGACAGAGCAACCCCCTTCGATCGATTCTTTAGTGCCGTGAACCCGAAACTTCAAGTACCCGTCAACGCTGTGGCACTCGTTCTCGTGTTGCAGGTTCTCCTTGGTCTCATCTACCTCGGCAACGCCACTGCGTTCAACGCTATTCTGTCCATGGCAATCATTGGACTTTACCTCTCCTACTTCCTGCCGATATTTTACATGACCTTCTACGGTCGTAGTACCCTTAAGAAGAGCGAATATGGACCGTTTCGCCTGCCAGGCTTCGTCGGAGTTGTCGCAAACGTCGTCGGCATGGTGTGGATGATTGTCGTCATTGTTTTTAGCACGTTTCCTATTTCGCTTCCTGTAACACCACAGAACATGAACTACTCCGTGGTTGTGTTGGCTGGCTGGGCTACTTTCGGGGCGGTTTACTACTACTGGATGGGAAAGAACAAGTATGAGGTTCCTTTGACGGATTTGGCTGTCATCTTGGATGCTACGGAAAAAGTAGTTGTTAAGGAGTAAGGGAATTGGGTTTTGTTAAGGTTATTTACTAACAATGCTGAAACGTTCTTGCGCTGGTAACATGGGGTGAACCTTGATATCATCATTTTGACGTGACGGCACAACTACTGTAGGACACATCAATCCCACAAATTTCTGGGTATTTACACTCTCCAAAAACCTCAAGCCGGTCTTTTGAAGTGCGGACGCAAGTCTGACCAGCTCTCCTGATTGTACTCGGGCTGAATCTTCTGGCACGTCTCCAGTCCCCATTCCGTAACACCCAAAAACAAGCAACTCTCGAACATGAAAGCCATGCTCCCCTCGCCAACTTTCTGCGGCTTGAGTTCCGCGTTGCTGGCCTTTTCAAAAGTAGCAGCGTCGGGGCCGTGGGACGTCATGACGTTGTGCAGACTGGCCCCGGCCGCTCGGAATCCGCCGCCGGCCTTTGCATCGTACTCCCCGGAGATGAGGCCCATGAATTCCGACATGGTGTTACGGTGGTACCACGGCGGCCGGAAGGTGTCTTCCTGGACGAGCCATCGGGGCGGGAAGATGACGAAGTCGGCGATGGCGGTGCCTGGGCGGTCGGATGGCCCGGTTAGTACTGTGTAGATGGACGGGTCCGGGTGGTCGAACGAGGTGCTTCCGATGACGGAGAAGCGGCCGAGGTCGTATTTGTAGGGGTAATCTTTGGTGTATGTTAGCACTGTTTCGCTTTTGTTGCTGTGGCCGAGGTATGGGGGCACGAAGAAGCAGACTATTGCGGATGTCTGGTATCATTCAGGGTATTTCACTTACATCTGTTATTTAGCTTATTAGTATATGCCTCGGAATGGAACGCGCAGGATTATTGACTCACTTGCCATGCCACCCTACTACGTCGAACGGAGTGTGGCCTTGCTTTGCGATAAACAACGAGTTGTTGTACTTGTTGACAATGGACCAGGTAGTCGAAGTATCCTCGTCGAATCTGGCCTGCGGTACTTGAAAATCTCTCCCATTTGCCAAGCCGTTGGACCCAATGGGACCAAGTTCCGGGAGCTGGAAATTGCCCTGGTAGAGCTCCAGGATGTAGCCTCTCACCGGCCCATTGGGCAACGTCACGCGATACTTGATGCCACGAGGAATGACGGCAATTTCGTTGGGTCGAACCAGGAGATTTCCCAGCTCAGTCTGAATGTCCAGAACGCCGTGTTGGCCAACAATCAGCATCTCGCCGTCGGACGAGTACATGGCCGTGTGGGCATCCATGTCCCGCCCAGCAGCGTAGATGTAGATTCCCAGGCCCGACTTCATGGTCGGATCACCAGCGCCGGCCGCTAGTTTCAAGCCACGGATCCAGTCGACCTCCTTGTCGATGTCGAAGGGATCCCATCGCAGCTGGTTGGGAATGTGATTCAGCTTGGCGCCGAAGTTGCCCGTGGCGACCTCGGCGAAGGGCTCAAAGGTGGAGTGGGCAGCCGACGGCAGGACGCGATATAGCCATGACTGGAGATTCTCGTTTCTGGGGGCCGTAAAAGCCGTTCCAGAAAGCTTCTCCGCGTAGAGGCCGTACGGTGCCTTTTGCGGCGAGTTGGCTCCGATGGGGAGCGCGCCCTCTATGGCTTCTGAACTGTGCGCGATTGTTCAACAAGCGATCTAGTCCAATAAGCAACATCAACCTACTCGTGGAAGGACCCGAATCCATTGAGATATTTGTACTTCTCCGGTGTTTCAAACTTTGTCACAGGCATCGTCTTAGACGGCGTGCAAGATGGCGGTATAAACAAGATGGTCAATGCGGGCGCTTCGATCGCGGGGTGCTCTAACAAGTCTTCATTCAATCTAGGGACTCTAGCGGGCGTCTCCGGATTTCGCTTCCTTATCTATCGTCCTCTCTCCCCTCTTGGACACTCGACGACACTGCCGCTCTTGACAGCCGTTCAGAATGATCCGACGGAACCCAGTTCCGGCGGCTTATGGTGCGGTTCAACGGAGGTCGAGTCTCGGAATCCGGAAATTCCTCTTACTGGCCGGAACAAAAGCCGGCGATTGATGCCGGTACTTAGCCGGGCGATGCGGGAGCCCCGTTCTGGCTGGGAGAGACGCTCTATTTCAAGAGCCGTGTGTCGAACAGCTGATGACTGGGTTTGCTTATTAAATATTCAGCCTGCAAGATATCCCATCGGTTGTGTTTGCTACGGTACTGAGTCGTACGAGGTTGGTCTGACTAGATTCACATACTAGCTACATCACTCTCTGGCTTTCCGCAACAAGATCCAAGTACACAGTATTCCAGACCCGCGGTTCAAGATGAAGTCGTGGCTTCCCATCCCGCCGGGATCTCATTTCTCCCTCGCCAACATCCCCTTCGGCATCATTTCCACAGCCACCGCCCCCGCACGCCGGCCCGCCATTGCCATCGGCGCCCACGTACTGGACATCTCCGCCTTCGCCAAGGAGGGCGGCTTCGCAAAGCTCAAGGACTTCCCTCGGGAAAAGCTCAGCGTCTTCTCGGAACCGACGCTGAATTCGTTTGCGGCTCTGGGACGGCCTGTTCACCGTCTGGTGCGCGAGTATATCCGCGACGTCTTTCGCGATGATACGCCCTACCCTGACTCCTTGAAGACCAACGAGGCCCTCAAGAAGTCGGCGTTGCTGCCACTGACTGATGTCGAGACCCATCTCCCGCTCGCTATCGGAGACTATACCGACTTCTTTGCTGGCCGCAACCACGCTCACAACGTCGGCACTCTCTTCAGGGGAGCTGCCAACGCTCTGCAGCCCAATTACAACCATCTGCCTGTAGCTTATCACGGCCGGGCCAGCTCAGTTGTCGTCTCTGGCACACCGCTCCACCGTCCCGTGGGCCAGGTACTTCCCGCGCCGGGAGCTGTGACCCCCGTCTTCAAGCCCTCGGGCAGGATAGACATTGAGCTCGAGATTGGAACGTTCCTGTGCAAAGGCAATCCGCTGGGCCAGCCCATCCCGCTAGACAAGGCAGAGGAGTACATCTTTGGGTACGTGCTCATGAATGACTGGAGTGCTCGAGATGTCCAGCAGTGGGAGTATGTCCCCCTCGGACCCTTCAATGCCAAGAACTTTGGCACCACCATTTCCGCTTGGGTTGTGCTGGCGGATGCCCTCGAGCCTTTCAGAACCCAGGGCCTACCGAACGAGGTGGAGTTGCAAAGTTATCTCCGCGAGGAGAGAAAGGACAACGTGTTGGACATTAATTTGGAGGTTTCTCTCAGCAGTAAGTTAATCCACTCTATGTTTATTTTTACCACGAGATTAACGTCATCATTCAGCCGCCAAGGGAAACTCGCGCACCATCACGCGCACCTCCTCCAAGAACCTTCTCTGGTCGTGGCCCCAGATGATTGCCCACCACACCATCACTGGCTGTAACCTGCGGACTGGCGATCTTCTCGGAAGTGGCACTGTGTCTGGGTTTGAGGAGGGCACCCACGGTAGTATTTTAGAACAAACCAAGGGTGGTAAAGTCCCGCTCGAGATTGGGGGTGGGGAGGTACGCAGCTTTCTTGCCGATGGCGATACCGTCGTTATTCGAGGTTGGTCTGGTAGCAACGATGACGAGTTGGTTGGATTCGGAGAATGCTCAGGACAGATTCTAGCCGCTATCACTCAAGTGTAGCCGTATAGATAGAACAATATTAGACAAGGACAATGTGATAACGATAAATCTGGTACATACTCTAAATCTTCTAGCCGGTTATCTTCATGGCGTCAAGACTATACGATTGGTTGAACATCTGGGATTCATTGTATGTGCCTGTCGTTTTTTACCGTTGCCTTGGCAAGGCAAATCCTATGGCAAACGATAAATCAGTACTTTCGCAGCATCATTCAGCAGGATACAAGCAGAACCAGTGGTAAGAAGCTATTTTTATTGGAGCTATGTTTTTGGTCATGCCTACATGTCTCTCATCGGCAACTATGCTTTTTGATCTTGTATTGGCAGCAACACGCCCTTGAAGGAGCGGACCACCAGAAAGAAGCAATCATCTTATCGGTCACAATCGATCATCCAGCCACGATCTGATGACCCAGTGTCCTATAATTCCATATCCTTCACCTCCCACCGCCTCCTTTCTCGTTACGTCTGTACATCCAAGGCCTTCTTCAAGCTCTTGATGTCTCTGGGCACAAACTTGGCTCTGTAACGCCTGGGCAGTGCCACGAGACTCGTTGGGTCTGCATTGCCATGAACGGGGTGAACGTTGACGTTGTCGTACTTCTCAACCCGGAAACTGTTTAGCAATCTCATATAGATGAGATACAGCTCACGATTTGCCAGAAGTGAGCCGGCGCACATGCGGTAGCCCACGCCGTAGGTAAACAACGGGGCGTCGGGCTGCTCAAACCAACGCTCCGGGCGGAAGTTCTCGGGGTCGGACCAAACGTCGGGATCTCCTCAGTGTTAGCGATGATCAATCATGAAGATCCAAGTCTGACTTACCCATGTTGCAGGCCCAAGCATTCAGGAACACAACCGTGCCTGAGGGGATAGTGACGCCGTTGTGGGTGATATCCTTAATGGACGCGCGAGGAAGAGCGAGCCGGAGGACAGTAAAGTATCGCAGGGATTCCTTGACCAGCGCGACAATGTATGCACACTTCTGGTCGTCATCGACGTCGCACATGGGCTGAGTGACGTCGTAGAACTTTCGGATTTCTTCCTCGGCCTTGTCCTGAATTTCTGGGTGCTGCGAGAGATATGCAATGAACCAGGCAACCTGGGTGGTAACGGTATCGAGACCGCCGGACAACATGGTCAGACTGATTGACGTGAGCTCATCCTGGTTGAGCTTCGCCTCCTTGTCCAAGATGACATTTGCCTGGATGCAAGGGCTGTAAGTACCATTCGAAATGCGCTCATCAAGGCCAGTGTTGAGTGACGTGAGATATTTGTCGCGCCTGCTTCGCATTTCGCGGGCCTTGGAGGAGTGGAAGTTGATGGGGTTGATACGGAGCATGGGGATATAGTCCTGGAGGTTTCCGGTGGTGGATCGGAATTTGCTAATCTCCTCTTCGACGTGGGTGATTTCCTCAAAGAGGTCATCCTTTTGGCTCTTCAAGCGAGTGCCCCAGTTGAGAGTAAGAGCCAGGGATAGGGACAGACGCTGGATCATGGGCATGGGGTCTACGGGGATGAGACCACCGTCGCCGTAGGAGTAGAGTTCTTTGATGAAGTCCCTGGTTTCTACCTCAAGATGGGGAACATAGGTGGCCACGGACGGCCGGTTGAGGGCCGAAGCGGCACCTTTGCGACGCCGCTTTAGGGAGTCGCTGTAGGGAGACGTGCCAATGGTGGTTCCAGCAGTATCAGAGAGAATCTGTGCGCGGGGTTAAGACTTAGACGTTGCAAATGGAAGAGCAAACTGACCTTGTGGAACGTGTAGAACTCCGGTCTGGAACTAAAGGCTTGGGCATGCTTGCCAAACATATCCCTGGCGGCAGCGGCGGAGTTGATGACGACGACGGGAACATTGCCCAGCTGGATCTGGTACACATCGCCAAACTTCTTCGACCACTCTCGATACTTGTCGGCAGCGTTGATGCGGATGTCCCAGAGGTTCCCGACGACGGGGAGTCCGGAGGGACCCTTCATGTGGTTGATCCTGGCATTGTGGCGGACCAGCTCGTTGATGAAGATGTAGATGACGGGGGCAAGGATGATGGACACGAGAACAGATTGGCCGGGACTCTGCCGAACGTGGTCGTTTAGGGACAGGAGGAGGCTTGCAATGGTCATGGCTGCGGAGGGAGAAGCCGGACCAAACGATGAGTGCCGGGTGATGGATAGAAGACTGATGAATTACTTTACTACTGTCTTGGGGATTAAATCTCAGAGGAAAGCGGACACTAGATAAAACATATCCACGCCGCATCCCACATGCCGGCCGGTCGGAAAATAAGCCTTCCACCAAGGTGAAGCTTGTTGTCGCTCCTATGATACAACCAGTAGAAGCATAACCGACAGACGGCCCGGCGTGGTTAGCGGCTTGCGGGGAACTCGGAAGCGGCGGGCACATAGCTGAGCCCGTGTCCAAGGTTAGCTGAGCCCATGTGCAGCCTCCCGATGGGGAAACCTCGGGGCAGAAAAAATGCCCTGCACCTGTGAGCATATTACCCCGTACAATACTATAGCCTAGATTACATAAAGTAGAATATTATATATACCTTCTATATATATACTAACATTCTACTATATATATTCCTACCTTTTGTTTTTTCTTCTCTATATATATATAGTTTTTCTCTTATTATACTAATTAAGCCCCCCCCCCCCTGACTAGCTATAGAGTCTATAAATAGTAAATATATACTGCTTATATATTCTATATATACTAATAATATACCTAGCCTTTATTTCTAACTAGGAGATTTTACTTATATTAACTGCCCCTATCTACTCTGAGTTTAGCTAGTATTATAGTAAGTATATATAGCTTATATACTAATCTTATACCTATACTGACTTTTATAGGTAAATTTAGAACCTACTATAATAATAATATCCTTAACCCTAATGACCCTAACTATATAGTACTTACTTTATATATATAAAGTATATACTAACCTTATACTTTTAGATAATAAGAATAATATAGTCAAATTAGCTAAGATTAATAGGATAGTATATATTAATGCTAAATGTATACTAGGTATATACTAAGCTAATATTCTCTAGATGTAATACCTAGTATACCTTAGGTGCCCTTTATAGTAAGTTGTTTAGCCTTAATAGAGGTACTAGATAGGTAAGTATATTATTAGTATATACCTACTACCTGTACTAATATTTATAGCTATAATACTATCTCTAGACTAAGTACTATATTAATAGTATATTATCTATATAAGATATATATTCTATATATACTAACTATATTCCTTCTAGTCCCCCTAATAAGCTACTATAATATTAATAACACTAAGTATAACACTAGATATATATAAGTCTTATCTATTGGGTGGATACTATATATATACTAACTAACTATAGTACTATCCTTAGATATATCCTCTACAGTAAGTAGTAAGATACTATCTATACAATAGAACTATAGTAAGATATTTACTTTATATATATTTAGTATATACTAACTCTATACTTTAGTACTAGTCTAGCTAATAGTCTACTAGAGAAGTTTATAATTACCCTTAAGGAGAAGGTATAAGTTATTATCAGTAGGATATATACTTCATATATATAGATAATATATATTACTAATATTACTATAGAACTAATAATACTACCTTCTAGGCTATATATAGCTTATAGTTTTATTATTATATAAGTAGATATATACTAAGTATATACTAGTAATATACTAATAATATTAGCCTTAGGCTAAAACTCCTAAGACCCCTAGCTCTAAGAAGCATAATATAAGTCTAAATAGTAGTATATATATTTAGCTTATGCCTAATATATACCTAATGTATATAATATAATACTGACTTATATAGGCCTTCGCGATTAATAATACCCTTACCTCTAAGTCCCTAAGTAAGTATATATTATATATCTGCCTAGTATATGTTTATTATATACTGACCTTTTTATAGGTAGCTATAGTAGTACCTGTAGCTATTATAGCCAAGGTAGTAGTAGTACCTTAGAAACCCCTACCTATTATCACAGTAAGTCCCTAATATATATTAGGTATATACTAAGCTAATATGTCCAGGCTCTTATATCTAGATATAATCTAATGATATAGTTAGTAAGGCTTAATTATCTTACCTAAGGTATTTCATTAGTATATATAGGGTATATACCTAAGATATACCTTTGTTTTTATTCCTTATAAAAGAGTATAAATTAAGTATATATAGAAAAAGTAGTAGGCTATAGACTAAAAAAAAAATTAGAATATTTATACAGTAGTTTATCCCAAGTAATTATAAAATGTATAATATATACCTAATATATACTCAGGAGATACTATATATATTCATATAAACTAATTTTAGATAAGTAGATATACTTATAGCTAGTATATATATTAAGTAAGATTAGCCTTTATATAATAATATCTCTCTTTTTAATCTTCTTTATTCTCTTTTCTTTCTTTATCTTCTATTTTATACTTATAGTACTTAAATTTTATAATCTTACTATAAAGTAAGTAGTAAATCTATTATAATCTAGGTTTTATTATAGTAAGTTTTAAACTATCTCTTCCCTATAATAATACTAAGATATAAAAGGCCTAATTCCCTAAGGGATAACTCCTTTACCCTAACTTTTACACTTAAATACTTAAGTGTATATACTTAGTATATATGTAGTATATCTGTAATATATGCTACCTATATGCTAAATATCTATAGGTATGATTTTACTATTGATATATCTCTTAAAATGTATAGGAAATACTTTATAGATAATATAAGTATAAGTCTTAGTCCTTAGGTTATTCTATTAATTAATATTCTTTTAGTTTTACTACTATATATACTATAATTATACTGATTATATTATTCTTCTAAATTAAGTAAATATTTAACCCTAAGAATAAAGTAATAGAGAAAAGTAAGTAGATATATATATAGTATACTCTTAGTATATACTAACTATATAGTGTTATCAGAAAATAGGTACTTTCTTAAGGATAGTGAAATACTTAATATCTTTATAACCTAGGGTAATTCTCTCTTATCTATTCTTACTTTATTACTTATATCCTTTAGTCTTAGGCTAGATACCTCTCTTATTTAGTGTTTTATAGATAAGTTAGAAGCTCTTATATAAGTTATATCTACTAAGTATATACTCTAGAGATACTTACTATATATTAGTACAGTAGATTCTTTATTTTAAGAAAAATATAGCTAGTACTTTCATTAACCTACTATATACTCTCCCCTAATACTTCCTATAGCTTCTACTCTATTACCCTAAGAGGAAATAGAGACTATAGTTACTCTCTTAGAAGATAAACCTAACTTAGATATACCTAGTATATCTATAATAGATACTAGATATTAGGTATATCCTAAGAAACTAATAAAATAAATCCCTTATCTTTAAGTAAGTTTACTAAATATATTATCTTAGTATACTATTTAATTTAAGTCTAGATTCTTCCTATTTAGAAGAGTATATACAAAAGGAAGGTAAGGGATTTAGATTAGGATATATCTAAGGTATTATATATAGACTACATATATAGCATATACCTATTATATCTCTAATAAATCTATATAGTCCTTAAATATCCTTTTATTAATTTCCTATCTCTTATTAATATAACTTTAATAATAGAGATAATTAACTTACTTTTTATAGTTAATCTATTTCTTATTAAAGATTAATAATCTCTTATTAAACTTAAAGTTCCTCTCTTTACCTATAGAGAGTATTATACTGTTGCATAAGGATATATATATACTAGGCAGATATATTATTACTAGAGCTTCCTATACTCTATTCCCTCCTACGTTTAGGGAGTAATTCTTAAGCTAGCTCTTACTTAACATTTACTAGGTATATGTTAGGCTTATGTAATATTAGTATTTATTAAAATAAAGACTTAGTATATATACTTACTATAAGTTTAGCTTACTTTAGGGAAAATAGCTCTATCTTAATATTATCTTACTATAATTACTTAATTACTATTATTAGCAATAGCTATAAAGAGATAAATATTATATTATTATCTTCTAGTATATACCTAGTATATATAGGACTATATAGGTCTAATTAGCACTACCTAGAATTAACCCCTATATCCTATCTCCTTAGGAAAGAGATTAGGATTAGTAAGATAAGATCTATTAGTATATTAGTAGAGGTTTTTATCTTTATATAATATCTTACTCTAATATATAGATACTAAGTATATACTTAGTATATACTTATAGGATAAGTAGCTCTCTAGGAAAGTAGTAACCTTAGTTAAAGTATTAAATGTATAATATATATTATATATATACTAGGGAGAATCTCAGTATCTACTAGGAGTATATACATATAAGTCTTCCTCTAGGGATTCTATAGGCTTAATACCTATAGGTAATACTAGGTATATACTAAGTAAATATTACTAGGAAGAGTATAAAGATTAAGGTCTAATATTTGTATATGTCTAGTGTATATTTAGTATATACTCTAGAATAGAGTCTAGGAGTTATAACTTAGACCTAAGAGATACTAAGTATATACTAGGTATATGCTTAAGTCGAATTAGGGAGTTATAAGGGTTAATTAGGTTCTAGGGAAGACTAGGGTTTTATGCCCTTTGCTCTACTTAAGCCTAATTAGTATAGTCTTTTCTATTTATAGCCTTCTAGAGTTACTACTTATAGCTTATATCTCTCTAATGTAATTTAATACTATATTCCTAGGTTATAGTAAGCTTTTAGAACTTCTCCTTAATATATTACTTAAGCCTAGTAGGTAGTTAGTATATATATAGTATATATAGGAAAGAAATATACCTAAGAATTACTATTAAAAGTATAACTCTTATCCCTATAGATATATAGTCTTCCTAATAGTTACTTTCTTCTGTATTTATATTCTTCTAAGTATAAGTCTACTATTTGCTATTAACCTTAGATATACTAGTGACTAGCCTAGCTATAACCTAAGGTATAAGTTTAGATTGAAACTATATTACTCAGTTTAGATATATTATACATAAGCTGATAATATGCTCTTTATATACCTCTTATGTAGGAGTATCTAATAGAGGTAAAATGAACTTTTTATCTAGAGTATTTAGCTAGCTTTTACACTAGTTACACTTAATATGAACTTTACAGAAGATAAGTAAATACTTAAGATACTCTTCCTAAGAGAGCTAAGGATATATATTATAAAGATACTACCCTAGCCCTTTTGCTTACTTTATATCTATATTATAAGTAATTACTTAAATAGATAATAAAGAAGATTAAGATATATAGCTAATATGATGCTAATATATAGGGGTATTTATAAGTCTCCCTAAGTAAGAAAACATAGTATAAAATAGCTATATATATATTAGCTTAGTTCTATTTATTAAATAGACTTATATATACCTCTTAATAATATTCTACTATATCTTTCATTGTAATAATATAGATATATATTTAGTGGACTAAAGAGTAATTAGTATATATATAGTATATAAACAGAATATACTATACTTATGCCCAGCTTCTTTATCAAAGGAAGAGTATATAAGAACATTTAGCTTTCTATAAATTAGTTAGAATAATAGATCAATCTATAGGCATTAGGCTCTTTTGAATATAGCTACTTGCTATTAAAGGTAGAGGATAATAAAATAATCCTCTAGGCCCTAAATCCAAACCTATTAGATCTATTAGTCTACTAGGTTATAAAGCTAATTAAAGTAATACTCTTACATAAGCCCTATATATTATAAGTATATACCTAGTATAAGTATAGTATAAGCTATCTATAAATACCTAAAAGATCACTTCCTTCTAGATATTATAGAAGCTAAGCTTAACGAATTAGGGCTTATACTTTATCTTTATAATTAAGTATAGGATATACTATATAGAGGTATTTCTACTGATACTTCTTAAGGAAGGATTATAAGATAGGATAAAGGTAGAGTTAGCCTAAAATATAGTCAGTATATACCTAGTATATATTTAGCATATATACAGGATATAATTATTAAGATATCCTCTTACTCTATAAGAGCTTTCAGGAGATTATTTTCAATATCCTTTAGAATGTTCTTTAGTAGTAGAGGTATATATATATATACTCTATATATAGTAAGCATAAGGAATAGAAACTAAGTAGGGTTAAAAGGAATAAGAATATTGAATTTAATATTATAAGAGAGGGTCTTTAGCTTTACTAGTTATATATAATAAAATCCTTAGTAGTTAGTATATACCTATTATATATATAGTATCTATAGGGTATATACTTATAATAATCCTTATACTTTAAAGTTATAGTATCCTAAAATAAATAACACTTATGACTATTACCTTTACTAGGACTATATCTAAAGGTTACTAGATATTAAAGGTATTCTAGCTTAATAGATAATTTATCTATATAGAACTTAGTATAATGACTAGTTTTAGTACTCTAAGGGTAACCTAAGAAGATATTCTAATATAGTTAATATATACTTAGTATATACTTAGTATATATTTACTATATACTCTAAGTAAATTTTATACTTACCTCTTCTAACTTAATCTATTCTATCTACTGATCTTTATAATAAGATAGCCCTCTCTCCTTACTAAGGGCAGCTACTTTATAGCACTATAAACCTAGCTGATTCCATAAGCTTTAATAGCTTTAGAAAGCCCTAAAATAATATTAGATTATTATTACATATAGTAGGAATATATATAACATATACTTACTACTCAGTATATTATTTTAGCTGTTTATTAATATCTATTACTCTTAGCCTTCTAGCATATTCTCAGCGAATAGTACTAATATACTAGGTATTAAATCCATTATTCTATTGGTCTTGCTCTTCTATAAGTATAGGTTCAATGAATAGATATCTTTGAATTCTAGAGTAATAGAAACTTTAGTGCTAAAACCTCCCCTCTTTCTCTATTCTAACTAAATATGAACTAGTGTATATTTAGCATTTACTCTTTATATAATAGATATCTATTAAACTTATATAATTATTAGAATTATATTATTAAGCTTAGTCTACTGCCTTATTGTAAATTAGATAATAGAAAGCTGACTTTTAATAATATCTAGGGCTTTTTCTTATGTAATAGTACTTATTTCAAAGAGTAGAAGTAAGTAGAGGATACTATTAGCAGATACTATAGGGTAGCTTAGTAGAGTAAGTATATCTATAATATACTATATATATACTATATATATACTAGACTTTATAATACAAATGCCTAATATATTAATAACCTCCTAAAATATATTAATAAATAGTATACTTAGATATTATATTAGCTTACCTTTAGAATATCTAGAAGGTCTAGGAGAGGCTGAGAAATAGGGGTATTATCCTAAAATATAGTTAGTATATATATAGTATATAATATATACCTACTAAATCTAACTTACTTAAATCTCTTAAGCCTTAGTATTTATCTATCTTTAAAGACCTACTATAGTACTATTAATAGAGTAAATAGTACTAAAGTAGCCTTATTAGCTTATTATAAGGAAAAAGATAGAAAATGTATCTATTAAGTATATAATTAATAGTTATAATATAGATTTCTCTCCTATTTTCTTCTTATAATATATACTATATATATATATAATACTATTTTTCTATATTAAGATATAAATATAATAGACTTATTTTCTTATCTTTTAATAACTTACTTCTTTAGACTATAGATATACCCTATATATACTAAGTAGATAGGCTATCTTTTAATAACTTATTACTCTAATTATAGATATACCCTATATATACTAAGTAGATAGGCTATCTTTTAATAACTTATTACTCTAATTATAGATATACCCTATATATACTAAGTAGATAGGCTATCTTTTAATAACTTACTACTCTAATTATAGATATATCCTATATATACTAAGTAGATAGGCTATCTCTTAATAACTTATTACTCTAATTATAGATATACCCTATATATGCTAAGTAGATAGGCTATCTTTTAATAACTTATTACTCTGATTATAGATATACCCTATATATACTAAGTAGATAGGCTATCTTTTAATAACTTACTACTCTAATTATAGATATATCCTATATATACTAAGTAGATAGGCTATCTCTTAATAACTTACTACTCTAATTATAGATATACCCTATATATACTACATATTAGTAAGATTAATTAGCCTTAGACTAATAGACATTAATACAGTAAAAGGACTTTTTATTCTAACTGTATTGTCTAATAATTATTATGTATATACAGATTATATATACTGCCTTTAGAAAATAATAGGGTAGTCATAAGAAAATAGCAGGGGTTAAGCTTAGGCTGGACACTGGATCTGCTGTCCCCCCGGAAGCGGCGGAACGTTCCCCACGTCGGAAAGGTCGGCTTCGTTACCGAGCTTCATTACCAACGTCGTCGTCGTCGTGGCTGGACAGCGGGACATAAACACACGCGGAATCCCTGTCTCGCGCGCCGTCATCCTCGGAAGCTCGTTTTCGCTGCTGAGGCCCTGAGTGATTCCGTCGTTAGATTACTGTCTGCAGAATGGACGACAACTCGTTGGCCGTGGAGCAGCTCTCCGCAGCCACGCCGTCCAGTGCCTCCACCACAACGCGAAAACGCCCAGTCGCCGATGGGTTCCGACGGGGGAAGCGTGGCAAGTATACTTCCGTGGCGTGGTACGATCATGGCTCAGCTTCTCCATCTCCTCCATCTAGGCGCGCGCTTACCGGTCGTGCAGCGATGAGTGCAAGAAGCGGAAGCTCAAGTGCATCCCCGTCGACGACACCAGCTGCCAGCGCTGTGTCGACGGGGGCCTGCAATGCGTCTATGCTCACGGTGCCTCCCAGGCTGCTAAGGACAAGAATGAGAGGTAGCGTCTCATATCTTTTTATCTCATTGATGCTTCAGTCTCCTGATGTTAACAGGTCTCACGATAGTAGCAATCACCAGCTCCAAGCCTTGAGTGATGAAGTCCTCCAGCTTCGCCAGCAAGTCTCTGACCTGGCGGGCGCCGTGACACTCGTGAGGGATCTCAAAGACCGCCCACGAAGCAGCCGTATTGATCCCTCGCCGTCCCAGGACACCATCTTCGTCCAATCGCCCGCCAGCTCTCAGAGGGAGGGCATCCCGAAAGAGCCCCAGTTCATTGGGCCTACGCGGTCGGCCTTTGGCTTCATGATCGGAGAGCGATCCCTAACTCGCATGGGAATTCCTACCTATGAGACTCTTCCTCCCAGCGGTGCCCAGTCGCCAACGAACCCATCGCGGGAACTAGCCACAGATCCTCATGACTACTGGCGCCACTGCACTGCAAATGAAGTCGTTAGGCTTCTCACCGTCTTTCAGGAAGAAGTCGAGTCTGTTTATCCTTTTATCAACATCGGAGACCAAGCCGCCCGGGCTGAGGAGATTCTGCAAGCCATACGGAACAGCGAGCCAGGAAGCCATAGTACTTCAGAGCTAGCCGTCATCGCCAAAGACGTCGACATCGTCAAGATTGCCATGGCCACCGCCATCGTTCTCGAGACGCATGGCAAGAAGGAACTAAGCACCATGATAGTACGGTCCGTTGAGAACAACGTTTCTGGAATAGCGCGCGCTGAGGTTGACTTGAAGGAAGTCCAACTCATTACGATGCTGGCAAGTATCTACTGTTTCCTCTTTGTCCCCTTTTTTATTAATTGGTGATAGAGCATTTACTACTTCCATTGCGACGAGGAGCTTCTTGCGTGGCGCACCATCGGCGTCGCTGCACGAGAGGCTCTTGAGATGGGCCTACACCGCAAGAGAAGTCTGCTAGACAACTTCAAAGATCTCGAGTCGCGTCGCCTTGCGACCAGAGTCTTTTGGTGTGTGTATGTTCTCGACCGGCGCTGGAGCTTTGGCACGAGTCTGTCGTTTGCTCTCGTAGACCGAGACATTGACCCTGAGCTACCAGAGCCAGTAAGTCAACCTGAGACACCATTTCATAGCTCCGAGGTAAGCTGACATCTTCTGCCTAGGGCGAAGAGTTTTCCTATCTTAAATGCATGGTCGGGTACGGCCGTTTATGCTCCAAGCTCTGGGATGCCATCCCGCCTTTTGGGTCGCACTCGCAGTTGATACCCGAAGATACCGTCATCTCCTTGGACCTGAGTACACAATCTTGGCTTCAGTCAATACCCCCGGATCTCCAGTTACGTCACCCTCGCTTAGGGCTCGCACCGCGCTCTCAGCCACGCATCATTCACCGACTTCGCGCCCTCCTATACCTCCGGGGCAACCACACTAGGATCTTCATCTACCGACACCACCTTCTCAGCGCGGCCAGTATTGCCGGAAACCTGAGAAATGCCTGGCTCGTCGTCGACATCGCCCAGGATAGCATCCAGGTCCTGGTGCACCTAAACTCAACCACCGACATCTACTCTCGCCAGCAAAACGCATTCAACTACTTCCTCCTCAGCGCCTTGGCCATCATCTTCCTGGCGGTATGCCACGCTCCCGATGTCTTCACCGGGCCCTGCAGAAAGAGCTTCCTCGACGCCGTGGAGCTTGTTCGGGGCTTCTCACGCTACAGCATCGTCAGCCGGAGGTTGTGGAACAGTATCCGCGGTCTTCTTCCGCGCTTGCGGACTCTTGGTCTGCAGAGCTCAGAGGAGGCTCAGGATACTGACCTCGTGGCGAATGGAGGCAGCCCTGCAGTTACCATTAACTCGCCTGGTATGGGTGGTTTGAGTAACAGAGACATGCGAGGGCGCACACACCATCTAGACGGGCCCGATGATCTGGATGTGAGCGATATTCACACGGATAGTGGTATCGTTCCCGACTTGGATCTCGGTAGCTCGATTCCGGATATGTTCCAGATGAGAAACGATTTGCTTTCTTTGTTTGATGCTTTTGGACAAGGTCAAATACTTCCAGAAGGGTTTGGCGCGCAGTTCTACGGGCCAGACGACGGTGACTCGAATGGGATGGGGGGAGAGATTTCAAGACGATTTCAAGGACTCATTTAAACAGCCTCAGCTGATACCGTTATTTATGTGTTTCTGCCACATTGGGAGTTGTAACCATACAAAAAGGGCTTGGGTAAGCGATTTATGAATTATTATATCCTCATACATGTAGTGACTACTCAATAATTCTTGAACCCAGTATCTATGAAGATTTCTCCCACAACTAAAGTGATCTGCTCGGAGAAGGGATTTTGACTAAAATCCGAGAGGCCGGTAAGCTCAGATACAAAACTACTCTTGCTTGATGCTAAACTTTAGGTGTACGATGCATACAGAAGTCCGCGAGGCTACCAACTTCTCAGCAGCCCAACGTTCGACCACCTTTTTTCTTGTCTACTCGTTGAATCGCCATAGAAATCATCTCAACTATACTTGGCCCTCCTTGACCTGTCAAATCCCTGCATTGACAGCGATGTTCTCAAACTAATCCTGCAATTCCAACCTTTCTTTTTCTTCCACCTGCATCCTTCTATAAAGATACACGTACCCATCACCCCGTGCAACCCTGGTGGCGGCCAGCTCCCTTGTCCAAGAGCTGGAGCATCTCCGCAACGCTGCCCAACTCTCTCGGGGCCCGTTGGACTCCGTCCCAAAGCCGGGATCTGCCTGCAACAGTTGCAAGGTGTGCCGATACGAAAGACGCATGACAAATACAACGTAAATTAGAAGGGCTGCAAACGCAGCTGAGAAAAAGCCCGCAATTCCCCATAGCAGTGCTTTGTTTTGGCCTCGCAATCTCCGAAGGCTTGCTGAGTCTCCACCGCAAAATGCCCCGTATCGTGCCGCGTATTTATTGCTGCAGAAGCAATTATCGGCCACGAAGCCAGACATACAGCTCGCAAGATAATAGCGACATATTTGACATATCTTGCCAACGCCGGCACGCATATGCTGGTGATGTGTTTTCCCCGTACTCCCCACATTAACGACAACACCCCCGAGATCTCTCGGGCCATCCCGCTCGATGCTGATTTAGACGCGGTAACTACGGCATCTCAACCGGGCAAGGCAAGGGGTCTATACGGAAGGTTTCCTATATAAGATGGAAGAGCGACCGCGATCAGAAATACGACCACACACTTCCAACTCACTCACTCACACTTTCAACCACTCAACTGCCCAAACAATCGATTCTTCGATCCCACCAAGAACCAAAATGTCTTCTCCCACCACGTAAGACTCCCTTGCCCGGAATTCTCGTTCACACCCTCATCAGTGCAACCTTACGCCTCAAGGCCGAGGCTCCTCCTGCCACCCTCACTTCTCTCTTCCTTTAGCCGCTCAACTCAATGGCCCATTCTAACAGTCCACAGCACCTTTGAGACCGAAAACGACCGCCAGTTCGTCGTTCCCCTGCCCACCGCCACCGGCCTCAACCGCCCTGCTGGTAAGTCACCGAGCCCAACACTGAACTCAACCATCCTTCTCACATTTCTCCAGGCCAGCTCCTTAAGGGTGCCACTGATGACGAGGGCAAGAAGACTGCCGCCGCTCTCCTCGTCGGCATCAAGCTTGACCTTGAGGCCGAGGTCCACTTGACTGCCCGTGTCAAGGGTGACGTTGTCGTTGGCCTTTACTAGGTGTTGAGCATGCTATCTGATTGTCAGAGTGGATAATTAGGGTTTCTTTTCTTACACATTCCTTTATGTATGGTAAAATAGCTAGATAAAGTCTTTGACTAATCACAAGCTCGGCTTAACAACTCATCCTACTGCATTTCCGTGGCGGATGTTTCCACAATTCCCTTGCCTAATGCTCTCTCACATGACGATGAAGCTGTCTGAGAGTACGCCCGTGGCGAAGGAAGCCTGCGAGTGCCCCGAGCAGCGCTGACCGTGACGTTGGTCCTGGTTGACTTTTCCAAACGATTGTACCTTTTTCTAGTTGACTGATTCTTGCCAAGCTGACAATTACCTTGGCGATATTGGCGATGTGGTGAATTGTTCAGGCAAGACGTGGGCTCATACACTCGAAACTTGGTACTTGTTTGTCGACTGGTTGGGCTCCTCGAATGTCTTTTAGCAGAATGTGTAGTCCTGGAACTTCTTGTGGAGGAATGAAGAGCTCAATCACCGGTCGAAGAAAATATTTGTGACGTCTTTGAATGGTTGAATAGATACACATGTCACGGAACAGAAGGGCCTAAGTCAGACCATATGAGATAATACGGGGCTATGCAGGGTAAGTGTCCTTATCTGAGAATGCTCAAAAATGTGTCAATCAACAGTCTATATATCTTTGCTATACTATACTAGCTCGTTTTGGAAGAAAACCATCATGGCACCCTGATTGACACTCTTGGCAAAGACTTTGAGCTCTGCGTGCGCAGCACACTCATTGTCGTAATAGGCCATATCTTCTACCGAGGTAAAGACGGAGATGACCGCAATAGTGTATCCCTGTGATCGCTGGTCAGGCTTTGTAGGCCCAGCTTGGACGGACAGGATATAGGGCTTGCCGTCCTGGAGTGTGAGAAGTTAGCCGTGATTCGAGCATGATATGTTGTTTCTCCAACACGAACCTTGACGGCCTTCTGCGGCATGCCCTTGTAAATGTCGAGCAGCTTTTGTTGATCCTCCACGTTGGGGATTTTGAACAAGGTGACGCGGTTGACTGGTTTGGACATGGTGTGGATTTGATGGGGGATGAGCTTCACACTGAGGGTTCGTTTTCTTGATGAGAGATCGGGTCTGAGATTGGTGTAAATACGTCGTTTTAACAGGCAAGGCCGGAATGAGAGAAGAGAGGGCGCTTGCAGTGTACCTAAATAGATGGCCACTCGGAAGTGGAGACTGAAATTCCGACGCCTCGGAACCTCACACGGAATCCTGGATGAGCGTTGTCAAAGGCATCGGACCTGAGTTGTTGAATTCTTTTTACAGTGAATTAAGGGCGTACATTCTACAGGACATATATGCGTTAAACCGGTGTGCAATTGTTCTTATTTTCTTATGTAGTCTCGCGATCTCATGAATTTCGGAAATCCGGAGTCCGGGTCAATACTCGGCGCACCTCGGGTCACGCACAACAGCGGATGAACCTTGTTTTTGTTCTGTTCCCTAATACCGAACTGCGCCAATTACCTACCACTTGCGTCACCTCCGGATGTAGATCAGATCTTGCGGCGGCAGATGGCTCGGCATTCTTTCTATCCTATGGCTCTGCGTTCTGGAGCTTGGAGCTTTTATGAAGGCTCACGCTGATTGCATCGCAAGCACACCACTTCTAGGTCTTATACACAGCTGATGGTTACTGAACAACTACGGGCTTGGGCTTTTTAACATTTCCACCTGCCTTGAGGTAGTGAAGTGAGCTTTTGCTGCAAGCGTTGATGTTCATTGGATCAAGGGCCGACGGGACCGGCTGAGGTTTGATGCCAGCCATCATATCATATGAACTCGTGAATCCTGATTGAGCAATTTGGTATGGTTCCACCATTATACAATGTCGAAACGCGGTTGCCTTCCACTCGACAGACCTTGGAAATATCACATCTACTCAAGAAGGCGTAATTTCACAGCGTTGCTAATACAAGTTCAGGGTAACGCTCACTGTTGGGACCACTGGCACTGACAAGCGAAAGATCTCAAGCAGAGAAAGACTAACGTCCTCGCTACCTGTACAATGAAACTTCAATCGCCATGATGCTGCCCCCGGCTCATCTCCTCACTTAATAGGAAACTACTGCAAAAATATTAGCAAGATTTGCTTAATCACCACTTGTCTTATTCTTTTGGGCGTGGGGTCGACTTCAGCTCATCTAGACAAGGTGTTTAATGTATTTAATGTCATAAACCAGGATCTGTGTACTTTGATTCGCGGCTATAACTCGAAGGCTAGCCAACTTCTCCCAAGACTCTCACGGAGACGTCAGTAGTCTCGGGAAGGTGAAGGATCCGCCTTTTCAGTCCATGCAGCACCCGACTCCATTCAGCGTACAATTATTGGATAGCGATGAGGTTAAATCTGCCCAGGCTTCAATTAAGCGCCCGCTCACTATTTGTCAACTATCACTTCCGAGAACAAAGTCTTTGTGCATCAGCTAAGTCGACCAACCCAACCAAGCTGACACAATAGCCAGACAGCCCTCCGCGCCCCCCAACTCAACAACAAACTCTGCCATGTTAATCAGCTCCTGGTCTTCAACATGTTCCCAAACTGCATCTAGCTAGAACCCTTATAGAAAGCAATTGTCGCTGTTCATGATGGCGCACCCGGAGGCAGTCAAGAGACCGAACTCCGCTCCGCAATGTCCGCACCGTGTTATTAATACCTCGATCCCCGCCATCTGAAACCTGAAGGATAGATGTCCAACACGATCTACCAAATACCCAAGTAAAACCGCCCTTCCTTCCCAGCCAACATGACCATCAAAGTCGCCATCGTCGGCGCGTCGGGCGAGACGGGCCAATCCATCGTCAACGGCTTGATCCTCAGCAAGGACTCCTTCGTAAGCACTAAACCTCAGCGCCAATTCCCGTGTGGGATGTGGCTAAATGTGGTAATAACGTCTCGTAGAGCATCACCGCCCTCGTCCGGCCGGCCTCGATCAACAAGCCCGAGGTCCAGCGCATCAAGGACCAGGGCGTCGCCGTCGTCGCCATCGAGCTCGACGCGCCGCAAGATGACCTCGTCCGCGCCCTTGCCGGACAGGACGTCGTCATCTGCTGCATCATTCCCGACTCGGCCACGCTGCAAAAGGGCCTCGCCGACGCCGCCAAGGCCGCGGGCGTGAAGCGCTTCGTGCCCAGCGCCTTTGCGACGGCGTGTCCGCCGGAAGGCATCATGGCGCTGCGAGAGATTGTAAGAAACTCACCCCCCTCCCAATCCAGAGAGACTCCATCACTAACACGCAACTCCCCAGAAAGAAGACGTCATCAACCACATCAAAAAGATCTACCTCCCCTACACCGTCATCGACGTCGGCTGGTGGTACCAGAGCTCGCTCCCGGCGCTGCCCTCCGGCCGGACCGACTACGCCCACAAGTTCCCCGTGCGCACCATCGCCGGCGACGGCACCCTCCCCACGGCGCTGACGGACCTGCGCGACGTGGGCAAGTACGTCGCGCGCATCATCGTCGACCCGCGCACCCTCAACCGCTCCGTCTTCGTGTACAACGAGGTGCGCACCCAGGAGGACATCTTCGCCCTGCTCGAGGCCGCCAGCGGCGAGGCTATCCCGCGCGAGCGCCAGCCGCCCGCCGTCATCGAGGCCGCCGTCGCCGCCGCGCGCAAGCCCTACTACGACCAGAACGACCGCTCCTTCGCCAGCCTGCTGCGGCTCGCCGTCGCGCAGTATCCGCACTCCATCTGGCTGCGCGGCGACAACACCCCGGAGGCCGCCGCGTACCTCGGGTACCTCAGCGGCAAGGAGCTGTACCCGGACATGGAGGCCGAGTACGTGAGGTTCGAGGACTATGTCGGTGAGGTCTTGGCCGGCAAGGCCAAGGCGCCCTACGCCAACCGCACTTTTGACTTTGGCACCAAGAATGGCGGGGATGCCGAGTAACAGCACTGCTAGTCAGTAAGAAGAGGGTATCGCTGAGCCCGGCCTAGTTCTCGAGGGTTGAGATGCTGCACGCCGACATGGGAAGTGCGTCTCGTGTTAGGGCTAGAGTACAAGGGGCCCTGCACCTGTTCATGCCTCGTTCGTCTTACACAGCATGTGTTTAAACAACAAGCTATGTGCACCCAGCAAACAATCGTCACATGTATCCAAGAATGCTTCAGTTGAGTTGCCCAAAAAAACAAAAAAAAGGTCCTTAAATTGCCTCGACCCCAGCCAAATGATTCGCCAATTGTAGCACTACTATTTCCCCGAATAGCAAGTCCCAATATCCGTCCAGATCCAAAATGCGTGACAAGTAAAACAAACCAGCTAGATACACACGCCGTAGTACCGATTATACACTCAGGTCAGGATACCTGAAATGGACGAAGGCATCAAGTACGGAATCAACGCCGAAGAAAGAATACTCGCAATACTCCGTGCCATGTCCGACTTCTTTCCCAAACAGTAGAGGGCTTTCGTGCAGTCCTCGCATCGTCTCGCCAACATCATTATCGTAGGACTTTCCAAGGTGCTTGGGTTGTGTCGGACCGACTCCTCCACCTCAGTTAGGTGGAGGATGGCTGCCTTGGTGAAGGCCCTGATGAGTATCATGGTCCAGGGTTCCGTCAAGATGGACCCCTCGACAACGGCAAAGTGCAAATCTGATACATGAGTGCCGGGAATGTCGCCAGCTCGGGGACAAGTCGAAACCCGGGCGAGATCAGAGAGGATTGCGGCGCTGTCCTGTCGCAGGTACCTGACTACGTCGACGCTGAGGCGAACCTGGGTAGAGTATTCCAAGCCCAGACCGTTCTCGTCCACCAATTCGATCAAATCGGCGAGGAGAAGTGCGGCACAGTGGAAGTGCGCGACGACGCACACGAACCAGCTCTGGATGTGAGTAGGGACTGTGTCGTACTGGTTCACAAGATCTCGGAAGAAGGCACCATATGTCTCGTTCCAGTGCTTGTAGACAGCCATCGAGTTCGAAATGACCTTCTCCACAGCCTCGCCGCGGTATTTGCTCCGCACCGTGTTCTGTAGATACGAGACGTGTCTGAAGAGTATCACTTTGACGGGTGCGGCTGCGACTACCCCTTTCGTGGCTGTTTCGACAGAGTTCGGCCAGCGAAGAACATTTTCCTTGTCCTCTCGAATGAACAGTCCAGCCCACCACCTGGCATCATGAGGGCTGTACTCGATATTGAATGCATCATGTTCCGGTTGGTCAGGGTATGTCGGATCGTGGTGACACTCCTCGTCGGAAACAACGACAGGGCGTCCGTTCATTGAAGATGAGACGGTGTCGAACATGACAGTCATCCAGTAGACGAGACCAATGGTACCTCTTTCCTCGGAGCTGAGCGACTCGGATGAAGTAGCCTTTTCCAATCCTAGAGAGCTCTTTGATGAGTCCAAAACTCCAGCCTCACGGGCCTCGTATTGGAATTTGAGAGCATGCATCTTTCGAGCTGCCCTCTCCATAAATACTGGCGGCCCTTCTGCGGAAATGATGTCGCTGATTTGCGACGCAATAGACCCATCCCCACCGACAATAGGGCTGTCGCCGCCAAACGGAATGCTATCCCGTCGGTCGTAGGCAAGGTCCTCATCTTCCATTGGCTTCTGAGCCAGTCCCATGATCAAATCTGCGCACACTACTCGGAAGCATTCCATGTCCGAGCAATCTTGGAGAGCGCGCTTGGCCTGAGCCCAAAAGGACTTTTGAAGCGTCCGGTCAAACTCCGAGTTCAAGTCGTCCGCCAAGTCTGACCGACCGTCAAACGAGGACAGGTTCTGGGGGAACCTCTCCCGCTCCCGCTGGCTGCCCTGGGCCCACTGCGTAGCAAAGGCCATGATGGCTAGGTGCAGTGCCTTGGAAGCAGCCCTGTCTTCAGATCTCGAGAGCTTGATGAGTTTGGTCGATTGGGCGATCTTGTCAAGTTTAACGACACGGCGGTAGATCCTGTTGTCCTGCTGTTTCGGCTCATAGTGATTCAGAACGTTCAACTTTGCAAAGTCGGATGCTAACCAGCTGACCCCATTGGACGAGGGGCGGACGAGGGAGTCGGGTCGGTAGGGACAGGTCTCTTCGGAGAGCCAGCACGACAGGGCGTGTTCCAGGACGTCGTGGTATATGCGCATGAGGTTGTCCGAAATAAGGCCCTTGTTCGTGTTTGACACCATCAGGTGGGCCGCAGAGAATGGCGAAATAGAGGTGCCGTAGCTTCGCGCCATGCTGTCCGAGTAGTGGCGGACGCTGAGCGATCGGGAGGAGACATCGCTTTGATACGAATTGGACTCAGACGGCGACGGTTGGAAATGAATGTCGGGCGCAGAGTGGGTCTGGTATAATGGCCACCCATTCTCGCCGTTTTCTTCTTCTGTGGTGGATCGATGGCTCGACTGGAGGATTTGAGAGGGAATGTCTGGCGCTGGAGAGCAGTCCATCGGCGCGGGGTGTGAGGGGGCTGCATTCGTATCGAGAGGGCCGAGCATGGCCGGGTGAAGACCAGTGTCAAAGGCAGACGAGTCCAAGACGCCATTGATGGGCATGGAATCGAAGGTGGTGCTAGGGAAGTTTGAGAAGTCGGCAAAGCCAGTTTCCATAGGGCCCCAGCTGGTCAGGTCGTGCGTCGAGGGGGGCGCCTGAAGCATATCGAGAAGCGCAGTGGCATTGACATCGAGGCCTTGGGTCGGGAGAGCGGACTGGGTGGGCGAAGGACCGGGTTGGGGGCGCGGGCGCTGGCGCTTGGTCTTGCTCCTGGCGGGATCGGGGACGCGACGAGCGTTGGCGCCGGGCTGGATCGAGACATCGCCTGGGGGGCCGGTTTGCAGCTGGGCGCGAACCCAATGGAAGGTGCATTGCTTTCTGGTTCGGAGGCAGTAGGAGCATCGTAGGGCGCGGGAATCTATCTCGTCTGCGAGGTTTTCGCTCACCCCGGTTAGTGTGGCTTCGCGGGGGGGCGGCGCGCACTGGGCAGGGCGAAGGGCAGAGGAGCAATAGGAGAGGCAAGCGAATCGACCTCAGGACAGCAACTCACCAAGGTGTTCCTCGGCGAGGGAGACGCCCGAGGAAGCATCAGTGCCGGAGCGGAGCCTCTCGGAATTGCGCTGGATGTCCCACAGGGAGGGCGCGTCGCATGCCCGCTTGGCCTTGCGGCACTGGTCGCAGGAACGGTTTTGGCGCCTCATGATGGGCGGGAGCGGCGAGTGGGCAGAGCAGTGGCTCGGCGGCGCAGAGCACAAAGCTGAGCGAAGCGCAGGGCAGAGCGCAGTCGAGCAGGCGCAGGAGCAGGTAGGTATAGGCGACAGAGGACGACCCTTGGGGCGGGTTTGGAGGGGGAGAAAGACGCGGGCGGACGAGGGCAGGCGGCGGGCGTGTTTCCCTGTCGGGTTGAGGGCAGCAGAGAAGGTGGACTGGTGGAGAGGGACAGACGGATAGAGGGAGAAAGTGGAGGTGGTGACGCGATTAGGGAATGAATGAACGGGGATGAGATGGAATGGGAATGGGGATGAGAAGGGAGATGAGCGAATATGAGATTTACGGCCCCTCTCGCTGCGGGTTGACGAGGGTTGTGACTGGCCCAGCGGGCTCGGGTTGGCTCAGTAAGACCTGGGCCTTCTGGGGTTAAGATTCTCCGCTTTTCCGAAGAGGGTCTCAGTTCCCCGCACCCCGCTAATCTGTTCGGGTGCTAGGCGCTGGGAGAGCGTTCAGTGGTTCACTGGCGCAGCGAGAGTCCACCCCGGCACCCGGCTTCTGGCCTTTCCAGCGAAGGATCCATCGTCCATGGATTGGCAAGCCTCTCGAATTGGAACATGACACGGCACAGCACCTCTGTATCGGGAGAGGGCGCGCGGGGGGGGGGGGCAGTTCGAGACCCTGGAGGGCTTGACGCCTACTGGACGCCCAGTGGAACGCCGACGGCACGAGGGCGCAAATGACCGTCAACTCTCGACGAAGGCGGTGGCGACTTGGCCCGGGTTCCGCATCGTTGGGATTGGATTTGCCCGCCGCCGCCCCCCTCTCCGCTCTCCGTGGCCCCTCCAGCATGCCAGACAAATGCTTTTTTTCTCCCCTTCGCTTCTGCTTAGGCTGCGGGCGGCCTGCTAGTCTAGCCTGGGTGTTTAGCTGGTAGCTAGACAAGGCGAGAGGTGCACGGTACACGGTACGTGCCCAAGCTCAGCTGCTTGTGATGTGAGGTTGCTTCTTTCTCTCTGCCCTGCGTCTGTGTGGGTGGGCGGGCGTGCGTGGCCGCGGGTATTCTGTTGAGGCCCATGTATGCCCGCGTCTCTTCCCTACCGGTCAAGCAAGACACCGGCACGCACGGAGACACACGGAGCGGAGCGGAGCGGAGTGGGCAGCAGTACGTAGGGAGAAGAGAAGCTGCTGGGAGTGCTGGAGCACTAGAGCTAGGGAGCTAGAGGCGGGGAGGTCCAAGATTGCTTTTCCCAGTCCAGGTGGCCAGCCAAGCCGCCAGGTGACAAGGTCGTCCTCATCAGCCCTGGCGGCTCTGGAAAACAGGTGGAACAAGATGGAAGGAAAAGGGGGCGCACCCTTCAACCAACTGGGCAGCGAATTAATTACGTTATCGACGGTCAGCATCGCATCGCATCGCAGAGAAGAGACAAGAGGAGGGGAAGGGGAGAGACACTTCCGGGGCTTCTGTGCCTAAAGCCGCGCTGTAGTTCCGTACCAGCCTAGCGGATTTGCAGCAGGCAGCATGAATAGTGGACCACGCGACTCGCGACAAGGGAGTCGAGAACTGGGAAAGAAAGGGGCTAGCACATTGTGGGTAAAGTTACGGCGTAGATATGCATGCCCAACTCAGTCGCATTTTCCGTTCCCCGTGCTGAATTGCCGTCGGGTTGCGGGCTCAGGCGCAACCCCTTGCTTGCTTGCTTGCTTGCTTGCTTGCTTGCTTGCTTTTTCCTTCAGAGTAACCCTGCCTTTCCCGAGAGTTCCCAGCATGTCAATCTGCCGTGCAACCCTCCCCGGCCGCAAGCCTTCGGCCCCTCGCTGACCCAGCACGCCGGCGGGGGGGGGGCTGGGGAAGAGTCTCGTGGCACCCGCGGCCAATCATGCAGCCCGCCAGAGCCCGCCACCACTACTACCACTACTACCACTACTACCACTACTACCACTACTACCACCACTATCACTGCCACTAACCCCTACCCACAGCGCCCAACAAGTTCCGAACCGACCCCTAACTTGGAGTTCCCAAGACATTCATCTAATCCACACGCTGGATGCCCACTGCAACTCTCGACTCCTCCTCCTTACAGCCACCAGTGGCAACGCTGCGTTAGCCACCACCATCGCCTCGTCCTCCTCCACTAGCTGGCCCTTCCATCGCCGGCCCAGTTCCCGACCGCGAACTCGCACTACGTAGCATACTCCGTAGTTGATTTTCCGGATCCATAATTCTTGCTGCGAGATCTGATCCATGAGCAGCACATCCTGACCCACCCGTTCACGCGCACCCCGTCGCAGCGTCGCAGCCCTACCGTTTTCCTCTCTGGCACCTTGCCGCCTCTCAAATTTCAAATCTCAAATCTCACATTTCAACCTCGCCTATCGCCCATCGCTAATCGACCGAGTCTTCCATGCGCACCAGCAGGGCAGGCATCTCAATCATTTCAAATCGCCGTAATTACATGCAGATCTGTGAAAATTTTAGCTCTAACCCCCCGTCCAATCGCCCATCGTAGACACTTTTACTCCACCTTTTCCATGTCTGAGACTTTGGTCGCGATAGTCGAATGCCTGCCCGATCAGATCATGCTCAACGACGTGGCCTCCAGCTCAACCACTGTCGTCTCGCTACGACGTCCGCGTTCCCAAGGATCCGTTGCTAAGCACACTCTCATCGCAGGGCCGTGCTTGACTGCCATCTTTTCCAGAAAGGATACCCTGGTAGCAACTACTATAGCTATATTGCATGGTTGGTTTCCATACTAAAGCCTAGCCCAGGAACCGCCCTCCAGCCACAGATCGGGCTCCGCGGTTAGCTTCAGCTTCACTCATGTACATCTATTTGACAGATCTATATTAGGAGAATTTGAGTTTTGGTCAACTTCCATTCTTCTACGCAGCGTTCCTCGTTTCGAAAGCGGTCGTGTCAGCTTTGGTTAGATGTGCTGCTTGAGGATGGGGGAGCTACCGCGCGATGAATGTCACCCTTGACTTGCGTCTCTGAAACCAGTGACAACTCCCTCTCCCTGCTCTATAATACGCCAGTCACCCGTGTCAGTTGTGCCACAAAACTCCAACAGTCTCACCGATGCCCTCTCGGGCGAACGGCAACCTCAAAGACAGGCCAGGGTGCCAAGTACATCACACCGCGACTTCAGCCATGTCTACTAAACCAACCAACATCTAGCACATGTTTCTCAATGACATGCCGCAATCTCCTACCATCCAAACAATAACAGCGATAAAGTCTAGATCTAGATACACCACCGAAGCTCAGCGGTGAAGTAACGCTTGTCGTTGTCGTGGATCCACTCCCAGCCTGGATCTCAGGTGCGGGGAAAATCCGGGGTACAGATGCTGTATTCCTCGATTCAGTGTGTCTCGAGGGCGAGTCAGGCATGGAACATTCTATCGGGAATGTATTTCGCATCGTTGGCCATTGAGATGCATTGCTCAGCTCAAAGCCAAAGCCCCCCCCATGATACCGACGTTTCTTTACCCAGTGCCATTGTCACCAAGCAACTTAGAACGAGTTTACTCAAGTGCCATCTAGAGGACCTCCTAAGCTGGGTGCTTGGGACCTATGTTAAGACATAATAGTGGCCCTCGGACAGACTGAAACCTTGGGCAAAGCAAAAAAGGTGCCGAGTTGTGGAAAAAGCAAAGTTCAATGACGGCAGGAAACAAGTGAAGCTTCCCTGTCAAAAAAGTGCATCAGTCTAACACATCCACATGCATGCGTGACCGTCCCTCGATGCGGATGGCTACACCGCAACCTCATCGCCGATGGGACCTGCAAAGATCTGAGTCTTCTACGTAGTATCAGTTCCAATGTTCCATGACTCTAACCAGGATCGGGGCTTTCCCCCCTCTTTGGACCTTTTCAGCTGATGTTGGCCGCTGCATCCGACTTCAGGCAGCCCTCCCGCTGTTGTGAGACCAAATGACATGGTAACTTGGGCGAGCCCCGCGCCGGGACGATCGGTAACGTGCCGTACAGTGCAGAGCAGCGTTCAGAACGCAAGGGAGTTCAGCTGCAATGCTGCACAACGGTTCTTTTGATACTGTGGTTTTTGCCGATCGTCTGGGCATGCAGCTTTCTCCGTTACATCGCCCGAACTCTGCCCAGACTGCGGTTGGAAGCCAAGCTTCAGAACCACGGATCACACACCAACCGACGCATTAGTCCGCTTGGAGCCTTGGTCACCACTGACTCAGCCTAGAGCGAGACTCGAGCTGTCCGTACGAAGTAACCCTCGGTCAGCCCTGGACACGCTCCTTACTCGGTGAGAACGTGCGCTGCGTGCCCTGGTCTATCCCCTAAGCGAATCGCATTTCTCCGTCGGCACTTTTGCTGACGCGTAGGCCCCCAGACGCGGGGCGCACCCTCTGGCTAGGCTCGCAAGCTCCCGGACAAGTCCAGGGTTGCTCCCGGCACCTTCCAGAGGCCTGCCGTTTGCTGCATGAAACATACGAAGGAAGCAAAGTGTTGAGAAGGAGGTGTGTGTGTGTCATTCTCCCTCCCTCGATTCCTCCACAGCTACTGGCTACCGCAGCATGCAGCTCGACCCCGGGTGCAGCCACAAGTGGTGATGCAGTCGTCCGTTGGCGTTTTGGCGTGGTGTGATGGATCATTCCTGGCGCAGGCGAACGCACCAACCCCCCCGACGCACCGGAGGGGGGAAAAAGGAAATCTTATGATGTTGTCTAGGTATTGCATGACCTTCCGTGAGGGCAGTCGCCCTGCTTTGTCGATCCAGGCTCGCTGGGCGCGGCACGAGACGGTGCCGAGGGCAAGCTGCGGGAATTGACTCAAAGGATCCATCTTGCAAAAGGAATGAAGCTGGACGAGCGAGGGCTTCTTTTCTTTGTTGGTCTGGCCTCGAGTAGGCAGGTCTGGACCGTAGCCACGTCGCACTTGAGTCGTGACTGCAGTGATGGATAGCGGCTTCGAGACGCCCACGACTTAGCCACTGGTGTTTCGAAACACCGGCGAAGTAGACTGAGGAGCACCGTGCGCCGCGCTCAATGGCTGGTTCCAAGACATCTCAGGGAATAGAATCTGATGAGTAACTTGAGGGGCATTGTTGAGGTCAAAGTGGCAACTCACAGACAACGAAGTCGCTCTACTAAGAGGAGTCAAGAGGTCATCGCCAGCTACATGCACCAGGCAGTACCAAACGACAAAGCACTAGGCACCAAGCGCTTCACCGACAAGACGCGCGTGCGATGTTTCTCAACTGACCACTCGAAGCTGGTGTCTGAAGTTCCTTTCCTCTATCTCTGAAAGGATAGTGCCTACCTAACAACACTGTCCAAGCCCATGCACCACAGCTTGGGCGTGGAAACGACGATGGCTACGCCAGAACTAGGTGCCAACAGCCTTTTAGATAGACACCGGTTTGTTGTAGCCATGGCCCATGAGCCATGACCGCTATCACTTCCCTTGTCGGTGAGCACCGATTATGACTGACCGCTAAGTCAACCACCACAACGATGCCTGTGTCTGATAAGGTTACAAGAGTATCTTTGGGTCAGGTCAGTCAGTATGCGACAATAGCCAATGGGTCTTCAAGCCCGATGAATGGCGATGAGCCGTTCACTCTACCTACTCAGTCAATTGCAAACTTCATAATCAGGTGTTCGGGGGAGATATTGGTGGATTAGATAAAATGATGGGTGCTTAGATAACATAGAAGTCATGTTCGCGCAGGCGGCCATTTCGATGTCAAGATTCCCCCACTGCGCTGCAATCCTCTCAGCTACTCAGCGCCTCCGACAATGACGACTTTGCGCTCAGCATGTTCGCTTGAGGTGTCCCGATAGCGCTTCGTGCGCTGGTGATAGCCAGTTGGCTTGCTTTTCCTTCTATGATCTAAGCTCTTGTCCTTTCCGGCCGTTACGCCTCGCCATGTTAAATTGCTTCGTCTCCTCATCCCGAGAGGCTCTGAATCAGCGATACGTTGTCACCCTTCAACAGAATCTGGCCTACCCAAGGAGTCAGTAAAGATAGAGCAATGGGCGAGGTAGTTCCGTTTCGTACCTAATGATTTTCGGACCTCCTTGTCGTTGGTCTTGGTCACTTGTCGGACCTCGACGGCGTCGTCGATGACCAGGTTCATGAACTCATCGAAGCCCTATGGCCGGTTAGAGAATTGAGCCGTTCAGAATGAGAGGATGCACTAACCCTGATCTTTCCCTCGATGCGGATGGAAAGCTGCTCGTACAGCCACACGCTCACGGTCGCATGCTACAACCAGTTAGAACCGAATGTAACACGCAATACGAGTTGGGATGCGCCGCGGGTTTCGAGAAATACAAGCGCAAGCCGCCCTCACGTCAGTCAAAAGGTGATCCAACGCAGGACCACTCTTCTTCCTGATCTAGGGCTGTGTTCCTGATACCCCCGGTCCTAGGCAAAACCCAACACCCCGCTGGGACACCAAGCCGAGCTGTCAAGAATTCGCCCGGAACCAAGAGAACCATACGCAATGATTCTTTAAGCTAGACCTTGTGTATCCCGCCTCGGAACGGTCGATTGCACTCCCGACGAACCATGCAACTTGTATAATCTTCGTCGAAACCCGCCGACAACTCGAAGCGGTGGGGCACTATTGGCGCAACCAGTATTGGGGCTCGGTCAAACTCACTGATTGTAGGAGCTTGAAGATGAAGTTACTACAGGCTGTTAGTATCTGCAATCAGACCGCACAAAGCGAGCAAATCACGGCGCGACTTCGAAACGGGGAGCGGGATTCTTACATGGGAGGGAGGAGAACTCGGCGACCGCCGCCACCGCCGCGACCAGTCATATTTGTTCGAGGAGCGCGAAAGAGGTGGTAGTCTTGAGTGGGCGAGGATTCGAGACGGGCGCAAGACGTTCGGATCGTGGGAGGGCAGGTTGAATGGTTGATCACCGCGATTCTGTCGTCGCGAGATCAAAGTGGGAGCTTCCTCTGCCTGTCCAAAAACTTAGCGGGGACGGTAGAACTATCTTCCGGTACACCGTGCGGAGCCACCAGGATTGCAGGATTGAGCTCTTCTAAGTACGCATCTGGACCAAGCCAGAAATCAGGGAAAGAATTGATTTGCGATACAAATTCAGAAGAAAATAAATAACTTCAAAATATATGATCGTGGATTATACTCAAAAGTGTGAGTGATGCAAAGACGTATAGGTTCACCCACCAGTGCTAACTGCAGACTAGTCCTGAAGTGCACTCAGAGGGGACCTTGCAAGTTTTCCATCGGAACAGAAGACTTACATTGATACTTCACCCAATCTTCCGTTGTTTGCTCACAGTTTCAACGCGCGAATTACATCTAATGAGGACAGTGCCTCATACTGCAAAGCCAATTCCGGGAAGCTCGATACTAGCACCACAATACTAATTATGTTATCGCAAGCTATGTAGTGGGGTACGTCACTGATCTCTATCACCGGGAATGCTAGATAATAACCATTGAAAACTAAAAGCCATGGGCAACCATATTTACAGGCAATTTTGCAGTACGTTTTTTTATGAATATAAAGCCCAAGTCAATGTCAACAGATCGAAGCATTGTAGTACATTTTATCTCTGGTAAATCTTGAATTAAATTCTTGACTAATTCGGTATCTGGAGTAATTCAGTAAAGCACGCCGTTTGTTGATTAGGATACTCTGGAGGCTGCTCTAGGGTTGCCGGAACAACAGGGTTATGGACCGGCGCATGAAGCTTGAAATTTTCAGGAATTTTCAAGAGATTCCTATCCACGATGTTGTCTTTTACCCAGACATGCTGTTGAGGAAGTGAAGCTGCAAGGTCCTTTTGAGATGGGGGTGGAACTGATTCAGTTTCAGCATCCGCAACTCTTACCCCGTTGAGAGAGGCTCTCGTGATGGCAAGCCATTCCTCATCGTAATACAGGGAAAACTTTCCGTCTTCGTTCCTAGATGAGTATCGCGCAATTTCTGCGTTGGATCGAGTGGGAAGCTGAAGCTCTTTCAGCTCCATAAAGAGGCGCGGATAGGCCCCAGCCTTGTCCAAACCAAGGAATTCGGTCTTAGATTGCGAACCCACAGGCGTTGGTGGTAACTCCGACGAGGAAGACAACGCATATTTGCGCTTGAATACTGGCAGCGATGCTTTTATGTTGTCTGACACCGGCAAAGCCTTGGCGGTGTCCAACAGAGAAAGGCCGTCTTTGTATTCTACCACCGCCGTGAATCTGATGTGCATGTGTCCCGAGAACCAATACGACGGGCGAAGATGGTTCATCACTTCCGAAGCAGGTTTGCTCCCAAGTTTATCGATCTTCGCGCTATCGAGAAAGTACGGCTTTGCGGCAAACAGGCTGGCGTAGTCACCGAACAGCTCGACCCAGGCCGGCCAGTCGTGGCTGAGCGCAACGTCGACGTGGGAGCGGATCTGCAAGAGCCTCTGGACGTCAACCTCGCGGACGTGGTACACGGACCGCACATCGCCGGCGCCATACGGACGCCGTTCGTGGTGTGGTTTGCGGTAGTCTGACGGGTAATAGATACCCGAGAGGCCGGCGATGCGCCAGGGTCCGTAGCGAACAACGCCGGCGACGCCGAGGTAGTAGATGTTGGGAGCGAGCCAGCCTCCGTGGCGGAGTTCGGAAAGATAGCCGGATGCTTCGTGGTTGCCGCCGATGACGAGGGTTAGAACTGGGGCTGTTGCTGCGCCGCTGTAGTATTTGTGGAAGTCGCCCATCTTGCGATACTTGCGCGGGACGGACATGCAGTTGAGGTCGGATTCGTTCCGCGCAGCCTTGGCGACTTAGCAAAGTGATTTAGATGCGATATGAGTTCATACCTGGAAGTCCCCGCATATGATGAGAAAGTCAATGTCAGACAGCGTCCATCCCTTCTCCAGACACTGGTCTTCGAGCGTCGCGTAAATCGCATCAAGCTGCCCGTGACCCTGCAATTGTTAGCTTATTTGGTGTGTGATGTTTTACTCAATCTGAACTTACGCAGCCTACAACAGCGATCTTGGGTAGTGGAGGTGACCCGAGGTCTTGGGAGCTTGAAGACGCCATGTCATATGCCACCCCACGACGAATCGCTTGTGTTCTCGAATGAGCCGGCTACCAATGTGATACTAAGGTCAAGTAAGGCGAGACGAGGTTAAATAAGCTCAAATTTTGGGTGTCCGTTAAGCCATGACCGTTTACAGTCTTGATTGCGATGACTCGACGATGACTCTTGACCGCTAATTCCGTGGGCTTGTGGATCGCTGGGTGTCATCACGTCGTCGAGTGTCAATTGGGTCGTCGAGCCAGGCAGAAGCGCAAAACATGTCCAAACAAAAGAGGCAAAACTAAGCAAACAATCACAGAAAAGGCACACCAGGTTTACTTTACAGTTTTATTTGAGACCTCTCGAAATACTGTGCTTAGAATGCCTTGAAGGCGAATCGGAGAGCAACGCCAGCCCTCATTCAGGTGCTGCGCATCTAAGTGACAAGCCTTCTCACCGATCCCTTCAAGACTTGAGCAACACTTCTCAACACCTATCGCCAGCGCGAATCCTTTCTGTCAACCGTCCTAGTTCAAATCTTTCCCACATGCCGAGTTCTCACTGTATCACACCACACCACCTATCAGCCCCCCAGAAGCGGTGATCGTTCCACGGTCCAAGTCCAATCAAACAAGCGACGGTCGATGCATCACTCAGCCTATGTCCAGAGCAGCTCGTCTCGATGCGCGCGCTTCCGAGCGGACAGTCTCGAATTGACAAACTCAGCACGCGTATCTTCCGAATAGTCTGGAACCAGCACTTCGGGGTACACATTGAGCCAAATGCCCTTTTTCTCGTTGGCCCTCATCCAGCGCTGCTTGGTAGTCCAAGGGAGGGTGAACTGATACGTGCTGGACCAGAGGCACATGGCGGACCCGTTTGCCGCTTCGTAGTTGAAGAAGGCCGCGCTGCGGTCGCTGGCGTTGAAGATTTCCATGATGCGCAGCACCGGCATCCCTACGATCGCGGCGGCGGCTTCGTCGAGGAGGACCTTGACGCTCGCATCCTGGCGCTCTCGGGTCAGGGCCGTGGGCGGCCCAAGCAGGTCGTCTCGCAGGAGGAGATCCGAGGTCAGGGTCAGGTACTGCAAATTGTCCCAAGTTTGTGGCTGGAGCTTCACGGCGCCCTTGACGAAATGGTAGGCTTCGATGAGGTCGACGAGAGCCAGCTCTTCGAGGAAGCGGCTTCGGGCTACGACGGCGGTCGCGAGGTCGCAGAAAGTCTCTCTCTCCCATCGGTTGCTCTTGTCGGTCCCTTCTCCATGCTGGATAATGTTGATGCTCTTCACCCAAGGTGGCAGCTCTTGGAAGGCGACGGTCAGCTCTATTGCACCGTTAGTCCACGCAACTCTTTTCGTATCCACACAGCTGGGTCAAGCATACTGGGCTCGGTGAACTGCTGGAAGTTCCATGTCCGGTTCTCGGTTTCGAGGTGAATGTGCGAGAGTCGCGGCAGGCTGAGAAACAGTTTGGAAAGCGTGTCCTCGCAGAAGTTGATATGGTTCCCCTGCGGGACAGCAACCTTGGTGATGGAGTAGATAGGCTCGAACGGATCCAAGGGAGGTTGCTTGCCCCAGCGCCAGAGATCCCGAGTGAGACCGATGTTGTGCCTGTCGCTGATGGTTTTGCCATTCCACGGAAAGTTGCTCAGCTCTAGGCAAATGGAATACCTATGTCGTAAGTTTCCGTTGTCTTCCCAGGTCCGGATGAAGTCAAGCATGGGGATGACTTCAGCCCCGTACTCCCACCAGAGAAGCCAATCACGACGACGGCTAAAGCTGTCATCATGGACAGCTATATTCAAGCGAAGATGCTTGAGCATAGATCGGCGGCGGACAGAGCCCGAGAAGTACTGCTCCTGGAAGACAGTGATCTGGTCGTTATAGCAGATCAACTTCTAGCGATCCACTTCCACAGACGTGAACATCTTTCGTTCGATGGCTTCGATGCTGTCGTGCCATTCCTTGCAGACGGTGATGACTTTGTCGGCGTCAACGTCGGAGCTGCTGGTGACAAAGAGATGCAGAATCCGAAGCTTCGCAGTCGCAGGAAGGCGGTTCCAGTCCATCATGGAAGGTGAAAGACAAGTGCGTTCGCCTTGGGGGGTTGGTGTTGAAAGGGCGGCTCGTGCCTATGACGATAGTTTTTGATGAAGGGAAGAAGAAGATCCCAGCGGTGGTCAGTGTCAGAAAAATTTTATACCCGGGGGAGACGCAAGGACGGTCAGACGCGGACACGGACAAACGCGACTACTCAGACACTCGCAAGTGTTTCTGTCTATTCACAATTGCGGTATTCTATCATGTCCTCGGCGGTAAGAACTATATCCGTTGCAGCACTATCTGGTTGAGCAACGAGGACATTCAACATACTCCATATCGTTTGTTTTCTAGATACGAGGGGGACAAAACTGAACAAACAGACAGAATCTAGGGCCCGTTTTAGTTGAGAGAGCCATGACTACAACGCGGCTTGAGCTACGGTTTACATTGAACTGATCTAGAATAATGAGAGTTGATGTTGGAAGTTGGCGATGATGGGAATTGGGGGTGCTTGACACCCACAACTATTTGCAATATGCAATGAAGCAGAACCGATAACGCCCAGATGCGCCGGTTTTGTTGTAGTGCCCCGTTTGACGTGTGCTTGTACGACGCGACGCAAGCGTTACGCCGTGGTGTCGCCTACTCCCACACGGCGAGAGCAAACCGACTCCTCGTTCCCTCGTCGCATCAACACGATACTCAACAACCCAGGCTTCTGCATCATCTAACACAGCATATCCACGGAGCCAGACCAGCAAAGTTCTTCGTCGTAAATCTACGAAGACCTGGAAGCGCGAGGGCGACCAAAACCCACCTTGGCGCATGGTTGCACCGAGTCGCAGCGCTGCTCCGAGGAGTTGCAAACACTGTTGCCAACTCTTTGCCAGATGGAGAAATTCTGCACAACCCGACCCAAACGCCGGCGATTCCACTCGACGCTTCCACTCCCACCTTGGAGCGAGGGTTCTCGTGTCGCGAGATGTTTCGTCGTGGTAAGTTGACGAGTCTCGCTGGTTTGAACAAAGGCGAAGATGGAGGCACCATGTGCTAGCAGAGATGTGTTATCATTTCAGCATCACGATAGGCTCGTCCAACTCGACATCCCTCACGCCCTGACAATAGAAGCGACTAGACCTCGAGACATTTGAACTATTCTATCACTGCCATTTGATCTCAAAGTACGTCGCCATCACCAGGACACCTCCCACACGGCCGCTGAACACACATCACCATCCCACTAGGGCATACTGGACCATCCGGAACCACGTACACCAGATCCTAGCAACCGTACTCACCAACATGGCCATCGGTATCCCTCCTAAGAACTATAAAGGTCGTCTACCAGCCAACTTGCCACCGTCCCGCTCCCCAAGCTCTCAGATTCCCAGGACTACCTCATCCAAACCAAGGCCGCCTTCCTGCCATGAAGAGCTCGCCTAGGAGATGAGCTATCCTCAGCTCTTCCGCCCCGACCGCGAGCGAATCCCCTACACCGAATGCGCCGGCGTCGTCGTCGACGGTCCCGCCGATGGATCCTTCCACCCCGGCAACGGCGTCTTCTATCGCATCGACCTCTGATCACCGAAAGTAGCAGCAGCGTCGACAACTGGGCCGTGCAGCTCGCCGCGACCGCCAGGACCGGAGCGACCATCACCGTCTCGGGCTCTTCCAAGCCCTCGAACGAGTTCGGGACCAGAGAGATCCTCGACTACACACCGAGCAGCCCTTCGAAGCGTGGGATATTGGGAACCCGGTAGGCGGCGAGGTTGACTCAGTGCTCGACTGTGTCGGCAGGGCCACGACGAGCTGCTGCTGGACATTCTTCAGCATTGCTAGCCAGCCTGGCGCGTCAAAACCCGAGACGTAGTACAGGTCGGTTACTAAGACTGAATGATTTCTTGTTCAGGGACGCAGCAGCGACTTGGTCGAGATTGCGCAGCTGGTCGACGCCGGGGTAGAGCCCTTTGTTGACACTGTGTTCCCGTTCGACGAGTTTGCTGATGCATTCGAGAGAGTGCAGAGGAGGATATCAAACGGTGACATCTTCATCACGGTCTTAGTTTGACGCTTCTTTGTTAAGCAGTTGGCGGTATGTAGATTATGGTCACAGCTCATAGCAAACCGGTAGACATTTAAGTATAACCAAGGCAACGAGCGAGGACTTCAGAGTCGCAACGCGAAAGCCCAAAAGCATGTGAAAGAATGACATGTAAATATGTATTCCCGCGAGAGACTCGCAGTCGAATTGGATTGTTCATATTGATCAAAGATACCTGAGACCTATGCGTTGCAATGTAACGAGCGCGGTACATCCGGTACCTCCCACACCGTTTTTGTCCAGATTCTTCAAACCTGCGAGCAGGAGCAAGAAAGGTTATGTAGTAAATACAAAGAATGACGAGATGTTTGTACATTCAGAACAGACAAGACAACGGCGCACACCGCACGAAGCAATGACTGTTCCCGAAGCCGCAGTGTCCTTTATTTTTTTTACCTCCACTGATTGCTTGCGCCTCGCACAGCTTTCTCAACTGAGTCACAGCTCAAGATTGACGCCCAAAAAAAAGACAATCCATGTACTCCTCCAAATCAAGTGCTCCGCCTCCGAGGGACGACTGTGTTCCTGCAATGCGACGCAGTTGTAGGCCATCAATGAATCAAGCTCTCAATGTGAGGCTGCGAGGCTAGGCCCTTAAAGACTGCGGTTTTGCGATCGCGTTTCACATCGAGAGGTGCTGATCCATTCGCCCGTAAGTGTTAAAGTAGGGCAGCAATCCAGCATTCTTCGACGGACGTGCTTGCGGCATTGTTTGGTGCGGCGACGTCATATTTCCAAGGGTTCATAAATCATAGAACAAAACATTTTGACGCCGGGTGTACAACGAGCCCCCGTTAAATCATCGCTGCCATCCAATATTTCGCGCAAAAGAGTGGCAGAAACTAACTTTTGAGCCTCCAATAAGTTGGCCGAGACATCAATGCCAAGAGAGGCCGGCAATTCCGGGTCGATTCCGGCACGGCCTGGTGGTTGGTGCTCTCGTAGTTGCGTCTTATCTTCGAGGCGTAGCGTGGTGATGGTGCCATAGATAAGCCGCGAGCTTTGGTCAAGACGAGTGATGTAACCACCATGGTTCGTCCTAATTACCCGGTAGTTCCTCTCTAGACCATCCTGGATGTTTCATGACACCATCGGTGGAGAAATGACAGGCGGCCCTGTCTCCGATGGCGGACTGATAAGCCCGAGACGCAACCCGTTTCAGTCCGTGGTCAGGATCGATCTCTCCGCCCTGGCTCGCATGTGGTTTGCGTGAGACTCCAAGCAGCGAGCCTTCAGTCGAGTCACTGGCCAGACAGCCTCCTTGTCGAGCATGAATGCAGTGAGGCGAAGTAGCTTCGCAGCGTACCCGTTGTGGCCGTCCATTGCAATGCTTGGTTCAATGCCTCCATTGACAAGCTCCATGCTCATCTTCAGTTCTGCAGAGGTCAACACCTCGTGAATCTTGTCCAGCAGCTTCACGTCCTCTTCTTCCAGCAGCATGATAGCTGGTACTTGCGAGAGATCCACTTGGTCTTGGCCGAGAATGCCTAGGTAGCGGCCAACACGGTCCTGGAGCGTTGCGATCCATTCGGCTAGCACTTGAGCACAGTCGAAGGCACAGAGCGCTGATTGGAGGGGCAGCTCTCGGCTCGTAAAGTCAGCAAACGTGACACCGAGCTTATCTGACATGGCAAGCGAATCTGCGGCATAAAACGCCGCTTTTCGCAGGTGCTTCTCTCGTCGTGAGATTGAGCGGTTGTTCATGCCGGATGTGTTTTCTGTCAGTGTAGTAGGAAATCTAGCTCCAGGAAACTCGGCTGGAGGGGTCTGGGTTTCGGGAGAGTCCACGAAGACGGAGCTGTGCACCGAGGATTCTGAGACTTCGGTCCCGGTAGATTCAGAGTTGGAGCCCGGGGAGTGCTCAGCGTGTTGGATTATCTCGTTGCCGCGGGACAGCTCCTTAGCCATTCCGTCCCAGTCACGCTGCCAAAACTTCTCCTTTGAGCGAGACAGATTCACAAACAGCCGGATGTATGCAAGATCCAAGAGCGGAATCGCATCGGCGGAAAGTGGGCCCATTCCAAACGGGTTCGGTCGCTCTAGGCTGTGCTGAGGGTTGCTGGCCCAGGCCGCTTGCCACGCTTTCAAAGCGGGCTCGATGTGTCGGTGCATCTTCTCGGTCTCTTCGTTGGTCCAAACCTTGTTGTGGTGCCGTTGTCGCGTCTCCCAGATGTAGTTGTGCAGGGCGTTGATGAGAACCAAGCAACCAAACGTGCTGGGTTTGAGGTCCATCTTGGGTGTTTCCTTTCCATCCAGCGAAGCTTCAAACCCGGTCTGCTGCTGCTGATGTTGCTGTTGTCGCTCGTTTGTGCGAAGAAGATCGCCGAGAGCATCATGAAACGTCATGCGGTTGTGGTTAGCAGCATCGGCTCCTCCTTTGGCAGCAAAAGCGGTGCCGTTTTCGGCCGAGAAGAACTCTTCGTCGCAAGGGAGATCGAGGAAAATTTCCGAGTTTGTCAGGGCCGGAGTGTGGTTGTAAGCGGACACTAGAAGGCTGGAGAGAATGAAGACGGCATAGAGGGTACGCTTCCGTTCCTCGACAGACTTCCAGCGCAGCCATTCGACGTGGTCGGACTCGGATTTGGCGCTCCAGTTGGCGTCGTCTGTCATGTGAGTATCTTTTCTCTCAACGGTACTGGCACGATCGGGTCGGAGCAGGTCAGCCGCCTGGGCCAAGCTGACCAGGGCAGCACAATGGGTGGATGCAATGTCACTGGCGGTCTTGTCGCCGCAATTGTGACCATAGACAACGTTGAGGAGCATGGCTTGGACGAGCCAGACCGGGGTGTGGACGGCGCTTTCGCTGAAACGTGGGCTCTGGTCAGCGGCAGGGGTGCTGCGTCGGATGTCCGCTTTTCGGACATCGGCTTTCCGGCGCTCCTCGAGGTAGAAGAAAATCATCTTCTTGGCCATCTCGAAGAGCTCGCGGGACTGGGCATGTTCCATCTCATAGAGTGCACCAATGGCGGCCATGGACAAAATCAGACATCCACTACCACCTACACCGGGCCTATTATGTGTGGGAGGGGGCAAATCGAAGGACAACGTGGGAATATGCAAGAAGGGAAGGTGTGGGTGGAAATAAGCAAGGTAAGCACCAACGTATCGTTGAAGGTCCTGCGTACTGGGCAAGCTGGCGGCCTGGGGGGAGGCGATGGTGCCGGCAGATTGGACGTGAGACGCTTGAGGTGAGCCCTGAGAAGTAAAGGAGTATTTACGACCGCCAAAGGGTAGGCACTGGGACAGGGTGTTCACAATGGCACTCCGGGTGGCATCTGTGATGGTGGTTACGGGCGAGGCCCCGTGGTTTCCACCGTGGAGGGATGAGGGCGTCTCCGGGCGGGCGTTGAAGCCAAGGGTATGGTTAATGTTCTGCGTGCCCAGTCCGGATACAACGGACGGGCTCAGCGAGCTCAGCGAAGGTGGAGGCGTAGAGAAGTAAGGGTCATTGATCTTTTGAGAAGCTGGCTGAGGTGATAACGGAGCCCCGTTCAGGAGATCTGGAAAGACCGAACCATTCAGATCCATCGCGAACGGGTTCGGCATCTGTGGAGGTCCCATCACGGAGGGTTGCCACATGGTACTCGTCCCGGCCGGCGCGGGGTGATTTGACCCATCCAACATAACATCACTAATCCCACTCTGGCTCGTCGTGCTGATGGCAGACGGGCTCGACCCGTCAACCACATTTTCGTTCGTGTTAAAAGACATCTGATGCTCGAAACCAGTCAACCAGTCAAAATTATCGTCGAGAGTTTGGCTCGAGGGCATTCCATGGACCGAGTGCGCAAACGGCGAAGTCTGTTCTAAGGCCATCGACTGCGGCGAGTCATTGTAATGAAGGGCGTTTGGGTTGATGGTGGAGCCCGGCCCAAAGAGAAGACCCTCAAAATCAAAATCCGTGTTAAACGCAGCCATCGGCGGCGCGGTGCGAAGGCCGCTGGTAAAGTCAATGTTGCCGAGGGCGCCCGTCTCCAGCTTGGGCAGACCCGGCTGAACCCCTCGCTGGCCCATGGCGGCCGACATACCGCCAAAGATGTGGTCATAGTTGTGAATGGGCAAGCCGGCGAGACTTGGGTGTCGGCTGTGGGAATGCGTCGGAATTCCCCGTGCAACCGAGGCGTTGGCGGCAGCCATCATTTGCATCGCAGTACCGTCAACATGGCTGATGGTGTTGGCGCGGGGCCGTACCGTGTTGGAGGCAGCATTGCTGGCGGGGGGAGGACCGGCGACGCTGTTCTTGCGAGCACGGCTCTGGGCGGGAGCAACGCCGCTGGCCGACTCGCGGCGGTTGCGGGGACGGGAGGACGGGGTCGAGGTTTGGTGCAGCTTCTGCTGGTGACGAAGGAGCAGGTCGCGGCGGGCGAAGCATCGTGCGCACTCGGGGCACTCGAACGGCTTCTCCTTTGTATGGGAGCGCTCGTGGCGCTTCAGGTGTTCCAATCGGGCAAAGGAGCGCTGGCAGGTGCCACAGACATGAGGTCGAGGCTTGTCCGTCTTAGGGGCAGGAAAATTGGTGGGAGCCTTGGTATTGACTGTGATGGTGGACGCTGGCAGGGTCAGCATGCAGAGTCGGGGCAGAATCGGCGGGCGGTGCGGGTCGGGCTGAGGAACATGAGGGGCAGTGCCGGCCACGGCGGGAGAGCTCACCAGAGTCGTCGGTGGTAGAGGGCGCGCTGGCGACAGCCGCGTTGGACTGGGCGGAATTGGACATCGTGACCGAGGAGCGAGAGACTCTGACACCAGAGTCGTTAATCACCATGGCAGGATTCGCCGAGCTCGTGGGAGGAAGGAGAGTTTGGGCGGGCGAGTCGTCGTGGGGCGGGAGATTGAGCGACGAGAGAGCGAGGTATGGTGGGGAGGTCGCGGGCGCGGGCGGTTGGGTGCCGTGCGGCGAGGGCCTGGCCGTGTTCGTAGTGGGGGAGGGGGAGAGAGAGAACGAGAGAGAGAGAGGGACGGAGAGTGGCGAGGTTGTAGGGATCAGGACGAGAGGGAAAAGGCGTGTCCCGTGGCCGACAAGAGCATGCTCTTCAGGGCGCTCGCAGAAGCAGAGTGAAGTGAAGCAATTCAAGTCGTCGTCGAGAACACGCCAGCGAAGCAGCAAGAGTTGCTTAGAGAAGCAGAGGAAGAAGGAAGGTTGGCGCCGACAGAGAGGATGGCGAAAAGGCAGGCGCACAGTGCGGAGACAGTGCGTTCTCCCAGGGCGGGCTCCAGGGCTCCAGGGCTCCAGTCCCCTTCCCTGTCGGCCTGTGCTGCTGCCCTGCACTGCACTGGCCCTGCACTTGCCTCCCCTGTCGTTGGCGCCGGCCGTGGCCAGTCCGGGCCGTCGTCAGAGGTACAAAGGTACCTGGGCGTCGTACCCACCGAGGTACCTTACCTGAGGCAACGCTGCCCTCCGGGGCCATGTCCAAACTCCCGTCCCCTACATCGCAACCCGGAGCCTTTGGCCCCTCGTGCGGCGCTGCGTGTCGTGGTGGTGGGATCCAACTATTAGCTATTAGCCAGCCAAGCGGCGACGGGATCCGGGTCTGGGTATCTACAGCACCCGATAAGACCGCGACAGGGCAAAGGATATACCCGCGCGGGTTATGCAGCACAGGGTGCAGTAAGTTTCCACGGCCGGCAGGTACCTCGACTGTACAGAAAGGTCATAGCCCGGGGACTGTATACCTCCAGGACCTTACTTTGCACGAGCCTACATAGTACCTACGCACTGGGAGGGTGTGTGGCAGGGGGAGCTTGCACCCTGTCCAGAGCTCTTGGGGCTGCTCGCCAGTGGCCTGTGAACGGCGAACGGGGTTGCTAAAGCCCCGGAGATCGCAAGGCAGGACGCATTAGTACGGCTTACAGGTGGGATGGCGCCGCTCACACAGCCCCGGAACTCCGGCCAAGGACCGTACGACAACGGAGCTGGAGCGTCGCCGTCCTGGTCGTGCGGTGCTGTGAGCGAGGTTGCTGTTAGTGCTCGCCGCGCAACCTCCGTCTTTTGCCTTGCCACGGCACTTTGCGCTGGAGGTTGCGATGTGATGCACTGTACTGTGCCGCACCTGTGCTGTGCTGTGCTGTGCTGTGCTGTGCTGTGCTGTGCTTTGCTTTGCTGTGCTGTGCGCTGCATTGCAATGCATCCGGCGACGCCTCCTGATGCACGGCACCAGAGCATCAAAGCCCAGCAGATCCCACGACGACCCCGGATGCAGCGAACGGCACGCTTCGACGGCGACTAACAGGCAGGCGAGGAGCCCCGTGGCCGTGGGTTAGGTAGAAAAGGCCATGGGTTAGTTGTCTGGTCCTGTCCTCATGCCTCGCTCGCACTGGCTGGTGCTCCTGTTCGCCCGCTTTGCTGGTGTCCGTCTCCCACCAGGCCACACATCCTTCCCATTCCCTCGGCGGCGCGCGCTGTTTCCGGTGGTGCTTCACCACCAGCGACCGGACCCTGGGCGCTTAATCTCGTTGGAACACGCTGGGCTGGGGCTTGCAGAAGTGAAGGTAGGATTGGGCCAACGGCTAGGTCCATGGCGGGCTGCAGCGCTCCCGATTCGGAATTCGCACAGAGACGATGAAGCCGGGGGCGAGGATCCAAACACCAAATGGCAGTTAGTTCCCACACACCGGGTGTTGGCCAGGCCCCAAAGCCGAAACCGATTCTGGTAACCATCCATTATCCTTCGTTTCTTGTAACCCGATGACGCGGGAGCTGCGATAATGAGGTTGTGATGACCATGTAAATGGGTACGGCGTTGAGAGTCTCCAGTGTTTTGCTGTTGAGAGCAAATAGGCCCGTTCCGACGTCTGAGGCAATTAATCCCGCCATGTACGAATAGCTGCCTGCTTGGTAGCCGCCCTTGTTGGGAGACGAAGCACAAGGCGGCTGGCTGGAGGATCCCAACTGGACTAGGACCGACATCAGCAGGCCCCTCGTGAGTTGAGAGACCCAACAATGGGCAACGGTTGTCCAACGAGTCATTCGACTGTGTGTTGGTGCTCTGTCTGGGTGTTCTCTATCACGGCCACACGGACCTGGCACAGCACAAACTGCAACCGGGTCCCCCATTGAAACAAATCCCTACCCGGCCCTGAACGCTGGAAGCTTCCAACTGCAACCCAGGCGGTTTCTGGCTGGTTCACGGCGAAAGAGCATCAGGTATTTCAGCGCAATCAGTCGATCAATTCTATTGCGGCCGATGTTGCTTGCAGGGGGCCGAGTTGAGGCCGCCGTCTGATTGCTCGAGCTGCCTGGCGGGTCTGCCTTTTACCTTAGCGGCTGCATCCTCTCGTGACTCAGGGCCTCGCAATGTGCGAGTTGTGTAGTCGCTCACAGTGCGTTGCAAAAGCGAGAGTTGCTCCATGCCATCGTGACGATGTTATACCGCCGTCGGAACTCTACTCGTGCTTTGTTGATCCTTGCATGAGGCGAGGTAGGTATACTGATTTAGCAATTGCAGGCAGGCATAGTGGAAGCACTCATGCATCACCGTCTTTGATGCTGTATCTACATTGCACCCATCGCTTCAAGTCCGAGATCGACCTCGTGGCGGTGCAATCCATCCATGTGTGGATGCGTGAGATCCGACCCTCGCACAAACAGTCCGTTGCTGATGGCCAGGCATGCTCGCAGAATTAACCAGGTCGGAGCCCTGCAACATATACTGTTTTCTCTCTTCCGGGCGGGTTATGCCGCACGTCAGCGTACTGCGAATACGTGCAGACAAATGATAATTGTGTCTCGCATCGTGTGTCGAGGTTATTGCCCACCAGATCGGCCCGGGACTCCGCGAATAGCACCGCCATGCGGCCTAGACGGTGACAATGCAAGTCCTGGACGAGACAGTGCAACTGCCAAGTGCTACGAATACGTACAGTACGAAGCTCCAAGTACGAAGCCCAAGTACGAGGCTCCAGGTACGAAGCACGGGGTCCAAGCCTCGGCGCGAGGCCCGCTGCGTCAGCTTCAAAGGCCTCACCTCAGCAGGCCTTGACATGCCCTCCATTAATAATACAGCAGCCATGCCGCTTAGTTCAAGACTGACGATGCGATGCGGCAATGCCCCAGTTCCGACGGTCCAACCAAGCTCGATGTCAGGCATAGGACCGTGCGCTCGCCAGTCCCCACTGTCCACGGTGTGGACGCGCCTCATTAGGGCATTGGGCCGTAAGCTGCTGCGTCACACATTTTCACATCACACTCGTTCACACAGCGTTGGGGGCCTCGACTGTCAAACCAGCACCAGCAAGCAGAGCAGTCCACCACCAACACCAACACCAGCCACGGGTAAAACGCCCTGATCCACCTGGCAAATCCACCTCCAATCCACCCGCAAACAACCCAGAGCGCACTGGAGCCTTGGCTCGTCAAAGAAGCCGACGAATCGCGTCGTGCGGCTGGGGGGGCATAGCATCCAACTCGGTAGCGTTGCTCTGCAACCCTGGCAAACTGGATATCTGAACCCAGTCCTCCCTCGATCTTAGCTAGCGCCCAGCTTCCAAATAGCCCGAACAGCGCCGCTTGCGATTCAACTAGGAATTCAGTCGCCCCAGACTCCTTCCAAGGAGCCTTGACTCGACTCTCAGATTGGCTATCCACTGTCTCCCGTCGCTGGCTCGTGGCCCTCACCGCCAGATTGGAAAGCAATGGGCGTTGAGCCGCGGCCAAAAACCCGCCAGCGTTCCGTCGTCTTGCCCTGAGACGGCTGGGCTAGCATAGCGTTCAGGCGAGCACGAATGGGGTTTCAACGGCATAAACCTCATCCCTGTCCAACACACCATGGACCTTGTCGCTGCTGCAGTCACAGGACCTCATCGCCACGCCGAGCCAGAGGATGGAGCCTCCGGCCGCTCTCTTGCACCTCGCAGGCTCGCTCTTCCACTGATGCGATGCCAAAGGAGCCGCCCCTCCCCCAGCGTCAGATGAATTGCATCCCCTGCGCTGCACGCCGCTGCGTCCATGCCCTGCTCACTTGACCGGCTACCTTCACCGAAGATCCAGGAACACGGCTGACCCGGACAATCGCGTTGCGCCAACCCAACTTCGGGGAGATGCATGTCCGCGACGCCATAGATAACCATCACTGATATCAGTCTGAGCATCCAACATGACGTCTCGGCACGTTGGTACGGACCTCCGATTAGAGCCTCAGCCGGGATAATACGACATAACGTCTGGCTTCCGATTGTGCCCAGCTCAGCTGTACCAAACAGCTTTAAAAAGGCTCGACTTGATGTGCGCGCTTTACGTTCGGGGCGCAACCGACGTACTACACGAATACACGGATCACGTAGCACGAATAAATCTCTTGGGTGTCTCATGATGGATAATTAGGCGTCATTCGCGCTATTGCTGTCAGAAATCCGACTGGAGCTTCAGTCCATGCTTCGCCAACCTGCCGCCTTCGTCATTGCAGTTGGGCCCAAGACCCCCGGTCCACGACCCAAGTCTATCCGCTGCACAGCCCCCAAGATGCACCTAGCATCACGGTGGGACGTGATCCTGGATCCCTAAACCTGCACCGATGCAGCCTGATGCTTCGATACTTCCGTCACGGTGGATCCACGGGCATTCGTCCCACTTCAACTCCGGCCGATTGAGACTCGGGTACGCGCCATGGGTGACGTCTCTCGGCAAGAGATAAGTGAAGCCTCATGATATTGCGTTGGATTATCTGTGGGCCAACGTCACGCTTGAGCCGCAATCGCCGTCCCTACGTAGCGGCACCGGAAAGGGAACGTAGCTGGCGGGTTCTGCTCCACTACCTCGCAGGGCGACGCTGAACGTGAAGAACGCAAGCAAGACACGGTGCGTCTCATATCCGGGGTACTTCGACCCTAGGACTTGGAGCGTGCTGGATAAACCTGGCCACGGTTCGAATGACAGTACCTCGGACAAGGACCTTTCCCCGAACTTTCTCCAACCTTCTCCAAAATCGGGGTGTCTCTCATTACCTTTTCCAGAATAGGCCCTGGCAAGGCCGCGGTTGCGAATTGGAGACCAGCTGTCGACTCTTTCTTGGCCGTTGCTCTTTCGTCACCTCACAGGGGAGCACAAGCTACACCCCTGGTTCGTGCAACTGCAGCAAAATCCTAGTGACCAAACGAGGCATATGCCCACGAGTACAAGGATTTGAAAGGTCAGGTGCATCATGTGCTGGATGGCCCGGTCGCAGTATCCTGCAGCCACCTCGGGATGCTTGTCGGTTTTAGGATATGCCATTCGCTCGAGAGATGCAATAACACTGAGCGACTCTTGTTATACCGGAGCCTTTTTGAAGAGCGTTGGGTCACCATGACGGAGTCATTGTTTGCCATTGCAGTTCTGCAATGCGCCGCTCCCATGGTACGAGGCAGGCGATGCGAATGCCTGATATTGTCCGCACCCTGCATCGCGATGGATTAGTTCTGTATTCCCGACACCCTTCGGACCACTCCATATTCATGGTGGAGGTTCTTGGTACTGGTTGCTTGCTTTCCAGACGAAAGGCCTGGAATCCTCACGCTTATGCGTGTGAGACCAACCGGGATTGCATCCAGCGAATCCGAGGCTGAAGCAAGCCTACCCTTCCACGTTTTCCCTCCCTCCCTGCTTCGTCTAGCTCCTGCAGGGTATTGCTGTCTTTTTCTCGTTCCAACAGCCACGGTATTTCTCATTGGTTTACACAGGACTACCCCTTCGCACAGTATGTATGAGTGTCCGTCGGTCGGTGGTTGCTGGCTCTCCCCAGAGTCACCGTGCTTCTTCGGCTACCCAATTCCGCCTAGCGGAGCTGAAATTCCCCCAGACTCCATCTTCTCCATCGAACGCAGCAATCTGAGACCCCGGTCTGGGGAAAAGCCATTGCGTTCGGCAGGCCCCTGACCCTTGAGGTGACGGCGCACACACCATCCAACCTCCCATCCCTGGCTTCCCCAGACTTTTCTGTCTCTGGCGGCGCCACGGGGAGCAGGACTTGGAGATGGACGGGGACTGAGCGGAGCGCCGGCTTCATGGCGAACTGACAAACTTCTTTGAAATTGGCCCCAATGGCCTCGGGGCGTCATCCTTGCATGGGAGCATGGGATCGAAGCCACGTCCGCCGCTGAAGGCACACCGCGTGGTCAGGCTCCGGGGATCACGGTGTTTGCTTAGGCCCGAGAGCTTCCCCCTGACGGCCGCAACAAGCTTCACGGCCACAAAGCGTAATCTCACGGTGCCTGCCGCTGCGGCGTCTCATTGGCAGCCGAGTTCAAGCCTCGGGATGGTGACGTCCCAGTTTGATCACGGGTCTGCCGGAGCCTAGTCGGCAGTCGTTCTACACGAATAGGATCAGGGTGCACGATTAATCAGAGCTTAGAAACTCAATGCGGCTCTAGAAATCTCTGTGGCACCAACGCCATCAACCGTGCTCAGCCATCGCTAGAGCCGAGATCCCAAACTTATCCCCAGTCAAGGTACTTTTGGGACACGCGAAACTCGATGGCCAGCTGCCTTGCTGTTCAATAACCTCAGTTCGCGCCACTCCTCTATTCAACCTGAGGTTGGTTCGGGTGTGGGCCAATGCAGGCAATCAGGCACGGACATGGGGACTTGCGAAGTGTTGGTGGAAGCAGCATCGCCCAACGTCACTGCCTTGCAGCTTGGTCGTACGAGAGGTGGAATCGCAAACATTAGCTTCTGCAAGAAAGTCAATGGCAAGCAACTCGGCTGGGTGTCATGATAGCGAGAACATGTCTCTCTCTCTGCATATGAAACGCAGGTATGGACTGATTCAATGCAAGTGAATTCTTTGAGACATGTCAGTCATGAGAGACAACATGCGATGTCGCTCAACGACGCCGTGGGACTTCTGCATGTGCACACACCCTCGACTGACTTGCACCATGAACTGCGGGCCCTGTGGCGCGCTATTCGAGCCGCAACAAACAATTTGGTTTGGCCACTTACCGTGGAAGGACGTCGGCGTGGGGTCTGGCTTCAAGGGGAAGGTCAAGGGATGGAGAGCGTTGACGCCACGACGATATTTGGTGCCGGCGCTGGTGTGTCATCTGCCCTGCCCGGGTTTTCCGGGGCAGCGTCGGGTTGCCGGTGGAGTTCCGGGGGCGGAAGAGTTCCGTGTGGGCTAGTGCCGGCGATGATCAGGACTTTGCGGACTGATATTCACTGGCCATGGAACTCGAAAATCATTCAGCACCGACATGAGACACAATTCACAGACTCACGAGGTTGCGAGGTTGTGAGGGGATTCGTCTGGATCGTGCGGCTAAGCCCCGGAACCACAGCCAAGTCTCCAGCCAAGTTCAACTGATGGAGCCCGACGGCCCTTTGTTGAGTAACAGAAAGGCCTCAGGGCTCCACCAGACGTCAGACTGACAGCCGCCCCAGTCCAATCGATGAGATTTCTGGTGGCGAGGTGGCGGCGCAAACAGTCTGGAAAACCAGGCTTCAAAGCATGCCCGCCAACCGATTTTGTCCCTGGCTCCGTGTGCCGTACTGTGGCTATTTAGGACGCGGCGGAAAGATCTAGTGTGGGACGATCAGGGTCCGACAAGTTTACGGGCGATCACTGGAGAGATGCAAGGCAGGAGACCACTTGGTCTTCCCTCCGGTGCGGTATTCTCGTATTTGCGAGCAGCGGTTGGCAAGTACCCAATGGGGCGCTGATGCGGCATGACAGGGCAGTTGTGGGAAGGGAGTCAAACAAAAGCGGTTTGCCGTCAAGGCGCCGCCGGATTCAGAATTGAGTTGCGCCTCAAGACTTGTGGCTTTTGCCATTTCGCTTTGTCCGGGTAGGGGTAGGATCAGCAGGACAACCGAGCCGGCGAATGAGCGGCTCCATTGTCGGGTCGGCGATTGATGATTGTTTTCGACGACACGGAAACGACGCGGGCATGGACGCCAGGGAGGTCAAGAAGCGATCGGTTCTCGGGCAAGGTGGCCAAGTTGGGGGTTGCGCACAGCAAGCACCTCCGAGCCGGACATGGTGATTTGGGGGGATCATCGGCCAGCATGGGAGGCAAGCAAGCAACCAAGGCCGACCAAGTGGCCACACAGGGCTAGAAAATCTCACTTGCGGCACTTTCCTTCCATGGAGAAAGGATCGGCGAACCAAGACCCTGAAACTTGGAAACGCAGGATACGTGGCTGGTGAATTCTAGACCCTGACGGCGTGGAAGAAAGCCCACGGGTCAGGCTTGATGCCGTGCAGGGCAAGCGGGAAAAGGAATCCAGCTTTGTGCGCTCGTCGGTGGAGCCGTGGCACGAGAGAGAGGGCTTCTAGAACGGAGAGGGATCTGTGAGTCATAGCTGTTTGTCTGTCTGCACCGTGTCCGGCATGGTTGTCTGATTTCCCGGTTGTCAGTGAAGCTGATACACCGTGGTCGCTGAGGTCATTACCGGGCCCTCCCGTAACAGCTCCCTCGGTGACAGAGAGGCGCGCATGCCGGCCAGAAGAGGCAATTCTCGAGCGCAAGATTTCGGTATCATGGTTGAGTTTCTGTGATGCGACGAACCCAAACACGAAACGCCCTCGACTTGCATACAAACTCAATTCAAAACAATGGACACGGCGGAAGTCGAGGAGTCGCTGTGGAGGTCGCCGCGCGCCGTGGACCAACCCCGCCAGTTTCCAAGCTCCGGGGCACTAAGAGTCCAGCATCAGCAAAGGGCAGTTGGTATCTCTGGTGCTCGTGAGAAGAGTCTGAGATGGTTTCAAGGGCGAAGAACAAGAAGCCATCGTTAGACGCGGCGCACTATCGACCATTCCCTCCCTTGACGCCCTGACGCTCTCTGGCAGACCGCTCGGTGGCCTGTCTGATGGCCAAGTGCCCCTCCATGCTCCTACGTCATTCGCCCAAGCTCAGCCTCGGCGCCAAAAATCTTGGAAGCGGGTTCGAAGCTTCCTGGGGTGCTGTACGGAGTATATCTTTTGTTTGGTCTGCCCTTGGGGAGGATGAGATGGCAGATCTGGGTATTCATCAAGCCAAGGGCCACCAAGTGTAGCAAGTAAAGACCAATTCTTGGGTCGTGTCTACGAGAAACATCCAGCCTATCCATCAACCAAGCTCCAAGGGGTGATTCTCGTGTAACTCCACCACGTCGAACTACACGTTGACGCACCGCCAGCCCATCATGACACCGTTACACCACTGCATCCTTCTCGCCCTCGCGGCCATCTGCGCCGCAGACGTAGTCACCGTCACGGTCGCGCCCACCATTCCCTCCAACGAGCCCGAGTGGAAGCAGGACAAGGCCTTCACGTCGGCCATCCTCAACAGCACCAACTTCTACCGCGACGAGCACAACGCGAGCGCGCTGACGTGGAACTCGACGCTAGAGGACTTCGCGGCCAACTACCTAGACGACAACGGCTGCGACTTTGAGCACTCGGGCGGGCCGTACGGCGAGAACCTGGCCATGGGCTACCCCAACGCCACGGCCAGCGTCGAGGCCTGGGGCAACGAGCGCGACGACTACAGCTTCAAGAAGGCCAAGTTCAGCGAGGCCACGGGCCACTTCACCCAGCTGGTGTGGAAGGACACCACCGACGTCGGCTGCGGGCGCCGCCTGTGCGGCGAGAGCGGATGGTACCTCGTGTGCGAGTACTGGCCGCGGGGGAACGTCGTCGGCGCCTTCAAGGAGCAGGTGCAGGCTGAGGAGAGCGAGGCTGCCGTGGTGCAGAGGCCGACGTCGGTGGTTGCTTTGGCGATAGTGCTAGGGTTCGTGTTGGTCTGGGTATGACGATGGGTGTTGGTATGAGTTGTCGTTGATGACACATGCTGGACATGACGTTGGCGACTATTTGAAGATTCTCTTTGTATTTCTTAGCGCATATGATACCACTTAACGAGAGAATGAAACCTATAACATTGAATTGATCTCGAGTGCTATTACCTACCCTGCGTTGGAATGTGTGAGTTTAACAACTCCCACCAACTGAGCACAAACACCGAGACTTTACGAGATCAAGTACGCCATTGGGCATTACATGATGAGAGCGTCGCTATACTCTGCCCCATTCAGCCTTGACTTGTTTCTGATGGCTCGTCTGCAGCAATGTCACAGTTCATCTATTCGCGACATCTTTCCTCCTCTTCTTTGCACAAGCACATCCGTGCCGTTGTCCTCAAAAGGCCATACAGGTTGAGGTCTGACGAGACTTGCAGTCCTTAATCACGTCGTTTACGAACTGTCAATCTACTCTTCAGACTGTTGGGTAAGTGCTATAAACGCGGGTTTGAAGATTCGTGGAGTTAGTCGCAGCTTGCAGTTCAGAGGCTGGCTCAGAGAACAAACACCTTCAAGGCCTCATGGGACGAATAAGTTGCCATGGCACCCAATCTGGAATATCTAGCTTGCGACGACCGAGTCGACCAAATACAGAACATTTCCTCCAGGCGTCGTACACATAAAGGCATCGCCAAGGTCAGACTGGAGACCGACCTGTTTCCTGAAGTCATCTCGGAGCCTTTCATACCGGAAAAACCAGCTTCGTCAACCGGCGAGTCGCCACTCGATGGCTGCCAGACAGGCTCAGAAGCAACACAAGACTCGCCAGGTATCCTAGGATAATGACAGCACGCAAGCCGATACGTCTTGTAGTTGAGTAATTGCAGGCCATGTACCAGAGGTAGTACACAGGAATGGCGAGGAGCCCTGGTACAAGGTTCAAGGTGAGGGACGTAACAATAGCAATGATCAACAGCGCTCCTAGACCTGTAAGGTGTGAGAATAAAAAGGCCGCTTGTCGGGTCGACATGTGTAAGACGACTACTTTCAGGAAAAAGCAACGAGTGTGCTGAATCCGGTTAGGACTATCATATCTCAACCTGTCAAATGCAACGATGACAACCTCGGTCAGCATCAAATCTACATCCCTGATGCAGTCCAATTATAGAAGCACTCATCAGTCATCGCTCAAAGTAGCAGCTCGGTTCATAGAGCCTGAAGCTTGATACCTAGGGAATGTAGTAGTCTGTATATAGTGTAACTACACTTGTATACTCGAATAGGGTATTCAGTCACATCATGGGCTCACCAACAAGGGGCAACGCATCCTTCCCACACGGCCCCTTGCATGCAGTTTGTCAACGCTGGTCCAGTGGTTGGTTGTGTGACGCCCTAAACACAGCTCCCCAGTTGTGAGAGTCCATATTGGGTAATATCTTCGGCTTTTCCCATCGGCCGCGTGGCCTAATGGCTAAGGCGCTAGATTTCGGTTCACCGGATTCAAAAACTCTAGAGATTCCAGGTTCGATCTACCCTAATTCCTCCCTTCATAGCATCTAAATTGACGATTCCGGCCCAGTTTCGAATACTGGCGTGGTCGTATACGCACTCTTTTTGCGTAGTTACTATATTGTTTTTGCTTGTTGTGATGCGTATCTGTGTCTGGCGTGCGTGGTGTTGGTGTTGACGGGTGGTGTTGACGGGAGGTGCTGCCGCAGGCGGGTGGCTCACTGATGTGGCAGGCGAGTGGCATGCACGAGCGGCCTGTAGGGAACTGTTAGCGTTTGAAGGCCCTGCTCGGTAAATAAATAGAAAGGCTGTTCAAAAAACTACCAGGCTATCAGTCTTAGTAGTGTCTTTTCGGGGCTACCTTTCTACAAGTGCATGCGATATAGTACTGTAACTCTATGTTCTGTTACTCTACCTCTTGAGTACAACGCCTCAGACACTATATACTAACATCTTAAGCTTAGGTAGGTAGACTCTAAACGCTGATGCTTCAAACATTCAACGAGTTGTCTTAGCAATGTCTGAACCATCTCAAAGGCAGAACCTTGCTTGAGGGCCTGCGCAAATGCCATTAGATGAGGATGGTGCGTCAGTCGTTGCTCATGTGGATAGAAACTCCTCCATGTCCAAGACCTTGTTCTCTATATCACCGCCAGGGACAACCTGAGAGGTCATGAAGCTAGGTTGTTCCTGTGACTGTCTCCATGGCTAACCGGACTTTGACCCACGGCTTGGCTGACTCTTCACTTGTCTACCTTGAGAAAGAGAAAGAAAAAGACCAAATTTCATGGACACTTTCTAGCTGTAACCGTTGCTGCCTATTTCAACAAGGCAGACGAAGCGGCTGGGGTATGTGACTCTCCGTAGCGTCAGACTGCAGCGCTTAGCCCGGCTGCGCCCGTGTAAGAGCGCACTGGAGTTCAGCACCTCGCACCCGCATTCCTCCCTCAACTTGACAACACCACACAACAAGAACCAACAAGCAAAATGCCTGAACCAACACCACCTCTCAAATCCCCTCCGCCGCTCAGCTTCACCTTCGACGAGTCCGTCTCGGGGTGGAACGTGCCCGGGCCGCAGTGGCTCAAGGCCAACGACAAGACGTGGGACGCCGTGGCCTCGGGCGCGCTGGTCTTCGACGCGCAGGGCCGCGTGCTCCTGATCCAGCGCGCGGCCAGCGACAGCATGCCCAACCGCTGGGAGATCCCCGGCGGCGCCGTCGACCCGGAAGACGCCAGCGTGCTGTACGGCTGCGCGCGCGAGCTGTGGGAGGAGACGGGCCTGGTCCTGCGGCACATCAGGCGCGTCGTCCCCGATGGTATCGACGGTCGGCCCGGCGCCGTCTTCACGAACCGCACCGGCCAGCGCTTCTACTGCAAGTTCTCCTTCGAGGTTGACGTTGCCGAGGGCCAGGATGTGCGCTTGGATCCCAACGAGCACCAGGACTTTGTCTGGGCTACCGAGGAGATGGTGACGAAGCAGGCTGTCGGCGAGCGCAAGATTCCCCTGACCAACTCCATCATGGTGAATCTACTGCGGAAGGCCTTTGAGATGCGACGGTCCGGCGAGGGTAACAAGGTTGAGGATGTGGCACGAGAGCCATAGATCAACGGCGCGAGGAGTTGAGCGAGGGCCCAGGATGACAACACCCAGCATTTGAATCAGAATACCTCAACGCTCTCCCATCATTTTCTTACGGAGTATACCTAAAGGCTTGCAACTTAACGAACCTCAAACTACACCTCTTGTAACCCGCCCACCATTAAATCTACCATTAATATTAATGTCTTGACCCAACATTCAATTTCCAAGATACGATGACCCAAACAAAACCCTATATCACAGTCCTCAGAGCAAACCATTTTCCAATCAACAACGCGCGGGCCGCAACCATGCAACCAGCACCAACGAAGAGGATTGCGATGTACAGGCCGGCCAAGGGCTGTGCACCCATGTTGTCGTACATGATTCCACTCAGAGGGAGAGAAAGAAGGAGAGAGAAGCTGACGATGCAGTTCATGGTCCCTAGAAGAGCGTCAGTGGACAGATATCTAGCTGTCACGTTGACACCTACCATAGTACGTTCCATATTCCTTCGGCTCGCACGTTTTCCCCAGGCATACTATCCCACGTTAGAAGTCTTTACAACAAGTAGAAAGGATGCACGCTTACCTGGAGTAATTGAAAGGAATGACCCGGAACCAACACCCCACAAGGCCGAAAAGGCATACAAAACCGAGGCCGACGTAGTTCCAAACGGCACAAACATAGTCCCCATGAACACAATCGTAATGGCCATCATTGTGATGATGACATTAAAGGGGCCCACTCGGTCGCCAACAATTCCAGGAACTATTCGACCAATGCAGGATGTGCTTCCGATGATGGCGAGCAGGACGAAGCCATCCTCGGGCGAGAATCCCGCCCCGGTGGCAATGGTTGGCAGCAGCGCACCTATGCCGAAGATGACAAACTCCAGCATAAACATCCCCGCGGTAACGAGGTTGAACGCCGGGTTTCGGAAGGCACCGAGGTTCAAAGCAGAGCCCTTGGATTGCTGGTAGCCGGTGGAAGGGACCAGTCGCGGGTACGCCAGGAAACAGATGACGGCGGGAATCATGAGGCCAGCTGCGATAAAGGCCATCAGGCGCAGAGACCACTGCCAGCCCAGGCTCGGAAACGTCGAGCGCAGCATCACGGGGAAGATGACGGAGCCGACCGACGACCCGGCCAGCGCGATGCCCATGGCGAAGCCCCGGCGGCGCACGAACAGCTTCCCCACCGTGGACACGGCCACGACCATGGTCACGGCGGCGCCAAAGGACCCAAAGACGCCGAGACACAGCATGAACTGCCAGTATTCCCTGCACTCGGCCATGAGCAGGTACGTGGCGATGACGCCGGCGGCACCAACCGGGGCGAGGACCGGCGGGCCTTGGACGTCGAAGTACGGGCCGACGAGCAGGCCGAGCACCAGCGACAGGAACAGGTATACGCTGCTGATCCAGCCTACTTCACCTGTTGCGTAGTCGCTGAGCTGGTTGAGTGAGAGGTATGTTTGGACTGTGCCGAGAGACTGCATGAAGCCTGGAGAACGGTCAGGATCAAGTCGGGGCAACGGCGATGACACCGAGTCAACGTACCAAAGGATGGGACGAGGAACATGAACGATCCCAAGACGCACAGCCACGCGCTCCAGGTTGATTCGATGTCTCGCGGTGTCGATTCGGGAGGCTGTTCGGGAGCATGTTGACCGGCTTCGGCGTCGGAGTCGGCATCGGATCCCGACACTGACACGGGAGCAGCAACTCGGTCGTCGCCAACTCGACGAAGCTCTGTAGCGGGAGCCATGAGAAGCAGGACAGACTGAATGTGCTTAATTATCAAAGAAACAGCAAAGACAGCCAAAGAATGAATCCTGTTCTGAGAGTGTCTGTCAAACTCCAAACCCAGGTCGTCTCCCGGTCACGTATATACACACTTCGGAGAGTGGGTCCGCTCCGCATCGGAGTTCCATCAAGCCTTTTTTTTCCTAATCCTACGTCGATGAACCCTAGATGAGCTAGTCGTGATTTGGGAAGTTGAAGTGAGAACATCGGCGTCGGGAACCAATTGCTGTGTCCGTCACCGCTACTAGCTCCCCGCACGCCTTTCGAGTGTCAACAGCGAGGATGCAACCACGGAGAGACACTGGACGGAGGCGTTCGGCGCTTGGTCAGCCGGTCAAGGCGCGGCGAGAGATGGGCGGCATCATAGGTGCAGTAGATGCAGAAAGTTATGCCAAGGTTACTAGAGTTCTTGTAGGTGTCCAGCCTTTGTCACAAACGGTATTCGGTGTGTCTACTTCACCGTCATGTTGATTGGTCTTATTACGATCCTTGGTCGATCAATACGGGCATGAGCTACAGCCACGACTTTTTTTCTTTTTCTTTCTTTTTCCCTACCTTGTTTTGAAAATGAGTCATTGGTTACTGATGACAGGACATTGGCGTCGTCGTGGTGCTAGATAACGTCTTCCTGGTGGGGACATGGCTCATCGTCGCGACGACTAATCGTATTGTGACAAATTGTCCAAACTGCACTGGTGGTGTGGAACAATCCTGTTTCACTGCGTGAGACGTGTAACAGCCTGATTACGTGCAGTAGGTTTTGGGATCGTAATTGAGCACATCCTGTGGTTGGAACTCGTTGAGGTGTGAGGCAACAGACCCTCTCCGCGTTTATCATCGAGGATCTCATAAATGGCCACCATATTTATGACACCTTTACACACTGACACACCGTTTAGTTTCACAAATACTTTTACCATGTAATTACTCTTCATGCTACACACTGCTATAGAACAAGCAGTTACAAAAGTGAGGACTCATGGTTGATGTAAGAAGCCTACCCTAGAGAACACCCACGACCGCCAGAGTTCTATACAAGATCGACACAAATCTCCAATCGCAAGCTGAACAAGTCATCAAAGACAATTTCTATAATCAGGAGCCTTTTGAGCAATATGTAGCTATGGAATTTCGCAGTAAGATGTGTTTCACAATACCGTACCTATTGAGCGCACTTTGCCTCAACGAGCACCGCTCGAACTGCATTGTCCTCAAAGTATCACGACGATATAAATCTGCGGCCATCGAACCAACCTTGATCACTTAGACAAGACAACCGAAACCACGGTATCAAGCTTATTTAGTAGGGACCCTGATGCAATTCTAGGACCATTAAGGATCTCTCACGAAACGAGCAACCGACTTTGGAGCCGACCTGTCGGAACAACATGTGGCCACTCAACCGTATACTTCAGAAGCATTAAAAACACTACCGTTCTAGGATCTCAGCGCTTGAAACTTTAGATTCAACATTCGACGTAGCAGGGACTGTCCCCCGCTACTGGGACTGCAAATGTTAAAGAATAAGTTGGCAGAAGTTAGATGATGCCTATCCTATTACCACGGAAAGGGCTGGAGATAATACTCTCAGGCTTCGCAAGCGAGCCTGTGGAAACAACATGAGTATTATGGCCACAACCTCCACACACAGTCAGCTCTTGGTACTTTGTCGTGGTGGGAGGGCTTGACGGGCGAGTTTGTGTGAGCCATCCCCGCATAAATAGAGCCGGGATTCAATCCCGAGCTCAGCAGATATAAAGAAACCGGAATTCTTTCCCCGTCTTCATATCGCACATACAGTGAACAACACCGACTCGTTCACATCATATATCAGCAATCAACGGACGAATAAGAGCGAATGGACTTTGTACAAGGCCCGTCTAAGGTTTTGAATGGCCGTAGTAAATATGTATATAACCAAGGCATGCCGTATTATCCCTTACACTCGGAAGGTGAAGTACATTGTCTCTCAATGGCAAGTCTCGTTGAGATCTGCGTTCTAGTATGTCGAAATGGTACTTAATTCTGATATGCTATAGCCTGGGCTCTCACGAGGGCTGTTGAGTGAGCATGTACTTCAGACCGGTGGCTTATGACAACGGTACCTTGACCTTCTAGCCTAAAGTCCAGAGCTGCAAGTCACTCTACTAAATACAGTTTACCTATAATGCTACAATTTGTTAACACATTTATATAGAGAGTTCATGCTATAGTTGACCGGGATGTCAAATCATTTCAACATAGCCACTCGTTTCCGGCAAAAAGCCGCGTAATACAAATGATGAGAGCCGAGAAGCATCAGCCTTCAAGCCACACTCAACAGGGACCCTCTTGTATTGGCGGTGTAAGCTATATGCGCACTGCACCAGTAAACTCCTCGTCAAAAGCAAGAAAAATGCGGCTGAAATGGACACGTCCGCATACGCCTCGTGGTCTCATTCTTATGGCCAACATGGAGCAAAAGAACGGTGAGAGCGAGCCGATGAAGAATCCACAGTGGGTTCACCAATTGCATCGAGAGAACAGAAAGAAGAAAAAAAAGGTGAGCAGTCTGCACACATGACTGGTCATGCACGCAAAGAAAGAAAAGAGAAAAACCACCGTGCGCCGAGAAATGGCTCGCTCGGCGTCCACCCGGCGAGGAACCCCGGGACAGGCGGGCCCCGACTGACGGCCATGATGGGCTTGGAGGAATGGAACGCCGGTGATAGGAGCGGGCGAAAACCGTCTTCTGCGGCTCCACAAGGGATCTAGGTCGGCATTCGGATAGATCAGACGATGGACTGGCCTTTTTTCTTCCTTCCTTTTTTTGTGTGCGTCGCATCTGTGGCTACCGTGTACCTTAGCCTCGCCGGCTTTACTCACATCGCGACCTGACGGTGCGTCAAACCCGGGACGAGCAGGCCGAGGTCGGCACCGCGATGCCCGCGGAGACGTCGAAAATGTGACGCTGCGGCTGGTAATGCCGCCGATCTGATACGCGGATCTGCCGGCTTCTGTTCTTGTTCTTCGCCACAGGATTGACAGGGCTAACTAAGCCTTTTTCGGGCTCCCTTCGACGGCTTTGCTACGGCACTGAACGAGGGCCAGTGTCAGGAGATTCCAAGGCACACGTGAAGGCCGGATTGCCGAGCAGGTGAGCGATTTGGAACGTGAATCTTAGAGGGCCCAGACCGCATAACCGGCGCGTGCATGCTTGGGATGGCACGACTTGAATCAGATACTCTTGGCTCATGAGATAAGGAGTAGAGTCTTCGGTGAGGCGAGACAATATGGAAAATGCCGCCCCGCACCTGTGAATTCGATGCGGGGGAATGGTGAAAGGGCACTCTTCGACCCAGAGCACATGCAGCGGTCATGAGAGACATTGATCTGCGACGGTGCATGCCTAGTGAGACAGTGTCTTCAACCAACTTTGACTCTCATGTGAGCGGAGTCAGGTGGGGTTCTTGATCATGAAATGGTGTGGAATCGATATCTACGGCAGATGAAGACGCCGACGATGGGATTGGTGAACTACTAGCATATTCGCACAGTCGTGTCAAATCAAGTCGTATTGTCGACACGAAGACTGCCGAGGCTGATCCTGTCTTTGAAATACTGTAGCCCTAGCACTACGTGGTAAGTATCCAGGAGACCTACCTATCTAATCCTTAATTAACCAAGTCCTTGATTTCCTTAGTTTGAGCCAATGCGAGTAGTGAGTTCTGGAGCTATATTGGTTGTCATCCCGAAGAACTCTGTTGTGTCTGACTGGCATTGGTAGAAAAATGAAGATATTTGTGTCGATAATGGTCACCTACAGCCAAAAAGAGAGCAAGCAGCGAGTCGTTCGCGAAAAAAAAACCCGTCATCACTTTTGATGGAGCAAATGACCTCACTGTATGTCGATCCTTGCAGGGCGGCCCCCGGCGTTCCGGGGACCCCGGCCTAGAAGATCGCGCCAGCGGTTCATGGTCAATCACGGTCATCACCGAAACGAAAGTGATGTTTCGATGGCGACCAGGAAGAAACGAAGCGCTTCGGCTAGAAGGCTTCTTTCTCGCTTCCGCTGATGGAGCCATTGGGCTTCAGTGGAGCCAGAGAAAACAAGGGGAGCATTGCACGTAGCGACGTTGCTATTCCCAGACGATCGATACTTGTCGGCATTGTTAAAGCCCTGGCTTCTTTTTGATGCCTTGGTTCGCGATGAGGCAAATGACGACGCACTGGCCTTGCTCGCTCAGCAACAGGACAAGATCTGCGGCTCAGATGCTCCATGACAGGACGGCTGCAGGGGAGATGCCCGCGAAGATGGCAGAACGTTGCGAGGCTGCTCGGAGACGGCTGAGGGCTGTTGTTTTGTTGACTTTTGACTCACTCCGAGGCGATGCCCTGTCCCCTGGTGCAAGATCCAAGGCACTTACAAGAGGATCGACGAGTGAATGAGTTGGCAGTCCAAGGGCCAATGCCTAATCCAGTCTAAGACTCGAGATAGTGTGGGCCGGATCGAGACTCTGCCGGTGCATGTCGAAATTTCCCTTGATCCCTGGAACTGTGCGACGAAGCCAGGCGCTTGCATCAGTCCTGCGCTCTCGCATTGTTGATGTGAAAACGTCTTAGTGGTAGCACTCTGGCTGCCCTGCTTTCAATATGATTTCCTTAGGCTCCAGCACCACTGCCTCACCACGACGGCAGCCCCCCACTAAACGGCTCTCCCCCTGGAGGTCTTCCCGGGGGTTCTAAAAAAGCGGGAGATTTTAAAGAAGGCAGACGACTCTGAAACAAGGGCAATCCTGAACTTGCCGCGGCGGGCAGAGAGAGCACCATCAAGCGGTGACCTGGGGTTTTCTTTCTGCATCTTGTTCGGCGGGGCTCTGGGATGTTTATGTCGGCTCAGAAGTGCTCGGAGACGGTACGCCGCTGTTGCACGACGGGGGTAGTGGCAAGGTGGCTGGCCAGTCGCGATACGAGGCTGCTTCGTTGACAGTTGCGGTGTCGAAGCATATACGTACAGTGAGAGGGAATGGATAGGCGGTGATGCAGCGCTGCACGCGGGATGCGCGGCAGTGTTTGTGGTCTGAGGAGATGGATCGCGGTCCGGGTAGCGAGGTTATCGAACGGGTCGGAGTCGGGGACTTTGAGGTTCGAGGCCGGGAAAGGAACAAGAGTCGTCGATGAAAGAGTGAGGCATTGGATAACGCGGCGACAACTGCAAAATCCCAGGTGCATGATGGATCTGCCGCGCAGGGCTTGAGCTTCAGGAGGAATTGGATGACACGTCGAATCCTATTTCCGTCTCGCGGGAACTCCCCATCGATCTGTGCTCCCCCCGCCCTCCAAGCTTGATCCTTGACGGCGGACAGGCAAATCTCGACCGCGGGGATGGATGGCCAACCACCGCACATGTCGTCAAAGCAAAGCAAACGCAGGCAGCATGCAGCAAGTAATTTGTTCAACAACAGACGTCTGCACCATGTACAGTGGCCTCGTCCATGTCGCACAGGGGGCCTGATCCCGTCTGATCCATGGCTCAGGGCGGGAACTGCCTTTCTTCCGGCGTCCATCAGTCAATCGCCCACGGCAACAGTCATACAGACACGGGTTGAACACGCCAGCTGGCACCGCCGTCATCACTACAGACTAGCGGGCTACGGCTACATGCATCTGAGGTGGTGTCTTTCCCCGCGATGGGGCCCGGCCACTCGGCATCTCCCACAGTCGCCAAGCAAACAGACAGAATACACAGAGTGAACAAATAAACCAACTGAAATCAGGGAATTTGTGTCTTGCTCTCGGCGGTTCGGCAACCCAGGAGCATCGCCCGTATCCGCCACCCGAATTAAGCAACCCGGCGCAGGAAAACCGAAAAACCTTCCAGGGCGTCGGTACTGGAAAACACGGGACTCCCGGCACCGACACCGGCCGGGGCCTTGCATTACGTAGGGCAGTGAGGCTTCCATCTTTTTTTTTTTCTCTTACTCTTGTCGGCCGCCGCGTCAGCAGGGTTGCTTGGCCCAGCACTGCCGTCGGGCGCGCACTGAAGCGATGCCTGGGGGCTTCTCTGCGGGCTGCGTATGGGTGCCGTCGCGCCGGCTGGGCTGAGCTGAGCTTAGAGTCATAGCCAAGCTGCAGGACGACTCGGGACGGACGGGGGAGAGGGCAGACACGAGATAATAAACACCCTCGTTTCTCTCTTTTCGTCTCGTCTCACCTCACTTTTTGCCATTCATCCTGTCTCCAACCTCGTTTCCCTCAACCTCAAACCCTGGCTCCCCCCGGTAATCCGACCCTCATCCTTTCCCGTTCGTTTTCTCTCTGAGACAAACGAGTCCCGTACTTACTATTAGCATCGAGCACAGGCCCGTTTTTTCCGCGTCCCCGTCGACCCAGCAGCTTCTAATAGACGGCCTTGTCACTGGGGGACGACCATACTTCGTACATACCCTGGTTTGCGCGCCGTTCTCCCGCCGCTCCGTCGCCCTCGCCGGTCTCAGATCTCAGCCCGAACGCTACATCCAGAAGCCGCCGCAACAGCAAAGCCAAAAAAGAAAAGTCTCGACCTTCCCGCCGGGGCCCTTTTATTTTTTATTTGACTCCTGTACCTGAGGGCCGCTCGGCTGACATCAGGCAAGAAACGCGCAGCTAATAAACCTCGTCAGCGGGTTTCCGTTTTTGGGCGTTGTCACACCGACCCGCTAGTTACGCGCCGGTTCGGATCGTTTCTCGTTGGGAGACTGTCCGAATAGCAAAAGAGTCGAGCTCGACGCGGCTAACACGCCCTCGCTCCCCTTCCCCCTCCTCTCTCCGCCCGTCACATCTGATCACATCTGGGCTACATCTCATTGCTCCTTTGGGCCAAGTCTAGTCCTGTCAACCCCTCCCGGGTGTCGTGTGCCAAGGAACCTCGACTTGGGGGAAAGCGAAAATCCTAAGCAGGCCACCCTTGTTGCAAGCCTTGCTGTGTGTGTGTACGAGTCCTGCCAGCTTTTTTCTTTCTTTCCTCGACGGTCTCGCCGTTGGACGCATATCAGAGCCCAGACAGCCAACGAACGGAGCTTCCAGAGCTCAGAGCTTATTGCAAGCCCACCGAGCGAAACTCCACCTAGCCCGGCGCTCCAAACACGCCCTGGCTTGAATAGTTCGATTCACGCTGTTTCGGATTTCCCTGTGAAAAAGGTACGTGCTTTTTTTATTTTACCTTTCGGCTGAGTTTAGATTGTGGTTGGAGTCTCACTCAATCAACCCGAGTCTTTGTTTTTGGCGTTTTTCCTTTTGTCTGTTGCTTTGTTGGTTTTCGTCATGCGGTCCGATCCATGTCCATGCACCCCCCCTCTCTCTCCCCGTCTTCACACCCCGGTTCCTGGGGGGGAGACTTTGATGATGGCATCTGTGTTGCCTGTTTCGGCCATTTCCTTGTTTCTGCGGTATTGCAGAGCGGTTTGCTGCATGCATCTGGCTGCAATCGAGATTTCCTTTTACCCAGCAACACGAAAAAGAAGGGAACAGAGAGGGAAAAGAGAAGAAAAAAAGAAAGAAAAAAGAAAGAAAAAAAAGAAAACAAACCATCCTCTTCCCTCCACTCTGCTCTCGTTCACCTCCACATCCACCATCATCAATCTCCACTCCCTCCCTCCCTTCAAGTCATCCTCCTCCATCCTCACATCGCTCCATCCCTGCCGCCCTGCTCCCGGCCCTGGCTCGCCCGCAACAATCCCCACCAGCGCCAACGCCAACGCCAACAAAAACGTCCACAAGGCCACTGTACCACACTCACTCACTGCACTAAGCCCAGCCCTCTGCGCGACCCCGGCCCTCGTCATTGCTGCCCAGACTCTGGCCGCGGCGACCAATCCGCTTGCCGCTTCGGGTCTCCTCCCCCGTCCTCGTCGCTGTCGCTGCCGCTGCTTTCGCTTGTATGGATACCCTCACCCTCTCTGTGCCAGCGCATATGGGGAATAACCTTGGCCGGGTGCTCTGTTTGTCCTGTGCTCTCACCCTTCCCCTTCCCGGCCCCGTCTGCGCCGTCTCTACTACACACCGTCTCGTTTCTCCCCCGCCCCCCTCACCCTCCTTCAATACAATGGAGACCTAGGGCAACAGGACGGATACTACTTAGTGGTGGTGGTTGTCCTCTGTCCGAGTCCCGCGGGTTATAAGTCCAAAGCTCACCCTCCCTTGCGCGCGGACTGCTCTCATCCATGATCTGCCTTGCATTGGCCGTGCCAACTCTGCTCTAATACCCCCCCCCCCTCCTCTCAAGAACTCAGCCCTCTTCTTCCCACTTATACCCATTGCATTAGCTGTGGTGCTGCGTTGCGTCTCTCTCTCTCTCGCCGATCGTTGGCTGAGCTTCGCCCGTTGACCACCATGACAGCATCCGCCGAATCCATTGAGAAACAACACCGCTCCAACTGGATCACGGCGCACTCCAACATCTACTACCGCCCGCGCCTCAGCAAGAAGAGGTCGGCGTTGCTGAACACGGCTCGCTTCCCATCTCCCCTCATCGGACCGCGCAGAGCTCGCCCGCAGGCTATCCACATCGTCAGCTACCCGTCGGGCTACGTCCCCAGAGAGCTGCGCCCCGAGAATCAGCCTCCCAGCCCGCCACCCCCGCGACAGACGCCGTCGCTGCAGCCCGGAAACTCTCGCGACAACGAGCAGCGCAAAGCGGCAAAGGCCAGGAGCCGTCGACGGACTGCGTCGTCGCCCGAGAAGGAGAAGCGCGACAGCAACGGCGGCACCGTAACGCTTCGGCCGGTGTTGGGCAAGATCCGAGGGACCTTTTCCATTTCGAGTAGTACTGCCAGTAGTAGTGCTTCATCGTCGTCTTCGTCGTCCTCGTCGTCCTCTTCATCGCCTTCTGCTCCAGGCGCTGTTGCTGGCACTGTCCCTGGCACTGTTCCAGGTACTGCGCCCGCTACTGCTGCACCTGCGCCGTCCCTGCCCACTTTTGGTCGCGAGACCTGCGCACCTGCCACTGCCACTGCTGCCGCTGCCGCTGCGACAACTGGGGAAAGTGCTACCGGGGCCCGCCCGCCTGCTTATGACGACATCCGCCCCGACTTCCCGGCACATGATTTAACCTTGACCACCACAGCCACTCCCACCACACCCGTTTCCTCTACAAACTCAGACTCCGCTGGTAATTCTGCAATGGCGGGCCGTTTCGCGAATCCTCAAACGTCGGGTTTTGCAAGCCCTGCCTTGTCGAGCGGCATCTTGTCGAGCGGCCTCATCATGGCCAATCCCAACGGGCTCACCAGTCGCTCCACACCCAAATCCTCCGTCACCTCTTTCGTCGCCGAGGTCCCTAAACCTGTCGCCTCCGGTAGCGGTGTCTCATGCTCCATCCTCCTCGCCGAGCAAAATATCTTCCTCTCCGGTTTCGACCACGACGGTTCACGCCACCGCGATGGCAACACCGGCACCGCTCTCCTGCGGGGCAAGCTCCAGCTGCGAATCACTAAAAACGTCAAGATCAAGGCCGTCCAGCTCAAGCTGCTCGGCCGCGCCCGTACCGAGTGGCCTGAGGGCATTCCGCCTATGAAGCAAGACGACTACGAGGAGGAGAGCCTGCGCACCCAGGTCTTGACCTTCTTCAACGCCATGAACGACGGCTGGGAAAGCGACTACGGAAACCAATGCACCTACCGACTTAAAGGCTCCCCGCACAACGCCAATGCCAACGGCAGCTCCACCAGCATTGCTACCCGCTTCAGCAACCCTAACTCTGTCCAGTCGCATCGCAACAATCTGACTGCCAAGGAGATGAAGCGTTTGTCTCTGCAGAGCGTTCAGTCGCGCAGCTTCCAGAAGGGCGAGAGCCCCATCGCCACCCACACCCAAGTCAAGGGCTACAAGGTTTTCTACCCTGGCGTTTACGACTACTCTTTCGAGCTTCCCATCGACCACCATCAGCTGGAGACGACCAAATTGCAATTCGGATCCGTGACTTGGGAGCTACAAGCGACCGTCGACCGCGCCGGTGCATTCAAGCCCAATCTACACGGTAGCAAGGAATTGTCAATTGTCCGCGTACCCGATCAGCTTTCCCTCGAGATGTCGGAGCCCATTTCCATCAGGCGACAATGGGAGGACCAGCTACACTACGACATTGTCATCTCCGGAAAGAGTTTTCCCATTGGAAGCAAAATCCCCATTGCTTTTAAGCTGACGCCCCTGGCCAAGGTCCAGGTGCACAAGGTCAAGGTCTTTGTGACGGAGTCCATCGAATACTGGACAAACGACAAGCGTGTCACCCGAAAAGACCCCGGCCGCAAGATTCTGCTCCTCGAGAAGACGGCCGGCAAGCCCCTTGACCCGGCATACGAGGCTTCCGATCTGCGCTTCCTCCAAGGCGGAGAGGTTACTCCCGAACAACGGCGCGAAGCCCGCGAGGCGGCAGCCCGGAGACGAGCTTCTGAAGCCGCCAGGCGCCACACCATCGCCCAGCCACTGCCCGAGCCCAGCAACAACATGCTAGGAGAGCTGGACTTGGGGCTGGAGAGTTTCTGGGGCGCGACGGAGATTGAAGCCAACGTGCAAATGCCTACTTGCGAAATGATGGCCAAGAACAAGGACCTGAGGCTCAGCCCTGACTGCAGCTGGAAGAATGTCAACGTCTACCACTGGATCAAGGTATGTTAATTGGTCGAATTTCCTTCACTACGCCCGTACTAATTCTCGACAGGTGGTGATGCGAATCAGCCGCATTGATCCCGAAGATCCAACTGGCACCAAGCGCAAGCACTTTGAGATCAGCATCGATTCACCGTTTACTGTTCTCAATTGCCGAGCTACACATGCCAATACCAACCTACCGGCATACTCGGGTGCGATGGGCCCTTCGACGACCTTCCAGTCCAGCTGCGGATGCCCTGATGCCACGACTGTGCCCACGGACGTCTCGCCAAGCTCTTCTACTGGTACGCTCTCTGGTATGAACCCGACCGCCGACAACCTCCCTGCACCGCCCCAGGCCGCACACCTGGCCCACAATCCCAACGGTCAGCAGGATCCACGACCCATCCACCTGATGAGAGTACCGAGTTTCAATCCTCCGGCGTTCGATGAAGATATCGCGCCACCCGCTCATGAGATGGACCGAGCCTCGGTCCAACAGGGGGGCATGACGCCTCCCCCGTGTTACGACCTGGTAGTGGGCACACCGAGCGTGGACGGTCTGGCCGACTACTTTGCTCGCCTAGCGGATTATGACGACACTAATTCCGATTCGGGATCCGACTCTGACGAAACACCTCCAAGAATTCTGGAGAGATCAGGACGAGTCAATGTGGCCCATCCCGGAACGCCGGGCGGTCGGATGACCAGCAGGAGCATGGAAATTTCGCGCCCACAAATCACTCTTGACATGAGTGCTCTCACGCGCCGAGCAAGAGCGGTGTGAAAGCGCTGGCCGCCAATGCGTGGTGTGATTACGAATCACGGTACTCACACCCAAACACACTCGATGAAGTTCCGATGACTATGCATCTACTCTAATTTTTTCTTTTGTCTTACACTGTCAACTACATCAATCATATGGGCTGCATGGGATGGGATATGGTGAATACGGCAGGTCAATGCCAATGCATGGAACATTGGCGGCGTTTGGTCATCTGTTTTCTCACCTGGTTCCCCAACGGAACCTGGAGTTTTTACATATAAAATGGGAGAAGAGGCAGCACATTTGGTCATGATCATACCACACCTTGGATAGTGGGTTGTGTATATGGGTTTTGGGATCATGGACATGGATGCATCTAGGAGGGGCATACTCACTTTTTCAGATACCACACTACGAATAGTTTTCATTATCTACTTTATGAAGTACGCACGGCTTGGTTTCTTTGTGATGTTTTCAGTAAAGTGTCTGCGTGGAATAGATTCAATTGTTGTATGCGCCGCGAGAAGCGACACGCCCTCTTAGTTCAGGCGGCTAAGTTTCAACGTGAGCGGGCGCATGAAGTGACGACCCCTGCGGTCTATAGAGGAGTCATGGGGAAGTTTCGCAAGCGGAGCCTCTAGCTTTGAGCGTTTCCAATAATACCAGGCAGAGCTAACCAAGTGAGGATTTAGTATCAGCAGTGAGAAGCCTGAGTAAACAGGCCGTTGCCGAGAATGCCGAGCGAGTCGGAGTGGTGACGATTCCTCTGTTTGTTCGCGAGGGTCTGAAGGAGCAAGACCGGGCGTGTTTAGGGCTGATGATTGGTGCATGATGTCACTAGGCGTTGATCCTCGCGGACGCGGAGACACTAGTGCTCCTTCAGGCCCATGGTGTCGAGTCTACCGCTTTCAACCTCAACGTCGTCGCGAGCGTGATGATGGACCTCTGACCCAATCGTCGCACCCATTGAACGTTGCGAACAGGAGGAATCCATTGGCCATAGGCAGGTCATTGAGATCTTGGGGGATTCGGCCACGCGGCCGTCTTTCGGTGGCTGGCACGGCGCATCTCCGATATCTCCGGACTATCAAACTCGCCCACCCCCTCCTCACGCAGCCTCACTCGCACATCTCCCTCTAGCTACACATCGGTGATCATGGCCGGAGCAGAAGACGGCGAGAAGACGGCGCTGGTCCGCCAGCGGAAACCGCACCGCAAGTCGCGCCTGGGATGCGGCAACTGCAAGCTCCGCAGCATCAAGGTCCCCTACACCCGTCCCTTAGTTTCACTATTGAACTTCAACAACTAACCAAAGCGACCAGTGCGACGAGTCCAAGCCCGCGTGCAAGCGCTGCGCGGCGTCGGGCTTCGTGTGCAGCTACTCGCGCGCCGCGCCGGCCCTGCAGCTCGCGCGCGCGGCGGGCGGCGCCGGCACCCTCAAGCTGACCATGGACCTGCCGGCGCCGCTGCCCGGGCTGCGGATCCCCGTGGCCGGGCCCGTGGCCGGCGCGCCGCACGGCACCTACGAGATGCGCGCCGCCGACTTTGCCGCGCTGGAGCGGTTCCGCTCCCGGACCGTGTATACCGTGGGGAGCGCGGGGACGAGGCATCTATACCGCGAGCGGGCGTTTGACTTGAGCATCACGGTGTGTTTTCCCCTCCTGCATCTCTTCCCCCCTGACGACTGACTCTTTTTCACCCAGAACCCCTTCCTCCTCCACGTCTTCCTCGCCCTCTCCCTGCTGCACGACAGCTACCTCGCCGGCTCCGCCACGTCGGCCGCGCACCGCTCCTCGCTGGCCTTCCACTGGTACCACGGCACGGCGCTCTTCCACCGCAACCTCGCCGGCGCGTCGCAGCAGCCGTCGCCGCGCGCGCTGTCGGGCCCCTACCGCGACGCCCTGTGGGCCTCGGCCGCCATCCTCGGCGCCGCCGCCTTCGTCTACACCGGCCCCGCCGACCCGGCCGCCGCCTGGCCGCTCAAGCCCCCGGCCGCCACCGACCTCGACTGGCTCAAGATGAGCGACGGCAAGCGCGTCGTCTGGGACATCGCCGACCCGACCCGCCCCGAGAGCGTCTTCCACCCGCTGCTCGCCGACCACGCCCGCCACGTCGCCCCGGACGGCCAGAGGCCCATCCCGCCCGCTGCCCTGCCCGCGCCGTTTTACCCGCTGTACGACCTGGTCGCTTCCACGCCCTGCGCGAACCCCTACCACGTCGCCGCGTCGCTCATGGCCCAGCTGATGCAGATCGAGGTCAACGACACCAGCGTGATCCAGTTCCTCTCGTTCCTCAGCCAGCTCGACCCGCGGTACCGCCGCCTGCTCGAGGACAAGGACCCGCGCGCCATGCTGCTCCTGGCGTACTGGTACGCGAAGATTGTTGGGTTCAAGGCCTGGTGGCTGAATCGGCGGGCCCTGGTTGAGGGGCAAGCGATTTGCATCTACTTGGAGAGGGAGTGTGCCGACGACCAGATGATCATGGAGCTACTAGAGTTTCCAAAGGCGATACTTTTCAAGGGAAAGTTGGAACAAGGCAGACCCATGGGAAGGGTGTTGGGTGTCACAGAAGGCAGTACTGTACAAGTACAAGGAGAAGCCTCATAAAACAAAACTAATGTGGTCACCAGCCAAAAGCTATTGCGTAGAAGACTAGTAGTGAATCCAACCTTCCTCGATGGCAGAACAAAACAAGTAGGCTTACAACCAAAACGCCGCTATCCCTGCACACTATCCATGGTATCGTCAAGACCGCGCTGTAAATCCTCAATCTCCTCGTAACCTAGTCTCGAGCCTGAGCCCTTGCGAGCCCCTTTCAAGCCCCAACCTTGACTTCTTGTGGCGAATTCTGGTTCTGGTCCGCCGTCTTGGCCATTAGCGGGTGCGCTGGGTCGTAGCCGACCGACTTGACAATTCCGAGGCCCTTGGTGCGGCCTTCTCGGAAGAGCAGACGGTCGCCGGGGGTCAGATATTCTGGGCGCTGAACGAAGCGGAAGGCAACGGTTGCACGGTCGCCAGTACGGATGAGTTCGCGGTCGATGTCGATGATGGCGCAGGTCTGTGAGACGGGGCCCACATGCAGCATGGCCTGGTACTTGGTTTTGATGGTTGTAGCATGGGACAGAATCAAAACTAGATAACGTCAGTCATTGTGCTTTGAAACGAAAATCAAGTTGAGCCTCACCTTCAGCAATGAATTCTCGGTGCACCCTGGGGATTGGCTGGCCCTCAATCTTAGGCAGCACAACCATGCCCTTTCTCACATCTTTACGCTTCACCTTCTTTAAAGCAAACGAGGCCGACTGTCCCGCCGATGCAGCCGGAACCCTGATTCTCTTGCGCTCAATAGAGCGAATCGCCGTGGGCGTGAACTGACCCAGGGAATCCGGGCCCACGAGAACGGCGTCTCCTTCGTGGATTACCCCTGACTTGACGATACCCGAGACCACGGTACCAGTGAAGGGGACCGAGAAAGTGTCGTTCACGTGAAACTCGAATGGGGCATCCGAGTTGTATCGTCCATGATGCGGCAGGATGTTTAAGAAGGTCCGGACGAGATCGAGGTTCTCACCCGTGACGTTGGACACCAGGAAAACGGGGCAGATGCGCTGGCTGACAAACTGCGTTGCCGTGTTGATGCACTCCTCGCGGTTCTTGATGAAGGTGGGAATCTTGCGCGCGCCAGGACTCTTCATGATCTTGGTGATTTGCGTGATAGTCTCCTCGAGGATGTTGGGGGGGCAAATGTCGATCTTGGTCACAACAACCATTACGGGGACATTCAGCGCGAGGGCAATACCCAGGTGCTCCTTGCTCATGCCAATGAGGCCGTTGTTCGCCGCGACCATGAGTAGGCAGTAATTAGGGCTGCTGGAGAGCAAGCCAAAGACGGTCGTCCGTAAATATTTTTCGTGGCCGGCCAAGTCAGTAAAGGTGATGACCTTGGCGCTCCGTTTACCAATTTCTTCCCATGAGAGCTTGCCTATCGTCGAGTGGTGAGAGGGCGTACGGTATTGGCGGATACATCAAAACTTACGTCCGGGGATGTCAGACGTGATGACATGTCCTAGGGTATCAAATCCCATAATCTCCATGCCAACAGAGCTGGTTCGTCCAGTCTCAATCTCATGCTTGTGGCGGAACAAATTGACTCGAGCCTTGCCTCGACCGTCGTCGAGATCTCCCTTGACTAATACGCCCAGCATGGAGCTCTTTCCAGCGTCGACTGCCAGTTGTTAACGCCCATCATGGCGAGCAGACCTCGCGCGTTCTTACCATTGCCCACCACGGCTATCCGAGTCTCAATGACATCTTCTGTGTTGGCGGGGACTTGTCGGATAAGGACCTTTCCGGTGCAGCCCTTATCCTTGGATGTCTTCTCGGCCGTGCTGGCGGCTTCCTTGTCGCCGCCCACGTTTTTGGTCAACAGGAGGTCGCAATCGGCGCGCACGCGCTTAGCAGCGACTTCGAGGGTTTTATATGCGCGTTCCCACTCGTCCAAAGTCAGTTGCATAGAGTCGCCACTGTGCTCATAGCCAAGCTCGAACACGGCCTCGCCGAAACCTTCCTCTATTCGCTCGGCGAGGAGATCCTCGAGCTGCTTGAGCGAGGTCTCATCAGACTCCAGCAGTAATTGTTTGAGTGGAACCCGCGGTGCTGAATCGGCAAGGTCAAGGTTGTCGAACAATTCGTCAAGTTCGGCATGGTGCTGGTCGTTTGCGTCGGTTGCGGCGGAGGGGGCGGCGGTGGCGGTTTTCGCAGTCGGATAGCGGAGGTTCTGCTGCTGTTCCACGTACTCGGCGAAGTCGTTCAGTGCCTAATCAGCCATCGTTAGCTAGGCCTTGCGCGACTGTGATACCAAACTTGCCGACTCTCCCTTGCGCTTCTCATGCGGGAGCGGCTTCTGGTGGTTCGACATTATGAGCGGCGCAGTAACGGTGAGGTCATGCGGGTCTGCTGCATCACAGATGGATCACAGAGGTATTCGGGTGATCATTGGAGTTGCCGGAATAGACGACAACTTTTCGACGATGGCGTAGTAAGGAGTAATGAGTATTTATGAACAGGACGAAATGCCTAAAGATTGCTGCGCCACTGTGTTTCTCGCCGGCTGACTGGAACAATCTTGACTAGAAGAGTCATAGAGAGTCGGAAGGTGCGAGGTCCCTGAATACAGTGGCGCTGGCTGGCGCGGGGTGTTACTCACCATGCGGTTATCGATAAGAGCTACGGCAGGTGGCGCACAGGCCAGCTAGATTATCCTGGCGTTGCATCGAGAATGAGTAATTGATATTGGATATAAGGATACTGAACAATAGTTCCAAGCCATGTCTCAATTCACGAAGTTGATATGACCAATAGAAAGTAAGAACAGGAAGGGGACGTCAGATCCAATCACTCCATGCATCGCTCATGCATCACTCGGGCATCACGTTAGACAATGTCCTCGTTCCCATACAGCTGGCTTGTAGTCGCGGTTTCTTGACTATCTTATGTGTTGTCAAAGCCTCCCTGAACAAGAACCAGGAGATCGCTTGTCGCCGTCTAACCGTCTGCAACCGCGAGCTTGTCCCGTCACTCAAGCGCAACGGAAATTGGAGTCCAACTCTTTTCCTGGAGAACTGGTCACAACTTTGGCCTGTGGAACTCAGCCGTGACTCTCACGTTCGCTGGTGTGCTGGCAGAGAGCCCTACTGCCGAGACAATAACAGTGCGCTCAGTCCATAGTCCATGGACCTCTTCACTGGGGAAGTCAACGTAAGATGCCGTGGTATCATTACTCCGATACTCTAAAAGGGGACCTGAGGCGAAATGAGGACAACGCTATCGCCTATGACAACAATTAGTAGCTCACTTAGAAACAGAACTCATCACTACTCACCTCTCACAAACAACATCTCGGATTTCCGGCTGATAGTCTGGAGATATCGTCAGCATTTCATCGCGCACTCATTTTCGAGGCTCTCAGCTCACCTTGACCTCTTCATCCTCATCATCCTCATCCACAGTGTAGATGGTCTCCTCCACCTCACCCAGCACCAAATTACAATGGCTATCGTAAGCCTTCCAGGACAGTCAATATCAGCGCCCTCGTACCACATTCCCCAGCATGAAAAGACTCACATGTAGCTTTCCCTTGAGCTCGCGGTCTCCTCGCAGCTTGACAAACACCACCTCGTTGAGCAGAAGCCTCACGAGATCGAGGGGTTCCGAAACATGGTGGGTCTCCTCGCCAACGTCGGCCATGGCGAATTTTCCAAAGGGCTCTCGGGGAGTCTCCTTAATATGTTTGGTAGTGTCCCTGAAGGTTGAGCCTTGGCAGGGGGAGTGAGAGTCAGGGGGATGGGTGGCTTGAGGTTGTCGACAGGGCCCTTCGTGGATTCGGTGCAAAAGGCGATGCTGGCTACGGATGGAAAATCTTCGGCTGCACCGCTGGGTGGAGGTATGCAGACACCGGGGCCTGACGTCGTATGCAGCTGCGACGATATGCTACCCCACAAGATGTATCCTTGTATCCGTCGCCTCCCTTCGAAAGTGCCGGACGGGTTAGGTTACACGGCAGCACACAAAGCCGCGTTGCATTCCTTCTTCCAACCGAGGCCGTTTTAGCCAGCTGTTGCTTCTCCTCATCTCCGGTGTCGCTTTCCAACGCCTCCGACGCCTATGACGACCGCCATTGTGCCATGATACAGGGACGAATCCTCTACCGAGGGCCTCGTCTCGCCTACCTCGCGCCTTCTCCACCCGCGACCGCCGCGCTACTGCTCCAGCTCCCGCTCCAGCTCCCGATCCTCGACCCACCGATAAGGCTTCGACCCGCTGTGGGTCAGCGACGATGGGCATCGCAAGCAACGGCTGAGGCCTCGACGGCGTCCTTTTTCTCGGCTTCGTCGACTTCCTCGTCTTCGGCCAAGCCGTATTTGGTCATACAGCCTCCATTGGCCGACTGGAACTTGGCTGCGAGGTTCCCCGATTCTACACTCTTCGACGATGATGTCTCGTGGCCAGGAGTTCCCACGCCCCTTGACCAGCTTCTCCGAGCCATCCAATGTCGCGATGTCCCCGCGATCCTTCCCGCCTTTCTCTCCTGGAGCAGTTACCTGGATAGCGAGTCTCGAAACACCGATGCTGCCCTCGAAGAAATGCGCGAGCTGCCAGTTGCGACCTTTTCCGAGATATTGCGCTGCATTGACCCTCTTGCCAACCCTGTTCAAGACATTGCTCAGGGCCTCAACATCACCCAAGGCCAGGCCCAGTTCAACGATGTCAGGCACATCATTGATGAGTACGGCGTCCGCAAGCAGTACCGCAGACTTCGCGACGCCGTGAAGCGCATCATGGACGCTCGCCGCGAATCCGGCCACGAGATGCTCGTCCCAGACTACGAAGTCTCCATCCGTTGTGCGGGTGCCGCCAGCGATCCGCATGCTGCCATGAGGTTTTTCAAAGCCATTGCCGAGGACGGTCTGGCATCTCGTCGCAACACCGCTACCTGGGTCGCCTTCACCAAAGCACTCTACTCTGTTGAACCGCTGTACTACCAGTTCGACCGCGCTCGCGTGGCGGTGATGGAGCGCCATAGATACCGCGCCCGACAGACCTTTGACCCCGAGGAGCTATGGCGCTTGGAGCGTATGAGATTCAGCATAAACGCCTTGCGTTCAATGCCGTTCAACCGCGACCTTATGAACCGGGATCAGCGCATGTTGACCCGTCGCAAGTCCAGGTCTCGATCGCACTGGATCCGCTCCAAGCTGTACGGCGTGCTCCTCAACGAGGAACTCCTCTGCGCCACCATGGTCACATTTGCGAGGTCCAGTAGTCTAACGCAGATCAGGGGCGTCGTGCTCTCGCGAGGCTTCAGCTTGCGCCTAAAGGAAAACCAAGAGACGGGCAAGGTGCGTGCTAAGGGAGGAAAAGCGTTTCGTCCCGGCAATCCCAGAGAGCCCACCGAGCGATTCCTCCAAGCCATTGTTGAGAGCTTCTGCTCCATGGGCCGCGTCACAACGGCCCTCAAACTCCTCATTTACGTATCGCGGCGTTACCATATCCCCATCCCCCACCAGACTTGGTCGAACCTCCTAAACTGGGCCTACGTCTGTGCTTCTAAGCCATTCGTACAAGGACCCTGGCGTCGCAAGGGCCGTCACATATTCGGCGTCGTCACGTACAAGACCGTCTTTGAAATCTGGAGCCTCATCACGGAGCGGTACAACGTCAAGCCCGATTTCGACGACTACACCGTCTACATCAAAAACCTCATCTATTCGCGCAACCTCCGCCTCGCCGAACAAGCCATCCGCAACGAGGCCGTGCCCTACTACCGTCGCCTCGAAGAGGAGCACCGCGAAATCGTCCTCGACGAGATCCTCCAGGGCGTAGCTGAGCCTAGCCACCGGCGCAGGCAGATAGAGGTGCGCAAGGAGTACGTGTGGTACCAAATCACCACCTTTTTCCGCTCCATGGTCCAGACCGCTTCTGTGGCCAGAGGTCAGCGCAACGGGTCCTTCATGCGCGTCGTCCTCCCCAATCTCATCGACGAGTTTGGCGAGTTCTTCCAGCAGCAGGTCTACTACCGCACCGCCCAGGGCCAGGTCCAGCTATCGCGCCCCAACGTCCCCCGCCGCTTTGAGTGGGAGTGGACGGAGCGTACCACGATGCCTCAGTCGGTAGGAGGCATGGAGATCCAGCGCCGGACTAAACTGGGACAGATAAATTCCGAGTGGCCAACGGTTCGTCAGATAAAGATTCGAGAATGGAGGCGCAACCCGCGAGAGAGGACTAGGGCCAAGGGTGTGACCCCGGAACCCATCGTTAGGCGTGCCTGGAACAACTGGTGGCGTGATTTGAGCTGGGAGATAAGTAGATAGAGCCTTGAGGTGCATATATACTTCTCCGTGTTGTTCACACATGTCTCGTGCAATCAATTAAATTCGCCCATCCAGGGTGATTTTGGGTATGATTTATATCGCAAATTTGGTAGCCAAATAGAAAATCCATCCAGTTGATAACAGTCGGGTATATGTCTTCCATCCTTATTTCATACAGACCAAGGTAGCCCTCCCTCCAAGCAAACCATACGCATTCGTACATCATAAAAGTAATACAAAAAACCTACACGGCAACGTACAACAAGCCACCCAATTTTGTACACGCGTTACATGTCCTGTAATCCAACAAACACGGTTCTGTATCTCAGCGTTCGTCAAGTTCGTAGCTATGGGCATTCAAGCCCCTCAAAGAAAACGAGCAAAGACAAAAGAAAAGAAAAAGAGGTTGAAGTGTTGAGTCGTCCCTGCCAACTAGAGACTGGAGGTCTACACGGCAGACGCAGCTTCGGCGAGTACGCTAATGAGACTCACGGCCGCTCCGCCAATACCCACGGCCCCGAGCGTCTCGCCCCAGACCTTCTTCCTGGAGGAGCGATCGTCGCGCCTCGAGCCCCGGCGGTCGCTGCGGTGGTGCCGCTTGCTGCTGCCGTAGTAGTCGCCGTGCCTGTCGCGGTGGCGCTCCCGCTGGTCGGCGCTGTCCGAGTACCGGCGCGAGGGTTCCCGGGCGGAGCGGCGCGAGGACCGGTCGCGGCGACGGTCGCGGTCACGGTCGTCTTTGAGGGAGCGAGAGGCGCGCGAGTCGACCTCGTGCGGCTCCGGGTCGAAGCGGACGTGGTTCTCGTTTCTGTTCTTAAGGATGGGTTTGGGGAGGGTGGTGCTTGAGGGGGAGGTTTTGCTCTTCCTGGGGGGGTTGACGATGAAGGGGTAGCTCTTGGTTCCCTTCTCGTACGTCTCTTCGTACTCGTCGTCAGTGGTGTCGCTGAAGTCGGTGACGGCACTCTCGTCGTCGTCGTCGTCGTCACGACTGCTCTTGGAGTCTGCTCGCTCCCGGTCGCGACGATCGTCGCGACGAGGTGGTGGGCGCCTATCAGAGCGGGCAGCGCGAGCCTCAGCGCTCTGGCGAGCGTACTCTGTGATCTGCTCTTTGGAAAGGCGACCTAGAATAGCGACGTATTCCGGGCGAGCTTCGTACCTGACGCCAGCTCGCTCGAGAACCTCAGGGCTGACCAGAGTACGTCTAATGCGAGTCCACTGGGCATCCGCGGGGATCTCGTTGCCATAGCGGTCCGGGGCGAGACGAGCTGCGTTCAGCGGGCTAGTCCCGTATGCGGGAGGACCGCCGCCGTTGACGTACGGTGGCAGCGGCGGGACGGATCGCGGCGATGCGCCGAGGAGATAGGAGTTAGGCGAACTGGATAGCTCTGGGCCAGCCAGAGAGCCTGCGGTGTTGGAGGGGAGGTATCTCTGCCCATTGGCCGACGGGGAGATACTGTAGTGCTGCTGGCTGGGCGACTGCAGGTTCATGGCGGTCATCTCGGAGTTGAGGGTATCCATGGCCATGAGATCCCGCGTGGAGATGAGGGCCAGCGAGTCGCTGTGTTCGCTTCCAGTGTCCTGGGGAGAGGTGGAGTAGTGCTCGCTGACCGGCGCGAGGTCTGGCATTCGTCGCTCGTCTTTCATACCAGGGTAGAACTTTTCGTTGGTATTGTAAGCCGGTAGCTCCTTGGGGGAGGTGGGCAGAGAGTTGGCCTCTCGTTCCAAAAGACCACGAACAGTGGGATAAGTGCCGCCAGACATGTTGGATTCGAGCTCACGGATGTAAGCTCGTAGGATATCCTAAATGAGACGAGTGTTAGAATAATGGGTACAACATCGTTACAGGGTTACCAACAAGGTAGGATATATACGGACCTTGTGTTTGCGGAGTACTTGAGGAGCAAACCCTTCCTTCTCGAGCTCGGCTTTGAACTCGAGCCACAAGCTGTCCTCGTCCTCGTTGAAGGAGCCGTAGTCGCGGTTGTGGAACAGCCTATTAGCGATGGTGTCGACCTTGTCCTTGATATCCTCGAAGTCAGGCTGACGACCATCGACTTGGTAGGGCTCGTTGGCGGGGGTATGCAGCTGCACCGTGTCAAGGAACATGTCGACGTTGGTCTTGTCGCTCACAAGCCTAGATCGAACAACGGCGAGCCTATCATCGCGGGCCTGCTCGTCGCCCGACGGACGCCCATCGCCGTAGCGGTCCATGACGGCTTCAAGCTGGTCGAGGGTGAACTCGCAGTCCTCGACCATGGGCCGCAGGCGGCGCGAGTAAGCGGGCGAGGAGCCATGGGCGCGGTTGTTGAGGAGCGAGTCCTGGTCGGCGGCCTCGACGCGCAGGTGTCGCAGGGCCAGGTGCAGCTGGCGCACGGCGGCGGCGACGTCGGCGAAGGCGAAGCCGGATTGTTTGGCGCGGAGGTAGAGCGTGCGGGCGAAGGCATCGACGGCGTCGATGTGCTCGACGGTGGAGCCGCCACTCATGGTTGTTTTTCGAGTGGTGGAGCCCAAGGCTCAGCTGGGTCGGGGGGGCGTGTGGTGTGGGTTGAGGAGGGAATTGGTGTGGTGGTCGTTGTTCGTGGCAGTTGTTGTGGGTGTGGTTGCCGTGGTGGTGATGATGGGCGTTGGTGTTGTTGGGGTGGCGGATGGGTGTAAGTCAAGTCGGTTCACGGGCTATGTAAGGAGCGATGTAAGTTGCAAGTTTGCGGGATCTCGAGGACCGAGGGTGAGGGCGAGAGAACTGGGTTTTTCTGGATCGGGGGCCGGTCGGTCTTGAAAAGGACAAGCAGCGAGCGAGCAGGCGCGGGAAACAAGACGGGATGGGATCTGGTGGATGGATGGATGGATGGATGGATGGATGTCCTTGTGCGTGTGTGTGTGTGTGGCAGGCGCTCACCAGGCCGAGTAACGTCAGTGGGCGCGCCAGTGGACGGCAGTGGGTGTGACGGCGGGCGAACAGTGGGTGTGACAGCCATTCTAACCCCCCCAACTCCGCCCGGGCACCACCACCTACCTCCATCGCCAACAGCATCACCGCGCCAGCCTCTCTGTCTCGTCAGGCACTCCGAGATTCCATCTTGCCTTTCACGGTACACAACGCAGTGATGCAGCAGCGTCGTCCCAGGTAGGTAGGCATGCAGTCAGTCTGTCAGTCTACACAGCAGAGGCAATGTGCAATGTTCGTCCGCGGCCCCCAAAACCACGCGCTGCCGAGTAGTCCATCCATCCGCAAACCACCCGCGGAGCCCATCTCCGGCGACCGTCGTCCACGGGCAGTGACGTAGCCGCACCCGCACCAACACCCGCAACCCTGCAGCTGGACTCGCTAGCATCGTCGCCACGAACCTCGCAACCACGGCGCAAACAGCAGGGCTGACCAACCACGAGCCGCCTGCGTCCCTCCACAAAGCCGGGCAACAAGGGGATGAAGAGAGGGTCCTGGAGTCATCCGCATCCTGATCCTGAAATTCCTTCGACATGGAGGTCCTGGGGTTGGCCAAAATTACAGCCTCTACCACGGGAGAATCAGGGCCACCAAGCACAACGTTCCATCCATCTGCGCCCCTATCCCCAAACGCGTTGATGCGCCGTGCCCTGATGGCCGGTTTCCAGGTTCCAGCCTTGGCATCCAATCGTCGTCACCCCCCCTGTCCGTCCGGTCCGCTTGTGCTTTTCTTTTCTTAGACTCAGCCCGGCCATCCCAGCGAGACGGGATCAACAGTTTCACTTTCGCATTTGGGCTCCTGGAGCTGTCATATCGCATCATACATTCTTCAGAAAGGCACTTTCATACCTGCCACTGTCATTCCAGGCCTATCTACACGTGTACCTTGTTCCTCCCTTTTTTCCCGGCGCCCCCCCTTTTGTCATGTTCCGGGAAACGCCAAAGAAGAAAAACAGGCTGTGCTGGGCGACAGAGAATACGACCTGGGAGGCAAAAATGCTCCTCTCACCATCTCCACTGCCTCCATCAATGCCAAGCTGAACCCCGTCAAAACACCATCGGCATAGTCCGAAACTAGAGCCTCTCAGAGTCATCCGCCATTTGTCATCTTTCTAGAACGTCGCCCTGTCGGTGTCTTCCGCGAGGCTGACTGTAAGAAACTCCCAGTAGCGCCGAAGCTGTCCTCGTGAGATCTCACGCCCCGGCCAACCACGCGCTGTTCTAAGCCTCCAAAACTCCTCCCTCATGCGTTTCAATTGCTCACTCCAGCTTTTTTTGCCTTTGATTTTGCTTTTGCTTTCACAGCCGTTCCCGAACTTCAACGGGGGACGGGGAAACGCTCCACCCACACACTCTCTCTCTCGGCTCAACTCCACTCACTCTTGTCGATGAGGCAGGCTGTGTCTGCGTGTTAGTTAGATGGCTGCACCAATACAGCAGGTTGCCCGCCCAGAGGACAAAGCCCGCCAGGCAGCAACCAATTCACAGGTTCCCCGACATCGCTTCTCGTCCCTTTTCCCTCGCACCATGACTTCCATCTCCGGAACTCGGCGTCCTTCACCGAAAGCCGTAGTCTCCTCGGCGGTCCTATCCGCACATCTACACCGGGTCATCCATCCCGCCGCATTGGACTCACCGTAAGCACCGCAACAGCAAGACGCACAAAGGGCACAGGAAACCAAGCACATGCAAGATTTCAAAACTGGCACAAGAGTTCCTCGCTTGCTAAACCCCTAAAAACTTGGCTCTGCGTTGCTGCACGTCACCACACCAGGCTGACCCGGAGGCAGATCTCGCCACGGCCGGCCAATAGACCCGCGCGTCCTCTGCAACCCTTTACACCCTTTACGTAGCATTGCACTTTGCAAAGTAGGACTACGCTGCTGCGGCTCAACACGACCTCGGTGGCTTCTCCACACGTTCCATGACACGAAGCCACCCCTTTGATATGCAGCCCGCCCATTCTATAGCTCCCCACATTGCACTATCGTCGATTTCAGGTTCTCGCACTGCACGTCGTATTTGCACTTCGTGTCATGCACCTCATGACTATTCCAAGGAAAGAAATGCACATCAATGCCAGTTGTCAAAAAAGATGCCCATTTATTCATACTCCTGCACAGCTGCCAACTCCTCTGCTTGCTGTGTCACCTAATCCAGGTGGTCTCCGATAAACTATCTCGTCTCACGAGCTTAGTATCGTTGGAATTGCATTCCGCGCCTCCACATCTGCACCAGCCTTGCGCCGTGTGTAGCCGTTCTTTGTTTGCTGTCACGCCACCATCTAGTCTTTCAAGCCGTCGACTTATTGCATTCTTCCGAAGCAGCTCCGCCGTCTGGGCATCGTTTGGGCATCGTTCGGACCTCGCCTCGTCTTTGGTCTGCTGACCCCGATGCCCTTCCGCGCCGAGCCAAGCCCCGTGCCGAATTCCCTGCGTCCTCCTCGATTTTCAGCCGCATCACATAGTCGGCGCCCGAGTCCGCGGCGACTGCCCTATCTCCGGGTCCAGATCTCTGTTGCCTGAACCTTCCGTCTTTCGTCTTCGCCCGAGCTGAAAGATGAGGCTCAAATCGCGAGCTTCTCCAGTGAGTATGCCTCCACCTTTTGACTGATCAGGTGGCCCCGCTCTCGCACGCTCCTCTCTACCACTTCGCCTCCAGACACCACCTTGAGCGACGTAGGCAGTTGCTTCGTCTTGAGGCCCAGCGGCAGGAGTCGAGACTCGCGGCTTTCTAGCTGCATCGTAATCGGCTTGTTTGTGTTCCACGCCTGTCGTGCGGCGCCTCCTTTTTGCGACGCCAGTCCGAATTGAACTGCCTCGCCCACAATCCCGTTGAGGTACACAGCCTCCTCCAAACCTTCCAGAGCTGCCGTCACTTCAAGCTTCAATGCTGTCAAGAAGTCACCGGCCTCGGCCTTGTCTGTAGATGAGATGGCATCGTTGAAAAGCCAGCCTCCGGCTCCGACGGCATCCAAGCATCGCCCCAACAGGTCCGAGATAAGTGTGATGGCTCCATCTGGTGGCGGCTCGTTGCCTTCCGAGTCGAAGCTAGTAGGGTCGATGTACAGCGATGTCCATGCACCTCGAACCAGTTCCACCCGCAGTGTGTAGATGAGTGACATAATCTCCTCCGTCTTCAATGTCGCTCTGAGAGCCTTGACCGTAGTCAATGCGGGCAGTCGCCAAAGCTTTGTGAAAGCCAGGGTCAAGCCACGCGAACGGCTACTGCTCTCATCTCCGAGGTAGAATTCCGTGATGGCAATATCCCGTTCCAAAATGTCAATCTCCATTTCGTAGTTCTCGGTTTCCTCATGCGCTGCGTCTGTAAGGAGTTTGGCGCCAGCTTGCTTCTTGTGGTCGGTTATCAAGTCCAGGTTGAGCATCAATGCACGGATAGCTAGCAGAAGCTCCAATTCACCAAGCTGTGTGGCCTGGAGGTAGTTGAGTAGCAGTGCCATTGTTGGGTCGGTGTCCATGAGGCATGAGAGAAGGTCGTTAGCAAGGTTCTTGCTGTCCAGTGCCTCGGCATCGAACTGATCCCGGAATGCCGACTTCAGATTCGATATTGTGAGGTGCCCAGCCACAACCAGGTATGAGGTGACGTTGCTGTCGTGCAGTTCCAGCCGCAATGTCGGGCGCGACTCCTCTGAGATTGAGAAAACTCGGCCGATGGCGTACGAAACCCATCGTCGATCTACGGCGGCATAGGATGACGGGCCAGAAAGCCATTCCCATTCTGGCAGGTCTGGCGAATCCGACTCTGGCTTTCCTTCCGTTCCGTCAGCAGCGCTGCAAGCAGTCATGCGAAATCTTTTGCGTAATAGTGACTCCCACTGAACCCAATCGCGAGTCTCAAAGAAACCATCCGCCGATGCTAACTCCTCGTCAAGTTTTTTCAGGTATTCCTCCGTCATAGTGCCAGGAACTTGTCTCGAGAACTCGAGCGACGTCTTTTCCGACTTCAGTTTCTTGGCCGGAAGCTCGACAGTAGTTCCCCGACCGATGGAATCAATCAAGAGACCTTGTTTTCGTCGCCTGCCGTGACTCTTAGGTGGCTCGACTTGAATCGACACAAGGACGTTGTCAACCAGGGCAACAACAAGATCTTGGCTGCGAAGATAGCTGATCAACTGGCAAGACCTAGGCTCTTGGCATTCAGCCGGTAGCTCGGAGAAGATTTCCTGGGCGTTCGCATGGATGGAGCGGTACTGATGGTTGTAAAGGCCAATTGACTTGAGCGAGCACGCCAGGACGAATGGCCGAGAAAGACGTGCGAACGACACAGCGTCGCCCATCTGGACAACAGACTTGAGCTTAGGAATCGGAGCACTGAGATCAAAGATGCTCAGGGAGCCTTGCTGTAATTGCAGCAACAGGCCGGCCTGGATATCGACCTGGTACGTGGGCGCACCAGTCCCAACATTCAAAGGGGCAAGAATTGGTACAATCTCCAGCGGTGACAGCTTCTGAACATCGGCCGTTGTCGAGGAAGGCCCTGAGGCTACGGCAAGAACAACGACATGACGGCTCTCTTGGCACTGGCTGACACATCTCAATACCAAGACCAGGAGTTCGGGTTCCGAGCTCGGGGTCTTAGGGAGGGCGCTGAAAACTTCTGGTCGCTGCTTGAAAATGCTCTCGCCGAACTCTGCTACGGTGCCCGAGGTGACAAAGTCCACCTCGAATTTCTCGATGTGGTTTTCGACACTATCCTGTACCGTGGACTTTGAGGAGGAATTCCACTGGACCGCGAGGGTCTCCCCCGAGAGGGACACGATCTCTCCATTCTTACAAACCGTGACGATATCGCCGACGGTAGAAGTTTCGGAAGGGCTCGAAGAACAGGTGATGTATTGAATGGCGGAGGTGTCGAGGATCTGAGACGAGATCGTCGTCGAGGTCGTCTTGCCGTCGCGGTGTACCACGTCCTTGAAGAGAGTGATCTTCTGGCCTTCAGAGTCTCTGGTAGAGATATATGTGTACCGCGAGACGTCGGTATTGCCTGCACGTCGAGCTCTAACCGAATAAGGCGGGCAAGTGAAGGACTGTTGAGGAGGAATCGGGTAGGAGGTGATTAATCTCGATGCTGGGATCTAACAGCGGTCAGCATAACGTAAAGACCTCACACAAACCTAGAAACGTACATCGTAGATACTGGCAGTCTCCCCATCCACACCCACGGCCAGCTCTGTCCTCTTTCTCTTCTTCTGGTCATCGCGCTGGCCGTAGACTTCCCGGGCAACAATGCGGCCTTCGGTGTGGTCGAGGGGCCGAGGAAGTGTCGCCAGCACAGATGGCTTGTGGATTCTGTATTCGGAAGCCATGGCGATGACTGGATCGATGCGCCGAAGGAATATCTCTAGTGGTGCGAGCCGCAATTGTTTGTCGAATTCCAACCCGTCCGCCTAGAATTTCTCAGATGGGCGACTGAAGCTCTCACAAAAAAAAAAATCTGGGGCGGGCCGACGCAAAAATCCGGTGGTGGGGCCTTGACGACTTTGCGCATCGAGTTGGTTGGTGGGGTCTTCTGTGCACGGATCACCAAAGACGCCTGACGTAGAGCACGGGTACGTACCTCTCCATCAATTCGTGCAGCGCGTGCTTCGACGCGTTCGTCTCCAGCACTTTAACGCGACCTTTGGCCCTTGTCTTTCCGATCCCAGCATGGCAACGAAGACTCCTCGAACCAACACTTTGCGAACAACACAACCCTCCCAGCTTTGTCAAACACTCGCCCTCCTCGATCTTTGCTAAACTCAATCATTCGCCTTCGTCCTCTCTCTTGCTCCATTCACAAGGTTCTTCCAGGTCATGATTGTCTGACGTTGACCTCGAGCTAGTAAGCGTTCCCCTGCCTGCCTCTTCCACCTCCCTTCGCCTGCCAGAATTCTCTGCTGACATGGTTCTTAAGTCCTTTTCGAATCAATGGGATCAGTTTTGGTCGCCGCCATGTTCCAGGAGGGTGTCGGAGAGCCCCCCGCGAAGAAATTCCATCCTTTCTTCACCAAAGGGCCTCCGACTGAACCCCAACACTCTAGCGATCCCGTTCAAGACACCTCACAGCTTGACGCCCCCCCGCCCAACACGGAGCCAGCCACTACGCAGAGAAAACGACGCAAGACAGATCCTCCCGCTCCTCAGAATGAAAACGACCGAAAGAAACCGCGCCGAAATCGAACCAGTGAAGGTCCGCCAATCCCGACTGCCTCCACCCCTCTGGTTCACGAAGAGAGGGATTCAGATGATGCATCGACTGGGCGCGTTTCTTGCGACTTTCCGACACCTCCTCTAAGCGACACCTCCGTCAGACCTATGGATCACCCTCAGCCTATAACGATCTTGCCACGTCCCGAAATGCAGACCATTCCAATGCCTACAGCCTCCATCACTCCACCAAAGACGAAAAAGGTGCTGAAATGGAATCCCAAGACGGGCACCCTTGGCTCGCCGCCGAAGCCAAAGTTAAAGAACACCCCAACTCGTGTTGTATGCGTCAAGTACGGCCGCGACGATACGACACGGAAGGAGATGGGTGATAAAATCTCCCAAATCCTTGAGGGCAAGCTTCTAATCCCTCCAACACCGACCAAACCTAGGGCACCCCGCGGTCCTAAGAAGTCCAAGGACCCTGTCACCACCCAAACTGGACTACCGAAGATAACACATCCATTCTTCACCGGAAAAGCCAAGAGGGCACAACCGACTTTTGCGGGAGACAGCAGCGCCGTTCAGCAAAAGCTGCCACCTCCCAGAAACTCCATCTTCATGTCAACACCGGTGTCTCCAAAGAAATCTCGAATTCCCTTTAGTCTGGATAAAATCCCCCAATTTGGGATCAAGTCCGGTGGAGTCAAAGAGCCGGGCGCCATGCATCCTCTCTGGCCTGCAAAGGACATGAGCCATATCCATGGCCTAGGAACCCAGATTCGTTATGCAGATAGCATGAATCACAACGAGCCTCCAAAGAAGTCCAAAGGGTCTATCGTCACAATTCGGCCCAGCGAATCTGTTCTAGGGCGTCACTGTGAAGCACTGAATCTCGGCAAAATGCGGGAAACGTTCAGAAGGGATAACAACAACTTCGAGCCAGTTCCCGAGGAATTGCGGATTCCCAAACGACACTTTGAAAGTGGACGAAAACTCCAAAAACGAATTCGATCAGAGCTCCGCACGTACAGGCCAGCCACTATTGACGACGTCAACCTGGGTCCAGACGAATTCGACAACACAGCCAAGCGAACACAGCCAGCGATACGCCGATTCTTCGAAGCTTTAGAAACCGGCCTTTCAGCGTACGATAGATCAACGTGCGAAAGCCAGTCTTGGGTTCAAAAATACGCTCCTGTAACAGCGTCACAAGTCCTGCAGGCTGGAAAGGAAGCTTTTCTACTTAAAGAGTGGCTGCAAACTCTTCGAGTCCAGTCTGTTGGCACGGGAAGTGCCGATGGCGGCGGCAAGGGCAAGACCAAATCAGACTCGGCCCCTAGGAAGAGGAGAAAGAAGGATAAGCTGGATGGGTTCATTGTCGACAGCGACGAGGAAGCAAACGTTATGGACGAGGTTTCCGAGGATGAAGACGATTGGGCCCCCGCTGGATCAGGTGTCACTAAGAAAACGGTTATTCGGAGCGGGGACGCAGCTGCAAAGGGTTCCAAGGACCAGCCTCGACTCACAAATGCCGTCGTGGTTAGTGGCCCTCATGGAAGCGGCAAAACAGCTGCGGTGTATGCCGTAGCGAAGGAGTTGGGTTTCGAGATATTCGAAATCAACTCCAGCAGTAGGCGGAGCGGAAAGGACATTCTGGAGAGGGTTGGCGATATGACGCGCAACCATTTGGTCCAGCACCACCACGCCGATTCGCCCGCCGAATGTGAAGAGGAGGACGAGGTTTCAAGAGATCTCAAATCAGGGAAGCAAGGGATGATGACGACGTTTTTCACGCGCAAACCAGCCACAGTCCCCAAGAAGGCGACAAGGAAACCAGCAGAACAGGCTGCCGAGCCAAACAAGCAGAGCTCTGTCAAGAATCAGAAACAATCTCTCATTCTACTCGAAGAGGTGGATATTCTGTATGAGGAAGACAAGCAGTTCTGGGCAACCCTAATGGGGATGATGGCACAGTCCAAGCGACCGTTTATCATGACATGTAATGACGAAAGCTTGGTTCCTTTGCAAAGTCTGAGTCTTCATGGTATCATCAGGTTCTCACCTCCTCCTACGGACCTGGCTGTGGATCTATGCCTTCTTGTGGCTGTGAACGAGGGCCACCTCCTGCGACGACCGGCAGTTGAGGCATTGTACAAGTCTCGCAACAATGATCTGAGGGCGACGCTCACCGAACTAAACTACTGGTGTCAGATTAGTGTCGGAGATCGCAGGGGAGGATTCGACTGGTTTGTCCTTAGGTGGCCGAAGGGCTCGGACCTCGACGAGAACGGGAACGTGATCCGAGTCGTCAGCGAGGACACCTACTGCAAAGGCATGGGCTGGATTGGTCGTGATCTGATTTCCACGTGCCCCAGCCCTCTAGTGTCGGAGGAGGAAAGCATGCAACAATCCTGGGACTCTTGGAATATGGACTTGGGCGACTGGAACAATTCACGGGATCTGCAATCATGGGCACAAAGCGTGTCTGAGACCAGCACCAGGCCAAGACAGAATTTTGATACTCTGGCGGCGTACGACGAGTTCTGTGACAATATGAGCGGCGCAGATATCTTGTCCAGCGGCGGGTTTGGAATGGGCTTCCAGGAGTCTCTTGACCCAACACTACCCGAAATATCAGCAAAGACCAAAGATGACTTCGTTCTTGGACGACCTGTTATCGATGCGGATCCCAAGACGGCTCCGTCATCACCACATGTCGCTCTCTCCATATCGCTCAGGTCTCTTGCGAAGGGCCACCTATTTCGGGCAACTCATGCACTTGGCCCTGAATCCAACTCCATATTGGGGCCGGTAACTGAGAAGCAGGCGGTCTCTGTACTGGCTGCCTCATTTGACCATAGTTCAACACAGCTGAGCCGGTTGGATTTTGCCTTTGCCTTTGATCCGATTGCGGTCTCGGAAAAGGCGACAACTTCAACCCACCTCGATCCGTCCGTCTTTGACCGTACATTAAAGGTCATTGTCGTGGATGTTGCGCCATGGGTGAGGGGCATCGTGGAATTCGATCACCAACTCATGCTAGAACGGCTCAAACTGAGCAATCTTCTGAGCGAAGGCGGCAAGAGAAAGAGAATGCGGACTACTCGAAGCGCTTACTCGGCCCTGGAGGGTGGAGAGAGAAAAGCCACCCGTCGGGAGAGGTACTTTGGTGACAGCCTCAACGCTGAGTTTGTCAGGCGCACCGCTGGAGGACAGTGGAAGGAGGCGGCAGCAGCCGCGGTGGAGACGCAGGGGACGGGGGAAAGTTGCCCAAGTAGTCCTTCTTCGGAAGGGGAGTAACGGCGAATATAACGAAGCCGTGCATACGAAGCCCATGTACACATTGGATTGGGCAACCACAACGAACATTTGGGTGGTCAAGGAAATAACTTGGGATATAAATTCATGGAGTTATAGGCCGGGTATAGGTAGCATAGCATAGAGAAACACAAACACAGTGATTTATTCGCAAACAGTGAACTAGGTATCGACATACTCATCTAGTCGTCAACTCATTTATCTGTCGTGAAGCGCATGCAACAAAAAGAAAAGGTACCACCCAGCCCAGCCCAGCCCAAGCGCACTCATAAAACGTTACTTAGAGACAACCCAGTCTGTTTTTTATGTCGTCATACCACCGTAACCCTTATCGGTCATTGTAGTCGGTCTCGTTCAACGAGGAACGGGGATAAGCTCCGGGACGGGAGCCCTCCTCCGCGAAGGTTCGTAAAACTTCTCGCCGGGATATGGCGTTTCGGGATACGGGAGCACAGCAGGTCGAACCCTCTCGTCCCTGGGAGGACGTGCCTCTACTCTCTCGAAGGCCCTCGGATCGAGCGAAGCCCTCCGGTTGTTATCACCGCGTCTAAAGGGGCCAACCTCCTCGACGAAGAGCACATCGCCCCGGCCGTGCGAGCTCCTCGCGTGGTCGACTATACGCCCAGCGTCAACCGAGCGACGGTGATGGTGCTCGGACGAGTGGTGGTGATGGTGGTGATGATGGTGCTTCGCCCTGGGAGCCGAGACCCAGTCGTCTTCGTCGCCGTGGACAACACCCTTGGGCCAGACCTTGTGGGCCAGAACGGTGGCCAGCCCGATGCCAGCGATCAAGCTGGCAGAGGTCTTGAAGAGGCCGTGATGCTGGTGGTCTTGGTGGTGTTCGTGGTGGTGCTGGTTGCTGCGGCGGCTGGGGGAGCGGGAGCTGGACTCGGAGCTGGATCTCGACCGGGAGCCGTGGTGCGAGGAGGAGAGGCTCGATACGGGACGGCCGCGAGGTGTCGTGGTGGATCGTGGAGTGCTGGGGGATGGCGATCTCCGGGTGCTGCTGGGGCTTGGTCGCGAGTAAGAGCGGGACCTGTCCATGGGTAGATTATATAGAAGGACGTGTCTTGAGTGTGGTTTTTTGGGTATTGGTAGATTTAATGACGATGCTGGCGTGTTGTTGAAGTGGTGGTTTTTGTGCGTGTAAGTGGTGTCGTTGCAGTACGTAGTATACTTGTACGTCGTACGAGACTGAACGGTCTCGATGGCGTTTATCTCTGAACACAACACGTCGTCGATGATAGACAGATAGATACTAGTAGTGCCTAACAACTCGAGCAACGTCTCAACAGCCGCTCCAAGCGATGCCCAAGGGATCTAAATAGGCAAGCGATCGGCAACGGACCGGCTCGCGAACGCAACGCAACACACACACGCAGACACACCGGCTGCGAGAAGTCGACGGACGGGGGGGCTGCTTTCCTGAGCAAATCACACGCCCGCGCGCTGTGGTCAGCGGGCTCTCCAGCCGTCCTTTGCTGTCTCGTGCCGGATGCTAGACGGGGATTATCCCTGGCTTGGCGCGCCGCGATGACGTACGGGCTCGCCCCGGGTGCGCCGTGTTCTGCGGGGCTTTGCGAGGGACGGCTTCGGCGGTTACACGGGGATGTTTTTTTTTTTTCTTTCTTTTTTTATAAGCTGGGAGAGGCTCTGCTGCGGTTGAGGAAACGGAAGAGGAAGCGGAGAAGGGGATTGGCTTGATGGCGGTGCTTGATGCTGGGAGGAATCATGGAGCGAGTCAGTGTGGCGAGCCGTTCTTATACCGTCGTCACATGGCGGCAAAAACATGAAGTAATCTAAGCCAATTCGCATTTCCAAGCAGTTCTACAAAAGAGTCATACTATGGATTTAGTGCATTTTCCCCTTTTTTGACCAGCGTGCGATATCGCTCGCTCTCTCCCTCTCTCAGCTGAGGCGGACTTTCCCAGGCGCGCTGTCACGGGGGAAACCAAGTCACCTGAGCGTGCAGAGCTGAAGCCATCCATCATCCCCTGTTTCCCAATGGTGTTTCTCCCACTTACAGCAAATGAGCGACGCCAAAACGCCGAGTAAAAGTGTGAAACGCCCCCTGCGAACTCCATATTTTAGGGGTTTTTTTCCTTTTCTTTTTTCCAGCGTCATATGCCAGGACGAGGGAACCAATCTGCAGGGCGTGTAGGGAATGTCCTCCCCCCCAGCGCTTCCGACGGGGCCACCAATAACCTCGGGTTCGCGAGTGATGCATCTGATTTCGCTTTCTCGTGATGCGAAAAGAGAAGAGAAAACTTATATCATCCTGGTATTGAGCGTGAAACGGCAACTCCGTCACAGGGCTGCTGCGACGTAGGTGCTGAATGTGCGATTGGAGGCCACTTTCTCTGCCTCTCACAAAGACTTCTTTGAAATGAGTCAAAGTGGACATGTTGTGGGGACTGGCTAAAGTAGCCGGTGTAAGTCGGAGGTTTTACTCGGATCCGGAGCCGACGGCTTCAGCGCCACTGTGGATTTTGCAACAAGGGGTTCATGAGTTCCACGGTGTGGAAGGAAATAGCAGTATCTTGCTTGTTTAAATCATGCGTCTGACCTTTCGCTGGTAATTTCAACACCCTTCGTCTTGCCTCGAGGCTATCCCCACTCGCCTCGAGGCTTCTAGAATCCTCGAGTATCCTCCTCGGCAACCCCAAACCCGGATCTGCACTGGGAACTTCTCTACCCTTGTCAAAAGGCAGCCTCCTCCGATCCCAACTATCCGGTGTCCACAGCATCTTGTGGGTCTCGTACCACCTCCTCACAGGCCGTGCTCCGAATCCCTCTTCACCTCCGTCAACTGGAGCACGAACGGCTTCAACAGGGATGGTCCGCCTGCGGATCTCGGACCTGCCCGTCTCTGGCCCCTGGCATTTCCGTGCATGGAGGCTCTCGCCGATCCGGGTCTCCGGTCTTGGCCGAGTGTGACTGTGAAGGAGGCGATGCCATCACGCGGCAATATAGCCGGTAGGTGAACACCAGGGGCTGGATATGTCAAGAGAAGCATTTTGATTGCCGTGGTTATCTTGCGCTCATCCACCAGGGCCCAGAACTTGTCAACAGCGTCGATGGCTTGACTTCCCTCTCCGTGTGAGTCCAGAATCAGCACAATCCGCGAAAACTCGTCAAGAACAGCCACAAGAAGCTGCAGCCAATCTTCTTCCGTACTACAAGACTCAAAGTCCGATTCAGTAAGATTGCTGTTCCCAAATGCGCCCTCGTTTTGGTCCAAGATCTGCTGAAGAAATGCCCGCCAAACATCTGTGGCCGTCATCTGTAGCGTTGAAGAGGATGCCAACGAGGAACCAATGTACCACGCCAAGGGCAACTTTGTCGATTTCACCAAGTCGATCATATCAAAAGCAAAGTCTCGTGAGGCATCGGTCGTAATCAGGGATCCCTGGAGTTCAACAAGCGCCGAGCCTGGCTGAGAGATCCAGTCACGGAGCTTTGTCGACGCCCATATGTCGTCCCACCCCGCGTTGCTCCGGACTCGTCGGCGGTTCCGCAATGCTATTCCACGACTCAGAGCTTTTTCGGAGTCAAACGGGATAGACTGCAAGTATTTTGACATTTCTGCGGGTATGAAAGGAATGTTCGGTAGTGTCAAGGGCTGCTTCGGTGGATTTGGAGGGACATCGATACCTGTGTTTGGTGTGAGTTGGCGTCAGTTCGTACACTGCCCTCCACCACAGAGACTTCCAATCGACAAAACTTACTCAGAATTGGTCCTGCCGGTTCAGTAACCTTCAAAAAGTTTTGTGCCATATTCTCGTTCCGTAGATTCAAAAACTCCAAACGGACATCGGCAACCATCGAGCTGATATATCTGGTCTCGGCTTGGTGTGCCACCGTCGCCTGCTGACGTATTCTCGCTGTTGTGTTTTGGATCTGGCGTACGACGTCTTCAAACTCAAGGGCCCACGGATCCTTGATCGCTGCCACGGCCTTCCTGAAGAAGCTGCTCCCCGCCTTATGGTACCATTTCAGAGCCCGGATGCAAAAGTCCACGACGTGAGTATATATGCTGGCCAGTGTTTGTTGAATGTTGGGGACAGGGTAGAGCTGGTTTGCCAGGAAGTCCAGCTCTGGAAGTGCATTGCTGATGGCAGCAAATGACTCGGTGACTTTGCTCGCCAGTTCCTGGTGGTTGAGTGTTGCCTTATGTGATCAGTTTGAAGTTACTGTAGTGCTCGTCTAGGTTATCTTACCGTGAAAAAAAACTTGATTGTTCCTGGTGAAACAACATGGCTTTCTCATATGCGAGTCTGATAACCTTACTCGAGTCGTCCCTGTCTTGTGAGTTTTGATAGAAGTAGTGTTGAGGTAAGCAAACAAGGACTTACACATCTTGCTGGCTTTCTGGTCTGAACCAGGCCGTGACGCCTTCGGATTTATCGGTAGCGGCAGTTTCAACCAAGGTTGCGACAGGTCTGGCTAGGACTACTCCCTGTGAGCTCGACATGCCGACTTTGGATCGCTCGAGTACGTCGAGATATGTTGAGGCTCAGGCGTGTTCAACCGTCGCTCCCACTTTGGCACATCTCCTTGCCAACCTAGCGTCTGCACGCCTTCCAACTTGCCACCTACGTTAGTATAAGCTTGAGGGTATGGCTAAGCGTTAGGTTCGACTCTCAATTTGACCAAATGTCATCTTAGCTCAGCCTCAAACCAGGCTGCGAGGAGGCGACACCGATCAGGCTCACTGCATGCACAGCTGCATCTACAGGGATCTAGTCTCAGCCACCAACCGCAAAGATACCCAACGCCCAAGAGGCCTCGAATGAGGCTGGGGGATTCTGAACCCCGCAAACTGCATTGATGAGCGCGCCTCGTGGGCGTGGGCGTGGGCGTGGGCGTGGGTGGACATAAGAGGCACAACCCCGCCTCGCTCGTACACAACCAGCTCTGCTCCGTCAGACTCGCGTGCTGCTCATTCACGTGTATCCCTTGTTCATCTTCGGGTCTGCCGGAAGCCACACACCCTTTGGCTGGAATACAGCTACCGCACATCACTCATCATGGAGAGAGACGATGACCCGTTTTTATTTGCGCCTCATCCGCCTCCGCCGCAAAGTGTACCGCAGAACAAAACAATCTCACAAGACCGTACGAAGAGCACTGAACATGTCTTCTCATGTATGTGCTATCTATATGGCATTTGAGTTAGTAATGCGCTTTAACACATTGAAAATCTAGCCGTGACAGTTGAATCAGCATCCCCGTTATCAAGGCTAACAACAGGACCAACACAATCAGAACAACGAGGACAGGAACCACTTTCAGTTAGTTTCAGTCACATGGCAATTAAGTTCGAGAAATCAACAACCTCAGCCTGCAGGACTCAGTTCAGGCAGCAGTTCTTCAGACAAAGGTCAACGGCTTGTGAGGCCACTCAATAACACACTACCACTCGGAAAGCCTTGGTTAACCTAATGATAGCAAAAGATGATCCGTCACCTAACCAGCATATCCCATCGACAGAACGTCTAGTAGAAGAACTACAACACAAGTTGCAAACTCTACCCGCACTGGGCCTAGTATCTTCTGAAGTTACGGATCATCTCAATGTTGACGATATCTCGGCTCCAAGTTGAGAACGACATGCTCAAAACAGAACTCAAAGTAGCGAAGGGGATTGAGCCCGAGTTGTGCTTGACCACAGGGAACAGGATTTTTCCATCGACCAATGATGTGAACCCTCCCGAGCTACCATTTTTCGAGAACATTCATGCTGTCGATCTCATAAAAATCCGGCGTACCGCTGGCCATGTTTCTTACTACCTAGATGCACCGCGTATATTCAAAGGGGATACCAGAAAAAGCCTACCGAGAGGTACAATCCAAGTTGAAGATGTGCACGAATATTTGGGGAGTCACGAGAACCTTTCATTTCTTGTGCTCGATCATTATGAACCAGATAAGTGGACGGTTGATGGAATCTTTGACAACGTGGGCAGCATTAACGGCTTGCTGAGCGCAGATGCAATCCCGTTGAAACCGGACCGGAGGGAAATTCATCTGGGCTTGAGTGCCAAAAATGCATTAAAATCCATCATCAGCGCCCATCCAAACCGTTTTTCCGGATTCAAAATGGTTGAGCGCGAGAGCAGGCTTGTATTTGAAGAACCCTTTCTCTTTTTCTATGTTCACAACAAAACCGTCGTAGAGCTACAGGACGCCAGTGGCCTGGACGAGGAGGCGACGCGATCGCTTAAGGTTTTGCTTGCTTGGATGGAAACCAACTCCAGAGAGGACTGGGACGAGGCAGACGCGTTATTTGCCCGAGGCAAGGTCAATTCGAAACACTACAGCAAGCTGTTCCGACCGGGCGAACTCGCTGTCTCGCCGAGCCATAACAAACAAACAGACACATTTACGGCGTTCAAGTTTGGCTGCTCTCCAATGTATCAGGGAATGGTGCCCGGTACTTACGAATTCGATGGCACGCTCACTTGGGTCCCTACGGTTATCCCAAGCTTCGATAAGAACTGTTCCAGAACCAGAATTGTCACTGAAGTAATATACGGAGAGAGGTCCAGCTCAGAGTTTGGGGGCGGATTGGTTAATATTTCAGATCTCGACCTCTATCCAATCCGCTTCGCCGAGGAAGAACTAGAAAGGAAGTCGATAGCTCGTGGCCATAAATTCTGGCGGCTCAGGGGAAAATGTCTCGTATGTTATGGCGAAGTTGATGGAGGTGATCGTTATCAGGTTTGTAGTGCCCAGTCGACTTTTGAACACCCACAGCTGATGACTCTAGGCGATGCAGGCCGAGCACCGATACATGATTGACTACACCATGTACAAACGCCTACATCGGGCCACAGAAGACATGCGCCTTTCCCGTGGTGTTCCTGATGATGAGTACGACGAGACATCCAGCGCATTCTTTGCCTGCTTGCCTCCAACGATTCTTGGCTTCAGCTTCTCAAAGAAATCATGGGGTGAGCAACTAGACCCGAGCGCTTTTAAATCAAGGAAGCTAATCCGACTCTTTCTGATAAGAGATCTTAGACGTGGACCGCATCACCGATGTGACGTGGAACAAGACTGCATTCGACCAGCTTGTTGCCCCAGACGAAACCAAAGAGTTGATCCAGGCCATGGTGACGGTACACGGCGATCGATCAAACGCAGCCCAGGACATCATCAGCGGCAAAGGCCAGGGACTTCTCATTCTACTTCACGGCGGTCCGGGAACGGGCAAAACATTGACGGCTGAGAGCATTGCAGAGGTGCAGGAAAGGCCACTTTACCGGGTGACATGTGGCGATATTGGTATTGAGCCCAAGGAAGTAGAACAGGTGACTCTCCTGAAGCGACACCAGTGGAATGAGTGGCTAACATGAGATAGTATCTGGGTGACGTCTTGGAGATTGGCAAGGCTTGGGGTTGCGGTATGTTTCTCACAATGGTATGAACGGACTTGCATTAACTTCTTTGGCCCACAGTGGTTCTACTGGACGAAGCCGACGTCTTCCTTGAGGAGCGATCTTTCACGGATCAAAAACGCAACGCAGTCATTTCAAGTACGTCTTCATAGCTCGTTCAGTAGTTTCAACCAACTAACTCGACAGTCTTCCTCCGCGTACTCGAATACTACGACAGGATCCTCATCCTCACCACCAACCGAGTCGACAGCTTCGACGAAGCCTTCAAGTCACGCATCCAACTGGCCCTCGCCTACCCGAGACTCAACGAAGAAGACCGGCTGAAGATCTGGCAAAACTTCATCCAGATGCTTCCACGGTCCGGACAACGCGTCGACATGGAAGACCTAAAGATGAACCTGAACAAGCTGGCGCTCGTGGAGATCAACGGCCGCCAGATCCGCAATGCCGTCACCATGGCGCGCCATCTGGCCAAGTTTCGCCATGAGATGCTACGGTACAAGCACATGCAAGACGCGCTTCGGTCGGTGCAGCGGTTTAATAAGTACCTGAGCGATGTCAAGGGTTTGAGTGACGATGAGCGGGCTAAGGCCGATAAGTTGCGGTTGGGGGACTAGTAAAATGTTATCAGGGTGTAGACGCTTCCGATGTGGTCTTTTGTTGAAGAGGAGCCGATTTGGTAAACACAGATTGGGTTATCACAACATATCACCGCGGGTTTTCATACCGCCATACTACTCAAGATCGTAGAGCGTACTGAGAGAATGCGAGGAGGTGCTGCTCACTGGCATCGAAGCAGGTCTAGTCAACCTAGGACCCAGGTCCTCAAAATCAGATCTGATACCCTAGATTTTGACATGCCTTTATCCTTAACCTACACGAACACAACCACTCAGCCCCAACTTCCATACTTCGAGATGCAAAGCATAGAGTGAAGCAACATAGCAAATTAGCTAGCATCACAGTTCTGGTGGAACTGCCACAGCGGCATGATCAAACAAGCACGCAGCATCCTGAACATCTCCATGGTACCCAAGCATCCATCAAAGCAACAAGGCACAGCTCGTCCCCTTTTGCATCCAGCCTCACCACACCAGAGGCGCACGCGACAAAAGGGGGCATCCGAACAACGCATCCGATTTGCAGATGGTGTGTTCCAAGCTGAGAGAGACTTCCCTCCATGGTCAGCATCAAAGCTGAAGTCGCAGTGTGGCACCGGAGGCCTTGGTCCTAACAAGCCACCACACTTTTGTGTTTGCCCTCGTAGACTCCGCGAGCACCACTCACTGCACAAGCCGCCATCTTCACTAATCCATCTGCATTCCACGCCGGCTGGACGGGAGGCAAACGTGAGACAGGACAAATAGCAGCTGATACGAACGGCGCCTCGTCTCGTCTGTCCACGCCGTCGATCCCGCAGCCGGAAGGAGGCAGGACCGTCTTCCGCGCCTCGTCTGCTTACCTTTACCTTACTTACTTACCGACGCCCCTCATCATTCCCTCCGCGATCCGCAACTCACGCCAGAGCTAAAGACTTGGGGCGGGCTTGGCAAGCAACCGCAGAGCAAACGGTGGTCACGCAGCAGCCGCCGCCAGAGAGTTCGAAGCCGGCGGAACGCAACGGCTGGGCCTTCTTCTGCGACTCGCGAGGGAGGGAAAGCCAACGCCGCTGGCCGCGGAAGCATGGCTCGTCGTTCCCCGTAGACGATAGCCCGGGCGACGCGCGCGGGACCGCGTAAAGTGCTTGCATCAAAAGACGGGATCCTCCAATCCCAATCATCACGCCCAGTTCACTGCTCACCCCTCGCTGCCCCGTGTCTCTGGGCGTTGGGACAGTGGCAGGCAGGCGTCCAATGTCCACCCCCCTTCCAAACAACGTCGATCCATCCGTCCACCCATTCATTCATTCATTCATTCCCTTCCCTTCCCCAACTCATCCTCCCGTCTGCTCACACCCAGGCGCCCGTCTCGCCCTCACCACCCATCCCATCCCACGGCCGGTCCCCACGCACCTTGCATTCCGGGTTTCTGAAGGGGGGGTGACCCAGTTAGTTGTGCCAGTGCCCGGTGCCCAAAGTCACCACCACACTCCACCGGCTGAGGAGCAGTTGGGGTGAGCAAGTGAGAAAGCGAATCGCAGGGGGGGGTCTAAAGCACCGTCGTGAAAGCGGCTTAGTGCGAGGAGTCCAGGCGGGCCAACCCAACGGATGGGCAAACAATATACACCAGTGGCACCGGCACGGCGGATACGGGGCGGAATGACAAGCTAACCTGCTGGGTTCCAGGAAAACAAAATACGACTTCGACACCCGCTCCTTTCTCTTCTCCTTCTCCTTGAGGAACTGGGCCGGCGTCTTGGATTGCGGCCAAGGAAGAAAAGGGGGCGTCACAGAACGAGCCTATCCGCGACCATCGCCAGGGATCCGGGGAGGGGCGTCGTCGCTCAGTCTCGTGTCGGGTAAGGGATTATGAAACCGTGACGGCCTATTTTGCCTCTGTCTCTGCAACCGTGGACAGCAAGCAGTCTTCTGGCCGACTTCCCTGGGCAGCTTTCTAGACCTAGACCAACACGCCAAGCTGCCTGCCAAACGTGATGCTGAGGCCTGGCTAGATGATACGGTACCCGAGCAAACGAGTCCCAAAGCCCTGCAGCGTCACGCCATTCCGCCATGGAGATTGAGCCTCGTCATCCAACGGCATCAGCGTCGCCCTCCATCCATGCAAATCCCCACCCGGGATGGCCTCACCCTCGCTCCCTCCCTCAGCCTCGACAGGACAAGCAGGACCACCACGGTGCCATGAACCTCTCGCCGATCCGGTTTGCTGTAGGCCGGCCCGCCTGTCCGACCCCGGGTGCGCCGTAAGCCTGGGCTCCGCCGGACAAACGCCTTCGGCCAGGACAAAGGACGGCGTAGGATCCAAGGCGTCACAGGCAGCCCGGAGCGTGGCCGCTGAGACTGACGTCGCACAGCAAGCTGCAGCATGCTAAACTTGGGTAGATCCTGATCCCGACTAGAGCTGTGGGCTTGGATGATCCAACGCCATGTATTGAAATCACTGCCGGCAAAAGAAGCAATCACCGCTACCTGGGTTGAGACAGCCTCAGAGCCTCTTGATTAGACCGTAAACCCACCAAGACCGCGACGACTTGCCTTCTCGCGTTTGTCTGACGGGCAGCCGTTGCTTACCGAGGCTGTCGGGGCCCATCAAACGTCCGGTGAGGTGCAAGAGTGTGGTCTTACAACAGATGCGAGGATCAAGTATCACAAGACATTGGACAAGTGTAGGGTGAGTATTGCCGGGCTTCCTCCTCCAGCCGTGAGCAAGCTGCATTTGTCGATGCGCCGCCTCACGCGTTCAGACCTCGGGCCGTGACTTCAGATTGTCCCGTACAACCAACATGAGGAGGTTCTGCACTCGCCGGCATGTCGCGCGTGCAGCCACTAATCGGCGCAGAGGGAAGGACGCCAAACACGCAAACGGAGGCTGTTCGACAGATGCCAACGAACTTGCGTCGCTCCCCACCGATGCGTTCGTATAAGTCCATGCCTGGGAAGCGTGCTCCGAAGGCCCCCAATGAAAGGAACTTCGTAAATCAGCGACGTTGGCAGTTGCAATGTCATCCATCCATCCATGCACACCGACACGGCGGCCGGGCGGCTTGGTTGCCAACACGCGGCCGCTCAGCAGGCGCATCGTTTCGCCACTACACCAAGCATTCTCACACAACTGCAGAGCTGCCTCGTCTCACCACAAGGCCTCGACGGGTGGCATTTCTTTGCTTTTGTTTCAACCGGGATGGAGGGCTGGCCGGGCGCCAAGGTGCGGTCGGGCTCAATAGGTCGACACCACCAAAATGAAGATACCTCAGCGCCATCTTTTCCTTGGAAGCGGATCGGAGGCGCGGGCTGACGAGTCTGAGCCCAGCCCAGACCCCGTCCGTTGAATGTGATTGTCCATTCTCCCGAGTCTTGGTCGTCTCCGCACGCCGGAAGCCGTACCAACCGGAAAGGGCACAGTCGGGGGATACATCGAGCCAGAATCGACAAGATATCTTGGTTGCCTGTGTCGGGTATTCGCACTGCGTCGGTTCCTTCCAAAGCCCAATCACTTGCTCACTCACTGGTAGTGGTGGTGGGGGCTGATGGGCAAGGGACAAGATGAGTCTTTGTCGCTCGCTCCACCGCTTGCTAAGTGCAGCCATGATTAGAGCAAAGTGCGACGACGCAGGTGGCGAGTTACATAGGTTTGGGGTTAAATTGCATCGTCCACGGTAAATCCGTCCACAGTGGAGGCCACCAGTGGACAAGCCTCTGCTCACAGCCTACTATGTACAGGTGCCGCGGACTAACAACTCACTCCCATGCCCATGTCCTGCCCTGGCTTTGACGCTGAGGCTTGAGGAAAAGCAGGCAGTTTTCGCAGGCTAGCAATATCGGGCAGGGGTGGCTACTGTCAGTCCGGTCGTGGAGACGTGGTACATGCTTTGGTCGCCACCAACGAAACGATAAGGCGATATCTGTCGTCCGCATGGGAGAACGCCCCGTAGCAGAAAGCAAATGCCACTGCATTGAAGTTTCAAAGGGATGAGAGATCTGTACCAAACCAGCAAGACACGACAGGGAAGTTGAAAAAGCGGTAACAGAGACTCTTTACGGATCCAGTATCCGAGAAACAGTGAGCTGCCCTGATAATCTCATCTCCTGCTTATTAGTCCTGAAATCCGATGAGCTCTAAATTTGGGAGGGGTCTGGGGTCGTTGCGGGGCAGACTGCAGGAATAGACATCATATTGATCGTCGAACCAAGCGCTGAATATCCGCTACGTCAGGGATCCTCGTCACCGTCATTACCACCCTTCGGTGACTACTGGAAGCAAGCATGTGCGAAGTTGAAGCTGTACACGGTAGATCCCGCAGCAACGCCGTGCTTCGTACGGTAGCAGCCCAAGGCAATGAATGTGGCTTGCTAAGAAATGGGCGAAAAAAGAGTTCCCGAGTGGATCAAACCTCAGGTATGTTCTCGGATCAACTCATCTGTGGAAGGCGACAAATCGGATCGAGGGCGCTTCTGAGCCCGTTGCTGGGTGAGAACGAGCCGCTCGCAACAAGCGCTCTCCGGCTGAGACTGATTTCCCCAGGTTGCTGCTGCGCAACGACCTGCGTAGTCCTTCGTGTGTTTTGTAGTTCGTACCAAGTTCCAGGGAAACGATGGGTTTGGAGAGCCGTTCTGTCCTGAACGCCCGTCGTACTGAAGCTGCTGGGGTGTTACGCGGGCACAACAATCAAGGTGCAGTAAAATAGATGTCGGCCCCAGCGCTTGTTGCAATTGAAGTCCCGCTGTTGGGATCAACGAATAGCGGTGGCTGGCCGGCGTTGGCCTGACACAACAAGCGGACAGGACCGAATGTGGGTGGTGAGATATGAGGATGGGCCAGGTTCCGGGCCGGCTTGGAGGGACAAATTGGAAGTCGGCATGGCATGGGCCGCATCTGACGGGTTGACCATCTTGAATGGAGACGCAACACAAGGCCTTCTCCATCCAGAGCACGGGCAGTTGTCAGTTGTTTAGTGACTTTCAAGCCAGTTTGGTCCGTAACCACTGGTCAAGTGACAGCACACAGCTTGTTAGGCGGTTGGATCGTCTGGGGTGTCGTGGCTAGGATTGTGGTCATTAGACCGACAGTCGACACGCTGACATCTATGAAGGAGTGTGGCATCGCCGGAAAGCATGGGAAGCCCGAGCATCCTGAAGGACGAAGTACACTGAAGCGGGTGCAAAACAAGACATCCTGAAGACTGACATCGTCGATGCCAATTGGAGCCGAGAGGTCACAGACCCGCTGATCTTTTGGGGCATGCGTAGCGGTATGTACGAATACACACACGGGCACACACGACCACAACCGTGCTGGCTGTGGCGGCGGGATATGGCTCTTGAGTGCTGCCTCCACTACATGGGGGCGGAGGAGGGTGAAAGGCCAATCATGAGGCACTTGAGAAGTGAGCATCTGTCGTCGTGTCAAACTGCTTTGAGTGCGCTTGCTCAAGGGCGGAACATGTGTACGAAGTACCACGTACTCCGTTCTGTAGGGGGTCTGGTGCATGTGCAGGAGGGTGGACGTCGTAACGAGAAAGCCTCATCGGGTGGAATATTCCACCATAATAGTGTAATGCGACTGCATGTACCTCCCTGTCCAGGGCATACATCCAAGGTTAAATCATCTATCAGCAGGCATCAGCAGGGAAAATTGTATCTTGGTCAAATGACGGTTCGGCTTGTAGTGAATTGAGAATCTCGGCCGTGCTTGAAAGAAACCGAGTCTCCCGGTGATTGTATTATGGGTATGTGCTTTGTCCCGGCTTTGGTTGTGACTTTTTTGCGTCTCGGACGCCCCATCATGACCAGGGATGCATTTGGTGCGCTACCGACCTGGGGAGGGTGACTGGAGGGATGGTCTGTCCCGTGTACAACTGTTTAACGCTTCTAGCTCTGTCGGAGAGGCAAACGAAGCAACGGACGGAGCCACACCATGTAGACCCCCTGCTATTGTGTAATCCACCGATATGAGCGGATGCAAACTTGAGGCAAATCTCGTGAAGACGGCCAACATGGCTGGGGGTTGAAAATCCCATGGTTCGGCACAAGCTGCTGAGTTTCGTGCTCATGGTGTCACTCAGCATCAACCACCATCGGGCATGCAACGCCTGAGATCAAACTTTGTCGGCCGGGCCCCAGGGGGGCTTGATGCGTGGGTGTCCCAGCTGCTATCACGTAGTAAGCATCGGGCTAGGGATTGAAGAATCAAGACAGGCCGATGAGACGGCGTCACGCCCGGACGAGGATGCCGGCGTTTGTGGGACGCTTGGAGCGTCCGTGTCAGGCAAGCGATTTCGACTCTGCCTTTGGCTGCCCAGCGTGACAAGGTTACTGAAGGGCAGCAGATGGGATGGAGCGGGGAGCCACCATGATTGGTCCAGAGGCGGGTCGGGTGCAAGCTTTTGGCAATAGTCTTTGTCGGGCTGGGCGGCCAGGCCACAGTCAGAGACGGAGTCCACGGAGGCGGAGACATGGGCCTTGTCTCCACAACAAGGCGACAAAGGATCAGAGGTGAGATAGGACCTTGCGCAACGAAGCCGTGGCTTTGGGAGGGTAATCCAAGCGCCGTCGTGCAGGCCTAGGGTCGGTCTCGTTTGTCAGCACCATTCGAGACCTTTGCTGTGTCTTTGATGTTAGCATTGGGCAGCGCATGCGGTCCATTTCGTGTGCGAGGCCCCAGTCAGTTGCTGAGTCTAAACATGCTCCCCCTTCCGAAACCCCACCCCCAGCATGGCTGGGATGTCATCGGGCGGAGCGGACGTCGCGGTTGTAGCGGAGCGACAATAGCCAGCAGTCCCGACGCCGGATTCCAAGGCAAGGCAAGTCGTTGGGGGTATGGTTTAGCAAAGAGGCACGCAGACGGCGACGAGAGAAACCGGAGGAAGTACCAAGAACGCGGGTGTTGCCTGGTCTGGGTGTGTATGAGTAGGCTGCGGGCTGGCATGGATGATGATGCATGTGGGTGTGATGTGAGGATTCATTGCGCGGTATCCAGACCGACAAGGCGAGTCCTGATTATGATGTCGAGACTGGCCTAGGTCAAGATCTGAGGAAGCCTAGGGAGGACCAGTAGGCCGGCTGGAGCTGGTTGGCTCGCAGGTTGAGTGATTCATGGCATGGATATGGGCCATGGGCTTAAGCCATCCATGGGTATGGGCGTGATAATGGACAAGCTGGCAGCTTTGGCTGAGCAGACTCCCAGCCGATGGGCGAGGCGTGCGTGCGTGCGTGCGAGCGAACAGACTACATATTCGTACATCGAGATAGCATGCGAGAGTGTGGCCAACCTATGGCAGAGGTGGTCGGTCTGCCTGGAGCGAGAGTCGAGGCCGGGCCATCGAGGAATGAATAGCAGCTGCGACTCTTGCAGTGGCCGACCCTTCATGGTCCATGGTCCATGGTCCATGCGTAAGTATGCGCCCTCGTCCCGTCCCCTCCAACTCTAGTCTCTCCCCTCCTTTCTCAGGACCCGACAGCGCCGGGGGCCGACGTCAGTCAAGTGGTTGTCGTCGAAGCATTCGTAATACAGCGGATTTTGGGGGAACTGTAAAGCCGAGAGAAGTGGACCCGGTCTCGTGAGGTTTGAGGGCGGGGCACGATGATTGACGACTCGGTGGTGGGTGGAAGGATCCATGAATGGGTGGAGGTGGGATGAGCACCGTGGTGGAGGTTAGGCCGGCGTACGGAGGTACGTGGGGAGAATGGAAGGTTGGAGGATGCGCGGAGGATGGAGGTGGACGGATGCGGGATTTGCAATGCTAGGGCCTCAGGGCATGAAGTTAGTTTCCGTGGCGGCATTGCAGTAGGCCAGACGCTGGAGGCTCAGGCGACCACTGCCCGGAACGCTTGGGAAACACCACTCTGCACGACTGACGACTGGGCTGCGAGAGAAAAAGCACCCCCGCCAATACGGGCCCGGTGCAAGTGCGATGCAAGTGCTGCGAGAGTGCATTACCCCCGAAGCACCAAACCTTGCAAGTGTAAGTGCGTTGGTGTGCAGGCAAGAGGCACTACCAGCCCGTGCAAATCGAAAAAATACAGCCAGGGACAGCCCGGACAAAGCCCCTCCCTTCCATCCTTTGTTTTCTCCTTTTGTTCCCTCCTCCAAGCAAAGATTCTGCTACATGTGTTGACAATACGTAGTACAACAGAGCAGCTGACTGTGCTTGTTGGTGAGAATGAACCTAGGCAAGCAGGCTGGAGGCTGGGGGTATGGCGCGGCCATGGGCATGGATGGCATGGACGGCATGGACACCGACGCCTGGCGCCTCCTTTTGGCGGGTGGTGGCTCGTACTTGGCACAACAGCGCATCCGTTCTTTTCATTCTTGATGGTACGAAGTACATGTGAGTGCTTCGTGAGGCTAGGACTACGAAGTACCTCCATGGCTCTCTACTAGTGGACTCCATGAGCTGGACCGCCCTGACGCCCCAGACTCACTGGACTGGTCAACCATGGATTGATGTCTCACTCTCGTCTCGTCCGCCAGCGTTCTACAGAGAGTCAGCGATAGGTAGATGGGGTGGCTCTTTCCCCCCCAAATTGGCCCAATACGAGTCTCGTGGTTTCGGTACGCACCTGCCTCCCTCGTTGCGTCCTTGACTCCTTCCGATACTGGCTGGCATTGGTTGGCTGGATTGAGTTGGTGCTACCTTCCCTTGATAACAACCCCTTCAAAACGCACCTGTGGATGGCCGTGTTCACCTGCAACATCTACTACCGGCCGAGGTCGCTTTGTAATTTGCAGTGCTCTGGTTATCCCTCCTGCCTCCTGTTCAACGCCCGCCATCAAGTCGTTCACACAATATCTATCCCTGTCGGTCCTCGGGAGACCCAGACGACGCTTTTGCCCAAGTCGATATTCTATCCACTTCCAAGGGACCCTCCCGCTCCTCTCCCGCAAATGTGGTTGGCTGGCGAGACCAACGACAGCCGTTTCATTCATTCACTCGAGCTGTTCCGGGCTGTCAACGGTATCCCCAGTCTATGCCAGGACCCCTCCAGCGCCAAAATGCCTCTACCATCTCCGAACGTCGCCAATACACCACCCTATTTCCAATCATATTGTTCATCGCCACGACATTTACCTCCGAGAACAGGCGGCGGCGGCGGCATAGTTTACGAGGCCACGACACGGGATGCACCATAGGATTCCCTGACGTACTACGCACAGAGAGCTATGTGTCTATTGGACTTACCCTCCACATGGCACGCCACGCCATCAGAGACCCAGTAAAGGCTGCTCCATCCCTCCTACCTTCTCCTTAGCCCCTCCTCTACTCCCTCAGTCGGAAACACGAGTTGAACAGAGACGAGACAGTCATTTCCTCTTGGTGTCGATGCATTGGACACCCGCTCGGCACAAGAAAAGATGACACCGGGCAGGCAGGACGGCACGCCAAGGGCCGCGGAGTCGGTGCCATCATCTCCAAGGTAACTTATGCCGTCGTACGAAGCCCGCTCGGCAACTAACTGCAATGGATGCAGTCCGCATTCTCTATCTACTGTCGACTTCAATGAGACGTGTGGATTGCGTTAAAAACAGTGGGTTCAATCAAGGGTGCACCACACGGCACGGCACCGAAAGGCTTGCTACTTCGAATGTCTTGCCCGGCCTACGTTCTGTGCGAAGTACCATGTCGATTCATTAGCAGGTCGCTGCTTTGTCCTTTGTCCCTCCACCAGGGTTCAAATTTGTCCCCTAGTGCGTGCGTGAGTGCCTGTGTGTGAGTGCCTGTGTAATCCGTCTGGTAGGCACCCAGCATGAAAACCAGAATGCAGCGGCCATGTCCCAGCAGCTAGGCTCTTCGCATCTATTCGTACGAATCCAAATGATACTTTGACGATGCGCCCGCCTGAAGGGCCTGCCGCGCCGGTCCGGATAGCACAGCGCCGCCAGGTCTCGGCGGAACCTGGTTCAACAAGGGGGACACCCGACTCCGAGGACAGGATGTGCAGGCTTCGGAGCTGCCTCTTCCAAAAGACAACAAGAAACCATGTGTCGATTCCCAGTGGCCGCGCCTCGACGGACTGACGAGCCTGGCTGACGCTGGCGGAGAACAGACATGACGGACTGGGACTGGTGGTCTGCGACTGGCTGGGCCTGGGCTTGGTTTCTGGATCACCGCCCAGCCAGCGTCATGGAGGGCTTCGAGGCATGTACGACGTGCAGCGCAGGGGTTTTCAGGCTGACGAAGGAGCCGGACGGTGGCTTTGATTGACGCTGGTCTAGCGGCGACTACAGCCCGCTTCATCTGCAGCGGCACCAGCAAGATACCGTGACTTCGCCAGGGAGAGAGGGGTTCCCATGCCGCACATGCATTCAGCAACCAGTCCGATCAGTTTGGAACCCAACCCAGGTTCTTGTACCCAAGCTCCGTCCCGTACACTTACACATGCGAAAGTACCATGGCGCTTGTTGCTCGTCACCTACAGACATTTCCCATTCAAGACAGGGGCCACGTACAAACTACGCGGCACAGGATTGCGAGGATGCGGGCTTGAACAGTATTCGTATACCGGAAACACGAATGATGATGACCCGAACGAGCGAGGGCCGTATTTCCCAAGCGGCCACCGGATTCTCTCGAAAGTCAAGCTGAACCAAGTCAAGTCAAGGGTGTTCATCCCAGTTCGCCCGTGCAGCTGTGGGGGGAATGGCACCGGGGCATTGATTGATGCTCTGTCCTGCCCTCTACACTACGCTGGGGCGTGGTCACTCCCCAGTCCTCACACAGAATCCTCGGACGGTACGGTGCCTTGACCGGGAATAGCTCCGTCCCAGCATCAGCTAGCGAAAAGAGCCCACTCAGTGAGCCAGCCAGCACAATTTTGGCAGTATCGAAGCCGGCATTCATTCATTGTGGTCGCCGCAATGGATCTTTAGCGCAGACCAGGGTCGAGGCCAAGGCAGCCCCCAAACTCACGATTAGACGGCAATAAGGGGAAATCACGATGAAGACGACGGAGACGACGAAGACAACATGGCTTCTTTAGACGACACATGGCGGGTGCGCATCTACGGGCAGTCCGTTTAGGTTTCTGTGGTTCAATTAGTTCCTCCAACTCTGGGCCGGTTGGTGCTGTACAGGACGCACGCAACCCGGCCTCAGCAAGCCAACAAAGCCATCAACCCACGTTCCTGAAGAGGTATAAGCGAGGAATTACTGCGGGGCGTATGGCGACGACGGCGAGCTTGCTGGGGCCATGTTGCCAGGCATGCGGTTTGCCAGTCAAGCCAGGTACCGCCGCCCGAAAAGGTACCAGCCAACCAGCCCACCCTTGTTGATGGTGGAAACGGGACTCAACTCAGGGTCTTGACTCTTGACTCTTGACAATGACGACGGTCGGACGAGAAAGTGGATACGGGGGAGGGCGAACTTGAACTTGTAAAAGTCTGGCCTGGGGCTGCTGAGAGGCACGGCGGTGCTGGCTTTCTGTGAGTAACAATGCCCCCTCAAATCACCTAATTACAGTGACATTTTGATTGACGGTGAGAGGACACCTGTATGAAAGAGGAGTGAGAGCAGGCACCGATCCCGAACTGAACAGGTTCAGCATGAAAAGTACCTACCTAGGATACAGCATGCACCGCACACATTCGTAAACGGGTGTGCTTCAGAGAGGACTCCAGAGCGGGTTGCAGGGGGTGTGGGGCGAACGGCAAGGCTCGAGTACACTCCAGGGGGACACTGAAGGACAGCGCCGAAAGGGCAATTTTTGCTGGTGCTGGTGCTGGCGTTGGCCCCAGCGAGCCAGGGAGAGGGCGGCTTGGATGGAGGCGATGGAACCGCCCCCCCCTTTCGCGAGGTCTGGAGACGCCATGGAAACGCCCTGACGAGACGGGAGCCGTGAATGAGTGAGCGCGCGCGTAGAAAAGGACGGGTGGATAAGGGGCGGGGGGTGTGATGCAAGCCCATGGGGGGTGCGATTGGTATGTGACTTGGATCCATGGATGGACTCGTTTCCTCGCTCCGAGTGTCAGCTGGAGGACGCCACGACAGGCCCTGGCTCCAGTGGAGGGAAGGGTTCTAGCAGAGGGTTCCAGCGGACAGTTCCAGCGGGCTGGCGGGCTGGCGGGCTGGCGGGCTGGCGGGCGGCCTGGGTCGACAGGGTTAGGTCCAAAGGGTTCGGGATCCAGTTAGCGGAAGTGCAAGTGGAGGTACGGCAGAGTGGGTAGTGTACAAGAGCGGCATGGGCTGGCTACCTGCACCTCTGGGCGCGGAGCTGGCTACCTGGTTGTACCTGGGCAACGGGCAGTAGGTAGCGGGTACCTCGGCGGCGTCTGCACCCGGGGGACAAGGGACAAGGGGCGTAGGGGAGTGCCTTAGGGGAGTGATGGGGGGCTGCGGTGGGTGGGTGTAATGTCTGAGAGAGGAAGCGACACTCCGCCAACGGCATGAGTGAGTCTCCAGAACGACCATCAAGCTACGCACGCAACCACCAGGCATGGACTGACTTGCGGCTGCGATTCCATTTTCTTGTTTTCTTTTCTCTTCTTGTCTCTCCTCTTCCCTCCGGTTCATTCTCCTTCTCCATCTTCCTCACCTGCCTCGACACACCCTCGCCATCTGCCCCAATTGACAGCCCAACCCGACGCCGTGAATCGCAGTTCCTCGGCCGCTGTCCCGACTCTGCGATACCTTCAAGTCACTCCGACGCCCCGACCAACCTTCCAAATTCGACGTCCGAACGAAACGCCTCGCCTGCAGTTGTTCTGCCTCGTCTCCCGCTGGCCAGCCATGGCCCTGGTTCCGTTTTGGGGTCTCTGAGCAAACGTCGCATTCAACAACTGTTGCCAGGTCCAAACGGGCAGGCAGCTGTCAACGGTGCACAGCAACAACACAACAAAACCCACCCACTTAGACGAACGCAAAGCAACAATTGCTCAACCGCCCGTCTTGACTTTGGACTCACCTCTCCGCTACGCTGCTCTACATAAATCTCCCCAATTCACCAATACCCCCACCTTCTTAACCTCGACATCAACCTGCAAGTCGACCTTACTCTCCTGCCACGGCCTTCTGCCAAAGACCAAATTCACCACTCATGTCTTTTGTGTCTTCCGGTATCCCTCCCTCGACCTCCTTCTTCCCCCTCTCGCCCATCTACAGCGTCGATTCTCGAAGAGCAGCCCTGCCACCCTCGCGCATCGATTTGCCAAAGCTCCCCCCTCTCACCCACGGCATTGCCTTCCTGGGGAGCGGGTTGAGAACTCCGCCGGTCGACGAGATGAGCACCGCCTTTCAACCCGCGCTGGCCTCATACGACAGTCATGCCATGCACAGCTACCCGGCCGCGGCGCCCCAAGCTGCTCGCTCGAAGATGGCGGCCATGAACGACTCGAGAAACGCCCAGTACTATCAATACCCCGTCCAGCAGCAGCCTCAGCAATCGCAGCAACTCCAGCCCCTCGCTGTTCCGCAGGTCTTCCAAGCTCCCTCGATTGTCCAGCCCAGCGTAAGCTCGGTTTCCTCGGTAACGCAGCCTCAGTCCGGCCTCGTTTCTCGACAAACGACCAACCCCTCGTCTCCTAGTTCGGGAACCATTACAAGCTCGCAAAGGGAGGGATCTACCTCGCGGAGAGGCTCCGAGACTTTGATCTACCACAGCCTGCAAATTCCCAAATGCATCAGCCCCGCTGGTGGGAATCTGGCCGACTTTGCGGCTCAGGTAAGTTTCTCAATCTCGGTAACCACACGCAGCCAGCTTACTTTGTAAAGATGACATGCCTTTTCTGGTTTGAGTCTGTCGATGAACTCAAGCAGGCCGAGTCTATTCGGTCCAGGCCATCCAACGCCCCGATTCCCCGATTACCAGTCCTGGCAAAGCCTTACGATCAATTCCGAAAATGGGTCTACAACGTCCTGGCCACGACTCAGGTAACGCAGAATGTTATTCTTCTGGCGTTGCTCTTCATCTACCGCTTGAAGATGTCAACCCCACAAATCAAGGGTCGTGCCGGCAGTGAATTTCGCCTTCTAACTGTGGCCCTTATGCTGGGAAACAAGTGTAAGTAGTGGCATGTCGACATGTTACCGGGGACGCGGTGCTAATTCGACCTGCAGTTCTGGATGACAACACTTACACGAACAAGACGTGGGCCGAGGTATCGTCCTTTAACGTGCAGGAGATTCATGTTATGGAGGTGGAGTTTCTGAGCAACATGCGATACAACCTGGTGGCAACCAAGGACCAGTGGGAGGAGTGGTTGGACAAACTGGCCTGCTTCCACGAGTACTACGAGCGTGCCCTCAGACTCCCTACAGAATCGGTCCACTCCCCTATATCGTCACCCACCGGCACGATGCACCCCATCGTCAACCTCCCCATCAACCTCCCCATCACGCCTACCATCACGTCCAACTTCTCTCCGAGCTCGAGCCACTCGCAGAACTGGAATGCCTACCAAACCAACACCGTCTCGCCCTTGGCCACGAAGCCCACTGTCCAGTTCCCCATCACGCGAAAGCGAAGTCCTGAGGGCGACGCTATTGACCACCCCGCCAAACGTCCTGCGCCATCCCGCGCGCCCCCGGTCAACGTCGTCCCCATGAGATCCAACACTGCCATTGAACAGTCGAGACTGCCGGTGCCTCACCTCACTCTGGTTACAGAACAGTCTCAGCCCGTTCAGACGGCCTTCACCAACGGCAACGGGTACACCCAGGCTTCGCAGCAGGTGCCCACGCCTCAGGGTCACGCCTCGCTTCCGCCTCTTCAACCAGGTGTCCGTGCCATGTCGACCGTCTACCAGCCGACACCTACTACCTTGGTTCAGCAACCTCCCCTCCCGGTAACGACAGCAACTTTGGGACCAGTCGGCTATGCTACTCACGCTCCAGTCAACTTCAACACTCCTAGCAAGCACCACAGCCCGGCAAACATCAACCACTTCAACTCGTCACCCCTGACCGAGCACTATGGCCAAGCGTCCACAGCGCCCGCGCCCATGGCACACACACCCATCTCTAACTCGCCGAGCGTTTACCTCCAGCAGCGACCCAGCCCATACAAGCCTGTTCGTCATGTCAACACGCTGTTGTACCCGCCTCCCTCGGCGTCTCTGGACCAGTATCACCTCTCCGTGCCGGTGCCACCAACGCAGATGCACTACCAGCCACTGGGTCGACGAAACGATCTCCGTACTGGCATCGTACCCGAGTTCATCGTCTACAACCGTGGTCAGCAACAGCACCAACAACATCTGAACCAGCCGCAGCACCCGAACCAGCCGCATCACCCAAACCAACAACACCATTCGGGCCAGCAACTTCACCAGCAGCTGCCTTTACAGCTCATCCCTCAGGGACGATATCCGTCCTAGGAGTGGCGGGAATTTCCCCAACCTGGGTGGCAACCAAAGTTGTAGTATCCCCCATCTCGTTTTTTAGAGGTCACACCCGACCCCATAGACGCTCCTCTGGAGGTCTGGATCTTTCAGTTTTCCGTTGTTTTTGTTTTAGATTTTTGCATCACATTGCATGGCATGAGGCGTTGGGTCAGGAATAGGACTTGGCCATATTTGACAGGCTCGACCCGGCCAACCAGGACATGGATGGAAACCGGGCGAGGATCACGGATGCATTTGAATTGGAGTTTTGCTTTTATCTGTCTTGAAGAAGGCATTCACTGGCCTTGCGGTGTCGAGAGGGAAAATCGCGAGGTGCGCTTGAGCATCTCAGTATGAAACCACTTAACTGCCCATACGGCAAGGGGTAGGAGCAAATAGGGTGCATCCGCGTACTACTTGGCGGCTCTTGATAGCCGGTAGATAGACGCAATAGTCAGCAATGGCTTTGTATAGAAACAGTTCAGACAAGGAGACGGACGAGTCAATTGATTCATGCTACCCACGGGCAGCAATCAGTGGCCGCACTTATTGTTCCATGGCTTTTGTTTCGTGTAATTATCTTGTGATGTGTTGGTGACGTAAGAAGTTTGGTGTATCGTCGGACCAATTCAAGGGTGAAGCGACCAGGCCCCTTGTCGACAAACAAAGGCTCATGAACACTCTAGGTTAGGTGACGGCAGTGACGGAAAGGAAACATCGGGAGGTTATCAAGGCATACTTTGTTAATTCTTATTACTCTACGTAGCAGAAAGACAGCTGTGGTTTTCTTGGCCTAGGTATATGCAAGTTTACTTGGAATGCAATGCCTTGGCAAGGAAATGAGCCATGCGGTGGGGTGACGGAACACCAAACAAACAAACGGGTGAATTCCCAACGTGGCCTCGAACGAATCAAACAATAGCCACGGCAGCGCGAGTACAACGCAACACAATTGTACTCAGACAATGCGTTCAGCTCACACGAGGACCTACACGCATAAGCGCGAGTGACTTAAACGAGCACAGGTACAGAGGCCTCGAAGCTTTGTTCATCTGGATTGATGATGCCCACTGGCGGGTTGTTCGTTCCACACGCAGCATTAGTGGTCGGCCAGAGGCACGCTATGCCCTTTTCTCTCCACGGCAACCGGTTTGGGGCCCAACGCAGGCCAATCACGGGACGCCGCCTGCCCACTGGCCACTTGCCCGCTGCCACCGCCCCAGGCGACGGCACAGCAACCAGATCCTGTTCCCTCTCCTCTCCCGCCCCGACAAGACAGAGCGAGAAGAGAGAGAGCGAGAGTAGCGCCCGTTTGAGAGACCGAGGGACTGATGATTCACACTCGCTTTTATTTCCCCATCTGCATGAGCTTTCAACTTCGTCGTCCGCCGTCGCGTCGCCCTTTTCGATCCCTCGCTCCACCACCGTCTCTCGCCCTTGCTTCTCGCCGTCCCTCGCTTTAGCCGCCGTTTCCCTCCCGCAAAGAAAAGGGGGTGCGTGTTCTCGACGATCCAAACCAAAACGCCCGACCGAACGAACGACGAGGGAATCTACGCTTCCGCATCTGCCGGATCAATCACTCCTCGTGTGCTCTCGTCTCCCTCGACTGGTTATTCGAGCCTCCCTTGGCTGTGGTGGTGACTTGTCGACTGCGCGAGGTTCGACCCTTGAAGCCTTCTTCAGCCCTGTGCGAGCCATACGCGCGTTCGGCGACCCGGACTTCTCGTCTCGACCCAAACCCGGCCTGATCGGACGACCCGCTCGTTTGTGTTCTTCTCTTCGGATCTCGACGACTACTTCGACTACTTCGACTACCGCTTGTAATTCGACTCGGTCGCCCGTTCTTCCTCGACCGACCGACCCTTCCCGACTCTCTTGACGTGGCGACTGTTGGCCCTCGACCGCCTCACCATCGCCCATCATGTCGGGCTTCGGCGACTTCACCTCCATCTGTGAGACGGCGCCTCTGCCGCTATGCGCCTCCATCGGTCCTGTTCTCAGCTCCAACGGTCGCGTGGGCATTGAGCCCGACTGCTACGCCCGCAACATCGAACTCGCCAACACCATCATCTTCGAGGGCGCCGCGTCCGCCATGCACATTGTCGCCCTCGTCATGACCGTCGTCATGATCCTCCACGTCCGCTCCAAGTTCACCGCCGTCGGCCGCAAGGAGATCCTCAGCTTCTTCTACCTCTACATGCTCCTCACCTGCATGTCCCTCATCGTCGATGCCGGCGTCGCGCCCCCCGGTAGCGATCCCTATCCGTACTTTGTCAGCATCCAGAATGGCTTCAGCAGCGCCGTCGTCACCTGTCTGCTCATCAACGGCTTCGTGGGGTTCCAGCTGTATGAGGATGGTACGCCCCTGTCTGTCTGGATGATGCGCATCAGTTCGCTCGTCGCCTTTGCCATCAGCTTCCTAGTCTCGCTCGCCACCTTCCGCGGCTGGGCTGGGCTGGGCCCCACCAACACTGTTGGCCTGTTCGTTGTCTTGTACCTTCTGAATGCGATCCAACTGTTTGTGTACGTTGCTATGCAGATTCTGCTGGTCACGAGGACGCTGCACGACCGCTGGCCCCTTGGAGACATTGCCTTTGGCATCTTCTTCTTCGTTGCCGGTCAGGTGCTCCTGTATGCTTTCAGCAGCAAGATCTGCGTGGCTATCAGCCACTACCTCGATGGGTTGTTTTTGGCGACTGTCTGCAACCTTTTGAGTGTCATGATGGTCTACAAGGTATGTTCCGCCTGTTCCCGTGCCCCATGCTGGAGAGCTTGTGTCTGGAAAGATGTAACTGACATAATCCGCAGTACTGGGATTCCATCACCAAGGAGGATCTCGAGTTCTCCGTCGGCACGAGAATGAACAACTGGGAGGTCAAGGAATTGCTCCCCGAGGACGAGCGAAGAGCTACCGTCTTCTCCGAGGATCCTTATGGCCACTCAAGCGCTTACGACCTACCCTACTCACCTGGCACGGCACGTTACTCAACCAAGTACTAAGGCACTCACTAGTTTGGGGGACAGGATTTCACGCCTTTGACGAGACCGGTTGCACATCTTTTCCTTTTATTTTATACCTTCTGCGGACGCCTGACCTCGTCCGAGAACCACGGCAGGGGGGACTATGCGCATTGTGCACCGAACATATTATTTTCGCTTCCGGGATTGCTTGACATTGCGTGGCGTTTGAAAGGATCATACCGAGAGTTAGGGAACGCGGAACTGGGCAAGGCAAAAGAGACAAGGCCATGCATGGTGCAGGACCAGGACCAGGACCAGGACCGGGACCAAGGAGGCATGAAGCAGAAGGCGGGCCGGTAATAGCTGGGGGGGGGNGGGGGGGGGGGGGGGCGTAGTAATGGTGGAGACCGACACAAGCGAGCAGTAGAGATTACCGACGCGCACATATATACATTGCATGTAGTATATAAAAAGGCTATATACGTATACTTCGGGCAAAGTCTCATAGTACTCGTGGCAAAGTCAAGCTTTCAGGAGTCCTGTCAGCGACATAGTTGGGCGAGCTACTGTGGCTGAAATTGTGCGCGTGACGGTGCCGGATGCAGCTAATGGTATCGAGCACATGCAATAGCCCAACCTAATCACACAACCCAGCGAGTGGCTCAACCAACTAGAACGCTGTGCGGCGGGTTCCGATGGTGTGGTTTGCGCGGATAGGGTAAGCAAACGGGGGGNGGGGGGGGGGGGGGGGGGGGGCTTGTGTTTTTCTTTTTTCTTCTCTCTTGCTGGTGAGCGGGCGCGTCTCGAAGTCTAGGAAGCGACGCGACCTGGGCAGGTATGCATCTTGTGGTTCGCCAAGGCTAATGAAGGGCTTCTCAGCCTCGGTGGGCGAGTTGGTTAAGATAGGGTAAGGTGAATGCCTATCCTAGGCGAAAGGGGGTCGGGAGGATTGGCTGTCTGTGGACGGATATACGAGATACAAGGGAAGGTTAGTAAGGTGCGGAAGCGGTGCACTGTGTGAGGCACATACGAATAGTACCTCTCTGTTGGTCGGCGTCCTTTTTTTTTTTTGGTCGCCCTTGGAGTACCTTTCTCACTTACACCTTAGTTTCCGCTTGTTTCATTCGCCAGGGTTCGAGCGAGGCGGACTATCGTTGCTACAGACCCTTGCCGGCGATGGCTGTTCCAGGTGGGGCGCCACTTGGACAAGGGGGGGAGGGTGGGACTTACATTACTAGGTACGTGTGTGTATGTATGTATGTACATGGCCTATTCGTGCTTGGTGCATGCGTCTTAATCAGTCTGCGGCTGAGAAAAAGAGCCCAACAGAGTCGCCATTTTGCTCAACGGGGTCGGGTCACTGATTTGCCATTGCATTGCAGTCCTTGGCGGGTGGGTTGACGCGCCGAGGACCCGAGCACAGCCGAGGAGCGAAGCAAATGCACATGGACGACGAGCAATGTTCGCCGGTTTTTGGAGCTGTCAGTGTCAGTGTCAGTCAAATGCTCGGCCGTCATGCAAGCCAGTGCTGATTCGCAGCAAACAAGCGACGCGCCGGAACCTTGCCGAGCTGGGTAGGGAAAACCGGACAGTCGTCCCCCTTCTCTCCGTTCCCGTCACCGTCCCCGAGGGCTGGCTGGGTTGGGTCAGCGCAGCGTGTCATCAGCGTGTCCATGCTAACAGGCAGGCATAATACTCACATACCGCGCATCGTATTCACCGGCGTGGACCACTCTCCTTTACGGTGTGGCCTCAATCCGGATTGGGTAATCCGATCAGGACGCAGAAAAAGAACTAAGAAAGGTGGTGTCACGGGTGAAGAGAAATTCACTAATCACTAACCGCCCCATATATTTGTTCCATTCGCACCGCACCGTACTGTATTCCGTATTTCGTGTATTTTGCTCGCACGTCAGTAGGCACTTTGTGCTTGCCTCTCTCGGCAGGAGAGTTACCAGCACGTACCTAATCAACGTCAAGGTTATCTCTTTTTTCCTTCTCTCTCTCTTCTTCCATTTGCGAATATTCCTCATTCTATCCCCACCCCTTTTCGGGCTTCTCGGTTACTGTCGCCTTCAACGTTGTGGTATCGGGGGGAACTATTGAAAAGCATACACAGCCTCGCTTCGTTTCACATTATTCTCTGTTTCGGGTCTTTAACTTTTTTCTTTCTTTTTTTGGAGGGGTCCCTGGCGTGTGCTTTTCAGTCTCTCTCTCGGCTGCCTCCTTCCCCTTCCACCCCTCGTTGCATAGTCGAATCGCACGTGATGGCGAGCTAACGCAAACGGGGCATTGGGAGGGGGCTGCCCTGGGCACGAAGCAGGGGTATGCTTGGAGCTGGGAATTGGACTCTGCTTTGGGTGCAGGTAGTGTGCGAGAAATCCCCTGCTTGCGGCGGTGACCGTTACGGTGGCCACTGACTGACTGGCAATAAACTCGGTTGGTTGGTTGGTTGGCTGGCTTCTTGAAAAGCTGGGTGGTGTGTGGCACTGTACTTGAGGTACATGTCGGTGCTAGTAAGGGATTTATTTTATTTTAGGCCTTTTCCTTACTTCTTCCTTTGTCTTGCTGCCGGCTTTGATTGGGCGGCAGGGGGGCGTGGAAGGAGTAGAGTGCAGATTGGGCAAAGCAAGAGTGCTGTACTTGCTCCGTACTCCGTACATGTGAATGAATCACCGAGGCTCCTGGGCGCCGGACGCTGTCGCGACGGTAATGGGCCGTAGTCGCAGCGCCTCTTTTTGTGGCCGCAGCGATTTCGATCCCGCCCGCGATCCCTAGTGTCTGTCTGCTCGTTGCTGTTACCCGAAGGCCTCGACTGCCTAAACTGTATTCCCGTCAGTCTTTAGGAATGGCTGCTGGGGACGCATTGATCCCATTCGTTTAGCAGGGAACTTTTTAGTCACAGCGCGAATGGATACATTGGCTACTTTGTCGATCCAGAGTTTCAATCGCTGGTCCGCATTGTGCGGCATTGATGATTGATGATTGATGATGAGTGACTATACTGCTTTGCAGTATGGGTGCATTTCGCTCGCTGAGCAAATCCTGTAATACTGCATCATCCGCGCTGGCTGCATAGTGGTGTGGTGCGCTGTGCTGTAATTTGGTCCCTAGCCCAGTCGCCGTCCCGCCTTTTCGCCTTTTTTCGCGTTTCCTCTCTCTCTCTCTCTCAGAAACTACTTTTCTCGTCTGACCCGGTATGTTGGTTCGAGGCGCATGACTTGACACACACTCGTCGACTTATTTTTTCCCACCCTCTCCCCTAAGTACCTATGACCCAATCTAACCTATCCTGCGAAGATACCTGCAAAGTTTCCTCCGCTCTCCCTCCCTTCCCTCTTCTCGGGTTTTTCTTCCTCTTCTCTCACGCACTCACTCACCTTTTCCCGCTTTCGCGCTCTTCTCCTTCGCTATCATCCGAGCGTACGCTATTTCGCCGCGCGCCGCTCACGTATCGATCGTCTATCCTCACACTCCTTGAACTCTCCACCCGGATCTCCACCTGTCGCCTTTTCCTTTCCGCATACACCTTTCCCGCTCCTCGCTTTCTCTCCCCTCCCCCCCATCAGGATAACATCCGGCCTGTTCGGAGGGGCCAATTTACCGGTGACTGACTCAACAGCACAGCGCCCCACGGCGGCCGTGCAACGTTTCACATACACCGTCGACCATTATTCACAGTTGGTGGCCTCGATTTCCTCGTCGCAAATCTTTGTTGCGTCCGCTTTCTTCCATCGGGTATCTGCGCCCCCGCCGCGAGAAAGCACACGCGAGGATACGTACTTGACAAAACCTCTTCCAGGCTCCTCCTGCAGGGGGGCCCATAGGTAAGTGTGGGCTTATTCGCACCAACAAGGGGGGTGGAAAGGGAATTTGGTTGTTGGCTGGGGGCGGATTCCAAGACACGCCATCGCGCGTTCGCTCGCATCGACAAGGCCAAGCCTCGAAGAGAAGAAGGCGAGAAAAGCTGCGCTGTGGCGCATCCTGCGGCAACCTTACATGGGATCCCCGAACTGATCGGCGCGGAGAAGAAGGAGAGAAAAAAAAAAGGCCGCTGTGACTTCGGTCCTTTCCCTCTTCCTCACTTGCTCTCTTCGGTTCCGAGCGTGAGGCACACCCACTTGAGCCGAGCCCCACGGATACGATCCCAAGGATACGATCCCTCGTCGACATCCACTCAGGCCAAGGTCCCTCTCTCGGCCCTCGGACTATCGGCGCTGCAGCCCACTACGATAGGGTCGATTGCTACGACGGATCTGGACTCGGCCTGTGTTTTCGACCAGCCCGACCAGGGGGCCTAAAGTATTAGGCGATTAGGCGATTAGGCGATTAAGAACTAAGCGTTGTGGATCGCCGCCGAATATTGGCAACCCACTTCCAACCGCACCAGTTTCTTCGCAGCAGTTGGTTTTGGCTCCAGACGCAATAGGAAATCACGTGCACCCCCAGCACCCATCCACCCACCCACCCACTCTTACCTTTCAGCCCGGCTGCTTACACCACTTACACCACCTGGTTGACGCCAACTACAGAGCCGCCACGTCCTGTTTCAATCTGGCCTGTCATGGCATCGCCAGAGCAGCTGGCCGCGTGGGAGAGCCTCCCCGCTGAGGAGCATGACTCAGTTTGGCATGAGACGGAACGCAACTTTTGGGCCGACCAGGATCGCCAAAATGAATTGGTTGACAACGAGGCCGACAAGGCGTTCCACCGCAGCATCACAGACTCCAAGGTAGAGTTGAGCAATTTGACGGGGCGTCGCAGTTTGTTAGCCGAGTCACAGGCCCGTCTAGTTAGGGAGCTGGCCAAGGTCGAGGAGGAGCTTGCGCGTGTGTCTCAAGCATGCGATGAAAAGGCCGAGCGCCTGAACAGGACCGAGCAGGAGTATCGCGATGGGCAGCAGGCTCGGCTGGAGAACCGCCAGAAGATAAGAAACACTATGCGGAGATTCTTCAAGGAGAAGCGCGGCGAAGACCCAGATACGGTGGACCCAGACGACATCGAGTTGGACGGCATTGCGTCAACGACGGTGCCAGAGGAGGAAGCCAACGGCACTGCTGCTTCTGACAGGGACAGAACCGCCCTTTCTGAAGGGTATACGACACCCGAACTAGAAACGAGTGATGCGGAAGACACGACTATGGAAGGTATTATGGAAGGTAGCGAGCAGCAGAACGGCGACCAGGACTACGCCCCTCGCCGCACCAAGACCAACGGCAAGGCTGAAGTGGATGCCCTCGTGGACATTATTCGCGCCGACGGCTCCGTCATCGGTCCAGTGGAACGCATCGAGCCGTGGAACCAATGGGTCGAGGCCATTCAAGATCTCGAGATCCGAAGACCCGTCAAGATTCGCCTTGGGCGCCGTTTCAACGAATCGCACCTTTCCACCATCTACGAACGCAGCGAGGCCAAGGGCGTCAAGTGGCTATCTTGCATGATCCAGGCTACCGGCGTGATCCAGTCGAAGCGATGCCAGTCGTGCGACAAGAACCAAGGGGCCTTTGACGACTGCATCATTGTCGGCGGCGATCTCTTCCAAAAGTGCGGCAACTGCGAGTGGAATCGCCAGGGTTGTCACGGGGCCTCGGGAGATGTCATCGAGACGCCAACTGCTAAGAGACGATACAAGCAGCGGAGGGATACGAAGGACTCTCAAGAAAGCCCAACTTATCGAGAACCCCAGGTCACTGAGCTTCAGCCCAGACCGGAGCCGGAACCTGAGCCTGAGCAAGCTCCTGTGCCTGAGCAAGCTCCTGCGCCTGTTTCTGCGCCTGTTCCTGCTCCTGCTCCTGCGCTTGCACCACCGCCTGCACCACCGCCTGCACTTCCGCCTGCACCTCCGCAACCTCCATCACGATTCCCTTTGCTGGCCCCCCAGCCTCCAAGCAAGCCTCCTCCTCCTCCGCTGAATTTACTGTCTTTCCAGCCTATACAGCCTTTCTATCCTGCGCAGCCACTGCATCCTCCGCAGCCTCTGCAACCTCCGCAGCCTCTGCATCACGTCCGATCTATGCATCCAATCCAGCCGGATACGGCCCAACCAAGTACTGAGGTCCACACGCCGATGAAAGGCGCACCAATTCTCAACGGCAGTCACATGGTTCGCGAGCCCGAGCAGATGCCAACGCCCCACCAGGAATACAGAGTGACCCCTGGCTTCACGCCTGCCAACACTCGGAGCAGGCCCCCTTCGGCTGATCATCCTACGCCGACCGCTATGCACATTGGGCCTTCTCCTCAGTCCACCGAGTCCTTCGTCGACGAGCCTTTGGAGGAGATCACTCGCGAGAACATGGCTCTCAGGAACGATGGCGTTGTTTATACCTATCCGGAATGCGTCGCTGGAGTGCCGCTGGTGAAGATCGACGAGAGGCACCCTTATTGGGAGCCCAATTGGCCCAATGTCCGGTCCATCATCGAACCGCAGTTGGCCAAGTGGCGAGAGAAGCACCAGGCGGCAATCGACGCTGGGTCCAAGCACGAAAAGGGTGGATCCTCAAAATACCAGATAGGACGACAAGTCAACCGAGGCATGAAGATTCTCGAATTCCTTGACGATGGGGATATCAGCCCGTACCAGCTCCTCGGCAAGAATTTCATCCAGTCAGGCAAGGGCGGCATCTGTTCTTACGATACTCTTTTCCGACTGTCGGAGACTATGTCCGAGTTGGCCAAGTTCAAATTGGACATGAAGCCTGTTGATTGGATGCGCCAGCGGCTATACGAGCTGAGCTTGATCGAGGGCCCCAGCTTTAACCTGCCTCGGACGATTCACGACTTTTACCACGACCCCAAGCTCACGACTCTGCGATATAAGCACGGCTTCAAGAACATCGGCCGTCCGTCGGGAATGAGGAAGGGCCGCCTCAGTCTTGGAAGCCCTATTAATACCCCCAAGCCCCTCAAGAAGCGGAAGAGCATGCACTCTCTCACCAACACCCCGCGCGACACGCCATCCTTGGACCAATCGCCACTAGCAACACAGATGACGCTCCCCCCTGAGAGCCCGTTCAGCACTCATCTCCAAAAGCGCCCCAAGCTTCTCTCCCCCGTCCCAGGACCTGTTCATGATGAGTTTCAAGTGGCTGGACACTCCGACGCTGACTCTTGGAGTGGTGTGCATATCGAGAGGATGGATTACCGCCTCTATCAGGTGAAGACCCGAGTATATACGAGTTCCACACACGTAACGCAGTACTGGTCTTGGATGGAGGATGATCAGTCCTTTGAGCACCAGGTCCTTAAGGGCCTGAACCCGGTGTCGTGGGGCGTTCACAAGGATCCTATTGACTTCCATGTGAATCTCGAAGAGATTGCGCAAATCGTTTGGAACATTGAGGCTCTGCGAATCCACGTCATCATGCGCACGGAGAACACCGTCCGGGCGAAGACAGACGGGCAGCTTCGTGGCGACATCATGGCTGCATTTAAGCGTGAGCGCACAATGCGGCGTTTCTTGAGATTCTGTCGGGACAGAAACATTCGAATGCTGAAAGCGACGACGTGAGTGCTCTTTGGCAAATATTGTTTTCATGCTAACGGTGATGGTAGCGAGGAATTAGACCGCCGCTGGGAAACTTTGCAGTCTGAGCAGCTCCCAGACGAGAACGGGAAACCTAGCAAGGGCTTGATGGACTAGTTGTCCCTCCTCGAAAAGGAGAAACCGGCTCGTAATGGAGCTGCTCCTCCACAAGGAAGTGGAGGTTAATACATCGGCAACACCTGGGACTTTGTTTGACCCCAGAAATTGCCATTTACCGAGTGGCCGGCGCCCAATCTCGGATTACATTCAACATCCGTGTCTGAGGAGCTTTTTTCCCCTCACCGACACAAGTACACTACAGGACGGTTTTCAGACCGGTAATTTCAATGTACACTACCCGGGTTTTCGTCTCCTGCATCTCGCCTCGATTCAGTTTCATACCCAGCGCGGGAAAAGCGAGAATCGGAGAGGAGATAGGCGTCACGACAGGGAGACGGTTTTTTTTTTTCTTTTTTTTTTTTGGCTGCGTGCCCAATCCTGGGATACAATGGACGGCGCCAACGCAAATATGGGCTTTTTTGGTTGTGTGTTTCTATTTAATTTGCCTTTCCTTTCCTTTTCTTTTTTCTCTCTCTCCACGTTTCATTTGTTTTTCTTCCTATCACATAGAGGGAACCGCTTGGTTCCCACCTGCCAACACTGGCCCTATTAGGGGAGAGTCGGGCGAAAGGTTAGTTACGGGTTTGAGATAAAGCACGGCTTTGGTGAAAATGAGTGGCCTAGATGGGTGAATGGATGGATGGACGGATGGATGGGTTGGGAGGAATGGGAATGGAAAGACCAAGGCGTGTGTGAGCACCAGAGTATTGAGACTTCATTATATTCGTAATGGACCTTACTGCTTAGTTGCCTGGTTGAAACCAGGTGTTCATTCCAACTAAATAACCTACATGGTGACTCCGCTTCCTTGTCCAACCGGCCAAAACTGTGCTCCCCATGACTTGAACGGAGATGATATCTCAACAGCACGCCTAGAATTCCTAAGAGAAACATTCAAAACTGCAATGAACCACGTCATCCCCGCCTTCTCATAGACCGCCCCCCAACGAACCCCAGCCCCTCGACACCCTTCACTAGCGCCGGCTTCACGTCGCCGCTGCCGCCCATCATGCGGCTCATCAGCGCGGCCTTGCACTCCTGGGCGCGCGGGTCGCGGTACTCGAGCTGCGTGGAGGGCGGCTCCTGCTGCTGAGCGGCCTGCGACGCCGCGGCCTCGGACTCGCGGAGGCTGTCGGAGCGGGCGGCGTCGCTGCTAGCGTTGGAGACGTTGCTGATGGCGCGGCCGAAGATGCGGCGGCGACGCGGCCGCGGGGCCTCGTCGTCGGGGCCGTTGTCGGCGAGGACGCGGGAGGTGGTCGAGCCGGTGGTGGCGGAGGCGGTGGACTCGATGAGGCTGGTGAGTTTGGAGGCGAGGGCCTGGCGCTCGGCGGCCTTGGCTTGTTTCTTGGCTTCCTCTGCCCGCCGTTGCTCTTGCTGCTCTCTGCGCTTTGCGTCGAGGGCGGGATCCTCGGGGGGAGGCGATGGACGGGAGGGCTTGGTGGGTTCGGATCGGGTGCGTGCGAAGGCGTGCTTGCCGAGGGGCGACTTGTTGAGGCGGGTGGAGGAGACTTCGGCTAGGGGGGCTTCGAAGTCTTGGTCCTGGGGGAAGCTCTCGGCGGCAGGGTGGGTGAGGGCGGTGGCGAAGTCGGCAGAGACGAGGGAGTCGTGCGTCTCCGTGGGCTTCTGACGGGGCTTCTCGGGGGAGTCGTGGTCGAAGGCGGTGGTGTCGACGCCTGCGCTCGCGGGTGGCTTGGACTTGCTGGGTTTTGACGTCGTAGTGAAGGGCTCGGAATGGGTGCGTTGGATAGGTTTGGCGACGGCTTTGGGCAGAGCATCGGCAATGGGTTTGATCAGCTGCTGCGGTTGTGGTTGTGGTTGTGGTTGGGGCATGTCGTATCGGTCCTTGAGCTCTGGGAAGATAAAGTCCTCCAGGGGCACCTTGAAGCCCGTCGATATGCATTCCCAGAGCCACTCAGCCGAGACAACCGGGACGCCCCATCTAATAGCCATGCGCAGCTTCTCCTTGCGCATGGAAGCCAAGGACTTGCACACTAGCACGCTGATCCCACGGCGGAACTCTTCTTCGAAGCGGGCACCTAGCTGGGCCAGGCTGCGAGCGACTTGGTTGAGCTCGATGCCAGTGAAGGCAGCGGTGCAGACGGTCAAGTCCTCAAAGCCTGGGATGGGGAAAAGGGGGAAAGGACGGCCGAGGACATGCTCGTTGGGGTCTAAGAACTGCTTGTTGTGTAGGCAGCTTTCGATATAGTACTCGGTGACTACATAGAGGCCGTCGTAGTTTTCGGGCGGGTGGGTTACGGGCTGGGAGGTCTGGGGTACGATGAGGAAGCGGCCGAGAGGCGTGGTGGGAAAGGGGCCGAGGGCGGCTTCATGGAGGAACGAGCAGATGGAGCCGCCGAGGGTGGCGATGGTTTGCTCGAGGACGGAGGTACGCTGAGAGTTGAAGCCGTGGATGTAGAAGTAGCAGCTGGCGAAGACGCCTTGTTGCTCCTGAAGAACGGGGATGGTGGGTTCGGGTTCGGGTTGAGGTAGAGGTCGAGGTTTGGGGTCCTGCTCCCCTCGAGATGGAGCACCGACAACTGGAGGCTTTTCTTGCTCGTGGGCGAACGAGTATTCCCTGGATGTTGACCTCCCGAGAATATCTCCCCAGAGGTTGTTCCGCTGTGAGTTGAGCTTCATGCTGGCGGTTTTCCTCAGCTTCCTGGGCCCGTCCTCGGTGGCGTTGGCCATGGCCGACCGTGATCGCTTTCCCCAAGCGGCTCGCCTCGGGTCCTTCTTCACCCACGCACCCTTGCCTTGCTCCTCTGGCGGCAGTGTGGGATCAAACTTGGACTCTTCCAGGATCATTCCTCGGGCAATGGTCTGGTCGAGCCAGGTGAGCGTGACGGCGTGGATGCCCCACGACCTGGCGGCCACAAACTTCTTGCCCTCGGGCTTGTTGACAATGAGATGTGTGCATCGCCTCGTAAGATCGCCCGTGTACAATCCGCCGCCCGCAGTAATCTTCTGCGCAATTGCTTCGCGCTGGTCACCGAAGCCCGTGAGGCAGATGAGCAGCGATTCCCTGGTAGCAGGCTGGCCGTTGGAGGTGTCGACACCGCGCTTCTCCAGGGGCTTCAGCTGGTATTGGGACTCGAGGGCGGCGTAGTCGATGTCGTCGTCGTTCTTCCACAGCTCGGACATGGCCTCGATCCAGGTGATGTCCATGGCCTTGATGTCGGGGCGCTCGCGGGCGACATGGCGGTACTTGGGGGTGTCGTAGTCGCCGACGACGAGGTGGGTGACGTCGGGGGTCAGGTCGTACTTGTGAACGCCTCCGAGCTCGGCTACTTTGCTTGCAATGCTGGTCTTGTGGGCGAGGTATTAGCAAGGGTGTTCCGCGGAGAGGGGAGAGAATGAACGGTAGAGGGTACGGGAAACACACTCGCTGGTCGGGTGGGATGCTGGTGCAGCAGACGACGATGCCCTTGAGCGGTTCTGCAGGGTCGATGACAACAGACTCGAACTCATCGTCGACAGACTTGGGCGATGCCATAGCGAGTCGAGTTCCGTGGTAATCGCAGGGGGCCTCGGGGCCTTGAAGGTACGGACTGGTGTTGTGAGGCGCTGTGGTTTTCCTATCTCGACTTTTGGAGATGGTCCCGTCGCTTATCCAGATGGGAACGCGTCTGGGCACCGCGTCAAGTGGCCCCGGCCTGCGGACTCGCTGAGGCGCGACTAGCCCGACGTCATCCAGGGCATTGTAGCCCAGCGGCCAGCCCAGTAAGGCGGGGTCTTTTTGGTGGTAAAACTCGCTGCTAATTGCAAGCTACAAGAAGGGGATGAAGAGACGGCTCATTGGTGGAACGGCTTCTTCAGGTGACTGGCTACTTTGGCAGTAGGATGATTGAGGTATCTACTTAGTATGCAGGTTGAAAAGTGGCTGGATTCTAATTTGGTCTCTTCAATGGGCGGTATTCGTACAGTAGGTACTTCAATGCGGCGGGTGCTTTATCCTCCCCACCAACAGCTCAGCTCAATGGGATCCCTCCAGCCACAACCTTACAGCGACCTTCCCTTCTCTAATAGACTCCCTTGCCCCCCTGTAATGAGGTACTGAACCTCTCAACCCCACCATCGCCCGTTAGGTGCCTAAAGCATCACATCACAGCCTCGTCGCAAGAGGCTCCAATATCAACCCCTCCATCCACACCTCCACAAACCAAAACCGCATTCCTACTCGTCTCTGTCTCGACATCGCGACCACCTCTCTCGGCCGACGGTGCTCCTTCATCTGCATCGCATTTCCGCCGCTCGACCCCTCAGCTACGTCCGGCGATCCCTCAGGTCTGCGCCTTCGCCTTGTCCTCTTGTGTGTCTCGTGCACCACGCCCATTCGACCCCTCCTCGTCTTCGAAAGAAGTCTCGCGATCCACTCCGAACGGACGCCCTCCTTGCGACGCACGGCAGGACAGCAAAACTCTCGGCCGCCTTGGCCTCGGTCCTCCATCCGCATACAACCAACCGCCCCCGACGCCGTGCATTCTCCGCCGTCAAGATGGCTCCGCCGTCGACTTCCCAGCAGAAGCTCCTCATCGCCCAGTTTGTCGGCTTGACTGGTGCCTCGGATCGCCATGCAACCCGGGTATGTTTTCCCCCGGCATCAACAGGTTCAGCACCGGTGTCAGCCCGTGCCCTCGCTGCCAACAGCCCCACGTCGCCCACGATGCAAAGGAAGCTTTTCACGATGGCGATTGTAGGCTACATCGGGCTGGCGGGGGGTTGCAGCGGGGGCCCGGTTCACCCAAGGCGGTCGGACGTTTCCGTGGATGGACTGGACTAATATCGTCCGTCACAGTTCCTCAAGTCGGCAGGTTTCAAGATGAACGAGGCGGTCGATTCGTAAGTGTTCATCTTCTTCTATTATTTCGTCTCCTCCGTCACCGACATTGTTCCTGTCCGGGTTCCATGGTGCTCGTACCGCTTTCATGCCGTGCCCTCAAGTCGGACTCTTGTCTTTCATCACCATCAACCCTCTCAAACGGGTCTACTTGGGCATCGATGGCATTAGCATGGATCTAGGGGCTGCACACACGCTGGATGCTAGTTGCTCGGCCTCGTGCTGTCTGTGTCCGTGTCCGTCCGTGGCTGTACCTGTGCCTATCTGGCGCGGGCCCACTGATGCTCAGCTCACTTGCTGGACGCACAGCAGAGTATGGCCGACAGTGACGCCGATGGCTGTGAAACAACGTCGTTTCCCGCGTCCAAAGGGGCGATGCCTCCGCGGCCATTGCGCCCTCCTAGTGCTATTTCCCCAGAGTCCCGATAGCTCCATCCTCCTCTTTGATCTTTAGCCGATCAATTACGGTATATTTCTCCCCTCCAAGAGCTGTCTCCCTTTTGACCGATCAACCTTGCTCGCCACCCGCCTCATCCGGGCCCTCCGATTGCGGTGCACCAGATCGCAGTTGGAATATTTGGACCGTTTCCTGCTCTGGCCATCTAATAAGTAGCTGAGTTTGGGTTCTTGGCTAGGCTGAAACCATGGGGTGGAAAGGCGTTAAGAACCATATCACTTCTCGAGTCATCCCCACATGGTCCCTCTCCAGGAAGTCCAGCAAGCAGGCCCTCGATACATCCAGCAAGGAATCATCCAAGGAACCGAACTCACGGTACACACATTCAGCCGCATTTAGGCCAAAGCTTTCTTTGATTTATAAACAATACGGCCAGCTGAACCCTCAAGCGAGGGTCATCCGTGCCTCCAGACCCTGCTTATTATTTTTCTCTCATATGCCAACCTATAAGAAACTGACGTTGGTGTGCGGCCAGATACTTCTCTGCAAGCGGTGAGAGCAAGGGGCCCTCGCCTTTGGAGACCAAGTTGGAATCGCTGTTCGCTTCGTTACAAGGTACCTGACTTACCTGCGTCATCCATTTTCAGTGGATGCCCAACTAACACCCGTACGTAGATAAAAATGATGAGAAGGACAAACTTGAGCTCGACTCCACAATGGCGTACCTCACGGAAAAGCTGAAAGTCAGTCTCGAGAACGCGGAGCTGTTTGTCGCCCTTGAGGTTGTTCAAGCGCCCACTGTGGGAGTCATCACCAAGAAAGGATATGTGGACGGATGGAAAGTGACTGGGTAAGTTGTGGCATTGTCCCTCACTTTTTGGACATCGCTGCCCGACGCCTTGGGTAGAAAGCACCATCGCAGGAAGCTGACCAACCACGTACGCAGAGTCGGCGCAACACACCAGGAGCATGCTGCGTACATCCGGAAACTCGTTTCATCGCTTTCGACGGACACGGCCCTGTTCAAGAAGGTCTACAGGCACACCTTTGTTGCGGGACGAGAAAACGACCAAAAGGCGCTGAGTCTAGAAAACGCAGTGATTTACTGGGGCATCCTCTTCTCTGCTCCCGGTATGACCTGGAAAACGAAAAGCTATAACTGGCTAGAGCTGTGGAAGAGTTTCCTCGACGAGAAGTGGACCCGCTCAGTCAACAAGGACATGTGGAACATGGCACTCGAGTTCGCCCTCAAGACCATGTCGGATGAGACCATGGCGTTCTGGAGCGAGGACGGGGCCTGGCCCAGTGTGATTGATGACTTTGTCGACTGGCTCCGAGACAAGGGCATCGGTAAGACCGATGGCATGGATGTCGACGATCAATGAACCAAGGTGTCACAATGATTCCTTAACCCCGGAACGCAGAGATAACGGAATCCGGCAAGCATGTCCCCAACGCCAATATATTACAATACACACGACATATGCATCGGCGTCAAACAGGAGCACAAGCAGATAGGCTGCGTTTCTAGAGCGGGAACAGTGTCAGCCATGGGGCACTCGAAACTGCTATGGCCGGGAATAAATGACTTTATGATAGACATGTAGGACTAGCAGAGGAAAAAGATGACAAGAATTCTCTGCTTTCATTTGGGGCCTCTCAAGTCTTCTATCCTTTAAATCATAGCACCGTCGCATTTATCGGGTAAAAATGCACTTCGGAGATTCCAGGCTCTATAGTCCTTCATATAACCGTGACTACCGTCCCTCCGGTAGTATGTTTTTCTTATACACGGGATCATCCTCTGATCTGTCGCCCGGACCTGCGGCCATGAGTATACATGGTCCTTCGTCACCAATCCCATCGTTGATTCCCTCAAGTATCCTACAGTCCACATTCGAATTCATTTCATGCCCTGACCATGTCCCATAAATGGTTCGATTCTCAACATTGGTCCATCCCTTGTCGTCAACGCTTCCTCACGCCTCCCTGCCCTGCGTCTTCCACTTGGGCGGTCCGAAGCGGGCGAGGGTGTCGAGCTTGCCGTCGCCAAGCTTGACGTGGGCGGAGCGGATCATGCGGGGCTCGAGGCGGAGGGTGCTGCGGATGTCCTGGTGCACGTTGGTCGACGAGTCGTAGCGCATGACGAAGTAGTGGCCGTGGGTGTGCTTCATCTGGTGCACCGAGATGGGCTTGGGCAGCGAGAAGACGCCCCAGTTGGCGAGGCCGCGGACGACGCCGCCGTTCTTGAGGACGAGGGAGCCGACGGTCTGGGCGATTCTGTACGTGGAGGGATCAGTTCAAGGGACTTTTTTTTTTTCGAGGGCGCTTTTGTCGGGGCGCCGTGGGAAACGTACTCCTTCACCTCGCCGAGGTTGCCCGGACGGACCTATTTTGGCACTCGAGTTAGCCAATTGTATTTTCTTTGGGCGGAATAGGGCTGTAGGCGTACAATTGCGATGAGTTCGTAGAGCATCCTTGCGACGACATCTACTGGCGGAATGGGGATATACGTCGTCGAGGTGAGCTGGGGTCGCGCGAGCTCTGGTAGAATTTGGAGAGTCGGGATTTAAGGGTGCCGGGGTTTAGCCGTGGTGAAGGTGGGTGAGGTGTGGTGAGATCACAAGTGGGGCTGGCATGTCATGGGGCTTGGAACTCATGACAACATGAGCATGGCTCGATTGTGCAATTGAAGTATGGTCTGGCTTAAATGCATGTCTGTTTTGGAATGAATATTGAGTCCAATGGGTTGAAGTATAACTCGTCTTAAAACTGATATGGGCGTCGTACTGCAAGATGACTTTCTCCATGATCAATCACTTACACGAATTCCAACATGGGCAGTGCGGACAGTCGTACATTCATATGCACCCCAGAACGAAGCTATGATTGACCAGTGAGAACTAGGATTGAGCAAACAAATTTTCGTAGAGAGGCATTTAGGGAGGAATTTTACCCATCCCGCTTCATGATTCCGTTGGAACATCATCGTATCTACAGTATTGTACATGTTGTTTTCCCATAGTATAAGACGCCCGTTTTCCTTTTCCCTTCGCATTCCCTCACAAACGCTCTTTCGACAACGACTGCCAGATATTCCAAGGCAATCTCCAACCTCCCGTCTTGACCGCAAACGGGTTAAAGTCGGCCTGTTCCAATCGGTCCAGGTATTGCTGAGCCGGGATGGCCTCTAGCAACACGCCAAAACCTTGGTGGATCTCTTTGAGGGTATTGCTGGCCCCGTCTTCGTAAAAGTGCTCGCCTTCTCCGTGGTGCTCGAACTCGTGGCCCGGATCCTCTCCTGCCTTGAGCCGCTTCAACATTTCCCTCGCCGTGATGAGGTGGTCGTTTGCCCGCGTTGCTACCTTGAACACGGCGTCTTGCAGACCAGGGGCATTGGGACCCTGTCGGAAGACATCTTCCTCTTTGACTCCTGATTCGGCCATGGCGTCTAGAGGGAGTAGTAATGATGGTTCGCGTGTGGGAGCTTGGGGTCCCGAAGGTGTCTGCACAGGGGGAGGTGGCGCTGCAAGAATAGGAATTCCTCGTAACACAGCCACGATACCGCAGGCCTTCCCTACATGGCTCGCAAGATGGTCGACGTGCATTGACCGCAGCGGCAGAGACGCCAAGGTCGCATACATCAACGTTGAGTAAGTGTTCTCGGCGTACTCTTCCAGACTGGTCAAGCTGGTATGTGGCCGATTGCCCATGTGCTTCTCCCTGGTCTTGACGAGCCGCGAAACCCAAAACTTGATGGACTTCTTGGTTGCGGTGCCGGCGCGGGCTTCGAGGTCTTGCAGCGCCTTGTGCAGCAGGATGCAGGTGGGTTCGCGGGGGGGACGGCCAGCGAAGGTGTTGTCGAGGGATTCCTGCCAGAACTTCATGCGCAGGGTGCCAATCGTAGGGTTGGATACGAGCTCGGGGAGGCGGACGAGCTCTAGGTTGAGGGTGCGGAGGGCGGCGTAGGCGTCTTGGACGGGATGCGGGACGAAGCGACGGATGAGGTGCGCATCGTAGTCACCGGTTCTGGGGGATATCAGCAAGGATTTGGACAAAGAGACGAACTCTTGCGACGAACTGAAGTTGCGCTAAGCAGTATCGTCGTGCGGATTCGACATCGGCGTCGGTGATGTATGTGCGACGGCCAGAGTGGGCGTGGGCGCGGGCGAGCCCTTTGAACCCCTGGCCCAAAAGCCGTGGACGATGCATATGGACGAATGATGCCAAGGAACAAGAAGAGATCGTGGACGGTGGGATTCGCCTAGCGAGAGACGGAATTGGCGCGACGTCGGCGTCGTGATCGAGATGAACCAGCCATGAACCGCGGATTTCCAATGCTTCCAGTTTAGACGCTCGGCCCCGGGAATTTTTACATGACGTCGGGATGCGGGACGGAGCGCTGCAACAAGCCACTGTAAGTTCAGCCACATGCCGCTGTGGATGGCCGCTGGAAACACGGTCAGCTGACCCCTCTACGCGGTCAGTCGCGCGGTGAAAGGCCCATCGCGTCTCCCTGCGAACCGCCATCATCAGCGGAAACTGCGTGGTGGACGTTCCGCATGACCAACACAATCACCCGCCATTTTCCATGAATCCGGCCCGTCATGGACTTTGGAGACTCGCAGGGACCTCCCGTGAAGAAGCGGAGGTTTTTCGCCGACCCAGATGAGCCCTCTTCCGACCCCGTGTTCCCGAGCCCGTTGGACGACTCCCCACTGCCGCAGCGGAAGCGCTTCTTTAAGGATGAGGACGACATCAAGCTGGAGCAAGAAGGGCGAGACATTCTCACCGAGAGATCGCAGAATGAAGTACCGGAACCATCGACTCCCGTGCAACCGAAATCGGAACCGCCCCCGTCCGAATCGAATCATGACTCGTCGTCCGTCACCTTTGACCAGGACACCTTTGAGAGCTTCATTGGCGACAAGGTCAAGCCCGACGTTCTCGACGCAATCCGCGCCCACTGCGGAAACAATCTCGAGCGAGCGGTCAACATGTACTTTGACGGTACGTATAAGAAGTTTACCCAGAACACGACACGGGTCACCCCTTCACGGCCCGCCTTTGCCACACCAAAACGCCCGACAGAACGACCCCCTGCGGCAGCACCTCAGCGCAGAATGCCGAATTCGCGATACATCGGAGCATTTGGTGTTGAAGCATGGGCGACGCGAAGTGGTCTCAATATTCTGAAGCATGGCGACGTTGTCAAGATCGAGCGACAGAAGATCCAGCCTCCGCAACCTCCAAAGGTCAAGGGAAAATTTGGAGGCTCAGTAACACCTTCAAGAGGAAATACCGCGGCGTCAAGACGGGTCGATGTCATTGTGAGATTCACAAATCAGACTGGCATGGAAATTGGTAGGCTGTCCAAGGAAACTGCGAACTGGGTCTCGACTTTGATGGATGAGAAGATTTGCAAGTTTGAGGGAACCTGCGTCTATGCACCCGAGCGACTCCGAACAAACGACACTGTCTTCCTGCAATTGAGGTGTTCCCTGCTGAACTCGGCTTTCCACAGCCGTGGCTTCAAGCTTGCTGACGACAGATCTGCCGTAATATTCGAACAGACTGAGACGGCGGATGAGAAAAAACTCCGACTTCGGCAAGTCGCCTTGGTCAAGGTGCTCCAGGAAATCAATATACAGCCCACCCTCACCAACGCCGCTGCCAAAGACGGCCGCAAAGGGCTACTCCAAGCAGCTGAGCAAGACGAGCAGAAGCAAAAGGACCCGAAGAAGGCTCCCGCGAACGGCAAAGAGGCTGGATCATCCCAGTCTTCGGACGTCGAAGAGGGAGAGGAGCTGGAACAGGATCAACTCGACGCGCTGTACAAGAAAGCGCAATCCTTCGATTTCAGTACCCCCGAAGCAGAGCCCGCAGAGACATTCGACATGACACTTCGCACTTATCAAAAGCAAGCTCTGAACTGGATGATGGCCAAGGAGAAGGATGAGAAGAGCAACAGAGAGCCTTCAATGCATCCGCTGTGGGAAGAATACACCTGGCCACTCAAGGATTTCGACGACAAGGACCTTCCGCAGGTTGACGGACAACCCAAGTTCTACGTCAACCCTTACTCTGGTGATCTCTCCCTCGACTTCCCCGCCCAGGAACAGCACTGCTTGGGTGGCATCCTAGCAGATGAGATGGGCCTAGGAAAGACAATCCAAATGCTGAGCTTGATTCATACCCACCGATCCGAGGTTGCACTACAGGCCCGCAGGCCGACGACGGGTATCTCGAGCGTTAACCAGCTCTCCAGGATGGGAATGAATTCAGAAACGGTCTTGCCTGCGCCATGCACGACACTTGTCATTGCCCCCATGTCTCTGCTCTCACAATGGCAGAGCGAGGCTGAGAAGGCGTCCAAGGAGGGCACCATGAAGATTGAGCTGTACTACGGAAACGAAAAGTCAGCCAATCTTCAAGCTCTCTGCTGCGCCTCCAACGCGGTGAGCGCTCCTGACGTTGTCATTACCAGTTACGGCGTGGTGCTGTCCGAATTTACCAGCATCGTGGCCAAGAACGGAGACAAGTCATTCCACAACGGCATCTTTTCCCTCAAGTTCTTCAGAGTGATTCTCGACGAAGCCCATCATATCAAGAACAGAGCCTCCAAGACGGCCAAGGCTTGCTATGAGATCTCTGCAAATCACCGATGGGCCCTTACCGGAACGCCAATTGTCAACAAGCTGGAAGATCTGTTTAGCTTGGTACGATTTCTGGGAGTGGAGCCCTGGAACAACTTCTCCTTCTGGAGAACGTTCATCACGGTGCCTTTTGAGTCTGGAGAGTTTGTGCGTGCTTTGGATGTGGTGCAGACTGTCCTGGAGCCTCTTGTGCTTCGACGCACCAAGGACATGAAGACACCCGATGGCGAACCACTTGTCCTCCTACCTCCAAAGAAGATTGAGATTGTTGAAGTTGAGCTATCGGAGACTGAGCGTGAAGTCTACGACTACATTTTCAACAAGGCAAAACGCACCTTCTCTCAGAACGTTGAAGCTGGTACAGTCATGAAGGCTTTCACAACCATCTTTGCTCAAATTCTTCGGCTCCGACAGACCTGCTGCCATCCGATTCTTGTCCGCAACCGTGACATCGTTTCGGATGAAGAAGAGGCAGGGGCGGCTGCCGATGTGGCAGCGGGCCTCGCAGACGACATGGATCTTGAGTCTCTGCTCACTCGATTTACAGCTGTGACAGACGAGGCTTCAAAGGAGAGCAATCAGGCCTTTGGTGCCCATGCCTTGGAGCAGATCCGTGACGAGGCGGAGAACGAGTGCCCTCTGTGCTTTGAAGAACCGATGAATGACCAAACGGTGACCGGTTGTTGGCACTCGGCGTGCAAAAAATGCTTGCTTGACTATATGAAGCACGAGAGCGACAGGGCCGTTGTTCCTCGGTGCTTCAACTGTCGCGAACACATCAATCAGCGAGATTTGTTCGAGGTTGTTCGCCACGATGACGAACTCGATGAGTTGTCCAAGAAGCCCCGGATCAGTCTACAGCGGCTGGGCGTCAATGCATCCTCAGCAAAGGTGGTGGCGTTGGTTTCAGAGCTTCGTACCTTGCGACGAGAGCACCCGCAGATGAAGTCGGTCATCTTTTCCCAGTTCACCTCGTTTCTCTCGCTCATCGAGCCTGCACTTACGCGGAACAACGTCAAATTCCTCCGCCTAGACGGTTCGATGGCGCAAAAGGCCCGCGCTGCCGTCCTTGCCAAGTTTACAGAAACGAAAGGGTTCACGATTCTGTTGCTCAGCTTGCGCGCTGGCGGCGTGGGGCTGAATTTGACGAGTGCGGGACGGGTCTTCATGATGGACCCCTGGTGGAGCTACGCAGTAGAAGCGCAGGCCATTGATCGAGTGCATCGCATGGGACAAGAGGCGGAGGTACAAGTGAAGAGGTTCGTGGTGAAGGAGAGTGTCGAGGAACGGATGCTGAGAGTCCAAGAGAGGAAGAAGTTCATGTGAGTACAAACGAACACTTGGCAGCACACAACTAATTCACATCGCAGAGCAACATCGCTGGGCATGATGAGCGACGAAGAGAAGAAGCTCCAGCGGATCGAGGACATTAAGGAGTTACTGAGCTGATTGTTTGAGTTGCTTGTCTGGAGCATCAAGTCACCGGCACTACACACCGGTGACGTTGCGGTATATACTGGCTGTGGGGCATACATTGGCGTTTGTGAGATACGGCCTGGCAAAAACATAGAGTCGCTAAATTCAGGTGTCATGGGCTGTTTGGGTTTGTTACGATGGTTAATAAGGGTGTAAGTTGGTCGGCGTGCCCCAAACACGTTGCGATGTCGTACTAGCACATGAAACATAGGGACAGGTTCTGATCGAGCAGCCTGACTTGTTGAAAGCAATCATGCCTCGTCCGTCTGCCAAAAATTCCGAGCATATTTCTACCGTCATGTCATTTCCGCAAGGCAAGCAATCACTTGGGCTTATTCCTAGTCATGTTTCGCTGGCGCCGTGGCCGTTTCCCAAGACAAAGCCTGTCGCGTGACCAGGCTGCGTATATCATCCGCCTCACCAACGCCCAAAGCCTGACTGGTCTCACCTGACCTGGGGGCCGCTCTCCATCACGGGCTCGCAGGCGACTCGGCGCGGTATAAAAGCGCCAGACGGCCGGTCTCGGTTGCCGACTTAGGGGGTTTGGCTTTTCTTTGTCTGTCCAGGATCGAAGTGTACCTTGCCAAGGTCAACGTTACGCAGAACGCAGGCAGCCAAGTTGCACACAAGCAAGCAATCGCACTACGGTTAACGCCGGGAGATTCTTTTTTTGTTTGTTGCCTTGTCTAAGCTGTTGTGTTGCCTTTAGACAAAGCTTTGTTCTCTTTCGAAGTTGGGTTTGCCGAGTTTCTTTGTTCTAAATCGACTCAATCAGCCTTTGCCATTACAAACAACCACCCACCACCTCACATAACATCAGCAATGGATCGATTTGCCGAGCAGCTCTTCGGCAGCCCCGACAAGCAGTCCCGGTCGCGCGCAGCCGACGGCGCAGGCTTCATGGCGACCATGGCCAAGAGCTTCGCCTCGTCTGCAGCCAAGCGCGCCATGGAATCCAGGGGCGGCCGCCGCAGCCGCGGGGCCTTCGAAGCCGAGGACTTCCACAAGCTAGGCGGCCTCGTACTAGAGATGATGAGCGGCGGTGGCAACGAGGGCGAGCGCCGGCGCAAGAAGCGTCGCCACCGGGACCGCGAGCGAGGCCGCGGCCGCGAGCGGGAGACGGACCGCGGCGCGCCGCCGGAGCGGACCCGCGAGGAACCCGTCTACGGGTCCGAGAAGCGCAAGCGCCGGCATCGGGGCTCGGGCAGTCCGCTGCACGTCACCTTTGCAGAGCCGCTGCAGGACTTCGACTACCCGCCGCCGCGGAAGCGCCAGCCGCGGCGCCGGCATCACCACGGCCGCGAGGAGGAAGAACAAGCGCAGGCGCCGGCGCGCGAGAGGAGACGGCCAAGGCGGCACGGCCCGGCCATCGACCTGCGCAGCCTGCGGACGGAGCTGGAGGACATGTCGCACACCATCATCGGGCTGAACGCGCGCAGCACCAGCCACCGCGACTGCGAGTTCTACGACAAGTTCGCGCGCCGCGGCGGCAGGCTGCAGGAGGTCATTGGTAGCACGCTGGGGCAGATTCGCGGCATGGAGGAGAACGATGGTGGGTATGGGGAGGAGGAGGAGCGGCGGGAGAGGAAGAGGCGGCGGAGGGAGAGGAGGGCGAGGGAGGTGTGATGGGGGGGTAAAGGATAGGTAGGGCGGCTTTTCTTTCTTGATATGTTTAGACGTGATATAGCTAGCTTAAGGTGCTTGATTTGTGTTGGTGGACCAGTCATAGACGTATTGGGCTTCTTTAGAAATGCATTCCTATTTCTCTTCTACTTACCACCTTGTCAAGCTGGTAGTGTTAAGAATAGGGGTTCACTTACAAGAGTACAACCCCCACAAACACTGACCTAACCCAAACTATCGGGATGCCCGAGCTGCCCTTATGTTTGTTACTGCCCTGATCCAGCAAGCACTAGAAAACGCCTAACGATAGCAAAGGAAAACACTCATTGTTTCCTCCCTTCACTGTCTGTTCCCTGTGTCAGACTTGGCAAGCAAAGGCAAGTCTTAGCAAGGAAGTCATTGCTGCAAAAGGTTGAAAGGCTCCGAGTATATAGAGATGTAGATGTCTCGAAGCAAGCGCTGCTCTTTTATCTGGACTCAAGTACTAGCAGAGTCGAACAAGTCAAGATGCCGCCCGTCCACTCCTCCAAAGGTCGTACACTTGTGTCTACACGTGGAAATACAACAAGCCATGCGGATTCTAAGAATACTTCATCGTCGCGCAGCGGGAACCTTTACACCGCGACACCCATCTACGTACCATCCCAGCAACACCAAGCCGCCTCGGTACGAAGCACCCTCACCACTCTCGACCCACGATCCTCTCCCCAGCTACACCGACGATCATCAAGCTCCGGGACGGTCGGGCTCGCCGTCGGTCTGACTTTCACCTTTGCAGTCCTGGGGATTGTAGCTTGGATGATGCTACGGAGGCCAAAGAACAAGCCCAAGCGGAAGCATTCACAGAAACGAAAGAAAAGGCACCGCGCTCGCCACCAATGCCGCCGTCATACCCACGAGCACACCCATTCTCAGCATCATTCTCAAAGGAGCGCTCAGCTGCATCCGTACGACTCCCAAGCTCACACCCATGACCATTGCCACCACCGTCGCCGTCACGAGGAAGGGCACCATCACTCACACGAAGCGCATGGGATAGCGGAAGACTGGGTCGCCCAACAACCCGAGATAAAGCTGGAGACTCCAGAGTACTGGATCCATCGCCCAGAGCCCACCCATGCAGCTTACGGGCAGCCTGCGAATGACATGGACGCACCGCAGGAGTATTTGGGGGGAGGGCATGGGAGGAATGGTTGGGACTGGACAAAGTGGAAGATGAGCGGTGCTCTCGGAAGCCAGATGCCTTTGAACGGCATTGGGTCGATGAGACCAGGGTGTCGTTACCACACTTACCAAGGAGACCGTTGCCATGAAGGGTGACGAGAGAGTTTGAGGAGTCGCAACAAAAAGATGGAAAGGTACGAAGCAGCAATAAAGCACTGGCAGCTTATGAGGTTGGATAATGTAGTAGAGCTAGATAAAAGACTGCGTAGGGAAAACAAACCAAAAACTATAGAGGCAGTTGGTTCAAGCTACAAGATGTGATTCCTGAGACACGCCGGCATCTACCCATGAAGCCAACGACAACCCGCCTACAGTCAACATAGTATCTCAAAACAACTTGTTGGTAATACACAGCCAAAGATGTACAAGAAAGAAAAGAAGGAAAGCCCATTGAGGGGTCAGCTGTGTACAATGAAGAGGTATACCACGGGTGGGTGGAGGTACCTATCGTAACACGTCAAGCCCCCGAGTGGAACATGAGTAGCGGCACCACTGCCCTATCCATTCTCGGGCTGTTCTTTTGGCGGGGGGGCTGGAGAGGGAGGAGGGGGAGGAGAAGGGGGCGGTGCCGATCGTGGAGGCGGAGGTCGTGGCAGCGGCGGGCCACTGTCGGAACTTCTAGAGCTCTTGCTGCCGGATGACTTGTGTCTTCTATGATGCCGCCTCCTCTTCTCGGTGAATCTGATAGAGCGACCGTAGAAGTAAAGGAAGGCAACGACAACGGCGAGGAAGGCAGCGATGAGGATGCCGACGATGAGACCGATCTTGATGTTGTTGTTTTCAGCTGGGTTGTTAGAGAATTGCCTCTTCTGGACAGCTGTTTCGTCTCCGGTCCTCGCTTCAGTGCAGGAAGAGGGCGGAGTCAACCCGAGACGGCAGAGCACAGAAACGAAATCCGAGTAAGACGGATGGCTGTCGGCGCGGGCCCCCGTGCCAAGACGCTCCTGCGCCACGGAGACCCGAAGACGGTGGTTAAGAGATGGGATATACATCCACACTCCAGGCCGGGTTGAAAGGGGAGGTCAACAAACGGTAGAGGTGATGGGCTCAATCACATGAGGAAAACGTAGACTGGAGAGCATGACATGGTAGGAGAGGGCAGGGACAGGCAGGATGCATGGAGAACCCGGGACGCAGTAGGTATTCTGCAGAGAAATGGTTTCCGCTCCACTTGGAGAGTCCCAGGAGATGGATACCTATTTAACCACGCAAGCGCCAGGACAACGGCCGCGGGAACGGCGACGATGACAGCGGCGAGGACAGCGGCAAGGACAGCGGCGAGGGTGCATGGCGTGAGAGAATGCAGGGTTGAGCAACTATTGTGCATCGATGGAGAGACGACTGCATATGCAGAGGTAGTGCATGTTGCCTCGGGCTAGCCGGCGTATCAGCATCTGGGAATAGATAGCATATCCAATGAACGACACGGGGAAGACGCAGTCCTAGTTCCAATCAACTGGGCCGAGGCGAGTAGTGCCCGAATTGGGAGAGGTGGACGGGATGACGGGGTGGGGGGAGGTTGACAGGTAGGACCTGGATGGATGAATGACGGCTAGTCCCTTCGTGCGAGGTTGTCGCGCGTGAGGAGAATAGAGTCGCGATGGAGGCAGAGAAGGACAGCAGCAGCGATCACAGTCCGCCGCTCGTAACGAGAGGCTGGGCTTCCTGCGGAGATATTTGGTTGAGGCAAGCAGCCGTCTTCGCAAGGGCTCGAGTACACATCGGGTGGCACGGCGTCGTGGAAGACCGGAGAAACGGGGGACTTGAACCACAGGGTGACAAGAGCACCGGCATTGGCTGCGCGACATGCCGCCGTAGACGAGACGAGATAAACGAGACGCGGCGGGACGGGGCAAAGACAAGGACAAACGAGGCAACGCTGCGGGCTGACGAGCCTGACCAACGCCGACATCGACTATGATATCTGATACCCGACGGCAAAGGGGAAAGAGGAATCGGCCGGCGAGTCAACGTCGGCGACGTCGGACTAGGGCTGGCGGACAACGCATCAAGCGGCCATCGAGGCGACGCGGGGCCGACGGCTCGTGGCCACTCGAGCAACACCACCAAGTCCATCACACACACACACACTGATGCGCACGCGCGTCGACCAGTTCGTCTCTCGGTGCGACGCCATCGCCGAACGGAAGGGGGGAGGTTGTCGATCTCGAGGAGCTGTAGATGGTTAGTAGTAACCGTTGCAGTGTCGCGTAGCATTACGCCTTCTTTCTTTTTTTTTGGTTGCCTTTGCTGGTTGGGTGTGTGTCAGGTGGAAATGCCGGCGACCAGCTTGGGTGCGTTGGGCCGTCTGCTTATTCCTTGTGTCACCCGACGAGCGCCTTTTGCGACTGAGTGTCGAGGCCGATGCTGGTTGATTGGTTGTCGAGGCGCGTACACGGCGAAGGAGACAGTCGATGATCGGATCATCGAGTTCGATTGTTGGCTTGTGTTCAGCTGACTTTCGGTCGATGATGAAAGGAGGAGGATTAATGACGAGGAACATGGTTGGAGGAGGCGCTTCCTTCCACTGCAGGTTGAACACCGCCCGCTGCCCGCACGTGAGCTACTTGGAATTCGCAGATGATCAAATATTGGGGCCAGTACCAACACTCTTGGAAAATGAGTAGCCAAGGAGAAGCCATGAATATTTCTCGAGACCTTATTCAGTCATGATATCGCAGGATCGGGCTATGTATGTAGGGTGGCTATATTCCGTGTTGGATATTGCATACAGCCTCGACAACATAGATATCTCCCAAACTAAAGTCACGTATTTTTATCTACAGCCGGATTTAGTAGCAGCCCTAAAATTTTGATCGGGAAGAGTCGAGTCACTTTCAAACACAGTGAACAATTTGGATTTGATACTGACAGATGGCGCGATGACACCTCATTGCTGCGCCTTTTGGAAAACAAGATTCCTTGGAAAACAGGAGCATCGACGACCCCCCTTTCATACCGTTTCCCCGTATGGTAAAGTCAAGCCACTCATTTCGCAGTTCTAGATTACATTGCTCACCCAAGTTATGTCTCTCCGTCAAAGAAGTGGTGTACCAGTCATTGCGAAAGGTGTTTCTGGAAGAATCTGTGTTGAAGCAAGCAGCTATTAAATCCGGCCAATGAGACTACACCTTTGATAGACCTTCCAACCTGCCATATTTTTCGTCTCATATATACCATGCCCCTCTTAAATCAGATCAAGTAGCCTTGCAGATCTTGTAGAAAAAATCAGTGGTTATCAGTCTATATTGAATTAAATCACTAAATAGTGCATATCTTTCTCTTCTCAACCGCCCGCACTGCTCTCCTTTCGACCCTCCCGCTTCTCTCCTCCTCGTCTTTGTACCAAGGGTGGAGATTAGCTCTGATATCAAGTACGGTGTGGGGAGTCTTTCGATCAGCCTCTCTTGCCTCTGATGCTGCTTTGAACTGACTTGTGAATCACTCTCCACGGTTGTCTACTGTACAAGACCGTGTGACACATGCAGAGGGGCAGTATTGTCGCTTACTTTCGTTACCGATTCCATTCACTCAAAAATAGCTGTCAATTCTATTTCATCGCATCCAGCATCCAGGTTTCCAACTTGACGTCGCCATCATCTTCACTTCCTCATTTCCTGCGATCCTTTGTTATGAGTGCAACCCCAACTGGAGCTACCCACTCTCCAAACGCAATGCAGAACATCACCGGATGTCCACTTCTTGGCATGTCACTCTTTGTCACGCCTCTTTGGAACCAACGTTGCGCGCATAGGTCCCGCGCCCTTAGACACTGGCGCTGTTCCTATTCCAGCGATATGGGGAAACGCGACTTACACAGACGACCTCAACCCAAAGAAAACAACGCCCCAAGCGTAACGCCATGGGAGACAGGAAAAAGCCGCTGCAAAGCCCCCAGCTACCCAAAAACTCACAAGAGACCACTCTGACATCTCGTTACGCGCCGACTCTGGCAAAGCGGCCCAGAAGTCGTCAGACTGCTACACACTTCTCCACCTTTCGATAGGTCACACTTGGAGCACCAACATGGATGCGGGTGGGATGACGACAGTACGGTGGCACCTTAGGCAGACTTCGCTAAAGTGCAAAAACCCAAATCCGGAAAATCACAACCCCGTATCACCTCGTACTAGGAAATGCCTTACAGCTATTGTACGATAATTATATTACTATAATGCCTTGACCTCCAAAGGATCTTACATCTATATAAGATAAAATTCAGTCTTAATTTAACTAAGGTTAAACTTATAAGAATATTCTCTAGTCTATTAATCCTCTTCTTCTTATATAGGGATGTTTATAAGTTAGTCTTTATATACTAAAGTCCTAGATCTCTACTTAGGGCCTTATATAGAATTTAATAGTCTCTCTTAATTAATAGTATAAAGAAATATTAGAGCTTTATATCTAAGAGACTTCTTTTTTATTAATATTAGAATTAGTAAATAAATTCCTTTATATATAAGACTATATTCTAATTAGCCCCTAGAAATTACAGTAGTAGATATATTAGTAGGATATTTTATAATAACCATATTACTAAATTATAGATAAATTAGTAGACTATATATAATTCTACTTTTTTTCCTATAGATATTCTAATTAATCTATCCTTTAAGATATCTAGATATAAGATAGGCTATAGGTCTCTCATTATTTAATCCAAAAGATCCACTATAAGAATAGAATAAAACAACAGCTTTATACAAGTAAGAAAAGAGAAGTAGCTCTCTAGACTACTATTTAATTTCTTTAGGATAATCTTATATGATTATCAGTAATTCGATCTTTTAGACAAGGGTATCTTTACTACTATATACATATTTAAGTAAATACCCTAGTTATATAGAACTAACTATATAATTTCTATTAGTCTGTCTTTCTAGAAGAAGTATAGAAATATTAAGAAGGGAACTTTAAATATTATATAGACTTTACTATTCCTAGACTAAATTTTCTTTAGTACCTAGATAGGTACAAAAAGCTAAAGAAATTTAGATTCTAGATCTATACCTATATTAATATATACTTATAATGTATTATATAGTTCTAGATTAGCTAGTCTATAATAACTGGAATTAGTATATTAAAGTAATACCTTTATATAGTCTAGTATCTTAGAATAAGGCTATTCTTTATACATTTAGACTATAGAACTAAAATACCTTTATAGGTAGTAGCCTAGGTAACTCTTACCTAAGCTAGACTAGCTTATATCTTATATAAAGATATATCTGGGAATTATTATTCCTATTAGCAAGGAGACTAAATTCAATTATATTATATATATAGGCCTAGTACTTAAAATGTCTATATTGAAAGCTAGTGGAAGTAGCTATAATCTAGATCTTTAGATCATTAGATTATAAGTGCCCTCTTGTATATAGAAATAAATTCCATTCTAACTCTTATTTAGTCCTACTTTAATAAACTAGTAAGCTATACTCTATTTATTGAGAATAAGCTAGCTGATCAAGTTGTATTATATATAATCTATACTCCTATAATCTAAGATAAATTTGCTAAATTTGTCTCTCTTTAGAATAGATATAAGATCTATATATAAAAGAATTAATAGTATATTATTTCTAGAATCCTAGTAGATCTTTATTATATATAGAGTATATAAAATTAGAGTATTCTACTAGATAAAGATAATAATATAAGTGACTATATAGTTCTTTGTATAATAAGTGATTCTATATAGGATATTAATATTAATTTCTTTCTTTTAGAAGAAATAACTCAATAGTATACAACCTAGCTGTCTAAAATAGGATTCTTTAGTTAAGAAATTAATAATTTTTAATACCTATATATTAATATTTATCTAGCCTTACAGCAGAAGATCAAATAACATTAGAATAGTAGCTAGCTTCCTATTTTATAGTTAGCTAACATTCTATTAGGTAGGCTAGAGAGATATATAGGAGATACTAATATATTACATATAAAAATAAACTAATAGGATATAGATTAGATTACTTAAATAGAACCTTAAACTTTAACCTGACTTAACCTTATATAGAGATCTAATTCTATAAGCCCTATAGACCTAATTTTCAAGCTTCTAAGACAAAGAGATACAGCTAGCCTAGTTCTTCTATACGACCTTTCTTTTCTTCTACAGCAGCCTCTACATCTAAACCCAACGAGTGTAAAAGGCTAGGCCTGTTTCTAAGTGCTCTACTGGGCTGATTATACAAGGGGTTAATAGCTCTAGTGGACTCTTAGACTGACTACGTTTAATCGGGAAGATCAGAAAAGGTAGCTTATCTGAAGAGGGTTCTTTTTGTAATAGTATCTCTTCCTTTGTAGATATTAAAATATTATCTTTCTTATTACTTAGTATTTATTTCCTTGTATAGACAGGGGAACTACTATCTTCTATAATTATAAAGTTTAACTATATAAGAAGCTAGCTGTCTTAAACCTCCTAATTAACTAATCCCTTAGAAAAGAGATTAGTAATTATATAAGTCACTCTAGGTCTTAGATATAGTAGTCAATTAAAGCCAGCTTACTTTAACTATAACTTTCTAAGCTTATATAGAGTATTTAATACGAATTATATAGGAAAGCTTAGGTAGATATATTATATAATCTAATCTTCTTCTACTATAGTAAAATCAAGTGCCTTAGCAGAGAGCTCTACTAAAGGGAGAGGATTAAGATTAATAGTTACTAATAAAGATTAATATTAGAAAAAACCTAGGATAATATATATATACTAAGTTTATTTATCTTTCTAGGGATAAAGAATATATCTTAGTATTAGCTAAAGGTTATAAGACTAATTAGATAGATTAGAAGGCTAGTAGGATTTATATATAGATTAGTGATCTTTTATAGGTAGTAGGCTTAAGTAGTATCTTAAGTATATCCCTTAAATACTACCTTAAAGTTACTTGTATAATCATATTAATTTCAGGGTAACTTTACTATAGGGGGGCTAAAGACTTAAGAAGAGCTTTAAGATATTATATAAGGTAGTTTAGTATCTAAGTTATTAACTTTAATAGGCTCTAGCTATTATATACTATAGAAAGGGTAGAAAGTACTACTTAGGGACTAATTCTAAATAACCTAATAGAGGTATTATACTTTAGGGCACTACTTTTTAATCTAAGCTAGTCCTATTTTACATATAAGAATAAAAAAAATAATTAAAGGAAAGGAATTAAAGCTAGAGGAAAATTTAATTAATGCTATTATATTATATAGAAAAAGCAATTCTTATTATTATTATCTTAGTAGTTATATAATAAGATATAATATTAGTAACTATCTTACCTCTAGCTAATACTATATACTCTTATATATAAGAATAATAGTAACCCTAATATAATAACCTCTAATATATAATACTACCTAGTATATTTATATATTAAGGGTTATTATTTTTTAAGGTTGTAAGTTTAATCTATGATTCCTTTTTTTTTTAGCTAAATAATAAGCTATAACTAAACAGTTAATTAGCTTCTAGCTACCTTTTATACAGCTAGCTGCCAGCTGTTATTTAGGCAGCTAGAATAGTAACTTGAATAGTAACCTGAATATTAAAGCTATAGCTAGAAGCTCTACCTTTCTAACCTCTTTATTATTATCATTATTACTACTACTACTACTATAACTATAACCAGTATATATAAGCCCTTATAGTAAAAGCTATTATCTTATAATATTAATATTAGCTGACCTAATCCTCCTAGCAATTATAAGCTTATATCTCTTCCCCCTTTGAATTTCCTATATAAGATAAGTTAGAAGTACTAACTAAAGTAAGTATTAGTATTAGTAACAATAGTAATAATAACAAGGAGAGCTAGCCTTATATACCTATAAGCTTTATTCTATACCTCTTCTAATACTATATAAGAACTAACCTATCTCTAGTCTATACTAAAGAGTCTTATATATATACCCTATAAGCTCTATCTCTTATAGGTAGATATAAGTAGTTAGTAACTTTAGCTATATATATATAATATACTTTAGTATAATATCCTTAATTAGCCTAATTATCTAGTATAGTTTTTAGCTTACTATATATATATTAAGTAGATTATAAGTTATAGGGACTTATATATAAATACCTTCCTTATCTAGAGTTAAGGTATTCTTACTCTAACTCTATATATATCTTATATTAGTAAGATATATATAGATAAGGACTTATATATAAGTCCCTTCCCCTATTATATATACCTTTTAAGTTACTTTAGTAGTTACTATAGTAATTATAAATAGCTAGATTATACTACTTAGTACTCTAATAGAGACTCTTTAGCCCTAGAAGGTATATATAATAGTAGCTCTAGTAGGTACTAAGGTTCCTAAGCTTAGCTAATCTCTCTACTTAAAGATATACTAGGGTTATCTATATTAGAGCTAATTTAGCTAGATAAGAAAAGAACTAAGGGTAATCCTATTAAGTTAGATTAAGTATATATAAAACCTTTCTATTATTATTTTTACTTCTCTATATATATAAGTATCTTCCCCTATATAGCCTATAAAGCCTTAGCCCTTATAGCCTTATATAGAAGTATTAGCTAGATTAGCTAGCTAGCCTAAAATAATAGCTAGTACCTTCTTATAGTATTCTAGGTTAGTAGCTAGATATCTTATATAAGACTTATATAAGATATCTAGTAAAGTAAAGACTAGCCTCCCTTAATATTAAATTAATTAATTTGAATTTTTTAGAGATATCTTAATATAATCTATAACTTATACGTAGTCTAGGCTATATGCGGGTAGATTCCGGATTTACGATTTCGCGATTTGGGTTTTTGCACTTTAGCGAAGTCTGCCTAAGGTGCCACCGTACGACAGGGCCCCTGGATCGCAGAAAAGAGATAGCCGAGAAACAGCTCCTCGCGCAGTAACGGGACTTTCGACAGTCAACTCGCACCTTTCTGGCCCCCCCGTCCATCGTATCATCACCGAGAGCTACTGTGCGCTACACGTGGCTATCTCGGATGAACAGCCGCTAGTTGTCCCCCCACGTGGGCTGCCGCCTCGGACCATCTCAAACCAACGACGGGCGCTATCGAACTCTCCCGGCGCGTGTTTTATTACTTTATCTACACTTCGGGCAGTTCCCTCTTTCTGTCTCTGGGCTCTTCAAACGCCGACGGTCTGCAAAGAGCGAGCCCCATCTACACAGACGCTCACGAGAGAGAGAGAGCCAGCAGGAGGACCAGTTCCCTGCATGTCAGAAACATGGCGACGGCCAACAGCAACGTCGAGCTCCTCGCGGCGCTGGTGGACCCAGACGACGGCGACGACGGCGAGTACCGGTTCCTCGTCGACGGCCAGCACGTCAAGTACGTGACCGTATCCCCCGGCAGCCTCCCGCCGGAGCAAGACCGGGCCCTCGGCGCCGCCCTCCTCCCGCTGCTGCCGGCCTTCCCCGCGGGCGACTGGAACGAGGCCCGCGTGGGCCGGGACGCGCGCACGGGGACGCTGGGCTTCGGCGCCGTGGCGCGCGCGGCGCTGCCGGGCATCGGCAACGTGTGGCACGGCACCGTCGTCGACCACCTGGAGCTGGCCCGCGTCGAGCGCGTGCGCCAGACGCTGCACCGCGTGACGCACCCGCGCTTCGCCCGCCCCGTGCTGGCCAAGTTCGCCCAGTTCCCCTGGGAGATCCCCTACTTCGCCGCCGAGACGACGTCGTACCAGTGGATCCACGGCGAGGGCGTCGGGCCCGAGTTCCTCGGCCACATCCACGAAGACGGCCGCGTCATCGGCTTCCTGCTCGAGGAGATCCCGCGCGTGCGCACCGCCGAGCCCGCCGACCTGGCCGCCTGCCAGCGGAGCCTGGAGCGGCTGCACGCCCTGGGCATCAAGCACTGCGACATCAACAAGCACAACTTCCTGATACGCGAGGATAACGAGGCCGTGCTGATCGACTTTGAGACGGCGCAGAAGTGCGCGGATCAGGAGCAGCTGGACGCCGAGTATCAAGATCTGCAAGAGTCGCTGGCGGACACGTCCGGGCGAGGAGGGGCCGGATTGGCGAGTGATTCGAGTTCCGACTGACAAAACGAGAGAGCTTACAACAGGGGAAAAGAAAGAAAGTGAGAGAAAATCTAGTATACTAGGAATCACGGCACTATAGACCAACCGAGACCAGAAAGTCTTGGGATACTGTACATGTTGCTTCAGAGAATCCTCGTAAGAGGAGCATATATAGCGTTGTAGTAAGACCTAAGACGCGGGACTACAAGTGAGAGGGTGGGTGACTGAGTGAGGTGACTCGGCCACCATGTGAGTAAAACCCGCTCACGTCAGTTACAAACATACACATCACATACGAGGTACACATTCTTATCGAGATATAGACGGGTTTTCTCTATTCCTATGCACAAAAGTGGTATCTCCCAATCTCGACTTTCTGATCCAATCCAATCCAAGATGAGTTGGCCTCAGAGTCATGCAGTTTCCATGCCTTGAAAACGCCCAAATGAAACCCAAGGGAATAGGTCAAGCAGCACAAGTACAAAATTACAGAAAGAAGAAAAGAAAAGCAGGAGAAAGTCAGAATTAGGCAATCTGCTGGACAAACTGGGGTCCGAAGCCCACGTCACCGAAGACGGTGTTGTCGAGGGTGGCCAGGGGCTTGTCGCCCAGCTTGCCGTTGGGACCAATGTCGATGGCGGCGAGCCCGTACTTGCCGTCCTGGTTGGCGGAGAAGACGGTCTCGGCGTCGTTGCTCAGGCTGAACATGCGCGGCAGCAGGCCGCCCGACGAGACGGTGTCGGAGAACTCGAGGCTGGCGGCGCCGCACTTGGAGCGCCGGACCTTGAAGTGGGCGATGGAGTCGGTCTTGTTGCCCGTCAGGCGGTTGGAGATGTAGACGTCCTGGTTGTTGGGGGTCAGGGCGATCTCGCCGGCGGCAGCCGTGGAGGCGTTGGCGGGGGGGAAGGCGTCGCCAAAGGTCGACAGGGTCTGGATCTGCTTGAAGTGCAGGCCGTTGGTGGTGTACTTGACGGAGAAGACGAGCACCTGGTTGGTGATCTCGCAGACGACCATGTAGTGCGTGGCGTCGTCGCTGGTGCCGCGGGGGTAGAAGACGCCGTGGCGGGGACCGCAGCCGGCGGGCTCGACGCGCACGTCGCCGATCTTCTTGTACTCGTCGTCCTTGGAGTCGATGACGAGGATGGAGTCGGTGCCGAGGTCGTTGACGGCGAAGTAGCGGCCCGTGGGATCAATGTTGGCCTGGTGAGGGTGCGACGCAGCCTGGCGCTCCGTGTTGGGGCCCAGCTTGCCGTCCGACTTGATGGTGTCGACGAGCTTCAGGCCGTCGTTCTCGATGTTCCACACGTCGACGGTTCCGTTGCCGTACGCGGACCCGATCAGCCGCGTCTTGTTCGTGTTGAACTCGAGGTGCACGACGCCCAGGCTGCCGTTGCTGCCGCCCTTGAACACGAGCTCGTTGGTGTCCAGGTTGACCCCGTAGTAGTACAGCGCGGCGGAGAACTCGTCGACGGCGTAGAGGCGGTCGGGGGCGGCAAAGGCCATCCACGAGGGATCGCCTTTGGAGTTTCCCTTGAACGTCATCTTGAACTCCTTGGATTCTGCGAGGTAGTCGGCGATGAAGATGTGGCCATTGTGGCCCATGAGGACGCGGGGGCCGGCCGATGTATAGTCTTTGGCGCGACGCAGGGCACTAGGAAGGGCCGATGAGGTGGCGGCGAGGGCGGCCACGAGGCCAAAGGCTGAAAGCTTCATGGTGATGTAGTTGTTGTTCTTGGTGATTGGTGGTGAGCGTAGTCGTGGTGTTGAGTAGTAGGTCGACGCTGATGTCGATGGGGTGCGGTTGATGCAAGAGAAGAGCGAAAGGAAATAGAATGGAAGGAATCTCTGACGGAAAGAAAGCCTAAAGGGAGTCTTAATAGCAGGTGAGGTGGAAGTGTCGGGGATCTGATCTGACGAGGCAGTGAGACCAAACCTTGGAGGTAGGTCCGTGAGAATATATAGGTCAGGTACCTAAGCCTCGCGCCAACGCTGATTCAAGGTTGGGGCTTGGAGGGGAGGTGAACAACGAACAAGGGTGCAGGAATCCTTGTAAAGAGCAAAGGAGCAAGAGAACTCCACTGAACAGCAGAAGAACAGGAACGGGAACAGTGGGTAACGTTCACTGCAGCGACTGACCAATTCACTGGAACACGGGACGGCGAGAACAAAACCGCCAACAGCCAACGGCACGCCCCCTGACAAGTCTCGGCCAACCGTGCTCTGGCACGGGCAGTACATGTCCGGAGCGAGGCGCAGGCAGCCTACGGCGGGCCCAAAATAAAGCAAACGACAAACAAAGTGCAAGCCCAAATGCTGACGGCTTTGTAAGGGGCTGGACTTTCCATGGATGCGTCTCACCCGCGTATGTGTTGCGGGGGGGGTCTGCATTTAGCCCCCAGGAACCAGCCCAGGGCTGTGCAGGCCGCAGGTGGCACCCGCCCGTCATCCAATCTCGTTTGCATCGGCGACCACTGAACGATGCTGCTGCGTAGGGGAAAGCTGACAGGTCCGAGAGGAAGTGCCACAGTCCGAGGAGAAGTGTCACGGTCCGAGGTTGTAAAGTGCAGCGTGGGAGAGCCCGCTGACAGGCTGGATCCCAATGGCTGCTGCGTCGCCGGGCTCGACGCAGGGGGCTCGACGGTTTTCTTTTCCCCCTTTGCCTGGCTCTGGAGGCGTTGGTCTGAGTGTTTGAGAAACAGCCTGAGCGCAAGGCGGGGGGAAAAAAAAAAGAGAAACGAAACAAGGGGGATTCGCCCAGGACCAATCAACGCAAAAGTGCAGCGGTTTCACAGCGGCCAACAGCAAACTGGCGACGCAGCGCTGATAGGTCGGTTTCCCACTGCCCGTCCTGTTTGACGCTGGAAGGACTGCTGCAATTGGGTTTTCCTGCTGTGCTCCCCCAACTGGCGCTTGCGGGGCCCGGGCAGCCTTACAGGGGCCTCTAGGCCAGTCGTTGGCGCGGCGGGGCTTCGAGATGCCGCTGGGGCTGCTGCGGGGTCCATTCCAGGGGAGAAGGATCGGCGGCTCGGGTTTGGGATCTGCGCAACGGCAGGACGAGATTGGAGGAGGATTGGATCGGTCGCGACATGGATCATGGACGGTCGTTTTGAGGCCTTTTTTAGGGTTTTAAGGTTAGTGATGAAGGGGGGGAGGGAAGGGAGAGGACAAGGCCGTATCGTTTCGACCCTTTGTGCTCTGTGGCTTTGGTTGGTGTTTGGTTTGTCGACTGTTGCGGGAGTCATCCGTTGAAAGTCATCCGTTCAGAGTCATCCGTTGCTACATGGTTCAGTCACACGTTGAGAGATGTATACACTGCGAGGTTCAGTTAGTGGCGGACAAATAGAAACAGTCACTCATCAACCTCAACCTCACTGCTGCGCCTTCTTCCATTGGTCATGGCTTCTCCTCACTTAGATGCCCCGGTCACTCAGAATCATTGCTCAGAGTGACACAGTCTACGTCAAACACGGCCGTTAATTAGCGACGCAAATCCTTCAGGCTGCTGGTCGAAACATGGACGCTGGATCTGGCGGTGGGCCTTGGGCGACCGCTAGTTGCCTTGAACTCGGCCACTCTTCCGGCGTCTCATTAGCCGCTGTCAGACTGGCTGCGGGTTCTAGGACTTTGCGGGGCATGAGCAGCTTACACATTAGAACACATCAGGCTGGACGTCATTATACCTCGTAACTCGCACATTTACTCTCAGCTTGGTGTTCTGGCTGTGAAACTATTCAGGGCAGTGTTGACCTACAGTTTATTTCCTAAACAGCTTCAGGTCCAATTATCAAAACATGCAAAGAGATTGATAATGGCAGTCGTAAAAGCCTCGATTTGGACGACACTCTGTAGGCACCCATCAGGCACCCATCCATAGTCATCCACAGTTATCCCAGCAGACTACCTCTGACATTCAACAGCATCAACTCAGCTTTAGACATCTCTCGTCTGCTTCACTTAGACTACCTACCCAAACACAAACCTATCTTCATTACTGCGATTTCCTCTCATCAACCCAGTCGTGACAAAGTGACACTCCTCAACTATGGACCCCACCATCAACAGCCTCACCATCCCGCCAACGCTCCCCCACACGCACACCGTCGTCTTCCTCCACGGCCGCGGCGACTCGCCCGCCAACTTCGCCTTCTCCCTCACCCTCTCCCCGGACGCCCGCGGCCTCTCCCTCGCACAGGCCTTCCCGTCGCTGCGCTGGGTCTTCCCCGCGCCCGAGCCCGCCAAGCCCGGCGAGCGGACCTGCCAGTGGTTCGACATCTGGAACGTCGCCGACTTCGCCGACCGCGAGCACCTCCAGGCGCCCGGCCTGCGCGCCAGCGTCGCCCGCGTGCGCCGCATCCTCGAGGCCGAGGCCGCCGCCCTCGCCGGCCGCTGGGACCGCCTCGTGCTCGCCGGCATCAGCCAGGGCTCCGCCGTGGGCACGCACGTGCTGCTGAACCTCGACGCGCCCCGGCTGGCCGCCTTCCTCAGCTTCTCGGCCCGGATGCCCTTCCCCGGCCGCAGCCTCGCCGACACCCGCGCCGTGCTCGCCGGGCTCGACCGCGTGCCCGCCCACGACGACGTCCTGCGCAACACGCCCGTGCTGCTGGAGCACTGCGTCGACGACCCGCTCGTGCTGGTCCGCCACGGCCGCACCCTGCGCGACACGCTGGCCGGGTTCGGCGCTGACGTCACCTGGAGCGAGTACCCCGACGGCGGGCACTGGTTCAACTCGCCCGCGGGTATGGAGGAGGCGGCCGTCTTCCTAGAAAGGGTTTTGGGGATCCGGTGGGCGACGGATGCTGGCGTGAAGTCAGAGGCTGGGTCAGCAGTCCGAGGCTCGTCAGATGCGATGGATCTCGACTAGCTGCGTCCACATGTCAGCGGCTGTGCATAAAGGTGGGTGCTTGCCTCGTATCTGTCAGATGTCCGTCCTAGCGTCTCACGGAACCGAAATAAGCTATAATCGCAGGGTGAGATGAGTAAATTCTCGGGTGAGTTTTAGATCAAGTGCTATTTCTACCCGTCATCCTCTTATATGAGACGGGATCCTGGACAAAGGTTGTTTTAACGCCAGAGCTATTCTTCAGTCAGCTCAAGGGCATCACGGGTCTTGATTAAAGTTAAATAAAGAAACGTTCGTCAAGTTCAGAATATTATTCGTGTGCGTATGTACAGTAATCCAAGTGAGAAATCCCTTGCTCACAAAAAAACAGTCTAAATGCTTCCTTTGCTCCCGAAACCCCTGCACTATTAACGGCAACGAAAGAGCGTGCTAGCAGACGTGCCACTCCAGGATATAACCAACTCCTCAAGCAACCGAGACACTGTCTACCAGGTGATAGACACAGCCTTTCCGTTGTACTGAGTAGAATCGACAGCGAAGAGGTTCTCGTACATCCAACGGCCGACATCCTCGCGCGAGATGGTGTAGCCAACCTCCTTCTTCTCGACGCCCTTGCTCGGGTCCTCGACGCCAACGCGGATCTTGCGATCAGGCTTGCCGCCGTCGACCATGAAGCTAGGCCGAACAACGACCCAGCGCTCAGAGGACTCGATCAAGCGCTGCTCCAGGACCTTCTTGTCGGCATGGGGCACAGCCAGCCCGTAGCGGTAGAGGGGCGCAAAGGGCAGCGGCACATCGCGACCGTGGTCGGAGATGCCGGTGGAGCTGATGGCGGCGACGAGCGGGCTTCCCTGGGCGCCGGTGCGGCGGAGGGTATCCAGGGCCTGCAACACGCTGGCGATGCCCTTCTTGCACACGTCCGGGTCGTCGATGCTGAAGGTCTTGGTGCTGAAGCGGCCGCCGATGCTGAAGCAGACGGCGTCGACGAGGCGGGCCGCGTCGGCGGGGACGGTCAGGCACGCGGCCACGGCCTCGGCGTCGTGCGCGTTGCCCTGGCGGACGATGAGGTTGGCCGGGCGGTTGGGGAAGACGGCCTCGAGCTTGGACGGGGTGCGGCACAGGGCGATGCAGGTGTGGCCGGCGGCGATGGCGAGCTTGAGGGCGGCGAGGCCGCAGCCGCCCGAGGCGCCGAGGAAGGCGATGGTCTGGGATTGAAGAGGGGCAGACATTTTGGTTGAGATGTGGTTGGTGGGGGTGTTAGTGAGATGAGGCTTTGGTGATGTGGGTGTTGGTGTTGTGGGTTGGTTTTGGAGTAAAAGTTGAAAGTTGGTTGGTGTTAGTGTTGGTATTGTTGAGTGATTCAATGTATTGCAAAGATGCTGGTGCTGATAGCGATACTATTCCAAACTTCATTCCAACCCGGGCGCCGCTCATCTATTTATCACCGCGTCGCGTCCGACTCTCTCGCCCATCCTTCCGCCGCCAAACGGCCGCCTGGGAATCTGCAAATGCGGCGTGCTGTTCCCCCGACCGGGGCTCCACCCGGAGGTACGACAGCCAAGATACCGCCGTCACGAGAGCTGACACACAAACACTAGCAATCCTCGCGTACCAACCCGAAGAGTCGTCCCGAGTGGAGAGCGCTAAAAACGCCACAAAGCGCCCCCATCTCGCGCATTCCTCGCGCCTTCGGCTCGTGCTCGCGCGCCCTCCACCAAAATCGGCTGCCGCCGAGGAAGGCGCCACGCGATGCGAGGGCGGACCGACGCCACTGCGACATCAAACCGTCCTGCGACGGATTTCGGTATGAGAGCTGACAGCGTCATATCCCACCACACTGTTGGTGCTTCGTCGTTGGTGCTTCGTTGTTGGTTAATTGTTGATTTGATCTAATTTTATCCTTCTATTACGGATTGTCGCTTTTTATTCCCCTCTCTTTGCAGACATTGTGGCCCTCCGTATCACAACTGCAGTTGCAGTAGTCGTTACTACGATCTTGTTACATCGTTATAGTATCCATCACTCCAATCCTCCCAGATATCTCAACTCTTGGACATTAACGACTCTATAGAAGAACAAATAGAATACAAACAAACTAAACAAGCCATCATAGTACTAGTGGTACTTGAAAGAGCAAGGTTACCATCAAGAACCTACCTAATACATCAACCAGACTTACATCAACTCACAACGACAAAACACCAAGAAACCCATCACCACTCCCTTTACTCTCCCCCCAGCATCCTCCTCAGCTCCCCCTCCCCCCTCACCCAATCCTCCTCCACGCCCCTCCCCCTCCCCTCCCTCAACCTCATCTCCACCACCATCCCCTCCCGCGGCTTCATCATCAGCCCGCCGTCGAACCCGCCCTCGACGCTCAGGTCCGTCCCCGGCGGCAGCGTCATCTCCAGCGCCCACACGGCCTTGGCCAGCAGCGTCAGCAGCGCCTGCATCGTGTACTGCTCGCCCAGGCACTTGCGCCGCCCCGCGCCAAACACCCACGTGCTGCTGCGTAGCCGCTCTTCGACCTCGTCCGCAGCGTCGTCCCCTCCTCCCAGGTACCGCGTCGGGTCGAACCTGTCCGGGTCCCGGTGCACCGACGGGTCGTGCAGCAGCCCGTACGCGTTGACGACGACGTTGGTGCCCCGCGGGATCACGTAGCCCTTGTACACGTCGTCCGACTCCGTCACGTGCGGGAGGCCCAGCGGCGTGGCCGGTCTCCATCGCAGCATCTACACACGGCAGAACGCGCAATGCGCCTCGTCAGCCCTCCTGTCAAGTCCCCACAGGTTTGCGCAACCAACCAGCAAGCAGCCGCTATGGCACGAGCATAATAAGAAAAGGGGGGGAAGTAAAGGGTCAGACTACTCACCTCCATCATACACGCCTTCAAGTACGGCAGCTTGGCCACGTCCTCTCCGCCAGGAACCCTCCCCTCGCACACAACCTCGATCTCATCCTGCGCCCTCGCCAGCACCTCCGGGTGACCCGCCATGGCCACGATAAAGTTCATAACAGCCGCGCTCGACGTGTCAAAGGCCGCGTCCAGCAGCCCGCCCGCCAGCCACTTGACCTCCGTCTCCGGCATCCCCTCGTCCATCAGCCGCTCCATGACGGGCACGTACTCGCCGGCCCCGGCCCCGCCCCGGCCCCGCCTCTCCCGCGCCGCCTTGGCCTTGGCCACCATCTCGCCGTAGAAGCCGGCCTGGTGCTCCCGCACGAAGCGCGCGTCCCGCTTCCACTTGGCCCACCGCTCCGGCACCCACCGCAGCGGGGCGATGAAGTCGACGGGCGGCGTCTTGCCCGGCTCCAGCAGGCCCGTCAGCAGCGTCTGCCGGTAGAAGTAGGTCCGCATCAGGTCGGCGCTCACGTCGGCCTGCCCGCTCAGCGCCACCAGCGGCGTCGCCAGCGCCCAGGCCCGCAGGTGCTGCACGAAGTCGCCGGGACGGTCCGCCAGCGCCCGCACGCACCGCGCGCTCATGGCGTCCATGACGGGGCCCAGCCCGTCGATGCCCTGCTGGCTGAGGAACCAGCGCGCCGGCCGCTTCCACCGCTTGAGCAGCCGGTCGTTGCGCTGGAACAGCAGGATCTGGCCCACCTCCGGGTCGAAGACGTGGTTGAGCGCGATGTAGTTGTACGGCCGCCCCGCGTACGTCGCCCCGCGCCGGTCGTACAGCTCGTGGATGTCGGCCGGGTCCTGCAGCACCACCAGGTTGAGCGGGCCGGCCTTGAGGCCCAGGATCGGCCCGTACTGCTTCGTCCACTCGGCAAACGTCACGTACGACTTGACCAGCGGGATGGACGCGAGGTTTCCCACGAACGGCATGCCGCGGGGGCCCGGGGGGAAGTTCTTGGGCCGCCGAGTGGCCGCGTGGGCCTGGAAGACGAGGAAGACGACGACAAGCACGCACACGACGAGGACGCCGCGAGACCAAGTCATGGACGACAGAGGGAGCGTGTGCCGCACGTCCAAGTCCAAAGCTGCCATCTTGTGCAGTTGCTGGCTTGTCATGGTCATGTTCGCCATGTGATGTAAGAGCAAGTGGTCTCTGAAATGGAATAAACGATGAAGAAGCTGTTTGATATTCGACAACAACGCGCGGGGATATCAAACCATATGCAGTTCCCCAAGGGAGCACGACGAGAGAAGGCGGTCAACGAGGCCGTCCGTCTATCAGGTGTGCCTGCGTATTATGTACACACTCTCTCACAGTCCGCCTCCGGGACCCTGCATGTCTCGATGCCAAGGCCGCCGTCAATCTCCCAGTCACGACGAGGCAGCCTCAGCCGAAACTCATACATAACTGGACCAAGCAGCCCATCCCACCCCACGGCACACCTCGTACCGTGCTCGCAGGACAACCTCTCCATGAATCATCACCATCACCGTCCATCTTCGCCCCCCTCAGCAATCCTCCGCCGTCCCATCCTTCTGCACATCTCGGCTCCCGACCACCAACCTCGCTCGATACGACAACTTCCCAGCCTCGACCGCGTTCCTCGATTCTCATCCCGTCTCGACACAGCCCCCGCCAGTCCGAGTGCGACGCTGTCCAACGCATTCCATGCAAGCCCGACCCGGCAGCTGCCGCCAGCGCATTCCCGACCTGCGGGCGAGCCACCAATCTCAGAGCCCAGCAATGCACTGCAACGCCCTCTTGGTGATGAAGCCTAAATCGGGCAACGCTATCTCCGCCCGCTGCAACGCATCGCCATCCAACCGCCCCGGTACTGATCCACGACCTCAAGCATGAGGACCCTTCGCACTTCGGAATACGAGCCTGGTGATGCTATCGTCACGTCATGCCTGCAGCATGAGCCGGGCTCCGGGGTCGGGACGACGTTTGAATCCTAAACCGGTGAACCCTCTGGTCAGATATATGTTTGACAAGAGCGTCATCGAGTTAATCCCATGCGAGGATCAGCCGTCACCCTTGTCCAATCGGAATAAAGCTCTCCTCTCACTTGGGCAAAACACTTGTGGCACAAGACCCGTTGTATAACATAGACTGGCTTCTTTTTATATCTTCCCTGTCGGTTGTTTCTTCCAAACAAAGCCTGCCTTTTCCCGAAGAATCAAAAGTACCAAAGAATACCGAGGGAACCAAGTACGTCCTTTGCCAGGATCTTCATGCATTGGTTTAACAAATCCAGCTCTAGGGAATGGACGGCTGTGTGGCCATTACCTCCACCATCTGTCTGTACGTCGTACGTCTTTATATCCTACCCTTCTCCTGTTGCCCGTAAATCCCGGGCCAATTCGCCTCCCTTCCCCCAATTGCAAAAGAAAAGAAAAAAATATAGTCACAGAAAAGGGAGGACATTACATACAAGCAATCAGACACGCCGGTCCGACAACCCCGTCATCAGAATACAAAACCCGCAATGAATGCTATATAACACCAAAGGACGTTGGGGGAAAGGCAGAGCCGCGAGCTCGGGTATCGCGGGACGGTTCGCGCCACCGCACCTTTGCGCTCAGCTCAGGTCATTTACAGCCAGAACAGAGCGCAGCCAGCGATGATGATGGCCAGAGCGCTGGCGCTTGTCCGCGTGCTACCGCTCTTGCCATTGCCGCTCGAGCTGTCGGAAGAGTCGCTGCTGCTGCCACACTCCTGGTTGAAGCTGGTGGTGTCGCAGTTGGAGGTATCGACAGACTCGGTGCTCGAGTCAGCGCTTTGGGTGTCAGAAGAAGAGTCGGAGCTTGAATCATCGGAGCTAGAGTCGTCGGAGGTATCGTCACCGTGATCGTCGCCAGACGAGCCGTTGGTACCGCCAGGAATGGTGGCGGCATCCGTCTCCTCAGAGTCTGACTCGGAGGCGGAGGTCTCTGAAGACTTCGATGAGGAATCCTTGGCGGTCTTGGAGCTCTTGGTAGCCTTCTTCTTGCCCTTGTCCATGTCGGTACCGGTACCCTGAAGGGAGGCGAGGATGTGCTCCTTGTCGCTGTCGACGACGGTGTCGCTGGTGGCCTTGATGTCTTTGTAGTAGTAGCTCTTGTTCTTGTTTGTACCAGGGGGGCTCTTGGCGTTGTAGCACTCGATATCGACGTTGGAAAAGGTGGCGAAGTAGTAACCGTAGTTCTTGATATCAGCGGCGTCCCAGTCAATCTCACCACCGGCCCAGTCGACGGTGCCCTTGGCGTTGCTGGCAAGACCACCAGGCCACAGGGAAAGCTGAACACGGGCCGGGGTCTGAGGGTAGTCGAAGTTCTTGGAAGTCTCGTTCCAGCTGTCCGACTTCTTCTGAGTGCGTCCAACCTCACCGTCGATGAGCCACTCAATCTTGTCGGGGGTCCAGCGGACCTCGTACTCGTGGAATTCATTGAAGGTATCAGACACACTGATGTTAGCCGAGTTGTCGTAGTTGGGGATACCCTGGAAGTAGAAGTTGGTCTGGGCCTTGTCGAGATCAACGCCGACGAACTCGTAATCGATCTCGTCCTTGACATCTGAGAACAGGATGAAGGCGGTCACTACACCGGCGCCTCGGCTGGTCTTGAACCTGGCCTTGACGTTGCCGTACCACATGTAGACGGTAGAGGACAGAACAGTGCCCACGCTATCCTTGGGCATGGTCAGGAGAAGGTTCTTGTTGAAGATGGCGGGCTCGCCCTGGGAGACCCAGTCGGCCTTGGAGGAATCGCCCAGGTAGTCGCCAATGTCGGCCACGCGGTCGAGTGACTCGAACGTCATAGAGCGGTCCTCGCAGACGGGAGCGGGAACACATGAGTCGAGGGAGAAGGATGACTTGACGTCGCATCCACCAAGGCAGAAAGCGCCAACGCCGCACTCACCATAGGCTAGAGAAAGTCTGTTAGTTTTTGATCCCATACCATCGTGGAGACTGGGAGACTGAGGAGGCACATACTGGAGCAGCAGGGAGTGGCCTTCGGACACTTGCTGTTGTTGTCACACTTGACAGCCAAGACGGAGCTGACGCCGACCAAGGCGGCCCAAGCAAGCGATTGCAACATGATGAATATGATTCGAGACGTGTAACCTCGAACAAATTACTGCTGAGTTGAAGAGGTACTGGGTTGATGATGCTGTGTCGACAACAGTGATTTGTTGTCAAAATCAAACCCGTACAAATAAACGAGGGTCAGATCGAGGTCGAGATTAGGCGACGAGTACCGAGCATTAAGGGGTTGTTTGTGAAAGGCAGGACCCGGGAACGAGGGCGGTGGTGACTGCCGTTTCGAAAAAAGCGAGTGAACTTGGGGGAGGACGGGCACGCAGGATCGTGCGATGGTGATGCCAAACAGTCGATCCGACGGGACAGGAAACAGAGGCCGATAAAGGAGTCAGTCCGTCTGTTTACTTTGCGACCAGTGGCGCGAGGGACCAAGAAGCTGGAATGCGGGCTGTGAGGGACCAAAAAAAACGGTGGGTGGCGCGTCGGTTCCTTATTCGAGATTCGAGGCAAGCCACGCGATGAGGAAGCCGAGCTAGGATGCGTTTCTTTCCGGTGGAGGACGGTCAGGCGAAGAGATGCAAATTAAAGAGCCAATTCCCTCAAATAGACGAAGCGTCGATTCGAAATCGTTTGTCGGTCGGTGGAGCGAGCGGGTTGTTGAGAGATGGCGAGAGCGAGCGAGTGTGTGGTGTGGTGTGGGCGCGCAAATGTTCCCCTGTTCCCTTTTTTCTTTCTTCCCTGAGCGAGTCGGGAGGAGAAAAAATCAGTATATCTCGGGCAGGCGTGTGCCGATAAATACGACAAAAAAGATATTACTACAAAGAGCAAACAGGACAGACAAGATAATTAACGAGGGCAGTGGGAATATTAAGAGTAAGTAGCACGCCCAGAAACGACTGTAGGGGGGGCTGTCAGGGTGGGCGACGGGGTGGATGAGGGAGATGGGAGATGGGAGATTGCCAAAAGGAGAGGGAAAAGAAGGGGACAGGCTACAGCCCAACGTTAGCGTTAGTAGACGAGAGAGAGAGCAGAGCCGAGCCGAGGAGAGGAGAGGAGAGGAGACGAGTTTCGCTCTTTCCCAAGGTGGTATAGAGTTGGTTCGCCCACTCGACCGCTCTCCGCGCTGTGCGGCGCCCTACTACCTTAGCCTCTGGGCCAAGGACTCGAACGGGGGAGCCAAGGGCCAACAAGGGCAAGGATCGCAAGGAAAAAGAAGGAACCGAAGTGGAATAACTGGGGAATGGCATCAGCCCTGCCCAATAGGGCCCCTTGCCCGGACCCATGGCGGTGGGTAAAAACTGAACACACTGAACATGATCTGCTCCCTCCCCCCCCCAGTGGTCGGGCTACATGCTCCGTACCAACAAAGCGCAGTGAATCCAGTGACTGAATCACTTGAATCGCCATGGACTCCTGCACGTCACACAAAGCCGATGGATGCACAAGCCCCAACGGGAAATACGGCAACTTTTGAACTCTCCCGGCTTCTAGTACGGATACCACAAGCAACAATCACGATTCAAGTTCCCGGTTCTCACTTCTCATTTCTCACTTCCCGGCTTCTGGGGCAGATTGATTGAGTCCTTGATTGCAGTCCTTGTTCAGGCGGACTTAAAGGTGCGGTTTGCCGAAATGGGCCACTCCCTGTCCATCCGCACCACAAGATGGATACGATGATGATGATTCTCTCTTCCTTGCCACACACACACCCCCGATAAGATAACGAATCCTCCCTCCCTCTCCTCTCTGCATCACTCGTAACCGCCGGCAGGAAACCCTCAGGACGAGGCAGATTGCGTGGCGCCGTCACCCGCGCAAGCCACAAATCAACCGTCAACCCCCCTAGAAAGGCTGACCCTTTTATGCCCGCTTGTCCTCAAGTTTGCCTCGCTTCCCATTCGCCAGATGCAGCGCCATCTCGGCACATCACGGCGCCCGTCAAGCTGCAACCTGGCACCATGCATTCATCCATTTCATCCCCAGGATGAGCTATCGACGCAAATGCAATGCGATGCGGCCCGCTGATTCACAAGTCGGGACTAACTTACACAGTACATGGCTGTTATTTGTGAAGCGTGTATCGCGGACTGAGCCGCAAAGCCACCCCGGAACGCCAGTGCTTCAGATGCCGTCGATCGCCATCTCACCTCGTACGTGCATATTAACGCAGGCATAATATTGTGCATCTCGTACCCGTCTGCTCCCTTCCCCCGTCAACGACGCCGAACCGAAGTTCTTAACAAGTACTCGCCGTAGTATTGTGCAGGATCAACACATTACCTTCGTAAACCTTCACAAGAAACTCCATACACCCGGAAAATACAAACTACACCACCAGTGGCGCATCATGCACCGCCGTTGAACGCCCCCATCGATTCTCCCATCAATTGACCTCTTAGCATCTCCCGTCACATCGCACAAAGATCCCAATCTCGTCTTACCCAAAACCCCGTGCCGGCCACCCTGTATACCCGAGCGCCACACTCGCACAAGAACCCAGCTGCGTCTGCAAATATACAGCAAACACCGACGCTCTTTTCGCGACATGTCACTGATTTGCTCTCTCCTCTGCATGCCCTCGCACGTGCACATACATGTACACCCTCCCTCGGGGACGGCCCTCGGACCGGCCCTTGTATCCTTCAACCACAACCTCCACGGGGTAGTCGACCGTGAAGTCAATATATTAGGTTCACGCACTGTATAGGTACAGATACTTGTCGGCGTCGAGATCCGAGTGTTTACAGTGCATTACGTTTTAGAGACTGTACATATATGTCCTCTCGCTTTTGTACCCATCACTCATCTCATCTCCATCAAAGAGGAACGTCGTGCTGTGAACAAGGCACCACCAAGCCATCGTGACCTTCACTCGAAGTTTACTGTTCATTCATCCCAACTTCCTCCCGCCAAGCGCCCCAGGTACCAGAAGTCCAAGTACCAACCATGTCAAGTTACTTGCAGGACTTGCAGTACATGCGGTACATGCAGTACCTCAACAAGATCCGCCCATCCCCCGCGTGGCCCATCCTGGAGGCGACCCCTCACAGGGACTCTACAACTTCCCTCCTCGGTACCTGCTAGAGCCTCAAAGGTACATCATCAGCTCTCACGCTTTACCATACAGGTACTCGAGGTAGCCGGGCTATGGCTAGGAACTGGCTGGCTTGTAGCGTTCACACATGGAAGATGAAGCCCCATTAACGTTGCGACGCCAACAAAGGCAAAACCAAGTGATTGGGGTATAAGTATCACCGAACCTTACTCGAACAGTCCTCCCCCCTTCGTTCCATAAAGAAAGAACAGAACAGGGCAACAAATCGAAAGTCCGCCTCTTGCTCTCCGTTTCGCAACGGCGCACCTCCTCATCTCACCCAGACAATTACAACAATGATTTCCAATACTGGCAACCGAGACCAACTGGTCGTCGACCAAACCAACCTCTCCCGTCTGCAATTTATCCCGTGACTAACAAACCCTTTCTCCACCCATCGCTCACACCAAAATACCGTATCCCCATTGAATCCCACCAGCCTTCGCAGGCAACCCATTCAAGACACCCGCTGCAACGATTTCTCATCGTCCATCCAGTCACGTCGTACAGGGCACCATTCGTAGTCCTCCAAAGCCTCCCAGTCCCAATTCGTAGCAGAAATCCCGGCGATCTCTTTCCACCATGTGCCTCGTCATCAAAACAAGAAGAGAAATGAGGAGGGGTAAAAAATTAAACAAGGTCCAAGGTGAAAAGTGTTGATAAAACGCCGACATGTTAGTTGTTTGGTCTTTTTTTGTGCTTTTCGCATATTTTCGTGCCATTCGGTCGCAACACTTCCTTGCGAAAGAGGCATCATGGCGTCATGGATGAGTTCGCGAACGCAGTCAGCTCGGCTTCGCAGCCAGGCTGAGGATGCCACAGGGCAGTGATAGACTTTTCAGCTCGTAACGTAGCCTATCGCCCCTTCGAGTTGGCGAAGAGATCTGTGGTGGGGTTAGTCTGACCAGCGTTGTCGAGGCGCCGCTGCTAACGGCCAAGTTTCGTGACCATACCCGGAAAATGTTCTTTGGCGTACTGTTCGCATGCCTGTAGTTGCTCGTCAGTCATGGATTTGTTGGGATTGGGTTGGCGAGTTGCGTACCTTGGCAGGCTTCCCGACTTTTTGACCAATAACCTTCCACTTGTTGTTCTCGTACTCCTTGATGGCGTTCAACAACGCTTGGCTCTGATAAAGGGCAAGTCAGTAGGGTGGTTCAGGAGAAGGGCCGGATAAATGTTACCTCGTCCTCAGCAAACTCGGCATAGTGCATGTCCTGCCATCAAGTTAGATTTCGTCCACGTCACTGTTGCTTCAAGACCGCAACCACATACTTTGTACCAGTGCTTCTTCACGGAACCCTCTGTTCTAGTGGGGAAGGTCTAAACATTTGATCAGCTTATTAACTGGGTATCTTGCAGCAAAGCCAGCTCACCTTGGCTATCTCGGCCCAACTGTTCCCCGCATCTCGCATCTGCTTAAGTCGCAGCTCCTCTTGTGGGGTCCAGGGGGTATTCGTTCTGCTCTTCTTGGCCGGAGGTGGTGCGATCGGCGCGGCGGCATCATCAACCGGGGCCTGGGGTTGCTGAGGAGGGGCATTTTGAGACGCGTGAGGTGCAGGAGGGGCGGCAGCAGGAGGCTGAACCTGGGAGGGAGGAACGGGAGCGGGCGGGGCCGCGGAGACGGGCGGCGGCGGAGCGGCAGATGGGGCGGGGCGCTTCCGCTGTCGACCGGTCGGGGCTGGGGCGGGCGTTGGTGTCTGTTGTTGTTGCTGCTGCTGCTGTTGTTGTTGCGGGGGCCCATTGGGAGGCTGCTGGGGGACGTTCATGGGCGGTTGGACGGGAGCAGGATGGTGTTGCTGCTGTTGTTGCGGTGCCATGTTGGGTTGGGGCGCGCCGTAAGGAAACTCCATACGCTCGTTGCGACGGGCCATATCGGCCTGGTACGGGTGAGGGTTGCTAACAGAGTAGGCCGGTTAGCAGACAGATTTGTCTCGACCGTGGGACGTAGCAGTCGGCATGGCATGGGCATGGTGGCCGGTAGACCGGAGGTGCCCAAGAGGGATCTGCGGGACAAGAGGAGAAGTAGCTCCAGGTCCCGGCAGGGCAACGACGACCAGACGTTATAAGGCATCGCCAGAGACCCGTTGGTGGTGATACAACGACTTGAGTCGCAGCCGCCCAAGGCGGATGTGCCAGGGGTTGAGGGGGGTACATCAAGTACAAGAAGGACCCGGTGGTGCCGCAGACAAGTGGCAGGAGGTAGACGCGAGAGGTACAAGAGACAAGGAAACAATGTACTCACTGCATATCATTGGGCTGATGGGTGGAGTTGGAGTAGACGTACTCCGGCACGGGGCCGACCTGCCACTGCTGCATGTTCTGGAGGAGGAAGATAAAAGGTCAGCGGCAAAGCCTTTCACGATGATGAGAAAGTGGAAGCGAGTCAGGTCCGAGTCTCACGAGGCCAGAACGACTGTGAAGTTGTTGAGAGGCGGGAAAGCAGTAGTCACCAAAGCGAGGAGCGCCGGCCGGTCATGTATCTGCACGCGTGGGTCTGAAAAACGCGAATTGGGAAGCGGCGAATGTCGACGCGACCAGGGTCATGAGCTGTGAACCTCAAGCTGCAACGGTCGGTATCGCGATGAGAAACGACACGGAGAGGACAGCCACGGCGGGTCGAAGCAGTCTCGGGCGACAGTGACAGTGTTAGGCCGACGGGCAGCGACGAAAATCGCGACCGCGCTCGTGGGCGGATGCCACGGCTGGTGTTGCGGGACAAAGACGATGACGACGAGTCGACGCGGGATCCTCAAGACGCGAGGGCAAGGCAACGCAGACGCAACGGGAAAGCGAAACGACAAGACGAGAGCAATGGAAAATCGCAATACTTACGGGCAATGTAACTTGGGGTCAAAGTTGCATAAGACACATCCGACAGGAAGAGAACGTCTCGAGAACAACCGGGGCAAGTAACGCACGCCCTGGTTGCGGATGCTAGGGACAAGACAGATACACGAGCGTGGCCAGGCGGCGCGAGTGTGTGTCTGGGTATTTGAGGGTCTGGGAGGGGGCTAGAGGGATTGACGTGAGTGCGCAGGCAAAGGAGGGGCGTGGGATCGGCGAATGATTTTGGCGGTAGCGTGTGAGAATGGGAGACGTCGCGCGCTGCGGTTCCGGGGGGGTTAGCCTGTTGCTGCTTCTGCTGTCGCTGTGCTGCGCTGTGTGGCGGCGCGGTGCGATGGTGAGCGGAGCGGAGTCCGAGCAGGGTCGCAGTGTACTGGTGGTGTTATGCTGGATGATGACGACGTGCTGGCGCGGGACGAGGTAGGTCAGTGTCTTTCCAAAGAGGAGACGTTTGGGATAGGTTGCGACGTCGTGTAGCGCGCTGCTGGCATGCGTTGTTGTGCGGGTGAGGTGGTGTAATGTCGTGCTGCTGTCACAGCCGGTATGAGTGATGGGATGGATAAGCCTGGTTTGGACTTTCGGGGGGGCTGGGGGGGAGGCTTGGAGGCTTAGAGGAGGGCTGGGGCTGGGCGGGCTTGACTCGGCTGGGATGGAAATGGAGATGGAAATGGGGTCGGCTTGGCGCTTGGCTTGGTCGACTGGTGGGAGAGGAAGAGCGAGAACTTGGGAAATGTGTGCGCACGTGTGGGTGGATGTATGAGAAGCTCAAGAAGGTTAGGTTGATGGCGGCAGGGGACCCGCGGCCTGTCCCAGCTGCTGAAGAAGACTTATTACTCACTCAAACTCACGAAGCAGGAGGCGGGAGGCGACGACGACGCGACGCAGGACAGAAAGGCTAAGGCGGGTTGGCTGGCAGTGTTGGTAGCGTCGTGGTAGACGCGGCGAGCGGCAGGGCGATGGGTGGTTGGGTGGGGATTAGAGACGACGAATTGCAATGCAGCCAGGCGAGAGAGGATAGACCGAGGACACAGGTGGACGATGAGACGGTGAGCGAATGGGTGGTTAAAGGCGAGGTGAGCGAGGGCCCTGCTTGCGTAGGCGTGCGTTTGCGCGGGCAGATGGGGCTGGACAAAGGGGGGGGAGGGTGAAGGGAGAAGAGCAATTGCGGGTTGTGAATGGCTGTTGGTCCTGGTTGGGTGACTGCGTCGCTGCTCTGACAGTCAGAGTTGAGTGACCAAGTGGTGGGCCGGTGGCAAGCGACGCCAGCAGTGATGGAGCAGCCAGGCGGCTGGATCGCGGATCTGGAGGTTTCGTCCAAGGGCCAGATGCAGTGGATCCTGGGTCCGGTCCAGTTCTGGGGAAGGGGAATGGGAGCGAAGTTGGTGACAGGACAGGACGGGACAGGGCCGAGAGACGAGACGAGACGAGACCAGACGAGACCAGACGAGACCAGACGGGACGAGCAATAGTAGGTAGAGGGACGGGAGTAAGGGGAAACGGGACGGGAGACTTGAGGGCGACGACGGATGGTACCTGGGGGCAAAGTAACTCGGGGCGGGCAGGACCTGGGAAGTCGCTGGGACCTGGGGGGAGGGGGAGGTGGGAGGTGGTCTCGGTGGTCGATGTTTTGACTGGAAGTCCTTTTTTTGGTGAAGGGGGGAGAAATGGGGGAGCGAGGTTTTGGGCACGGCGCGACAGAAGGCTACTGACCCTGGGATGAAAAGCGGGGATGCGGGTCTCACTGCGCAGTAGGTTCGTACCGTGCAGGCCTTTCTGAACACGGCCCTATTCCTCGTTTCCACCGCTGCCGTGCACAGTGCCATCACGCAAGAGCGGGGGGACTGCCGGCTGCCTACCTTGGGCGCACGGGCCATTGAAAACCTGCAAGACCTCCACTGCGGTGGGAAAGGTGGGAAAAACGCCCGGCCTTGAATGGGCGACAAAACAAAACCTGGAATCCAGGGTACCTCTAGCTGTCGGTTGCCGGTACGTGCCGCACGTACCCGCTGTACTTGCAGCTGTGGCCGCCCTCTGCGGCCAGCCCTCGGTCACTCGCAGGCTCCCAGACAAGTCACACACAGTCGCAGCTTTTTGTTCTCTCCCCCCAGCCGCTCGGGTCGCTTGGCGGGCTTCGCTCTGCTCCATGTTGGGCCACCACGGCAGGTACCGAGGTACTTGCGGTACGTCCGGATCCATGGTACCATCATGTGGGAAAGCATCTGATGGCGGATGGCTGCAGTCGATGTATCTGATGAGAAACATGCCGTTGGACAGGTCACCAAATCACCCGAGCCACGGTTCTACTTTGTATATCGCCTGGTTCAGGCACTTCATGAAAGGGATTTCCACAAGAGCCGACTTGTCGATCGATCCCGAGGGTTGAAAAGCGGCGTTTGTGGTGCGAAGAGAGCAACGAGGAGGCGAGAACAAAATCAACAGAATCCGGACTGCGACGGAAGGCAGTGGAATCGCCAAGGCAAGGTCGACAATCCTTTGTCCGCCGTGAGAACCACAAACACTGTTGCACGGGCTTTCAATAAGTGCAACGGGACCTCTCTCTCCGACCAAATCAACGCGTGGCTGCCCATGATTCTCGTGCATGTATTCGTGCCAGTCGCTGCCTCGAGAGGCAAATGCAATGGCTTGGTTGCATCGTGACTTGGCCGTCTGATACTTGCTCCGTTGTCGCTGTCGTCCTCGTCTCGTCGAGGCGCATCTGCTTGCTTACCCACGACCAGACATCGCCACAGACCGAGGATCTCACTCATCTGACTGATGCAAGAAATCATGCAATCCCTCGCTGCTGCGACGAGGTTCCCGCCCTCTCCCGCCGGATAATGCCCCTTTCCCCGCCCGCTGGACCCCGGATTCTTCCCATGACGCCGCCGTCACCAAAAAACCATCGGCGACGCAAACCCATCCAGCGAGACAAGGTCGTTTACATCGTCCTTTTAAAACGGCCCTCGAATCTAGCCCTGGGCCGGACAGTGACTGCAGTACTTTCCCAAGGTACCGACACCTTCAAAATGGGGCAGGATCAGAGCCGCAACCACGGATATGCCAGATGCTCCACCCCCGATGTACCTCATGTACCCAGCAACCTGGCCGCTCTCGAGCTAAGATCGTGACCTCGAGCCTGTGTACCTTGGAAGTCTCGCTTGCCTTGCTCAACGGCTCGACGACGCGTCTGTGTAAGTCGGCGCGCGCACGATCCCCAGCTTGTGGTTATCTAGACGCCAACGCCAAATACAATTTTGTTCTTTTTGTCGCGCAAAGAAAGTGTACTATAAATCGCTCATTCCCCCTTCAGAGCCACCCCCAAGTGTCTAGCGCATCAATACATTGCCTTGGCCTCGCGTCTCAAACCGTCTTCTTGAGTCATCTTACATCTTACCACGTGCATCATCGATATCTGTCCAAAGCAACGTCGGGAGCCGAACCTGCATCTCGTATTCTCCTTTCAACACGGACAACCCAGGTAATCTTGCTACACCAACCTGTCTGATACGATGCCGCGTCTTTATAGTTCGATTCCAACTCTCAACATCAAGGTCCAGGGTAGGCGTCTTGCCAAATATCACAGCAAGCCAAACAATCTTCACTTGAGCAAAGGTGACAGCGTACACGTAAGCGGTAAGAAGTAAGAGGCATGTGAGTTTTGCTATTGACGTAATATTGCTCATTTCATCTCATCAGCTGTCGCCTTTATCTCGTGATTGAGAAAAATTCGCCCAACTATCTTACGTGTCTTGATTCGTGTCATACCAACCAACTTTAAAGATAACCTTACAATTCACCAAAATTTGGTCAGAATCTTGCTGGAACAAAGTTTCACGTAACTCTTGCTACGACCGTTGAACCATCCCGTGCAAATTCTGGGCTTCTAGAAACCCAGCGAACATCTTTGTAAGGCAACGACTGTTAAGGTTGTATAACCTTTCGCCTCCTCAATGACATCAGCCTCGTAGATTTCAGGAAACTTGTCAAAACTGTCAATTCTGGGCTATCCGCAGGAGACGAAACCTCCTCGCCTGCATGGTCACACGCGCATACAGACTCTGCCCTTGAGCTTCTCATCCCTGGAGGAGAACCGGGCCGGTGCTACGCTGACGGGGTAAGACCAGGGTCTCGACCAAACCCCGAAAAAGCGCAACGTGGTTTCAACTGAAAACTCGAGGCAGTGATGCGGTGTAGACATCGTGAGCTCCTGAAACAGCTCGTTGGAGACAGAAAGCTCTGAGGTTGGAAACTTCGAAACGTGGAGGCGCCAAGAGATGAACGAGTGTTGCCGTGGTATCGCGGGACTACAGCTACCCGGAACAAAACATGCATATCTTGAAGGGGCTGCATTGTCACGGAGTTGGTTACACATCAGGCATACTAGTCCTCAGTCAGGAAACGGGCAAGAAGGCTGAGGCTGACCAGGTTTTGATGCTGTAACCGATGTTAGATCGGCCCAGGAAACAACTCAGCCGGATCTTGGGAACGCAAGCCATGTGCATCATATGGTAGCAATCATCGGGCACCTGTGACATGTCGACGGCAACGGCCTCGAAACAAAGTAGGCGCTGGCAGAGAGGGCTGACCAGTAGGCGGCGCGCACGAGAGCGCCACACCTATAACGCGAGGCCGTTACGACCCCAGACCGGGTTGGACAAGGCATTATTAGATCTTAGCTCATATCGCGTTTGAGAGGTGCTTCAGCCTCCCCGCCGGCCGGATTCGCTGGAGCGGTCGTCCTGACGCCGGGGCCGATGACATCCGCCTTGGCTGGCACTGCGACACGCCGGTTCGCTTCTTCGGATGAGGGATCCTCCGGCGCGGCCACTGAAACTGGGCTGCAGAGGGCAAGACGTTTTGTGCCCACGGTCTCGACTCGCGATGGAACCTCGACGGGACAGAGCGCGCATCCCCATGACAGAACCCTCCCCCCCTCCCCTTGGAACGGCGGCAAGGCCACACAGAGCCGGCTGCTGCCGAAGGGGAAGGGAAGGGGTAGGAAACCCTAGGGGAGGGGACGGGGGAGGATCGGTTAGGACGGGTGCCGGCCGTGATGATCCCCAGGGAGGTTGTTTAGAAGTCGTGGCGTGAAGGGGCCAGATGGAGGGAAAGATCAGCAATATGCAAGTTGGGAAAAGCCCAGGTCTTCAAGCCTCCAATCTGCAAATCTACACGGCGCAACGGAAACCCCCTTCCCATCGACTTCGTATCTGGGCGGCGTACGTGGTAATTGTACTCGTAGGCCCTGGGCGAGTTCAGATGACGCGGAGGGGGTGGGTTTGTTTGGGCGCAGCTAATAAATTCGGGACAACGGGGAATTTGATGATGGGGGAGTTTGAAGCCACCAAAACGAGGCATAAATGAGATGAGGATCAAAAAAGAAAAAGTAAAAATTGATTAAAAAACGCAGCCTTGGTATTTTCTTTTTTTTCGCCCGGGGGACTGTGGCGCTCCCGACAGCCACGAGCCTGTCTGTGCAAGTCACAAGTCTCGTTCGACGTCGAACCGGCGCCAGTGTTTCCTGTGTGTTTCCTGGGCCATCGTTCGCGTCTGGGGATTTGTTTCTCGCCCTGGAACATAAACACGGGCGATATCTACGGAGTACAGGCCATGGCCATCGTCGCCGTGTGCATGCATCCCCCTTCTTGGCTTCCCTTACCGCTCTCCGAGCATGGAGGCACCCCTCCCCTCGTCCCTCGTCCCCGTTGTACAGATCGAACATGGAAAACAACAATGACGACAACAAAACCCGGCGATGCGAGAAACTGGCAGAGTCGATCCCGCCAATCAGGGCTTCGGGCGCGGCGAATGGCTTCCTGATACTGAGGTGAAATTACGCCAGCGCGCTAGCGGGTTTCAAAGGCGCCCGACCCTGGCGAGCCTGGGCTTGCGCTGGTCTAGAAACGAGCGGGCTCCGGGGCGGGTTTTTTGTGTGGTTGTTGGTGGTGGTGGTAGTACCTAGTGGTGGTCGTTGCAGGCGCGGGGTGTTGGTTTGCCAGACATGGGTTGTTTTGGGGCTGGTTTGGCCCAGGAGGGATTAATACGTCGTAAAGGAAACCGGCGTGGGCTAGCAGAGGCATGGAGGATCTGTTAGTCGAGCCCGTGGGAGATTTGCAGTTGCCTCTCTGGTTTCTTGTTTAGGTAGTTGGATGTGCCGCAGATGCAGCGGATGCAGTAGGCGTAGCTGCTGGCAGCTGAAAGCGGACAAAGTACGCAGACGGCCGGGGAGTGTGGACGGAGAGATATGGAGAAGATGCAGACATGGACTCATCCCATCTCTAGTCTGCTTCGTACATAGTACTCCCGAACTGAACGTTTACACACTTCGCAGTCCTGATGGCTGATGCTGACATTGGGAACCCACCCTCCACCTCGGATCATGGGCCATGGCACGGGAGATCTCTCGCCCACCTATCACACGGATCGAGGTTACGGGAGGGCAGGGATGCGGGCACCAGAGGAAACAGTTGAGGCCCTGTTTCGATGGAACCACTCCAAACCAAACGCCTGGGACCGTCCGTACTCTGGCCCGCCCGGTGTCTAGGGCCCCCCGACCTGCGAGCGGTGGATATTTGACTCTCTGCGTGTGTGCGTGTGCTGTGCCGGTGGAGAGATGAGGGAGGGCCTAGGTGCGATGGAAGATGGCGTGGACGGATGGGATGGGATGGGATGGGATGGGAACAAGAGGCAAGCCACTCATCAGCAAACGACATTACCATCACCAGCATCGGCATCATGGCCAGCGTCATCGCGGCAGGCGGACAAGCCACGGCATCAGCCACGGCAGACAGCAGCATGGAACCCATGAAGCAAGTGAGACCTTGCGGGAGACTTGGCAGAAACTAGTCTGGCTGGTGTGATCAGCTACTGTAAGGTACCAAGCTTGCTGCTTGCTGCTTGCTGCATCTCACTCACTCACACGCAAGCCCACAATTTCCCGGACGTTGGCGTGCGTCTAGATCGTTCTCAGACCAAGACCAGACGATGGATGACAGGACACACCATAGACCAGATGATGGCAGACAGGATTCAACCCTACTGCAAGTCGTCGACTCCATCGCTCCATTATCACGGAGTCGACGGGGCATCGAGGAACCGTCGAGGACAGGCTTGCTCGGCCAATCAGGGACCCCTGTCGTGGGGGTTCGATTGCGCGCGCGGCGGCCGGGAACACCTGAAGCTGAGGTTGGTGCAACCCCGCCGTCGATGGAATGGTGTCCTTTAGACAGACAGAGAGACAGAAGGTCAGTCAGTCAGTCGTTCAGTCGTTTAACCTTGGCGTATGGAGACTCTACTACGTATACCTCCTCGCAGGAGTTGAGACGAACCTGATCAAGCAACGCCCTCTGACTCTCTCTCCTCGGCTCCCCTTCCACCCATGCATCCATCCTCGAGATCGGATGCCAAGAACCACACCCAGCCAACCCAGACAGGGCTGCGCCGCAAACACGTCTTTGCGAGCTGGATTCTGGTAGCGAACATGGGATGTGGCGCATCCCCAATCCATCAACATATGCAGACCTGCCACACGCCTCTCCCCGTCCCGTTCGTTCCAGGGGGCCAATCCGGGCGGACGAAACTTTGATTGAGGCGACGCTACGACGGTGGCGACCGTTTCCCGCCATGGATCTCGAGGCTCGTTCAGGCATTCGCCCTACTAACAAGGAAACCGGAACGAGGGCCAGAAGGCCAGAAGGCCCCAGAAGATGAGGTGCCGCCGCCTCGCTTGTCACGGGCGTGCAGGTGGGCTTCGCTCCATATTCCTTTTTGATAGATCTCGTCCGTGATGCCGAAAAAAACAAACAAAAATGCCACGCCCTAACTAGTTAAAAAAACAATTGCCATCTGGGTTCCTTGCGTCAGTCACCGCAAGTCCCGGCCTAGAGCGAGCCCAAGGGGGGGAGGGGGAGGAGAGAGAGGCACTTCGCTTGCTGGCGCCGCCTGTCTCGCCTGTGTGACCTGGTGAGAAACTTGTGTCGTGTATTCTCCGAAGTTTCCAGGAGCAGGAGGCTCGTATTTGCGTGCGTGTGTGTCTTTTGCCGCCGTCGTGAACCCCGTAAAACGTTTCCGCCTTGGAGAGATAGATGCAGGACGAGACGGAGGCGGAGGCGGAGACGTTCACGGAGAAGGGGATTTGATTGATTGCTGGCTCGGTCGAGGACGGAAACAAATTCAAGACACATCCGGCGAGTCAAAAGACAAGGCAAAACCAGACAAAACAAGACAAAACAAGACCAGATATGACACCAAAACGGTAGGCGTGTGATGGGCGCTCTTGTCACAGGTTTGGTCCATCTGGGCTCGGTTTCGTGGTGTTGTGCGCATTGTGTGTGTCCTCGGCAGGCCTGGGCTTTAGGTAGACCTCTACAGGGCACCCCGGTCCCTGCAAGCCCCCCCGCCTGGTCCCCTGGCGTGGCCCGTACATGGCCCATACTTGGCCCGTTCCTGCGTGCCATGGGCCATCATCACCGCTGTGGCCGTTGCAATCTGCAGGGCTCTACCGCCCTGCCACTGCCCACTACCTTACTGCGTACAGCAGGCCTTGTCCGCCAAAACCATTCCCAGCTTACGGAGTACGTAGTAGTTCGAGTTTATTATGCCACTTGCCCCTCCCGTAATCTATTTACTCCTCCTCTCTTCCCTTCTTCTTCACCTGCATGTCAGTCCTCTCTATTCCATCACCTTTTTCTTCTTCTACCGATTCTTCGTGGGAAAGCGCTGTTGCGTCTTCTATTCTTTCTTTCCCCCTCTTCCCTTTTTTCCCTTCTGAAATCCCGAAGCCGGCTCAACCACACTCCTTGACACGCTGTTTAACACGCGCTGGATATCCAACTGGCTTGGCTGCTGACACTCCTTTGAAACCCGTACAAACACCCATTGTTGATCAACACTTATCACTTATCCCAATTTCCTGAGGAAACACTCCCTCGATTCCGGTGGCTTAGTTTTTCGAGTCTTTATTCTCGCCGGACAAACACAAAGCACACTCGGCTCTTCCACTCTCTTCGAAACGATCAAACGAATCTCTATTCGATTCTCTGCGCGGCCCCAAGTTGCCCGCCTGGCTTTACCCGACTTGGTTATCACAACCACCACCACAAGAGCATACCCTGGTTATACTCTGCAACTACTTTCGACTCCCGACGACATTCGTCCCATTTTGTTCTTCACTTCAAAAAAGATACCCATTTCCAAGAGAGGAAAAAACACCCCTCCAGTAACGACATCGAGCTCAGGAAAATGTCTTGCAGACAGACAGCTCAGCCTCAGGCCCAAGGGCCTTATATCCCCATGCGGGATGCCATGGACCGCCACGACTACGGTATCACCAAGACCCGTAAGGCTTCATCCACCGGTGGCGGACGTGCTTGGAGCGAGGACGAGGTAAGTCTGAGACTGAGTTGCTCGACTCGGTCACCTGATCAATGTGAATCCTGACTAACACCCATATCCAGGAGCACTATCTTCTCCAGACTCGACTCCAGAAGATGCCTTACAAGTACATTGCGGCGCATCTCAAGAAGACGGAGTTGGCATGCCGTCTTCACTACCACCAGCTCTCCCACGGTAGTAACCGACGCAAGCGTGCTGCGTCGTGTTCGTCTGTCGGCACATCCAACGATATTTCACCTGCCATGGCCGCGAGGGTACCCAGCCCGGCCCGCGAAAGCGTGTCTCGCTCGGCCTCACCTCCCGGAAGCTCAGTCAGCTATAGCCCGCCTCCTCCGAGCATCGGCAACGGCCACTGCATCCAACTCCCCAGCATCATGACCTCCGAAAACATGCCCAGGCTACCGGCTATCCTCCCCAAGCCAGCCTCCATGACTCTCCCTCACCCCTCCGCACCCTCCCACGCAACCCCTCAGACGTATGCCTCGCCGGTCGCGGACAACCACGTTTCTGTCTCTCCCCCTGCTGCCTACCACCACGGCCACCCCAGCCAAAGCCGAGCCACTCCCCCTCTTCGCCTTGATTGCTCAGGCATTTCGGCGCCTGCGATGCCGGCTCACACGGCCGCCCATGTCGATCTCTCCCGCCTCCACTCCATCTACTCGGCTCACCGAAATTCCTTCTGGACCGCTGTCGCCAATGAGTACGGACCCAGCGTCTCTCCCACCATGCTCGAGCAGGCCTGGAAGACGGGCGTCTGCTGCAGCCAGACTTCACTCACGCCCATCACGCCCATCTCGAGCCCCGGTAACGGAGAGAGGGAGTCACAGAACAAGGGTCAGGACAAGACCCGGATCTCCTCCATCCTGGGCATTGACGCCGACCCGAGGACTGCTCGCGATCGAGATATCGTGAGGAGGATGGAAGAAGAGCGGTTCGGCGTGATGCAATCCGCTCACTAAGCTGGCTCAATCTCTTCATCTCCCTGGCAGACGGGAAGTGGCAAAGACTCTTTGACCATCTTCTGTCCGTGTACTATATACGCACATTTTCATTGTTTCACTCTTTTATTCTCATCCTGTGGAAATGCAACCTTCGTTTGGGAAGCGATGGTATACATCCATCTGCAGTCGATACCAACAGCACCGCTCGTTTTGACGCGCGGGCAGAGGCGTTTTTTTCTCTTGTGCCTCTTCATTTGATGACGCTATCATTCATTCACTTCGATACATGGGACTTTGCTTTTGCTCTATTCTTTTTACAAGACGAGTATTGTTTAGTGGAAGGGATTCATTCTCACGAGATGGGAAAAAAAGGGGGTTTGGAATTCGAGGTCCTGCTACAGGACATGAAGGGTAGGCCTCGAGGATTGGAGAAACAGTTTTCACATGACTTCTTCTTTTCGACTTGGCTTGGAGGAACGCGGACCAGCCGGACGGCCTGGATCTCTTTTTGTGTCGTCTCTGTTCATTTCTGTCTTTTTCTCGTTGAGACGTCGTTGCCTGCTTTTGTTGCTCACTTTTTTTTTTTGCTTCATCTTTCTTCTATGTAAAGTCCTCTACAGCAGGGCTCACGAAATGATGTGATGAAACTCGACGCCTCTGGAGTCTGGCCTACACACCGCTTCTTGCACATGAGGTTACTTCACGTCTTGCGGAGGAGGGGATGGGGGGATTGGCTAGGTCGGCTGAAAGATAGCCGACGAAACAAATGTTTAAGTCTATTTTGCGCTCTCCAAACGTTTGCCCCTTGCATTGATGTGAAGATGTGAAACATGTTGACGGATGTGTTTGAAGCGTAGATCCATCCCAAGGGGGCTTGTGTTGTTCTTCGTGGGCGACTGCCGAGACGGGGCGTGCTTCATGGTTGTCGGATCTACGGCCTGCGACAACGGATAGGGAGCGTGCCGATACCCGTTTTGCAATGCTGCGATGCAATGTCACCCCCGTGTCCTGCGTTTCAACGGCCCGTGGCAGTGGTAAAGACAGTATCCTTTCTGGCGTTTGGATGGATTGGCTGGCATGTGCTTGCTATCTGTCGCGACGTGAGGTGACGTGCTTGACGGCGGGTGTCACGGTGGCGCTGGGCCTGCATGCAACGGTTGACTTTTTTTTTTTTTTTTTCGTTATCTCGAGTTCCACAAGAAACTCGCCACCTTGCGTTCACATCTTTCGACCTCAACGTTTTTATTTTTTGGGCGGGGGGGGGTTTGAGTCGATATCGCTTCAGAGAGAGTTAAGGCAGTGCGGGGAGAGACGAGGTTGGGGTTCATGGGCTTTCCATGTGCCGATGCCGGTGCCGCCCCCCTCCCCGGGATCCCGGAGGTGGGCCCGGAGCAGACGCCCGGAGCAGTCCCGGGGAGGTCAAGCATCGAGCACGGAAAAACGCAACAGGCCGTATCGGTTTCCCGAGCAGTCAACAAGTGTCTGCAACCAGGTTTATGGACAGAGAGAAGCGCTCTCAAGACTAACCGGGTTAATTTCCGCAATTCTTTCTCCCCTCCCCCTCCCGCTGGCCGACAAAGTGTGGATCGTCGCCCAGCGTCCAGAACCCCTCTTTTGAACAAGCTAAGCTGCGCACGTATGGGGAGGGGCATTTTCTTTTTTTAAACCATCTGGGTCCAGATTGCTAAGCCGAGGCCGGGCATTCGACGAGGCTCGGTGGGTGGAGTCTGCGTGGGTTGGGTCGGGTTGGGTTTCTCTGCGTCGTTTTGCTTTGTTTTGCTTGCTTTTCCGGAGTGAAGACTGGCTGGAGCTGGGGTTGGGAGAGGGGAATGGGGAGATGGGTTATGGGAGTAGAGGAAAGGGAGGGCATCGTTGAAGTGGACGGCGAGGTGGTTTCGTCTGTCTGTCTCTACAATACTCGTCCACTGTGTCTCCCCTCCCACTTCAATCTTCTCAGTCAAATCAACAGACCTGCTAGTCTAGTCATCTCCGCCATCACTCCCATCTCCGGTGAGAGTCGCAACCCCAACAACCTCGACGCCCAAAACACCACCACCGTCCGTCAAAGCCCTTCTCTATCAAAGCATGCCATGCCATGCCATGCAGCCAGTCTCCACCCGGTGCTGCATCTCGCCATGTGGCAGACAAAGACACAAAACCCTCTCGCCCATGAGCCCATTGCTTTCTGTCCGTCGTTAGCCCCGGCAGAGACACACACGCTCCGAACGCCACGCTCCAACTCTCTCTCTCCGCACCGGCTTTCTCGTCTCCGCATGACGCACGCCCGCCAACGCCCGTCGCACCACATTTTCCTTCCTTCACCTTGTTGTCCGCCCTCCTCCCCCCTAAGACGTTGGGTTTTTTCTTCTCCGACATCGCTGCCTTTTTTGGTTTGATAGTTGATTGACTAATTCGACCTGAAGGTCCCGGAAAACTTACCCTCGGTACTTTCACCCACAACCAGAGACGAGGCCCCCTTTGGCACCGTAAACCGAAGCTAGATTTCCAACCCTCCACATACACAGAGGACCGCCCTCAATTATACATCCCACCATGGCGGAGCACCAACAGACCAACGCCGGCCCCGTCCCCACCACGGATCCCAAAGCCCCCAAGGACTACATCCAGTTCCCCTGTCTTCCCCCCGGCGGAGCCCTCAACCGCTGGTCAGCCAAGATCACTCGCGGACATGACTATCCTGGCGCTCAGGTATGCTGCCGAGTCTCCTAGATTTGAAAGGTTGTCGAGAGAAATGATAGAAAGCTGAAACAAGTACAGGCCATGCTCTACGGAGCCGGCGTGCCGAACAGGGACATGATGAAGAATGCCCCCCAAGTCGGCGTAGCCACTGTTTGGTGGCAGGGAAACCCGTGCAAGTTAGTACTGAAACACACACATGAGTTGCCAACTGAGAGGCTGACTGACTTACGGACAGTACTCATCGTGAGTGACACCTCAAAGGAATAGAGAACCACGACCACCGAAAGGCTTACAACGGGCTAGTCCTTGACCTCGGTCAAATTGTCAAAAAGTCCATCGAAAACGAGGGCATGCTCGGATGGCAGTTCAACACCGTCGGCGTGTCAGACGCCATCACCATGGGAGGCGAAGGTGAGTGAAAGCCCCCCAAAACTGCCAGTCTTAGTGATCGCAACCCTGAATAACACTCACCCACTCAGGCATGCGCTTCTCCCTGCAGACGCGCGAGATCATCGCCGACTCCATCGAGTCCGTCACCTGTGGACAGCACCACGACGCCAACATCTCCATCCCGGGCTGCGACAAGAACATGCCCGGCGTGGTCATGGCCGCCGCGCGACACAACCGCCCCTTCATCATGATCTACGGCGGCACCATCCGCAAGGGCCACTCCAAGCTCCTCGAGAAGCCCATCAACATCAGCACCTGCTACGAAGCCTCGGGCTCCCTCGCCTACAACCGCCTGCACGCCAAGACGGACCCCGGAGCCCCCGGCCGCTCCCCCTCCGACGTCATGGACGACATCGAGAAGCACGCCTGCCCCGGCGCCGGCGCCTGCGGTGGCATGTACACGGCCAACACCATGGCCACGGCCATCGAGGCCATGGGCCTGACGCTGCCGGGCTCGTCCTCGTACCCGGCCGAGTCGCCCGAGAAGCACCGCGAGTGCGAGCGCGCCGCCCGGGTCATCCGCACCACCATGGAGAAGGACCTGCGACCTCGCGACCTGCTGACACGGGCCGCCTTTGAGAACGCCCTGGTGCTGACCATGATCCTCGGCGGCTCGACCAACGGCGTGCTTCACTTCCTGGCCATGGCCAACACGGCCGGCGTGCCGCTGACGCTCGACGACGTGCAACGCACCAGCGACCGCACGCCGTTCCTGGCGGACCTGGCGCCCAGCGGCAAGTACTACATGGAGGACCTGTACGACGTGGGCGGCACGCCGTCGGTGCTGAAGATGCTGGTGGCCAAGGGCGTGCTCGACGGCAGCATCATGACGGTGACGGGCAAGACGCTGGGCGAGAACGTCGCCGACTGGCCGTCGCTGGACCCGGGGCAGCGGATCATCCGCCCGCTGGACAACCCCATCAAGGCCAGCGGCCACATCCGCATCCTGCGCGGCAACCTCGCCCCCGGCGGCGCCGTGGCCAAGATCACGGGCAAGGAGGGCCTGTCGTTCACGGGCTCGGCGCGCGTCTTCGACTGCGAGAACGACCTGTCGGCGGCGCTGGCGGCCGGCGCCATCCGCCGCGAGGACGGCAACTTGGTCATCATCGTCCGGTACGAAGGGCCCAAGGGCGGCCCGGGCATGCCGGAGCAGCTGAAGGCGTCGGCGGCCATCATGGGCGCGGGGCTGAACAACGTGGCGCTGGTGACGGACGGACGCTACAGCGGCGCGTCGCACGGCTTCATCGTCGGCCACGTCGTGCCCGAGGCCGTCGTGGGCGGGCCCATTGCCCTGGTGCGCGACGGCGACGGCATCACCATCGACGCCGTGCGCAATCGCATCGACGTTGACATCAGCGACGCCGAGATGGAGAAGCGCCGCGGCGAGTGGACGGCGCCTGAGCCGCGTGTCAGGAGAGGTGTGTTGGCCAAGTATGCGCGGTTGGTGGGCGATGCGAGCCACGGTGCGGTTACGGATGTTTGGTGAAGGACAGAAGCTGGGCTTGACGTTCTAGGTAGTGAACCGTGTTTTTTGAACTCGTGATAGCAATAACCACGCCTGGATATTGGATAGAGCCGACCGCCAAGCAGCCGTTCTGTGTAGTCAGCTGACTATTGGTCCAATACTTCACAAACACACCGTCCTTTTGGCGACCATATCTGTACCATTGCCTGATCCTGTCTGGCAGAAGCTTATGACCACTGGACTCCCATCTATTATTCCCTTCTTGACCCGTCTGCTTTCCTCGATTTGCCTACCCCAACCGCCACTCGAGACCTCCGAGTCGTAATCAGAATACCCTTCCCTAAACCCAACCTAAGACATTACATCCTATCCATTCCTAAAGGTCTGCTTCCCAGTCAGTTCGCGTTAGCAAGGCTCCCCGTTAGACACTTGGTAGGTATTGCTGTATACGCCTGGATTTGAATGGTACTTACTTGATCAGGCTTGCTGGCCTGGACGGCCTGTTCAACCAGTGACTTACCGACTCCAGGCCTGGGGCCCTTAATTGTCCTTTCCAGTCAGCGCACGTGATACTTGGATGTATGGAGTTGGATGGTACTTACTTCGGTCTCAGGCTTGGTGGCCTGGACGGCCTCTTCGACGAGGCGCTGGAAACGACACGTTAGAGCGTACTTCATAGTATCAACAGGAACACTTGTCAATTACGACGACTACTTCTTCGGCGTCCTTAAATTGTTAGCAATGTACTCCAGTCTTCAAAGCTTCAGCAACAACAACTCACCTCTGTCTGGAAACTCTAATGGCAAATCTTGTTAGCAATTTGTCCAGTTTTATCGCGCACTTGCATCAACTGAAAACTTACCGCCGCTCTGGTCTACCAGATCTGTCACAACAATCCATGTCAGTCAACATATTGACCAAAGGCGCACATAGCAGCCCTTTTGACAGCATGCTACACATGGAGCGTTAGTCAAGTATGAGGAAAACCGTAGATGAGGGGGGACTTGTACGTTTCGTTTAGCCGTTGCCGCCTTCAACCCCCAAGTATGTTAGTCAACTGCTCGATGCGTACTCTACCTGCGAAAGGAGAGATTGCCTCTATCTTCTTTTGGGCCATCTATATATCATGTTAGTCAGGGTTCCAATCATGGTTGGGATTTAGGGATGCTGTGTCAATTGAGAAGACTGCAACTCACCACGGCCTCTTACTGCCAGAACTGAAGATACACGCGGCAGCGTTTTGCTCAGTGGCCTGGCTAAACTCAGCTGTCAGGAAAACAATACCTTGATAACGCTTGGAATCTAGCAGGCACTTGGCAGGTATTCCTGCTAGCGAGGGTTTAGGATAGCACTCACGGTGCCGTAACCTTCGTCCGCCTCAGCGGCCAGCGCTTGCCACCATGCGCTATACGTGGCATGTTGATAGTAGCGGTAGATGGGGGAGCTTTTTATGTTGAACTTGGCTTCCACAAGCTTTTTGCACGGATACGTCAGTCAAGGGCCTAGTGAGTGCCCTTATGTCAAAGAGGGACTTGTTTGGATCTTGGATCGGATCATCTGCATGCCATGTCAGTTGGGACCCAATGAGGTTAGGATTTAGGGATGTCGTCTTGCGAGGTGACATTTGCAACTTACTACCGCCTGGTTCTTCCATATAACAACCGGTTGAAATATACAAGATACATGCTGCGGCATTCTCTTTGTCGGACTAACAGAATGATTGAGTCAACATTCACTCATGTCTAGATGAGGAAGCATTACCAGCTTGGTTTTGACCTAATCATGCGTCAGTTTCTGCGAAATTTTCGTACATGATTCCGGGGCTGCGATGACACGTACGGGTGCGCGCTGCTTAACATGTCAGCTTGACTGTCAAGATGCACAGGAGGCGATGGGACATACCGAGGGGGGAGGGGGGACCCGGGTGTGGCGGGCGGCGCGGTAGTCGGCTTTGCGATTCTTCTCTAGTCCATGTAGACTGAAGTTGAATGACTTTGGGGCAGTACTAGGAATACTAGCATGTGAGGTCTAGACATTGATGTAATGTAAGAGAAAGATTGCGGTGAGTAATTTGGAGGGTGTACCTTTATCTGGATCACCAGATACATTACCAACACGGAACTGCCAAACAGAAGCAACGGAGATAAGCTGGACAGAACGAACATTACCATCGCTTCTTCCTGCCAAAACTGAGGCTAATGAGCATATGGAAACTGTTAAAAGGTGGGAGGATACATACGGCAGCGTTCTCCTCTGCGGCCTAACCAAAATCAGCTGAGTCAATGCCCTCAAATTTTGACAAGATAAGAAGAAACTTACAAGCTTGGTGCCTTTCTAATGATCGTGGGTCAATCACTGCAATACTGTTGTGCATGTTTGAACAACTGTGGAGGAAAAACTTACTGCGGCTCGCTGTTCAACCTCTGTCAACTAGCAAGACACAATGATGTATGGGGGATACTTGGACATACCGGAGGGGGAGGGGGGGTGGCCGCGGCCACGGCGGCGGTGGCGGCAGGCTTTGCACCCACGTTGGCCGAGGTCTAGTAGTTAAACACGACGTTAGAGAGGGATCACGGTGAGGAAGTTGGAGGATGTACTTTGCGCTACATCACCAGACACATTAGTGACTGGTCACAAGTAAAAAAAACAACGGAGACTGGACAGGACGAACCTTCTTGGTGGTGGGGGCGGACGGGGAGGGGGGCCGCTGGGGCCTTGAATGCATGTCAGCTTCCAGCCAAAACCGCCATTGGTGTAGGAAAATGAAGGCTGACTTACCGATGAGTTTCGATATTGCTATAATATCCAGTTAGTTGAGAACAGAGCAGCAGAGTACCAGGGAGAGCATCACATACCTTCGGCATTTCTTCAAGCGAGGGAGTTGTGGCGGTGGTGGTGGTAATGGTAGTGATAGTGGATATAGTGATGGTGGATATAGTGATGGGTGGATATAGTGATGGTGGTGGTAGTGATGGTGGTGGTAGTGATGGTGGTGGTAGTGATGATCGTGGTGATGGTCGTGGTGGTGGCGGTAGTGTCTGCGAGCAGCGTTAGCCTCAATAGGTTGGTCAAAGATTCTTGCGAGAAACGTTCACTTACCCCGGGATTGATGGCTGGGCTTCGAATGGAAAAGGAGGAGATAGAAAATCCACTGAGCTTGAGTTGTGTTTCGAGACAAGATGACTCGGTGTTGAAGCCCGGGGGTGGGATGATGTAGAATCGGAAAAGAAGAAGAGAATGCCCACTGAGATTGGGTTGGGCTCCGGGTGATGCGATTCAATGCTGAAATATGGCAGGTGTAGCTATGGGCCTAGTACCTCAACCCTAACAGCGTGTCGTGAAAGAAGGTACCTACCAGGCCTCAGCCTCCACCTACATCATCAGTCCTAATGCATGTGAAGGTACTAGTAGGAAGTATGAAGTGTTTTCCGTGTCTCAGGTTCCATTACCCGCAGACGACCAGGTCTTCTGCCAGGCAGGACCAGGTGCCATTGTGGTACTGAGCCTCAAGGTTACGTCCAGGGGCTGATACGACCAATCGCCAAGTTGAGGCGTCAACGCTGCCAGAATATACAAAGTGTAGTGAGCATAGACTTACCTTTGTTCTCCGGGCCATCCTATTCCTTGAAGGCCTTTAGATGGGAGTGGGTGATGGAGTAGTTGACGAGGATTGTGGTGGGGAGGAGAGATGGAAGGTTGCTGAATTCGGTGATATAAAGTAAGAGATGGGGACGCCCTACCTAGATGTCATGATGGTTGTGTCATACCTAGGTAGGTATAGGTAAGTGCTTATGTGACACGTCATGACATGTTGGTGTTTGGACACGAGGGAAGGAAGAAGGAAAGAAAGATTGGGTCGAAGGAGTTGCATTTATACTGGGAATTATGGTTACCTCAGGTTTCGATCTGCTTGCCTTATTAGTATCAGTGAATCATTGCGCCCTGGGTTTAAGGCCAAATCCAGCATTGCTTTACTCGTAGTCACTAAAAACTGTGGGATCATGTGCGTATCTGGCATGTTGAAAGGAGATGCTGGCGCACAGCGACAAGGGCTCTTTATCAGTTGCTTTGTTGACGTGATTCTACTAACGCCAGCTTGCCTGAATTGCTTGATGTATTTTGGTTTTACCGCCGATGCGTATGCTGCAAGGCTGGGCATGCTGACAACTCTTACACGCAGTTGTCGCTCCCATCACCAGACCCTTGAGCCTCGGATCGATGAAGACACCCGTATTGGCCTGCTTCGCTTGATTGAGCAAACCAACCACCGGAGCTCAGACTGGCAGCTGCTGGAATGATATCTACGACACCCTGATGGGAGGCATGCTGGGGTCTTTGAGGAATACCTTGAGGATGTGAGCACTGCCCTGCTGAAACCCACCACTCAACTCATATCCCTGTTGGAAACCGAGAAGCCAGAGGACAAGTCCCTTGCGGCTGAAGTGCTGAAGAACTCCCCCGTCGTGCTTCTATGTCTCCTTGGGGCTGGCTTTGAGCATGACTTCACCGTGCTCCAGAAGTCCTCATATGTACACCCGAGGCTGAAGTGTAAGTTATAGTATTTAGCTTAGTATTACTAAATAACAACTAAGTAATAAATAATTTAAAATAATATATAATTTTCCTAGGTTTAGGTTATTAGTTTCTAAGACCTAAGATAATAACTAAATATATTAATTAATAAATAGTTTTTTTAGGTTTAGGTTATTAGTTTTTAAGACCTTAGGTAATAACTAAACATAATCTATTTTACAAATATTATTTAGAAAGTGTTTAGAGTTAAAGTTCTAAGAGATAAAGCGTGACTTAGACTGGACAAGGACGCGTTGTGAAGGACGTGCAGGATCAGGAGTTTGCAATAGATACCTACCGCCTGGTTGATAAGGTGGCTGAATACGAACTCATCCTTCTGACCTCCCGGGCCTGGTCTGTCTTTTGCGGAAATGCGGCGTCAGCGAGGTTCAGGCCCAGCCGAGCTTGTTCAATGTGCTTAGGTCACGTGTTGTACATTACCTCGTCTGTGATTGGCCAATTGCCGTACCCGAACTGGGTCCGCCTTTCAACATCCTCCCAAATCAGCCCATCCTCACAAATCCCTCGACAACATCTCCCAGCTTCACCCAAATCCCCATCGCCGGCGCAATCGACACAATGTTCATGCAACGCACCGCCATCGCCGCGGCCCGCCGCGCCGCCCTCCGCCCCGTCGTCGCTCGCACCTTCACCACCTCCTTCGTTCGCCGTACGCCTTTCCCTTCCGCCCGTCCAATGGCAATCCTCGTATGACGGTGATGGGTGACAATGGCTGACCTCCACTGTGCTTCTAGGCGATGCTCCCAAGGCCCCCGAGGCCCCCGCTGCCGAGAACAAGGTCGGCGCTTACAAGACTCTGAAGGGTACGTCCGCCACGATTCCGAGCCCGATTGCCGTCTACCCGCATCTATCTCCCATAACCTCGGTCGAGCTATTGTGAGGGCAACATTCGCTGACGAGAAGCCGCCGACAGAGGTCCGAACCGACGACGATCTCTTCGGTCCTGGTGCCAAGCCCGGCACCGTGCCCACCGACCTCGAGCAGTCCACCGGTCTGGAGCGTCTCGAGATTCTCGGCAAGATGGAGGGCGTCGACATCTTCGACATGCGCCCTCTTGACGCCAGCCGCCTGGGAACGATGGAGAACCCTATCGTTGTCCGCTCCGCTGGTGACGAGCAGTTCGCTGGCTGCACCGGTTTCCCCGCCGACTCTCACAACGTCCACTGGCTCGGCGTAAGTGCTCTTCTACCATGATTTCCGGACGGGCGGAATTGAATTGCTAACGACGTTGGCTGACCGCAGATCACCCGCGACCGCCCCATTGAGCGATGCCCCGAGTGTGGCAGCGTCTACAAGATGGACTACGTCGGACCCGAGGAGGACCACCACCACCACCACCCCCCGGAGTTTGAGGAGCCCAAGACCTTTGCGGATTACATCAAGCCCGAGTACCGATACCGATAAATGCACCCATTGAGTGGTATTGAGGAGCAGGCGGTTGTATTAAGTCAATACTAGAATGAATGTGGGAGGCGACCCAGGGCGTGCAGCGGTTTGTGTAGATTAGGGTGCCTAAGTCCCTGTGTCAATTTACTAGCTTCCAGAAGTCGTTATTGACCATAAGTCCCATTTCGGGGGATTTTAAGGTATCACTTTGACTGGTAGGGAGGTTACTCTGCGAGAGCTTGTAGTCTGTGTATCGTAGACTCAGCGTGCTTGCGTTACCGTGACGCAAGTCTAGGTTACGAGTGACTCCGAAGTTGGCTCGAGCAACCCCCTCAGAGCGTTGCAAGCCAATGAGTCGAGAATCAATGCTTCATCCTTCGCCCACGTAGTAGATCTAAGCTCGTGCGGTTTCTCTCTGGTCTGAGGCAACAGAGGTTCCACCACCAAATTTGGCTCCCTGAATGTAGGCTCAGCCAAACGTGAATGGTGTTCATGAGCAATTGGGAAGTGGCGTGAGGTACCGGGCCTTTCAGGCACGCATGAGGCACAGCAACTCATGTGATCGCGGCATCTTGAAGGTGCAAGAAGAGCTCGGGCTGACGGCCGATGATGTGGTGCTAGTTGTGTCCGTTGGCCCAGAAATCTAGCCTTCGTCTTCGTCAAAGCTCAGCTTGATCTTCTTGGACTTCTTTTTGGGTTTGCGGTCCTTTGCTCCCTCTTTGCTGTCGCTCTTGTCACCCTTGCCCGCGGCGTCCTTGTCGGCGGGCTGGTCAGCAGAGTCGCCAATGACCTTTCCAACCTTCCGTTTTCTTCCGCCGATGATTGCTTTGCTGTTGGATTCTTTGGTTGTCTCTGCGGGCGCAGGTATCGATCCGCCAGGGCCGTGATCCTGCAGGTCCTTGACGATTCCGTCCTTGTCCACCTCGTGGTCCCTCACGACATTACCATCCTCGTCGACAACCAGAGGCGCATCTTCAGCCTCTTCGCTGCTGGACCGCTTCTTGGCAGACCTGCGCTGGGCGGCGAGCAGAGGGTCAGGACCCCGGGCGCCGGAGGCTTGGGCGCGGAGGGCGGCGAGGAAGGGCGGGGCGGAATCGTCGTAGTGCAAGTTCTTGGAGGTGATTTTGGGAGCCATTTTTTCTTTCCTTCGCAGAGAGGGGGAGAAAAAGGATTGCGAGCCAAAATTAGTAGCTGACGCGTTCCAGGAAATGGAAATTGGTGCCCGCCTGGGACTACTGCTTGGCACGGGCACTTCAATCTCTCCTGGAGCGTGGGTTCCAGGGCTTCCAGCAGAAGGTTGCAGTCGCAGTAGAGTTGCGGTGTTTCGAAGTCGGTGGGTTCCGGTGTAACGCTTGGAGTTGGGCGAATGATATGGGTGCAGCCGGTGCTGACATGATGAGCCTCAATTGCCTCCCACGAGTTTGGTTTGCGACAGTTTTAGCTCCACGGCCGTGCATGGACGGTGCTGGAGCGGAGGGGGGACGTGCTGATGCCCGCAGCCGGATTCCCGCCATCAATGCGAGGGTCTGTGGACGGGATTGGACTTGGACCGGGCTTTTCCATTGAAGATTGGGGACCCAGATAACGACTCGGAGATGCCAGCAATGCACTATTATTTACATAGTATCTACCAACCTACCTACCACCTACCTCCTATCTCTCTCGGAGGCCAGTACTGACTCAAAGACCACAGACTTGCTACATCTGTGCTTGTCCTCCGGTCGTGGTGGGGCCGCCCAGACAGTCCAAAAAGGCTCCTCTCGCTCACATGCTGCACAGAGCAGAGAAAAAAGTAAAACCCAAAATCTTAGAAGCTTCCCTTTCTTCACAAGCTTCCTTTCCTGGCTGGCATGTCTTGCTCTGCCCCCCAATCAAAGCTCCAACCATGTCCCAAAATTGCCAAGGGGGCGACGCCGGATCTGGGAGATACAGATTATCCGCCATTCTTGGCCCGTCGAGCCCCTTGATTGAACCCAGTTTTCACCTCGACGACGCCATGATTGGCCCGTGAATGCCCTCCCCTGCTTGCCTGTCGCAGGGATCCTCCATCGGGGTAGTGGGCACCTCCTTGCCAGAAAGCCTCCTGTGGCCTTGTCTGCCGCCGGGCCTCTAAACAATCCACTGCATCTCGCCCGTCAGAGGCGCATCGCATCGTCAACCGGGCTTACATCACATCATCGATTCGCTCGTCCCCTCACCCCCAGCATCTGCAGAGAAAGAAAACAAACAGAACAATCTCCTGCTCCTCACCGCCGGGCTCCCAATCACACTTTTCCCCCCTATGGCCCGCCACTACGGTACTCTCTTCCGCTTCCGCTGTCGAATTCAAGGACCCACTGCCGCCGCTTTCCCGGTGGACGCGTCAGTGGGTGGGAATTCTGGTTTAGGGAACGTGGTCCTTGCCGCTCTTTATTAATTCCATCTCCATATCTCCCACTCCTTGCCCAGGCCGTGCTACGCGCGACTCCTGGAAACGCCGGAACCCACGACTTGGCGCATTCAAAGACGACGTTCGCTTCCCCCCCCGTATCTTTCGCATCTGTGGCCTCTTCTTTCCAACTTCGTTCCTTCTGGCCCGCCTCACCTCGCCACCTCCAGGACTTCGACGACAACCCCCCCTCGCTCCGTCTTGAGGCAGATGCCCCTTCGCCCTCCCCGGTCGTCCTCCCTATCAAGTACCCGTCCCTCCTTCGCCGCCGCCGTCCCGACGCTGGCGCCTCCTAGCGGCGCATTCTATGTCCCGACGACCTCCTCCGCCCTCAATCACAACACCTGCCGCTGAGGTAGGCCCGTTATCGTCATGGACCTAATCCGTCGGGCCACCAAGGGCGCATCCAACGACCCGGCCCTTCCGCTTCCTAACGACAATGACGAGAAGAGGGGCTCAAGGAGCAAGAGCACCGACTCCCGCATGGCCTTCTTTCGAAGGCCCTTGCGGTTACGCGGGAACTCGACTATTTCAGTTCCCTTGGGCATCGTCATTTTCTTCCCAATGCTGGTGCTCGTCCTCATTTTCATCCTCTTTATCAGCCATCCCAGCTCTCCCGCGAGGTTTTTGATACCTGGGGGGGCTGCTCCTACTATGCGGTACGTCCGACTCCGATGCTTCCGCAGCACCATGGCCTACGCCCGCAACCTTGACTGACAGATCTGCGATTATAGAAAGATTAGCGAAAAGTACGACAAAGTCTTTGTCGATGGCTGCGCCAAGCCCGATACCTCGCAACCCCGAGCCAATGCTGCTTTCGTTATTCTCGCTAGAAATAAGGAAATCGACGGTGTTATCCAGTCCATCAAGTCAGTTGAGCGCCATTTCAACCGCTGGTTCCACTACCCCTACGTCTTTCTGAACGACGGCGACTTCGACGACACCTTCAAAGAAACCATCCGAAACCATACGTCGGGAGAGGTGGAGTTTGGCAAGGTTGGTCCAGATATGTGGGGATTCCCTGACTGGATCGACCCTGATGTTGCCAAAGAAGGCATTGCAAAGCAGGGTGACGCCGCTGTCATGTACGGTGGGTTGGAAAGCTACCACAAGATGTGTCGCTTCTACTCTGGGTAGGTCTCCCGCCATGTGCCCTCGGATTTAACCTAACCGTCTCAGCTTCTTTTTCAACCACCCTCTTCTGCTCAAGTATGAGTGGTACTGGCGAGTGGAACCCGAAATCAGTTACTTTTGCGACATCACATAGTACGTCGTTCCCGCTCGGTGACACTCAGCATGCTTGCTAATTTCTTACAGCGATCCCTTCCTGAAGATGATTGAAAATAACAAGACATACGGGTTCACCATTGCCGTCAAGGAACTCCGGGAGACAGTACCCAACATGTTCCGATATGCCTCTGCCTACAAGCGGCTCAACAACATCACTTCACAAGGGCTGTGGGAAATGTTTGTCGAGCCTCCAGAGGACCAGGAGGAGGACGACGAGCCTCCAGAGGACAGTGAGACCCCAGGATCCGGAGGCGTCCCACGAACCAGCCCCAAGAAGCCCGCCAACTCCAAAATTGACCCTGAGTCTATGGAAGGCGAGAAATACAACATGTGTCATTTCTGGTCCAATTTCGAGATCGCCAAGCTCAGCTGGTTCCGAAGCAAGGAGTACTCGGATTTCTTTGAAATGATGGATCGGAGCGGTGGCTTCTGGATGGAACGGGTATGTTTCGCTCCTCATTCCTTGCAAAACTTCATGACGTACACGATGCTAACTGCCTCCAGTGGGGTGACGCACCAATTCACTCCCTCGCAGCCGGCGCTCTCCTCGGCCCTCAGGACATTCACTACTTCCGGGATTTCGGGTACCGGCATACAACAATCCAGCATTGCCCCTCAAATGCCCCTGGGGCTCAGCTTCCCCGCGATCCTTACTTGGAAGAGACGACATTGAACGATCACGCGCGTTTCGAGGAGGACGACTACTGGGAGCACTGGGACGCCCCACAAGAAGGCGGCGTCGGGTGCCGATGCAGATGTGACACCGACGTTGTCGATGTAGAGGGCAAGGAAGGATCCTGCCTTGCAGAATGGGTGGACGTTGCAGGCGGATGGGCGCATCCATAAGAAGGACGCGATTTCGAACCAAAGCAACCAACCAAATAACGGCCAGTCTTCTCAAGCAGGTGCTTCGAGATAATGAGGAGCCGATTCAATACCACCCGAGACGGACGCAAACAGGAGATGTACAAAAGCACAGCCGCACCTAGCACTCCCAAGAGTGCATGGAAGCATTGGGGCGCATAGCCGACTTGAATCATATGTGTGGATTCATTGTACACAACAGCAGCGACGAGAAGGAAAGACGAGAGGCGTTTACTTTGAGAGGCGGTCCCATGGTTTCCTTTCTTGATGACACCTTGGTCAGGATACTCAAGGATCTTCGCGGGACATGGCAGACGCTTTGAGGATCTTGAGAAGCCAGGTGTCTTTTGTTGAATAATTTCTTGATAGATTTGGGACTGGATTTGGTGCTCAGTTAGGGATGAAAGTACCTAGCCTAGGTGTTAATGATTCACATGATGGAGTGTTGATTCAATTTCGGAATACAGCCTGAAATGGCGGTTGATCATTATTGGTCAACGACTTATATATGTCTAAGGTCTTTTGTGCGTTAATTTGAGCTTGGTCTATATGCTCTCATGGATCTGTCTAAGCCTCTACCGTGCGCTTTGGAGTACTGTTGCCGTAGTCCTAGGACGAGGCGGATTTCACCATTACCTAGACCTAGAGCGTGGCTTGGAGGCCTTTCAGCTAGCTCAGCCATGTTTAGGGCGAGACATGGAGTTGTTGCTCACTTACTATATATTGCGCTGGCATTCCTCGATTGGACTTATTATATCGACCGGCCATTAGCCTTCTACTCAGCCCTGTCGGAGTCTCCATCCAATCTTTATCAAGCATCTGTCAAACCCCAGCACAACTTGTTAACACTGGCTCAAGATGGACATGCTGCGACGGTTTTCGCAGATATACACAGGACCACCAACACCCTGCGGAACACCATGTGGACGCCAAGTGCAGATCATGTCAGATCTCCATCTGGAGCTGAACCAACAGTACTCGACGTTTGACTTTCCCGCCAAGGCCCCGCTGCTTGTCCTCGGTGGTGACATTGGCCGGCTGGTTGACTACGAGCCGTTTTTGGGCTTCCTGGCCCGGCAGACGGCGAGGTTCGACAAGGTATTCCTCGTGCTGGGCAACCACGAGTTCTACAAGATGAGCTACGACACTGGCATCGAAAAGGCGCTGGAACTAGAGAAGGAGGAGGTCCTGGGCGGCAAGCTGGTGCTGATGCATCGCAACCGCTGGGACGACCCGGACTCCAAGCTGACCATCCTGGGCTGCACGCTGTGGTCTAACATCCCGCCCGCGGCCGAAGACGACGTTGCCCTGCGCGTGTCGGACTACAAGATGATCCAGGGCTGGACGGTAGCCCGACACAATGCATGCCACGCAGAGGAAGTCTCATGGCTGACGACTTCGCTGCCGGACGTGGACGCAGCGGACCGACTGGTGCTGGTGGTGACGCACCATGCACCGTGCATCAAGGGCGCATCGCGGCCGGAGCACGAGAAGAACCCGTGGAAGGCGGCCTTTGCGACCGATGTGCTGCAGCGGCGTGAGTTTGCGCGCGTGGCGTGGTGGATGTTTGGGCACACGCACTTTACGACGCAGTTTCAGCGCGGAGGGATTCGCGTTGTGGCGAACCAGCGTGGGTATGTGCTTGGGTTTGGGGGGCCGACGTTGGAGAATACGGGGGGGTTTGATGCTGAGAGGGTGGTTGATCTGTGAGGGGTGGGAGGAGAGAGTGGTGTTTTGGGAGAATTGGAAGGCCTGGGATGGCGTTAGGACTGAGTATTTAGGATGGGGTTCGCATGATAGAGCGGCTGTGAGTATTAGTTATTTGAAGATGCATTACCCTTCTTCGGTATTCCTATACTTCTCAGCAGCATTTTCTCATGTGAACTGTGTTAGTGTAAGACTCAAAGTAGTCCTGTAGGCTGTATCCCTCAGCAACATCACAGTAGTGGTCACCACAGCATATGCTCCAAGGGCTGTGCGACTTTGGGGCGGTGTTGATTAATTGTATTCAAGCAACTGTCTCCTTTTATTACATTTGACAATGTCAATATGTTGCTAAATTTGTGTTGCAGCTGAGGCCATCGCCGCCATCCCAGCTAACACCCAAGTTTCCGCCTGAGGCATCAATATTTCCACAGCACCCGGCCCGCCGAAACTTCCAAAAAATAGACGCCGGACGGCCAAGCACCGAGAGCCTCATATCAACTCGACACGGCCCCGGCCTCACTCCCCGACAATGCCTCCCCGAATCTCCCCTCTCAGCACTTCGCTGTGCTGCCGCGCAACCGCCAATGGCCCGGTCAACTCGCTGACCGCCTACATGGCCGGCCTCTCCCTCCAAAACCGCCACGCCTCCATCCTCGGCAGCCTCGCCAATATCCCCGGCGCCCTGCACAAGAAGAAGCGAGTCGGTCGTGGTCCCTCGTCTGGGCACGGAAAGACGTCTGGACGCGGTCACAAGGGTCAGAAGCAGCACGGAAAGGTCAAGCCGTGGTTCCAGGGTGGCCAGACTCCCTTGATTGTCAAGCTTGGACGGAAGGGATTCAACAACTAGTAAGTCCTCGGAAATGTGAGAAAAAGGCCAATTCCGCTGACCATAGCATAGCCGAGCTCTCAACATGTCGGAAGTGAACATCGACCAGATCCAGGCCTGGATTGACCAAGGACGACTCGACCCGACGAAGCAAATCACCCCTAAGGAATTGATCGAGAGCGGTCTGGTGGGAAACATCAAGGACGGAATCAAGGTGCTCTCCCGTGGCGCAGAAACCCTCAAGCAGCCCATCGACGTGATGGTCTCACGCGTCTCCGCCCAGGCCATCAGCGCCATCGAGGGTGCGGGCGGCAAGGTGCTCACACGATACTACACCAAGCTGTCCATCAAGCGACTGCTAACGGGCGAGTCGATGAACACGGACAAGCCGCTTCCTCAGGGTGCAGAGCACGTCGAGGGTGTGCTTGCGGAGGCGAGGAAGAACCTTTTCCGGTACCGGCTACCGGATCCCACCAGCCGTGAGGATATCGAGTACTACCGTGATCCGGCGCATCGGGGATACCTGAGCTACCAGCTGGCTCCCGGCGAGTCGCCTAGTCTTTACTTCAGGGTGCCGGGCGTGCACAAGATTAAGAGCGCGGTCAAGAAGGAGAACAAGAAGGCGGACGAGACGCTGTGGTAGATATGGAGGACCGGCTAGGATGGGGGTCTGTATGATTATGTACTGGAGCAAGTACTTGAATGTCACAACACCACCAATGTGTAATCACATCTGGACACGACTATTGAGTCATGGAAACGCAAATGTGCCAATAACTCAACATTTAATTAAAGCGATTGTCAGAAGCACAACTCCAGCCACACTGTCTCACGCTGGCTGTCCGTACCTGTGGCGTCGTCCCCAAACGGGAGCGATAAGATCGGGCGGGCGCATGTACGGAGTGGTTCAGCGCAGTGCTCCACAGGAGCTTTCGCTAGGTGCCTCGGTGCGTGTTACAGCGCCGGCTGCGCCAACACCACTCAGGCTTCTCCACTCAGGAATGACTTCACCAACCTCCCTCTGCCTCCACCAACGGCCGGACATCCGAATTGTATGCATCTCTTTTTCCTTGGCCACTGCGTTCCTTCTTGATTCTGCCGCATCTCCAAGCCGCAGAGTTTGATCTGCTTGTCCAGTGTCTAGGCGTGTGGCCCAGTGCTCTCCCCCGTTGTCATTGACTGCGTGCGTTGCTTCGCGCTCTCGATTACGAGTCCCTCTGACGACGCCCGTCGGTATCGCCCTCGATCGGGACTCGGACGGAGACCTCGACGATTCAACCCGCTGAGCGATATACACAGCGACCACTTCCTGAACGACAACGCACACCACAATGTCCCTCTTTGGATCGTCGCCGCCCGACGACGAGTCGCCGATGGTGACGTCGCCACCGGCACGGGCTGGCGGCGGCCTCTTCGACGCCGAAGCCGAATCTAAAGCCTCATCCAGCAGCCTCTTCGCCGACGACGGCGGGCATGGCGACGGCGGCTCTCCCTGGGACATGCCCACGCCGCGGAAGCAGCAGAGCCGCGCCGACCTGATCCGCAATCTGCTCCCCGCGTCCGACGTACCCGACAGCTACATCGAGACGTTTGACGTCGCGCTGCGCGAGGACGGCGCCGGCGGTCGGGTCGCGGCCGGCGGCATCGCGAAGCTCTTTGCCGCTGCCCGGCTCGGCGCCGATGCCCAGGCCCGCATCATGGCCCTCGTGGCTCCCGCGGGCGGCGATGTCGCGTTGGGGCGGAACGAGTTCAATGTCGTCCTGGCGCTGGTGGGCCTGGCGCAGGAGGGCGAGGTCATCAGCTTGGATGGCGTGGATGAGCGACGACGCAGTGAGTGCACGCCCGCACAGTGCTTTTCTCTCAACCAACTCCCTCTGCAACGAAATTGTATCGCAATAAAGTGACGACTCCTTGAATTCTTGTACCGTCGGCATGCTATTTGCCTTATCATATCTATCGCATTGCAGTGCATCAGTGGATTCATGTCCCCAGCGTTTGGTGGGGACACTACTATGTATACAGCTAATAACTCATTTCGTTGGCAGACCTACCGCAACCCAAGCTCCCCGGCATCACCGCCGAGCCCATCCTGCCTCCCGTGGGCGAGCTTTCAGCCAAGCCTCCCCAGACACCTCCCAAAGACACACCACCGACTCCCCGCCAGCCCAAGCTACCCCGACCGGCCATGGCCGACCCCGACGACGACCCATGGAACACGCCTGATCTACACAAGACTCACGACCACTCCAACGTAAAGCCGAACGGTGCCCGGAATCACGGCACAAACGGCCACACCGGCTTCGTCGAACCGACCGTAACAGCCTCCATCGCCCCTACGGCAATCGCTCAGTACGTGCCACCAACCTCGCCGCCTGCTGCGAACGGAGGACAGCAGACCGCCAGCACCACCCCCTCCGCTCCTGGGCCTGGTGGATGGGGCTACTTCGACGGAAATAATGCTGCAGTTGGAGGCTTTGGCGAGACGCCGCAGAGCTCAGACCCAAATCCGTTTGGCGGACCCGACCGTACCCCAAGTGGCAACCCACCACCCGGCCTTCCGCAGCATCAGAGCTCGAGCCGGATTGGCCACAGCCCCGAGGAGAATGTTGTCGTAACCCTGATGCCAGAGAAGGAGGGTATTTTCATGTTCCAGCACCACAACTACGAAGTCTCCAGCCTGCGTCGTGGCAGCAAGGTCATCCGCCGGTATAGCGATTTTGTCTGGCTGTTGGACTGCCTTCACAAGCGATATCCCTTCCGAATCCTACCGTTGCTTCCACCCAAGCGCATGGGCGTCAATGGCAGCCACCTTTCCAACGATGGCGCCTTTATTGAGAAGCGGAGGAGGGGGCTGGCTAGGTTCTTGAATGCCGTCGTACGACACCCGGTTTTGAGCCAGGAGCAGCTCGTCATCATGTTCTTGACGGTTCCTACGGTATGTAGTCTGTGCCTTTTTGACGGTGTGTCATTGACCCTAACAGGACGAACAGGAACTGGCTGTTTGGCGAAAACAGGCCACGATTTCTGTTCAGGACGAATTCGCCGAGCGAGCGCTGCTTCCGGGGCTCGAAGATTCGCTACCACCTACTCTCGAGGAGCTCTTCACACGAACTCAAGCCGGTATCAAACGCTCCGCTGAACTGTACATTACGGTGTGTAACATCATGGATCGCCTTGTTAAGCGGACTGAGGGTGTGGCAGCCGACCACGCTCGCATTGCCCTGTCTCTGGCATCTCTCACCGAAGCTTCGGCCGACACGTATGCGACGGACACCAACGAGGTTCCCCTGCTCAACGACGGCCTCGTCGCAATGAGCAAGCATCTCCGGACATGCCAAGCTCTGATGGAAGACGAGAGCCGAGGATGGGACGAGGGCGTGTTGGAGGATTTGAAGCGACAGCGCGATGCGCTGGTGAGCATGCGAGAGATGTTTGAGAGGCGAGAACGGTTGGATAAGGACAACATCCCTTATCTCGAGAGGAGGATCCAGACGAACGAAACGAAGTTGGCCAACCTAAGGTCCAAGCCGGAGGGCCTGGTAAAGCCTGGCGAGATTGAAAGGGTGGCTGAGAATATTATCAAGGTGAGACTCACTAGTATGCTTGGTTCGAGGCGGTGACTAACAAGCTATAGGACAAGGAATCCATTGTCCAACAGCACAATCGGTCCATCTTTGTCAAGGAGTGCATTCGCGACGAGCTTGTCACGTTCCAGACGACGCAGTATCATGTCAGTCGCTGGAACCAAGACTGGGCCGGAGAGCGAGTCAAGTACGCGGAGATGCTGGCCGACAACTGGCGACGGTTGCTCGACGAGCTTGAGGGCATGCCTCTAGGCGACTAGAGCCCGCCTGAGAGCCACCGAGCCACATGCTGCTTTGGAACTGTCGAGAATAGGTTGAACGGGGAGGGTTCCGGGAGCACACCCTGGAAACTAGTCGGGTGGTGATGGTCTTTTGAGAGTCTACCGAGCGAGCATGGGGCGGATTTTACCGAGGAAGCGGTCCTTGGGAAGATACGACGCGAAGTTGCTGGGTTTGATTGGGTTTGATTTGATTACATGAATTGCGCTGAAGAGCAGGAGTAAGCAATTCGCATATGCGGAAGAGAGGAGACGCAAGGGAAGACGGAGACGGAGACGGAGAGGAGGCATGTGCTGTCTGCGTGATACCCTTCGTTCGTTTGTTGGCTTTTGCAGTACGGATGGCCGCTGTCGATAATAGAGATGAGTTTGTATGTACACATATCTACAATGTTTGTTGAGGGCATGAGCTCCAAGTGATGACTGCAAAGATGGGCGGAGACTGGGTACGGCGGCAGCAGGCCTCGAGTCTCGAACGCAGAAGCCGGGAATAGTTCGCATGAGGACGTGGAATTATAGTGTATAATGAGTGACTATGACCGAAACTTAAGCTTATGTTCATTAACTAGTTTAGTCCTTGTAGCGAAGAATGCGTACACGCTCTCTCATACTAAAAAAAGGAAGGCAAGCCTCTCTATAATATGTACCTTGTTGTGTCATATCGGCCATATCTTCCAGTCGATCCAGAAAATGCACCGCCGAGTCTTCTCCCCATGCCTCTTGCAAACATCCCTCACCCATCTCAACAAATTGCTCCTCACAGTTCTAAAAGACCTTGTGCTGAGTCTTTCGCAGGTGGCAGTGAGTACATTCCTGCTCACACTGGCGGGCACCCCGGTCCACTATCCAGATGACCAAGTCCACATCGCCATGGATAAGTGAATAGACCAGATCAGCGACAAACCCCCGTGGCGTGTTCTCGGTACTGAGGCATGACAAGGAGAAGAAGTAACCCAAGTCGTGGTTCCAGCTCGGGTCGAACTCAACAACGAGGTTTCGCATGGGTCCGCAGCCTCTGCAGGGCGACGAAAAGGGTAGGGAAAAGAAGATGTCTTTCCAATCCAATTTCCAATCGTAATCGTTCGATCGGCTCCCGCACTTAGCAGCGAGGTCTGCGCAGTCCAAGTTGAATGCGTCTTTGTATGGACGCACTACGAGCTGCCATTCCTCTTCCCCATTGCCGCCTCGCAACGGTGGAGCTGTAGTCATGACTGGGAGCTCCCGAGTGCTGGGTGTATCTCGTCCCCAGTCCTTATCCGCGATAATGCGTCTCTTTTCGTCCCACCGAAACATGTCCAAGTAGCTCATTATGGCATTGCGAGACTCCCAGCATGCCGTCCAAAGACCGGCGTCCCAGAGGTAAGCGGATCGATTGGCCTTGCCATGATGGCTAGGTCCTGGGATAGTGGCGATGAGCTGCCTGTCTTTTTTGAAGTTTCCGTGTGGCAAGGCTACGCGATGTTCCATGCTCTTGCCTGCCATTTGTTGTTCGTCGGAGATGAAGAAGTTGTGTATACCGATGTAGTCAGGACCCGTGGGGCGGATTGCAGATACCCATATTTGATGCCTCAGCTCCCATGGCAAATCTGAGAAGGGGTGGAACATGGCGTTGTGTCTGCTCAAGGTTTTCTGAAGCAAGGTGGGAGGACTGGTAGATGAGGAATGTTAGTGTATGAACACGCAAGTGTGAGAAGGAAGAGATGGGGGAGCATATTATATAGCCTCAGACCGACCGATTCTCCGAAATAAGAAATAAGATTTGTCCAAATCGCGAACCTTGAATCGATGGATAGTGAACCTATTTATTCTTGGATGAGTCGCGGCCGATGGGGTCAGAACCTTGAAGGCCACGCAGCGCTTATTAGCGTGCGACTTCCTATCATCACCTCACACCTGCTCGTGAAAAGCCGGTGGCACCAAATTATCCCTTGGAGAGCATACGTATCTCTTGCAGTCCTCTGTCAGAGCCAAACTGAATTTGAACAATGTTCCCCGCCGTCCCCCACGAGCTTCTGCGAGTTTTCCGGGGCTGGGTCACGCCGCGATCACTGTCGCGCTGACGGCTAGCAGTGTTCCCTATGAGCTGTTTCCTTCTCTTGATGAGGTTTTCTTGCGAATGCTAGTGCTAACATCGAGTAGTCCCTCTGCTTGCGTGGATCGACAACATTGTCAAAGATGTCGAACCGGAGGCTGAGTGTTCGACAGAGGCTGACCATTCGACAGAGGGTGAGGTAGCGAACCTGGCCATGGGTAATGTGTGAGCTACCAGCCAGTCAGTAAGGACTTGAAGGAATTACTCACAGGTGTCCACCTACTTAGGTAGCTATAGCAGTGATAGCATGACTGGCGGCGTAAAGAGCCCGCCTGAGAAGATCCATCGACACACAGAAACGGAAGGGAGCACTGGAATATGGAGAAGGCGCCGCAGCTGCCCCCGGCGTCATCCACGACGAACGAGCTGCTGGCTGATTGCACGACCCTAGATGAAAAAAGTCACTTGGTCGCCCAGAAGAAGAAGGTCGGCGAGGCTCCATCGCACTTCTCAGTTACTGACAACGAAAACTCTGTTCTCGTCGAGAACCCTGCTGACCCCAGGAGGCCCAAACACGATGAAGACGACATAACGAATGGGAACGAGAAGGAGAGGGAGAACAGGACCAGTGATTTCTCCGGGCTCTGAGGGTACGGGCGGCGAAGTCGGACTCCTACAACCTCCTCGTGGTGCCGCCCGGGGACCTGGTCGCCTCTCTTGAGAGGATTCACGACTTCAGGCAATGTAGGAGACGCAAGCGGGGGATTTGGAACAGCCTGGGAGTGTGGTAGTTACGAACGGGTTGGACTGGGCGGACTGGGCGGGGTGGGCTTGTACTGGATGGACTGGGCTTGGACTGGATGGCTGGCTTGGACTGGATTGACTGGCTTGGGGTGGATGGCTAGCTTGGACCGGATGGGACCATGGGCTTTGAGAGGAGATATTTGGGACGTGACTGGGGAGCTTGGTAGGTGCAAAGAACGTGGTGATAATGTTTTGTTCTTTGACGATGACCCGATACCTGAACAGCGTTGAGCGGCCTTCAAGGTTGTGAGGATCTCGTGCATGGTGACAGACCCACTAGCGAAAGACGGTTGCCGTCTGTTGACTTAGAGTTGGCAATGTTTTTTGTCTTTTCGGAGAAACGTTGAGTCAAATGGAAATATAAAGACTGAGACCATGGCCGCGAAATGGTATGATAGCCTCTCCTCTCTCCAACCCACTCACCTTCATCAGCCATCAGCCTTCTCACTCTATCATCAGATCGCCTTTAGCAAACCGCCTTCACCAAATCACCTCCACCAAACGCGCTCTCAACATGAGCTCTATAACATTTCCATTTTTCGCAATCTTGCCATGCGAGCGAGATACGGCTTCAGATTTGGGAGTCAGCAATCCGCCCAGCGGATCCTGACTATGTTGGTATTCACACTTTCTCTATTTTTGATAGTCAACAGGTGGTAGACAAGAAGCCTCGCACGATCTTGCCACGGGAGAAGACTGCAGGTCGCGAATACTTCGTCGCCACCGTTAAGGGACGTGGAGATGACGGAAAGACAAACCGATCTGCGTACCTCTGGGATGCTGGCCTTTGGACAGCGTGCTGGGAGTCACGCGAGGTCATCATGAGCCGCGTAAGCATGGCCCAGTGGCACGAATGGAAGCGCGATATTTCAAACCATGACAAGCGGTGGGAATCATTTGAAATACAGGAAAGACTCAGAGAGTTTCGGGTCGGCATGACAGCGTCGTCCTTACAAGATGGCGATGGAGGCGAGGACTGGCAGCTCCTGGTGCGCCCCGACCGCGATGCATTCAAACTCGACTGCTCGAACCTCAGGCCAGGCATTGTTCAGGAATACGGCTGGGGGATGCTGGATTGGAAGCAGATGCTTAAGGACTTGCCCTTCCCGCCCATGAGGGGATTCCGGTCACAAAGAGGAACATCGTGTTCGACTTCGACCCAAGCTGGCTCCACGACCTCCCTGAATCGTACGTGGAGCTGGTGGAGGAGCTCAGCCCGCGAGGCTTCTTCACCGCTTTGGTCAGGGCACGCTCCCACGACCGCCTGGATGTTTCCATCTGGTTGGTGGACAGGAGCGCCCGCCACTGCGAGCAACAGGACTACATGGAGATGTGGGCGCAGATACGTGAGGGGTACGGGCAGGATGTCGAGGAGCACACCACGTGCGAACCGAGGTGGAGGTGGTCGTGGGAACCGGTGGAGGAAAAGACGTTTTACAATTGCGACGAGGAGTTTGTCGAGATGTGTGGCGCGTGGATGTTGACGCAGGCTGTATTTGACCTAACGTCGGCGGCACACTTTGCCCTCTGCAAGCTGCATAAGCTTGAGTTTCATGCATCCTTGGGTCCTAGATTTTGGTCGCCCGACCTGCGCGGGCCGTTGAGCGTAGGCCGCTATGTTCACGTTCTCTGCCCAAAGAGCAGTGTCGGTTTGTGAACTCTCGGCAACGTTATCGTGTGGTGGAGCTGAACCACGACCGAGGAGAATGACGAAGAGAATGTACCACTAAAGGCAAAGAAACTTGGATATGACGCCGAGCATATAAGCACTCAAGCAAATACATTCAACAAGACAGAGTCTCTTATTCACCGCAACCAAACAATTGTGGCCATCGAAATCTTCATTTTGGTGTAAACCCCTATCCATCTTCTGTCCAGCCCAGCCCGTCGACCAGTCTCCCAGGCGTTAATTGTACAACTATTAAATCGACACTCCATCCCCCCGCCTTCTGTGAAAACTCCATCTATTCTTTCGCGCCCAGTACGCTGACCACGCCCTCTCCATTCACAGTCACCAGCTTCTTCCCCGACTCTCCCCACCGGATCGCGATGGCAGGCGTTGCGGTTCTCAGGGGCTCCGTCCACTTCTTGCTCGACTTGGTGTACTGGTGCACCGTGACGCCCGACGCGCCGGCCGTGGCGAGGAACTGGCCGCTGTAGTCCCACGCCAGCGACTGCACCGGCCCGCCCGTCTCGAGGACCTTGGCCACCGCCGCGTCGCCCTCCTTGCGCAGATCGAAGATGGTCACCATGGTTTGGCCCTTGGCCGTGGCCGCGAACCAGAAGCCGTTCTCGGAAAAGGCAAGCGCTTGGACGGGCGCGCCCAGCTTGAAGACGGCGGCCTGCTCGAGCGTCTTGGTCATGAAGAGCTTGATGTCGCCAGTGACGGTACCGGCGGCAAACAGATGGCCATCGGGGTGGAAAGCGCACGACGTCAGAGCTAGGAAACAAATTAGTTAGGGCATCTCATAAGTCCGTTCCATGTGTACTCACCAGCATCAGTGTAGGCACGGCTGGCACGCTTCATCGAAGTCAGGTCGTAAAAGACAATGCTCTTGTCAGTGCCCACGGAAGCCAGCAGCTCGCCGCCGGGGTGCAGACTCAAGGCTGTGACAGCGCCAGAGTGCTCGCTCAGCGACGCCAGCTCGTTTCCGCTCTCGAAGATCTTGACGCCACCCAGGCCTGTAGCAAAGGCCAAATTGGACCCTGACCAGAGCGTATCCGTCACCGCCTCGTTGACGGCAACGTTTCGTTCGATCTTGTCCTCGGCAATCGAGTAGATGACAGCCTCGCCCGTCACACCACCAATCGCAACGAAATCGCCGTCCAGGCCCAGTGACGTAGCCTGAGGCACGGGAAGGGCGTTTGTCGCCTCGACGGCAAAGGTAGACACCTCCTCCGAACTGACCCAGCCCTCTGGGATCGGTCGCTTCTTGCGGCCCTTGGACAGCCTGTAACCCACGTTAGCCCCCTATCCAGAAAGCAAACCATCGCAGCCACGTACGTTTGGTGGGTCGCGTCCACGCGCGCCGCCAGCTCCTCGGAGAGCTCCTCGACGCTATCCACCACCATCTGATCCCCGCTACCGGCACCGCCAGCCACGGTGACCTTGCTCAGCGCGTCCCTGGCCTCGTCGCGCTCCCTCGTCAACCGGGCGATGACTCGCACAGCCGCATCGTGCTGGTAGAGGGCCGTCGCAAGCTCCTCGCGGGTGCGCGCGAGCTGCTCCTTCAGGTTGTACGTCTCGAGCGCGAGCGCGTCCCACTCGTTCTGGAAGGTGGCGAGCAGGGCGGGGATGGAGGTGAGGGTGGGAGGACGCGGGCGGACGATACGCGACGAGTGGATGGGGAGGAGGTCTTCGGCGGTCAGGGCCTCGCCGGAGCCGGGCTCGGTGGCGTGCTCGTTGATGTACTGCTCGATGAGTCGCTTCTCATAGACGACGCCTGGGCGGAGAGGAAGGGAAAGTCAGCTGGGAATGGCGCGTGGGAAATGGGTCATGACAGGCAAGGCAACGCACCGGACTTCTTGGACACGACGGGCTCTTGGGGAGCCTCCCCAGAAACTGTAGACGGAGTCAGCGCGAGACGGGGCTTGCGGCGGGATCGGGGCGGCACGAACTTCCGCAAAGCATGGCGACTGCAACTTGAAGCTTGACGGGGCCTCAATTGCTTTTGTTCTAGAGGGATGCGGCTTTCTGATCTGGAAAGCCGGTTGCGACGACGACCTCGCAGTCGAGATTTTGTCCGTGCATTGACCACGCGAACACGGACAGCTTCTGGGTCACGGGAGATAAGATAGCATGTATATCTTATCTCGAACCCCTGCTCGTAATCGATGAGCTACCTTATCGCGGGCTTTTGGTGTAAATGTCCCACAGCGGGGAGCACCGCGGAGACATCGTCGCTGTTCTCCGCCATCCGGCCGACAAGGCGTAGCCGTTGAAAATAGCCCGTGGCGCAAGCTGTCTCTGTGTCATGCTCATTCTAATATTCTAATCCATCTCTCGCCAGACAGAGAAACCATCCATCATCGTGTAACCTGTTCCTCACATCTCAACCCGTGTTTCCGCATCTAAACCCCAACCGCCAAAGAGGGGACTGACTATCATCACGTCCACTACTAAACCTCCAACACCAAACCTCCAGCCTTCCTCCACCATGGATTTCAAGCTACCCCCCCTCGAACACCTCCACATCACAGGCGACCCCCTCCAGGCCCAAACCCTAGACCTCCTCTTCGAGCCCAGCCCGGCGATCCACGAGCTGCTCATCCCCGTCATCCGCACCGCCGAGTACGCGTCGTACGCCGAGCTCATCGACGCCTGCCACATCCGCCTGCTCGAGCTGGCCGCCGCCGCCGCCGAGCACGCCGCGAAGCCCGACGCCGCCCTGCTCGCCGTCCTGGGCTCGCACCCGCGCCTCGGCGCCAACAAGGTCGACTCCGCCCAGTCCGCCGCCGAGCAGGCCAACCTGCACGGCCAGGGCGAGGAGCTGGCCGAGCTTAACCGCGAGTACGAGGCCAGGTTCCCCGGTCTTCGCTACGTCGTCTTCGTCAACGGTCGTGGCAGGCCCGAGGTCATGCAGGACATGAGGGCCAGGATTGCCAGGGGGGACTATTCGTTGGAAGTCGATGCGGCCTTGCAGGTACGAGCGTTTCTTTCTGTGTTTGCTGCAGCGGCAGACTAACTGACCAACAGGCAATGTGTGATATTGCAAAGGACCGGGCATCGAAGCTCTTGAAGAACTGATCATTAGGGTTGCAGTTTGGAGAATTCAGATATATGTAGAGGACCTGGGCGGATGCTCAAAACCCAGGTAACCGCAGAGGACTTGTACAGACTACTATAGCCTCTCACAAGGCAAAGAAGGGCCCACAAGACTCGCAAACGAGGTCTGAAGAGAAAGGATCTCGGAGCACAGACTCCGAATGGATGTAGTAAAACTTAATATATACAGTTTCCAGTTGACCTGGACATGCAATTCTCTTGGCAGGTCTGTTTCCTGTTTAGCCTACAAGTACAGTATCAAAAGCAAATGCTAAACAACCCCATGTAAAACTTTTGTAATGCCTCCCAGTCATAAAGGCTATCCTAAGCCCTACCTTGAAACCCAGCATATGCCATCCAATTCGTCCAAGTACTCCTCATAAGTCCGCTCATCCTTGGTCTCGCCATCGGTGGAGTCCTGACCAAACATGACGCTAAAATCCGAATATACGCCGTCCTGGTTGTCGTCGCCTAGGTCATCCCAGTCGTCATCAGCAGGGTGCAGAAAGGCGAAGCTGTCCTCTTCCAAGTCGTCCAGTTGCGAGAGTGAACTTGACGGCCGCAGCTCGGGCGACTGTACAGGATAAATGCGCGGCGAGGTGCGTTTCTTTGTGGCGGCGAGGTCGGTAACGGGTAGAGGTAGCGCGGCAGGGCTGGAGAGGCGACATGCTGGAGGCTTCCCGTGCGGAAGGATGTGTTTGGGAGAGGCTGGTTGAGACCGTGATGACGTTGGTGGTGATGGCGAAGGTGACGGTGATGGTACCACCGGCGAGGCGTATACTCCGTCGATGGGATCCGCGGATACTCTTAAAGACTTCCCGGCTGAGGAAGCTTCCAGGCTCTGGGGGCGCCATGCCACCTTCAGGCTCGATTTTGACGCAACCATAGCGGCAGCCTCTTGATCGTCTCGTCGAACAAATGATCCGGGGTGGTGGTGGACTTGGCTGAGCCTCTTTCGGAGGCAGTTCATGGTGGCGTACCGCAGAAAGGACGTTGCGTGCAGATAAACAGCGCGTCTTGAAGAATCAAGCGTCGTCGCCATCTTCAGAAATCGTTTGTCGCCCGAATCCTGGCCCTCGCGGTTGAGGATGTGGGTTGCTGGCTGCGAGTAAGGCTGTGAAAGCCGGCTCGTGATGAGGTCGATCCGGAGCCGTCGCTTCTTGGAGCTCATGTCGACAGTGTTGAAACCGTCGACATCTGAGATGTTGCGCCGCCGTTTCACGCCACGGAATACCGATGGGAACGGTTTTGGCCGGATGAACAACGGCTGTGTCCTGTCATTTGAGGCAGTGAAGGTGAATGTGGTCTTGGCCGTAGAAGACCGCGGCAGGTGGCTGAGAGTCTGCAACAATGACCTCTTCGGCAGTAGCTTCTTGAGATCAGTTCCATGTCCGCTCGGCTTGAACGGCATTTCCTTCAACAATTCCTCCAACAAGGGATCCGAGGCTGGACACCTGGGCACTTTGGACAAGTCGCTGTCCAAGGCCGGGAGAGGGGTGTCTTCATGACAGCCGAGAGAGGCGCGATTTCGCCATGTCTCGAGAAGGTTGATGGAGTTCTGCCCGCTTGCCTCTACTTCCATAACAACAGCTTCAGCTTCGCCTGAAGGAGAAGAGGGGCTCCGCGCGTCGTCAAGGCTGGTGCAGCCGGTCCATCCGTTTCACAACGAAGCAAGACGAGTGAGGAATCCAGGTCTGCGGGAGGGGAAGAGAGGGGGGAGTTCAAGTACGGAGGCCCTGCAACGGGTCAGACGCAATGGCAAGGAGCCGAGTGGCCGTGGAGGGTTAAGAGCGGGTTGGGCGAGGATTTGTCGTCGGGCTGCTGCTCACGGTTCTGGTCAGACCATGCTCTGCTGATTCTGTACCAGAAAACCTTGGGTCGTGGAGAGCTGTGACAGATGCCGAGGAGGCCGTTGAACTGAGTTGGTGGAAGGGTTCGGCGGCAAGGTTGAACGACGATGGCTTCCCTGGAACCGAGTTGCTGATGCGTCTAAGCAAAAGAAGCAGAATCCGGGTTAAGAAGCAGAACCTCAGACTCGAGACCTCGCGTGATGGCGATTTCGTCGAGTGCGGAGAGTGGGGCACGAGTCGGACGGCGGAGGTGGACCGTGGGCCGTTGACAGAGCGGAGGTGGACAGGGCGGAGGTGGACAGCGGAGGCGGAAGCGATGGATGTGCTGCAGGAGGTTGCTGATGCAGGTCGTGGCCGGCTAAAGATGCAGGCAAGCTATGCGATAGGCGAGGGGCCGACGGGGTTATATGTCTCGTGTGTGTGGTGTGTGGTGTCTTGTCAAAAGCAAAAGCAAAGGCAAAAAGCCCGAGCACCCAGCAAGCGCAGAGTGGATGACGATGGGAAGGATAGCGCCGCGGAGAGATTCGAATCAACGAGAGGCGTTTTGTAATGTAAGATGGAAGAACGAGGTACGAGGTACGGACGGGGTCGACAGCCGAGAGGGTGTGGCCCCCCTAGCATCACGCCGAACCAATTCCACGGGAAATCCGGGGCCGGCACGAGCAGGAAAGGTGGACTGCACTGGACAGGTTCTGGGGTGGCGGCACTTTGAACAGACCCGACAGTCAAGGGACAAGCAGAGACAAGGAGATGGGGTAAAGGGCAGGGTGAGTTGGTTGGTTGTCAGAGGTTGAAGACCCGAACTAGCCATGTAGGTAGGAGGAATGATCAACGGCGGGTGGGTTGAGTGAGGCACTTGGGTCGTACTAGTAGGAGTAGTCTGAGAGATGGTACAGAATACATAGTACGCGCCCAGGCAGTGTAATGCCAGGCTGCTGGTATTCCGAGGAGTAAACGCAGTCTGGTAGTCATAGACAAACAACAAACACAATCGCAACGGAAGCATCTTGGGAAAAGAAGAAGAAGAGGAGAGACAGACAAGCTCACCAGAAAGAGGAGGGGGGCCCCCTCCCAGCTTCGCTCGCATTCACCCAATTCATTCAAACAAATAATCGAAAAAACATATCCCTGCAGGCCCGCGTCGTCGTGTCCGTCCGGGGTAAGCCATGATCCATCCGGGGGACAAGGACGCCCTCTTCCCAGCGTCTCATAGGCCGGGCGTTGGTCAGGCGGTTGAATCAAGCCTTCAGGGATGCGCACATCGACAAGAGTGGCACAGGGTCGCGCTGACAGTGCTACTCCGCATCCGTGCGAGTACGTGCGTGCGGCGGCGGCGGCCGGTGGACTGGCATTGGCATTTGGCGGCGCGCGGGTGGTCGGGCGAGGAGGAGAGTGGCTGATGGGGAGGATCACAGGAGAGACACGAATGGAGGTGGAGGACAGGGAACAGGGGGAGAGAGGAGATGCAGAGAGGAGAACAGACGGACAACTGAGTGAAAGTGGGAAGTGGGGAGAGAAGAGCTGAACGCTGAGTGGCCAGCACTCGGTGGTTAGAGAAGCCTAAGGAGTAAGGACTCAGTCCGGTGGATGGGACGGGGAGCGGAGAAATGCGAAAGGGACCTAACTACTTCGTACTTGGCAGAATATCCATCCATCATCCCCTACAATGCCCTGAATATGTACGGAGTACTGGATGCAATGCAGTGCCAGGTACCTGTAACGGGTCTTTCAAGGTGTACGAATGGATACCTGCTGCGCGCTTCACTGCGCAACGTCGACAGCATTGGGCCATTGGCTTGACACTATTCCCAGGTATGAGCACTATAGCATGCCCCCTCTCGTGACCAGCTTTGCCCTACTTAACCTTGAGCACGGAGGTAGCTCAACTACTAGCCTCCAGCCCTCCAGCTCTAGTTGAAACCGTTGATTTGTTTCCCCATGGTACGACCTCTTCATCTTCTGCACTCCTCCCTGGCCCTGGCGCCAGTCTCACTTCCCACAGTATTCTTTTTTTGCTTTTTCCACCTCGGCGCAGTGGGGAAACACCCAAGAACGGAAACCAGATCGAGGGGGCAGAGAGAGGGGAGAGCAGGATCGGACTCAGCCTTCGCCTTTTCGTACAGGGCTGCGGCTCGACTAGCACCGCTCCCCTGGCCGCCCGTGTACATACGTGTCCGGACTATTGCCTTGGGTGGGAGCAGCAGCAGTGGCAATTTTCAGGGGGGGCCCGACTGGTCTGATGGGATGGAATCATGGAAGGGGAGGCCAAAGTCTGGCTGAATGGGTGTGCTCATCCATCCGCAAATCCTGGTCGCGTGGACCCCCCCGAGCACTGCACCGCAGACGCACCGCATCTCGACCCAACCCAGCCCACCAGCTTGGAAGTTCGTCGCCGTGATGTGATGGTGTGTGCGTGGTCACCACTAGCAGCCGAAACGGGACAGGCCAGGCCCAAGCCCATGTCTCGACTCCCACACCTCTGCAGCGCCTCCAGGAGTCTCCAGCTCGTCCGGAAATCTCACTCTCGGGCGTGACCAGCTTGACAGCCAGCCAGCCAGCCAGCCTCTCATCAAAACCTCACCTCACCCAGCACAGCATGCGTATATGCATGCGTTGCTCACTTCCCCACAGTAAAAAGGACGCACCCGCAGCACGCAGCACGCAGGCCACTCTTCCGGTTCCCCTCCCCTTGTCCCCTGTCCGATGTTGGCCCTTGGCTCTGGGTCCCCCTCGTCCCGTCCGTTCCCCCCTTGTCTAGACCCCCCCTGAGACCCTGGTCTTGTCTTACTGTGCTCCGTTTGCTCCGTCAGCGGATCCCGTCGGCTCAGGCTTTCGACCAGCGAGAGTCCATCAGTTGGTAATCAACTTGTCACGACGCTATGCCGCTGGTCTCACTTTTGGTCCAGGTCTGGGTCGTTAGTTATCGAAACTCAATACAATCCATTGCCTAACTACGGATACCGTTCAGCTCGGTTCAGCTCAGCTCGACTCGGTAAGTGAAAACAACCAAGCCTCCAATTTGTGTTTGTCCTCGGGCTCAAGTTCCACCTGGAACGCCCCATGAGCCACCCCCTATACGCCTTGGTCCTTGTTTCTTAGTGCTTGGTCTTGTGCCAACATCTGCCAAGCGCGATATCACCTAATACTGCAACTGTGTGAATACTCATTCTTCCGACCCCATCGAGGCATTAATGTTACAACCCACCGCCTCTGTTTGTCAACTCCGTCAGTCAACCTATGCATCACACAGGCTGCGTCTTGACGTCGAAGATCTCATTCTTCCACCCCGCTCTCTGATACTCAAACACCTGCTGCTCTGCGTCTCGCCCCTCCCTCTCCCAAAGCTTGACCAAGCTTCCCGGAGCGTACCGTCCACGGAAGACTCCCTTGCCTGCCTGGACGCCGATTCGGGTCTCAATATCTGGATCAGGTGCCGGCACCAAGCGGGCAATGACAGCGCGAATGAACGTCCATAGGTCACTAGGGTTCGCAATTCGAGTTGCTCGCAGCCGCTCCCGTGCGTAGAGTAGTTCCCTGTTCAACGTGTGGATGCCTTCTTCAATGGCCGTCGCGACCTTGATCTCAAGCGCCTTCTTCACCAAGGGTCGTATGAAGGGCTTGAAAATCCACGCCAAGAACGCAAACTTGGACTTGCTGAGCTTGTAGTTGAGGTGATGAATGTGCACTTTGACACCACGCAACACCACCATCTGCTCGAGTCGTTCTCGTCCAATCTCAATGTCCAAAGAAATGTCAACACCTCGCTCGTCTAGGAAGAATCCCGCAAGGCCTTCATCAGCCATTCGGAGGATGCCCGAGTGTAGGCGCAACCAGTAGCCCAGGTCATCCGCAGCAAAGGACAACCCCGATACAGTGATGTTCAGCAGCGATGTCATTGTCGATGCCGTTCCATATCGTGCTTTGCGGACTTCGACGGCGTTTTGTGTTGTGATATTCAACTTGTAGGGGAAGAATGAACTGTGGTTGACTGTTCGGCCCGGTTCAAGGATGAGGTTTTCCAGCAGCAAGTCAACGGCCGGCGTCGCCACTTCCAGACGAGGGATGGGGATATACTGAATGGCTTGGATGAGCAGCGGCACAAAGATGTTGATGGAATCGGATATCAGCTCCGAGTTGGTATTCTGTCCAACTGGGGAGAGGAGACTGGCCAGCCTCTTGGTCGTTTGGACGAGTTTGTTGATATCCGCATCCTCAAGCACCGAGCGGAAGGCCAAGTGGAGGCTGGCGAGAAGGGTGTCAAGGTCATCTCGAACAGAAGACTTGACCACGAGGTCGTTGGACTTTTTGCGCAGCTTCTGAAACCGTTCCTCGGCCTCTTCAAAGAAATCCGGATCCATCAACATATCTTGCACCAGGTTGCCCACCTGCCTGACGAGCTCGTCGAAGTTGGGATCCGTCTGGCCAACCTCCATCACTGACGCAAACGACTTCTCGACATCATCCCAGTGCTCGCGCTTTCCGAGCGAAGTGACAAAGAGCCAGAAGTTGTGAAGCGCCCGATCAGCGTCCGCGTTGATGTTGGTGTCTTCTTCGACGGCCTCAATGGTCGCCGCTGCCGCGTGCGAGTATGCGAGGAGATAGCGACGAATGAGGAGAGACAAGGTCGAAACCGAATCGGAATAGTCTGTATGTTCCCGAAGATGGAGGACAGTCTCTTTGAGGCGATGAATAAGAGTCTGTCCCTCGTCGCCTGTGACGTGGTCGGCAATGCTCTTGCCGGTGTCATTAAGCACCTCTGCGGTGCCATCCACCACCGCCTCAGACACCTTTGCCAACTCATCGGTAAGATCCTGGTTTGAAGGTACAGATTTCGATTCTCCATTTCCGTTGGGATGCTTCAGCGCTTCTTGATCCTCCTTATCGGGCTCGATGGCCTTGCCAGCCTGTTTGGACACATCGGACAGGGAAAAGGCCGTATCACGAAGGACCTCCCTTCCAACCGTGCTCAGATCCGACAAGAAAATGCGAAAGTCCGAGTTGTTCAGCAGCAACGAGCCTACCGTTTGCAAGCTTCTGTACGTCGCCGTCGCATCCGCCTTGACCTTTGCACTCCCCACCCGGGCGCCAATGTCGGCCACGTCCACGTCCAGCCGCGACTTGGTGAGATACCAGATAAAGTCTTGAATCTGATCCTCGGAGTTCTTGTGCTGGAGCACTTTGGTGAGCTGGGTGAGCCAGAGCTTGATGGTGCGGATCAGGGCTCGTCCCGACGGGCTCAGGTCGTCTCCGCGCGGGTTCAAGGCCTCGGCCGAAAGAAGAGTGCGCAAGTGAATGACAGCCTGCTGGTTGGTGGGCATATATCCCTTGGTAAAGGCGCGGAGCATCTGGTATGTGTGGAGCTTCTCGTGCAGACGCGTCTGCAGCGCCGTGTCGTCGTTGTAGCGCGGCAGCAGAGGCTCGCGCTCGCTGTCGCGGCTGCGAGACCTGCATAATCCGAAGCACGATGACATTTTTGCGATTCTGTGACTGCTCGGCGTGAAGGATTCCCTGGAGAACAAGGGCGCGGTGTCTACTCTTGTATGTCGCCGTTTGCTGGTGGTGGCCGTACTCAGGTCGATGATGGTGCTGGGCAAGTCTGACTTTGTGTAGCACGCCCTGTTCGCAGCGACGACGTCATTGATTCAAGCGGAGCTTTCGTTCCTGAGGCGCTTTCACGCCAACACCACCTGCCATTGGAAGACATGAGCATCATCAACGACAGCGCCATCGCACAATTATGAGTGCGCAGCGGAATGAAAACTAAATTTAAGCTGAATCGATGCCCAAATTATGAGCGCGTGTATTCGTCATTGTGCAGGGCAGGAAAAAATGACCTATGGCGCAATGCCTTTGGCCTGACACCCTAGGAACAATTCAGCTGCTCAACGGAATGCTCCAGGGCTAGCGAAGTAGTTACCTAATTGCAGAAGCCTAAAAATCTCCCGTTCCATCCAATTTCTGCCACCTGCACGGTGAAATGCAGTCTCCTCTCCCTGGGCCCATGGACCAATCGAGGGCGATGCATGCCTTGCTCATGTTACACAAGACCGTCCTTGTGGGTTGGAACCCCAGATTCCACAGGCAGCCCAAGCATCGGTCCGAGCCGCAAATTGACAAGGGAGAAGACTCAAAATTCCAGCCAACACAGCTCCACCGTTGCTTTGGCTCTGGAACCAGACAATCCCCAAGAAAAGAGGGTCGGGGATTGACAGTGGCATTCTTATCCCTTCCCTCGTGTCAGAGTAGCTTGACCGCCCAGCTGTCAAGATGCAGCATGAGAGTCTCTTGGTATTTCAACCGCTAATGAAATGATACAGAATCCATCCGACTCGTGGCTCAATACAGCTTGAAACGTTGGTGCTCCATCTCTCCCGTTTTCCACATGTTGAACACTTCTCCTTCCATAAGTCCATGTACATATGCATCACCCACAAGTTCGAACCCATCGCCTTGAGGTCTTGGCCTAATGATCAACGGCACGTTCCCTCCCAAGAACACACACACCTTGTCACCCGGTGCGATGTTCTCAGTCCCCAGGCCTAAATACCCTCTCCTGGTTCGGAACAGCCTCCTAGAAGTTGTATAAAACCTTGATACGATGTGGTAGTGCTCTGCTACCCGGCTCAGATTGGACTGTTGGGACTTGAGGGAGCCGCTATCCTTGAAGATGATAGGGAACAATTCCGATAACGTCTGAAAGGATGGATGGCCCGGCTCCGGTAGAAAAGGGCGTTCCTTGGAGTACATACCGGGAGGATACGCCTTTCCAGCGACGTCGCCACGAAGCCATTGCAGCCAGGCGATGAACCCAACACGAGTCGCGGGAATTGCTTCTGTAAGGCACTTGGACCAAACATTTCGTTGCTCGCTGCACCCGGCGGTCAGAACCATGGCGTATGCCGTAGTGATGTCCTCAGCTGTCACATATGCAGCGAATTCGGCAGAATCACCACCAGTATCGCAGACGGTGTACGGCGACCACTCTCCAGTAATAGGCGTGAACGCAGGTCGTGGCCGCGAGTCTCCTGAGCCATAGGGAAAGGGGTGATCGATACTGCAGATGTCGGCGATGGTGTCAACCTCAAAGCCGGACACATTCAACACGCCGGTTTCGGGTGATGCTGAGATCAGCGGAAACCCCAGGTCAGATTGTGTAGTGCCGGCTGAGAAAAACGCGTACCAAGTCTCGGATGCAGAGCCCTTGCCACGGGGCATATGCCAATACGGTACCCAAGACGCGGCTTGCCCTCCTTCTGGCAAGCTTCGTAGGTCCGAGTTGACACAGGAAAGCATATGAAGATCCTGGGTTTTCTGAATTATCGCCGCTGCGACTTCAGTATAGACGGTCTGGATTCCCACTTCATAATTTGGGATTAAGTCGGGCAGAGTGCTGCGAAACGTAGGCAAGTTCAGTAGTGCATACACCTTGTCTCTAGGATCAGAGGCATTAAAAGACCTCCCCTTTCCCAGCATATCCACGACAGTCCTGTTCTGAGAAGATGCAAGGTCGCCGAACATGTTTATGAAATTGAACTCGTTGGAGCCTAATATTCCATTGCCTAAGCTATTGACGAGAGGCAGCATGTCGATATGAGGTTTGTTCTCTATCAGATATTCTGCGGCTTGAAAAAGAGCGGCAGAAGATATGCTTTGGTCGCCACAGAATACATGTACTCTGGGCGGAAAGTATCCCTCTTGAATTACCTATTCTTGTTAGTATGTTGGCTCTGCTGTCTGATAATTCCCATTTGTGAGCTTACCCAGATTCTTGAGAACCATGGTCTTCCGAAAAATATCATGAGAGAACCCCAGTCCTGGGAATCAGGTGGCGGAAGCCCATCAAATCCCATCTCCTGGGCCAGAAACATGGGCTTTCCACGTTGCCGCATGTGGTCCATGTCGTTGGCCTCCTCAAACGAAATGTTTTGTCGCCGGCAGGCCTGCGTAAAAATGTTGCGTATCAGTTGTGCTGCCGTGTCTGAATGCTCGTCGCCAGACCCCAGCCAGATAAGGCATTGTTTGCAAGACTTGTAAATGAGGTGCATGAGCTGGACTTGGGACCCTTTCTCGGTAGGATCATCTTGGTTGATACAAATGGCGTCGGTCCACACCACGCGTGACTCCGATGGATAACGAAACCGCACAAGAGCGTCGTGAAGGTTTGTAGTAATGTCTATTCGGGCGGGAGATCCAGAGTTGTCGCTACAAACAATCGACCGGCGAATTGATGGGTTGCCCCAAACGTAGGACAATGCCTCGTAGGGTGGAGCGCTTTCTACCGGATACGCTCGTAGGATAATTGAGATGGGGTCTTCTTTAGCGCCAGGTTGAAGATGGGCGAGGCGAATATGATGATAGTTTGGTAGAGGTATGTACGAGTACAAGGAATCCGGAATTGAAGCCATATTTTGCGAAGGTTTGCGCATATGATCAGGGAAGCCGAAGGTTTCAACAGGCTGCGCCATGTTGGGATCGGAGGCCTCGTATGATGGATGAATATACACGTGACTTGGTCAGATGCTTGGCCGCCTAGGCTCATACCAATGACCAGATTAGGCTCGACTTGCAGAAAGAAAAGTCAGATCAATGAGTGTTTAATGAGTATTTCAAAGTGGGAAGAAAGCCTTTCCTCCGATGTGTACGGATGTCAACGGTATGGAGGATAAGCATCCAAGAGCTTCGTCATGTCTAGAAGTTTTCCCGCATGGGAGAAAGACCCTCACCGCGGAACACTTTGGGTTTGTATTGTTGACAGAGACGGAAAATCACTGAGTTGATAGCTGGGTTGTGGGGACGAATATGTGCCAGCTGCTTCCGCGTATCAATGTTCCAGGCTGGCCCTTGGTTCTCGGATGAAAGGGATGGGGCTCCCTTGATGAACGTTGCCATCTGGGTTTTGGACAAATATTTGGCATTTTGCCTCGTTTCTCTGAAGCATGTCATGCTCAATGCATACATTCTTAGGCATACACAGGGACTAAGGACGGCGTTGCTTTGCAAAGCTTTAACTAACCACTCTCAACGTCGGCCCGCCTTTCAGGTTTTGAACCTAAAGTACTCAGGTATATTTCCAGCCTAAAGATAGATTTAGTAACATACTTTATTTAGGGTCAGCATTCTTTAGGAAGCAGGGTTGTAGTTAGGACACAGGTAGCCTCCAAAGATGTCCCACACCACATCACCGATCGATGGGCTTGTCCCAATGTATCTTGTCTCTGTAGCGAAGACTGCCTAGTTGATCAACAGTGAGCGGAATGGTTCCGAGAGCTCAGGCACGCTATTCCCTGCATTCGAACCCCCATCGTCCTTCAGAATTGAAATGTTGAGACAGCAGAGCCAGCCGAGTGCCTAAAACGGCAAGTGCCTCGGCATCGGCAAGTTTGCGCTGCAGCAGCCCATGCTAGGTAACCCGAACTTCGGCACTTGCACCAACACCAAACAGTTGACAAACTGTTGGGCGCCCTTTATCAACAGCCTCCCCGCCTGACGAGACGGATGACGGCCAAACTTCAATCCTTATGGCTTTTGAAGTCGTCTCAATAGACCATCGTTCAATTTCCCACCCTCACCACTTGTGTCTGCCTAATGACGGAGTCAAACGATGCGGGGACGCGGACGCCCGCCAAGGAATGGAAGCGCATGTCGTTCCAAGAAGCGATGGAGCTCGAAAGACTGCCTGACGATGGCTCGGGAGCTCAGAAACCCGTGGCCAAGTTCATGAACCGCCAGCCGCCGTGGTTGCCCGGCGCGGAGCTTCCCTGGGAGACCATCGGGGTTTCGGCGGCCAAGATCACGAGGGGTGCTTTTGGAGGCGTTGTGTACGCCATGGCTCCCCTTGCAGCGGCGCGGGTGGTTGAAGACGAGGACGGGGAGAGCGGGAATCATGGGAAGGGAAGCAAGCGCGCCATCCATGTGAGTGAGACGAATTACGGCACTGGCATTGATCTGGAAGAACTGACATGCAGCATGCGACAGTCGATACAAGCAGTATTCACAAACCCCGGGCTCGTGGACAGACCGTTCATCTTCAACGTGTCCGAGATCCATTCTAGCCGTGCCTTCTCAACACGCCTTGTCAACGTTCACCAATCCACGCAGCCCTCCACAGTCCCCTCTGGTCCCTTCCCCAACTCCGACGCCACGGCTCCTCCAGGAGACAGCTGCTTTTCCTGCCTCGTCACCTTCAAACGACCCAACACGGGCCCCGCCGATGTCCAGGACTCGCCGCCACAGGAGCGCTACCACAGCATTCTATCCTCGAGGCCGCCGGCGGAATGGGATCTTTGCCCGCAGGCAGACATTGACGCGCTCAAGGAGGCCTTCCCCAATCCTGGTCCGGGCGCTTTCCCGATCTTCGACATGCGCAAGGTCGACATGACCGGCTACAACGCCGACAAGCCAGTTCCCGATCGCAGAGAGCTCATCCTCTACCGGCTTCTCGAGCCGATCCCGAGAGAGGACGTCAACGCGCACATCGCTTGCCACGCCTTTGAGGCGGATCGCAACGGCTTGATCATGCTCGGAAACCACCTCGGGTACGGATACAACCTAGGCGTGGCAGCGACGTTGAGCTACTCGTTCTATATACACGTCAACGGCGAAGAAGCGGTCATGGATGGAGAAGAGTGGTGGGTACAAGAGGTCTACTGGCCTCGGTACAGTGCAGGAAGAGGGTCGATGATGAGCCTTACTTGGAGTCCTGAGGGGAAGCATGTCGCGACGGGATATCAGGATGGGATCCTGTTTCCATCAACATCGATGGCATCATCGAGGGAGGAAAAGCTTTGACACTAGAGGTTTGTTTTTCTCTCATCGTCTTTGGTTCTGTGCATGCCGTGTGGAGGATGCTCAAACACTGGGGCTTGTCGCCAGCCAGTTCACTTACTAGCCGATACAAGTTCACTGGAGGATGCGTTCACGGCAGTCTCCGTTCTCTTGGGTTATAATCAGGCCGTTTGACTTTCAATCAAGCTGTCCCATGTCAGAGCTCTTCTGGAAGGACTGTGCTCATCTGTACAATGAAACTTATCAAGCCACAGCCAGTGGTTTGGCTTCTCTTGTCAGAGGCACGGAAGTCTTGAACAGAGACTGTTCCAGGCTACATCAGTAACCACCGTTGCATGGCAACCGGTTGATCCCACTGCCGCTCGTCAAACGCGTCGTCTCCGGCGGTGAGAAACAGTACCAGAGACCGTTCATCTTTGTCAGAACAAAACTAGATTGATGGTTTGATGTCTTCGTTGAGTGGATATTCTTCTACTGTTTCTGCCTGTATGGAACCGCTTCTGAACGACACATGGAGTCCTTGGAACAACTACCTTTTCAAGTTGTACGTTTGCACCTAAGTTTCACATCTGTTTGCTTTCCAATACGCAGTCAGCTCGAGCACTCCTATAACACAGAGACTAGAAAACAAACACGTGCACCCAGACACGTGGCCAACGTGCCGCTTCCCACCTATCACTGCCCCGATTAGCACCTACCTTCCTGTAAAACAAACGCTGTTACTAAACACCTTAGGATGATTCACTGTACTGATGTTTGGTAGGTAACTGCCTGGTTGCAATATCACGCGCCTTTTGCCGTCCCCACGCGCTCTCTTTTTCTTCAACTTTCCTCTATCCATGCCACTGAGCTATCCATCTACACATCCGACAGTCATAGCAAGACCAGCATAAAGAACTCCAAAATGGAACAACCAAACCCTCAGGGATCCGTGAGTGTCTCCTGTCCCCCTTTCCTCTCCTTATTCTAACATTTTAGGCCGAACGCGACCTAGAGTCTGATGCTGCAGTTGACAAGATGCTTCAGACTCCCTGGGAAAAGGTTTACGAGGTCACCCATAATGGAGAGATCTTAAAGAGACCAGCGGCCCTCGGCGGCGTACCAGTTAGCAAGATCAGCGAGACTGACCCATACTGGGAGCAATCGTGGCAGTCCCTAGACGAGTTCCTTGCACAGGAGCCCGATGAGGAAAAGCTCAAGGAGAACTACCACGAAAGGCTACGCCGGCTCCCCGGAGACAAAGCTCTGGCCGCCAAGGCAAAGTTCCACATGGACAACGTGAGCAAGCACAGAAAAATCCGCGAGATATTTGGAAATGGTTCGCCTTACCATCCGAACCAACTGGCTTCAAAGCACCATCTCCCCCCGATCGGCCTCTGCCAGAAGGAGATCATGTACAAGCTTGCATGCAAAGTCTCCGATCTGCGCGAGCTCTATAACCGCCAGGAGCTTTCAATGGACCCGTGGGACTTCCTCCGCTGGAGGATCGTAAGGAAGGCTCAGTCTCTTGTCGGCGCATCCTAGGAGAGCACCCGAGACGTTATCAAGACCGTCATCTACAAGATCTGCGACGACAGTGGCAACGAGCAGGCTCAAAAGTATGAAGATCGTCTCTTACGCATGGCGGTGCTTCGGTCGGCTCAGTACCGAGACAAACTCGCCAACTACGGATCGAAGAACGTCACCAAGCCTGGTGTCGGTTCCAAGAAGCCCAGCAGTCGTGTTCAGAAGACGGCCAGTCGCATCCAGCAGCCTGCTCGCAGAGAGCCAGCTCGCCCTGCCAGCCAGCTCAAGCGGGAAAGACAAGAGAGGCCTGCCAGCGCTACTGGGTATAGTGGCGTCAATGGGTTTAGAGAAGAGCAAAAGCTCCGGGCGGCCCAGTCAAACACGACCTCCAGTAAGGAGAAGTAGGCAACGAAGCTTACCCACTAGTTGGAGACACGAGCTTCCTGCCATGACCTATTTGGACCGAGTTCGGGGAGGAATCTATGAGAATGATGGAGAGTTGCCCCTCTGCCTGTATGTAGCTCATCACACACACTCGTAGTGCAGGAGATGCTGGTCCAAGTTGATGAGTTGACGTGTATACTTGAACCATGACACACCCTTCGCTCAATAGGCCCTTCCACCTCCCTCATTACGCATGAGTGCTACCCATCATCTTTTGTGATTGCTCAAGTTTTTTGTTTCGTCTCCAATAATGCATTTTCCCCATCAGCCTCGTCTATTGCAGGTTTTCTCTTCCGACTTGTAGGCTTGATAAATCGCTTTCTGTTGTCGTATTTTTAAGTGCAAGCTGGAGCTCAATATCCACAAGCCAAGGAAGCTGTGGGGGTTCGTCTTCACCGTCGCTCTGGATTGCCGCATTCACAAACAGCGTCTGCTTCCCTCCCTGGAGCGGATTTTCGTCTCCGAGGCAATGGCTTGTGCGACAGCATCTATCCTCGAGAAAAGCGTGGAGCTTGTCGGCTTTCTGCTTGGCCGACTCGTCGTCGTCGTACTTGGACCTTCTTAGCCCAGCGAGGCTCTGAACGAGAATGGATTTATCGTTGTCAATGTCAGAGAAGTGTGATGGATTCTCGGTAGCTTTCTCCCTCTAGGTGACCAACTTTGCTCCCCAGCCTTCGTGAATGTGGCCGAAGCAGTGCAGCTTGGGACGCTGTCTGGCCGCAGCGGCGAAGAGATTAGGGCAGCCAGCCCGCTTTCGTGAATTCGTCAGATCCATGATTCCCTTTGGGGGCCCATGTGTTATGAAGATGTCTGTGCCGCTTTTTACAGGAAAGTCGTGTCCTTCTTGTGGGTGATATTGGAACCCCCAGTCACCAAGTGAAGGCGTAAAGGGACTCGCAAACACGGTTAACGCTGCACCATTCTCCAAGACGACTCCTGCGTTCTTTGCATCGTCGAACAAAGCCTTGACCTCCCCCCACGCGCCGTATTCCCTCTCGACCAGCCCTGGTTCCAGGGGCGGACGGACATCAGCTACCTTTTTCTTGAACATTGGGATATCCAGGGTGAAGTCGTGGTTGCCGGCTATGACTAGCTTCAACGGTGCGTCGAGGCTTTTGAGAAGTTGAAGAGATGCTCGGAACTCGGCAATCTTGGATTCTTCGGTGAGGTCGCCGCAGTGGATTGCGACATCTGCACGGTGGTGTGGGTGGCGTTCGGGGCAGAAATGCGTGCCGTGGGTGTCTGAGAGGATGAGGAAGCGAGTCTTGACGGATGTCATGGTGTTTGTGTGTTTACGAGGGCTGGGCTGGGTAGAGTGGAATGGGAACCAGGAGTAATAGCATGCCAATGCAAGAGGCGGAAGACGTCGCTTTATATGTGAAAGAGTCATCTTAGAAACCAACTCTAGAATAACTCTGCCCTAACAATAGGAAGTAAGTTTGTGTATCCATCCAGGTAAAAAGGCCATGTATGCCTAGTATTAGATTCACAGAACGAACCCTCGGTGGAAGCATGTGGATTCGCCGCAACCCGGCCCGCTGGAAGTTGAAACTCCACCAAACGTCGCCGCCTAACGGAGCAGATGCCCCCCCTGCAAATTAGGGTCCGGGACTCCATGTTTAGCGGGGTAACTGGTAACTGGTAACTGGTAACTGCTGTCCGCATGGCAGCCTTGCCCTGCAGCACTGCAGCACTGCAGCAGGCCTGCCGTCAGTGACGGGCACGGGCAGGGCCGGCATCTATTCTAGGCCCTATCTAATTAAGCCCGCCCAGTGGAGGCCAGGTCGGATTCGATTCGCCTCGACGCCTCGACGCCTCGACTTCATCTTCGCCTCATACACATTCTCGTCCTTCCATTTCTTCGTCCTTTCCACCGCCGCCTCGCCACGCCTCTTTTCGCATTTCGATAAAGAACAGCGATACCCTCGCTCGACGCCCCCATCCCTTCCATACGAACCGTCCCCCGAACCGAGCCGCCCTCGTCCACCCCCTCATCCCCTCCCTGGTGGCAAGCCGATAACTCAACGCTGCTCCCGGGCGGAATCCCGCAGGCGGTGCACGCCTTCGTGAAGCCGCCAACGCCGCCTGGCTGGCTGCCTCCAGACAGCCGGCGCGCAGAGGACTTCGACAGCATGGCAAACCAAGGCTTCCACTTCAGCGAGACTCCCCCGTTGTCGCCGCGCCATCTCTCGAACCACCCCATCTTCAGCATGCCTCCTCAGCCCGACCTGGCGCCCGACGGCGACGAGGGCTCGCTGTTCGTCGGCGAAAGCCCCATCGAGATCGATCTCGATTCGCCCGACTATCAGCACTTGAATGTCGACTTTAGCAACGTCATCCTCCCGCCGCTCGAGGCCTGGTCCAACGGCGGAACGCCCAACACTTCGCAACAACCCTCGCGCAGCACCCGTCGCTCCGAACGCCGCCCGCCTGCACAGCAGCAGCAGCAACCGCAGCAACCGCAGCAGCCTGCTCCCGTCATCGATCTCACCGAAGAGCCCGACTCTCCCGTTCAAGCACGACGATCGCTCCCTCACCCCCACGCCCACAACCATAACCACAACCCCAGCAGTCGAAACCCGCGCAGAACACACTCGCAAAGGGTCTCGCCGCCGCGGCTGGCTCGCAGCGACAGCACCTTCTTTGGCCCTGCTTCCTTTATCGATCTCACGGCCGACTCCCCCGAGGCCGAACGATCAGCCGACCCAGCACGCAACCGAGGCAATCGTCTTCGCCCCCGGCCAGACGAGCTGATCGAGCTCGAGTTCATCAGCTCTGTGCCTCGACGAGCCAACTTTGCTATCGGCCTGACCAGAAGACTGGCCGGCATTCTTGGCGCCGATATCATTGGCTTCAACCAACCGCAGCTCGACGTATCACGCAACGCTTTTGCCCCTCGCGAACCGAGCCCTAAGCCGCCCATGGAGCCCGCCCCTCCCACCCGCGAGGGCTTCACGCGCGACACCTGCGCCGACCCGGAGAAGGAATCAGAAACCATCGTCATCTGCCCGGCATGCAACGAGGAGTTAGCATACGACCCCAACGAGACGGTGGTCCACAGCCCCGTCGGCGGGAAGAAGAGGAAGAGAGCTCCCGGGGAGCACCACTTCTGGGCCCTGAAGAAGTGCGGCCATGTACGTTTCCCTCGAAACAAAATTTGCTCTCCCAATCACTCGCAACTGACAAAGAAATCCAGGTCTACTGCGCCGACTGCTTTGAGAACCGCAAGCCAACAAAGGCCAACCCCAATGGCGTAGGCTTCCGCGGTCCGGAGGGCAAGGTACCCTACAGCTCCCCCAGCGAGGTCAAGTGTGCGGTGGACGGCTGCGAGACAAAGGTCTCGGCCAAGGGCGAGTGGGTAGGCATCTTCCTTTAGCGGCAAGACGCCCGAACCAAAGCGACGACATCACGACGAGACGAAGGGGGAGGACCAAGGGAGGCATCATGCTGGCGTTCAGGGGATGTCATTCAATAGACCCTTATTTTTTATATAGTTGAGGGTAAAGTCCCAGCGATGTTCCAGACAACTGGACTGCCGCTTTTCTTTTTTCGCATCATGGCAAGACAGAGAGGAGTCGCCTCATTCTCGGGACGGGACTGTGAGAAGATACGTTCAGCTACCAACGTAAGAATGTATCGTGGTTGCTTGCGCTGCGTTGCGTTGCTGTTGCGTTGTGTTGTGTTGTGTGTTGTAATGTGGTGTGTTGAGAAATAGGGAAAAAGGCCAGCCTGACAAGAGATGGCGAGGCCTTATGTATGTTCAGGATAAGCTTTTCAAGAACTGGACATGAAGCTCAGACAGACGAACTCGGCCACGTTGCGAGAAAAGGTTAAATGACATTGACCCGAACCATATCATTAGAAAAGTTTACTGTGCTGAGATTATCGGGATTTCCATGACAGTGACGGCATGTTACGGTGTTTTTTCTTCCCCCAGTATAATACATTACCTTCATCTACTTTATGATACCGAGCAAGACTAAAACTTCATCAAAGCAAAAAATGTATTCATAACCATATCGCCAAAAGCCGTGTGCTTGTACTTCATATCAAAACGTTACCATAGACCAAGACCTAGACACCGCTGCTCGGAGTATGCCTGTCCTGCCAAATCTGCCCAAGTAAACTCCAAGATGATATATGTCCCGCTGCGCTATGCCTGTCCTATCCAAATGCCCGTGTAAAGTACTAAATCCAATAGCAATATACCTCCATCCGGTTACGTTAAATCATCAGCTCGAGGGCTATCTCGTCCACCCAATCTCCTCCGTATTCTGTTTCCTGGGATGCGCTGGGCTCGTCGGCTGGACTCTGAAGTGGCGGCACGTTCTCCTTGTTGCTCCCTGGAGAGCGCTCAGTCTTTTTCAGTTCTGGTGCGGGTTTGACAGGGGTCGCTATGGCGGGCTTGATAGGCGTTGCTGTTGTGGGGTTCTTCTTTATAAAACCTCGGACTTCTGGCTGTTGCCGAAGAACCCTTTTCGGCTCGGGCATTGGCTTGACAGGGGCTGTGACCGGAGGCCTGACAGGTGCTGCTCTCGTGGGTTTGACGAGCGATGATGCCGTAGGCTTTGTTTTGGTGAGAAGTTGGGCTTCTGCCTGTGCCATTCCCGCTTGTGATCGCTCGCGCTCGCGCTGCTGGATCTGCTCAAGGGCTGCTGTCCGGCGGCTGCGATGCAGGGCGAGAGACATGAGTTCGTGGGAACCTGATGAGGTGAAGAAGCGGCGTGGCGGCGGCGAGGGAGACGCGATGACAGGCTCTGGAAGCGATGGTTCTGGTTCGGGGGCAACGATAGCAGCGGTAGACTGTCTCTCTTCCGCAACTTCTTCTTCGAGCTCGCGAGCTTGCTGGGATGACGAAGGGAAGAAGTCGTCGAAGTTGAAGAGGATGGCTTGGGTGCTAAGGGGAGGGTCCTGGCATGGTGGAGAGGGTGAAGGTGGCTGTCGGATTGGGGTGACGGGATATGGTCTTTGGAATGAAGGTTTCGGTCGTTGTGGAGATGGTTCAGGCCGAGGCTGTCTTGCGAGCCCGAGGTCTTGTGCGTATCGAGTCGGGTGGTTCTTCGGTTCGCTTTGGTGGGCGGAAATTTTGGTATTCTGGGCGTGTCCAGTTATGGGCTTAGGAGTAGGAGTGTTGGTGCGTCGAACTGGGGGGTTCGCTTCCCCCTTGACGTTCCTGGTGGGATTGTCGGTTGTCTGAGGTCGGGATATGATAGGTGGCGGTGGTCCTATCAACGCCGTCTGATGCATGCCCTCCAGCGAATCTCCCAGCAGGTCAAACGCCAGATCGTCGCTGTCATCTAGATAGTCGTCTGAATTTTTTGGCTTGTCCTGCTCCATGACTTTCTTTGGCATCATCGCTTCCGGCTCGTCGTTTCGCTCTTGTCGCAGCTCCTTCGGGTCAAGAGGCAATCCCATGCTTTCATCATAGCAGTCGTGCAGGCCATTTGGAGTATTTTTTTTCTTCTCTTCCATCAGCGCATTCGTGTTGTCCTCGTCTCCCAGTTGTTGCGGCTGTCCCTCCATCTCGTATTCGTGTGGGTCGTCCTGAATGTCCAAGGAATAATCGTTGTCTTTTTTCTCCGTCTCCTTGTACTTCTCTTCTTTCCGCTCCTCCCTTTGCTGCTCTCTTTCGTCTTCCATTTTGTCTCCCTTTCCGTCGTCCTCGTCTTCTTCCAGGACATCTCCTAGCCTCGGTGCCTTCGCCGGCGGACAGGGCATTGCTGGCTCCGGCGCCCCATTGGCTTTCACATCCCGCCCATCCGAGTCCCTCTTCTTCGCAGTCCCATTTCCCCGCACGAACCTCGCGATCGTGTCCTGGCTCGGCCGTACGTTGACAAGCGGCAGTCCCTTCTTCCGCTTCTCTTCCCTCTCGGCGAGTTCCTTGCCCTTCTTCTTCTCCCTCGCCGCCCGGGCCTTGGTAGAAGCCTTCTCCTTCTCGAACTCCTTGCGGATGCGCTCCTGCTCGGCCTTCTCCTCCCTTATGCGCTCGGCGCGGGTAAGGCGCGGACCCTTGTTGGCGGCCTTGTACGCTTTCTGGACCTGCTTGGAGGTCATAGGGCGGGTGGGCGCGGCGGACTCATTGCGGACTGGGTGCTGGGGGATGAGCGTGAATGTCCTCTGGGCGGGGGCCATCGTGGCGACGTCATCTGGTCAGGCCGTCTGAGATGGTCGGGGCAGATCGGGTTTGGGAGCTGCGGTTGGTAACTGCAGTTGGTTGAAGGAGGGGGGCTTGATAGGATGGGACGCGCTGGTGGGGTGGCTGACATGTGTGCATTGACGCGAGGTGGAAACGAGGTCACATGACTACCATCAACACTCCGTCCCAACTTCTAGGAACGACAGGTCAGGGCACTGGGATTATTGAATGAGCACTGAGTGAGGATTGTTGCGAGTCTGAGCCATTGCATGAGCTAGCTATGTATCAACCAATGCACCAATCTTCACTTCACCGCCTCTATTTCTCCAGCGGCTCAACGGTCGGATCCCAAGCACACGGACTGTAGCCATCGGTGGCGAGATCCTCCACCTCGGCCAAGGTCAGCTCAAAGTCGTACAGCTGCGTGTTCTCCAGGATGCGCGACGGCGTCACACTCTTGACCAGCGGCATGTAGCCGCGCTGCAGGCTCCAGCGCAGCAAGATCTGGGCCTCCGTCTTCCCGTACTTGGCCGCCAGCGCCGCCAGCTTGGGCTCGCCCCATCGCTCGCCACGCACGATGGGGCAGTAGGCCTCGACGACGACGTTGCGCTCCTGACACCACTGCACGATGTCGCGCCGCGTCAGCCACGGGTGCACCTCCCACTGCCCGACGGAGAGCACGCCGCCCCGGCCCGCGCCGCCGCGCTCCGCCTCGAGCTGCTTGATGTACTGCTCCAGCTCGTCCAGGTGGTGCACGCCGTAGTTGGACACGCCGATGGAGCGCACCTTGCCGGCCTCGACGCTCTCCACCAGCGCCCGCCACGCGCCCTTGCGGTTCTCGGGCCCGCCGTACGGCGCGTGGATGAGCACCAGGTCGAGGTAGCCCAGCTTGGTCTCCTCCAGCGCCACGTCCACGAGCTTCAGCGTGTTTTCGTAGCCCAGGGGGAAGCTGCGCAGGGGCACCTTTGTCGTGAAGAAGACCTCGGACCTGGGGATGCCAGAGGCGGGGATGGCTGATGCGCTCTGCCCTTGGTTGCGGTAGGCTGAGGCAGAGTCGATCTACCGTACGTCAGTTCTAAGTGGAAGACAGGAGGATTGCGCAGAGGAAACCAACGTGTCGGTAGCCAATTTCCAGAGCTTTCTTGACGGCATCTGGGGCGTTTTCCGAAGGCCTATACCTGTGATTAGAAATAGACTCCCGTGCCAAAATGAGAGATGTCTCACGTTTGATAGACCTAGTCACGAGTTAGATCAAGTACACGGTACAACAAGATGGAGAACGTACGCCAAAGCCAAGTCGGGGAATCTGGTATCCCGAGTTGAGCTTCACAGTGGAATTGAGAGCGAGATTGGACGCCATTTTCCTGCTCATCACTGGCTTTCGTGTTTGTGTTTTGTGTACTTGAAGAGGAGATGGTTTGAGGCGGGGTATTGAATGTCGCGATGATGCGTACCTAAGTAGTGCCGGATCTGCAGCCCGGCATTCTCGGCATCCTTCACCATCGACTCGGGGATAGCGCGATAACTCCTACCAACGGGATTGAAGACGGGATTGCTTTTTTAACATCCGGAAAGACAAGAAAGCGGATTGCCGCCGCCAACTCGGTCCGGTGTTTTGACTGAGTCAAAGGTTGTTCGTCGTCTGGGCTGGGACATTTTGTATAGGGTAGCAATCGCAGAAAATGGTAGGAAGACGACACAACCATGACATATTTTACGGCTTTTGAGATTTCTGGCTGTCTATATGACGCTGTCCATCATGTCTTGATGTTCCCGGGCATTTCGGTCATCAGCCTCTTCGATCACTTCCTCCTCTTCGGCGTCATCATCCAGGTCCAGCATCGGGTAATTGAGCAAAGCGGCAATATCACCCAGCATGGCCAGTCGCTGGCCGCTCTCATGGTCGCTGCTCAGAACCCTCGCATCGCCGCCGTCGCTCCTGACCTTCTCGACAAGGGCGACATACTTTTTGCGAGTTGCTAAGTCTTCGCTGCGGAAGAGCGAGTTGTTGACCAGAAGGACACCACCGCCAGGACCGACAGCGCCGTCGTTCACGGCCTTCTCGACAGCTGAAGCACCGTACCAGGCGCGGCCGTCGTCGAGCTTGAGCATGTCGAAGAACTGGTCGACGTACTGGGCCTCGCGGGCAAACTTCATGTCCTTCATCTTGGCCAGGACTTCCGGGCTCTTGAGTACCTCGTTGAGGCTGTGGACGTGACCCGAGTTGGCATGGACAACGGTGGCCTGCTTAGACACAGCGAGCAGGACCTTGTCGGCCTTGTCGCGGCCCTGGTTGGCAATGTACTGCTTGAAGTCAGTTGCGACGAAACCCGGGCTGGCCAGCAGCAGCGGACGGGATTCGGAAAAGTCCATGGTGCGCAGCAGTGTCGACAGAGTCTTTTCGAAGAAGCGGCGCATACCGGCGTCTTGGTCAGAAGCCAGATCCCGCTTCTTGGGAATAACGCTCTCGACGCGGACTTTCAGGACGGTGCGGAACTGGGTGATGAGGCAGATGTTGGCCAGGCCCTCCTGCATGACGACGGCGGCCATGGCGCCGTCCTTGTCGTCGGACAGAGACTCATTGAGGGCGGCCCTGGAGATGGAATCCCAGCCGTCGGGCTTGATGAGGGTGAAGGCGCGGTTGACCTCGAGATCGAGGGTGTGGTGCGAGCCGAGGGTGACGTGGGGGTTCTCGGCGGCGACGGTGCCGGAGACGCGGAGGGCGGAGATGACGGGGTCGAAGAAGGTCGACTTGACCTTGATGGCGAGGTCGGTGTGGACCCGCTCCGAGGCCGTGCTCCCGGTGCTGCTGGTGCTGACGACCTTGCGGATGGCGTGGGCGTGGATGATGTCGCCGGGGAGGATGAGGTTGTAGGCGTGCCACTTGATTGGGGTTAGTCGGTGGTGGTCACGGGATGATCAGGAGCAGGGTGCTATCATGAGGCCACGCCCAGATTGCAAAGCACGAGGTTCAAGGGTATCGTGAGAGGTGGTGCGAGTGGACAGAGTTCGGGTGTGCAGCGACGGGCGCTGGCGGCAGCCGCCACGAAGCCTCACGGCGTTGGCGATGGTGATGGTGACGATGGTGGTGCAGGGAGGGTGAGTGAGTGACGGGAGGGGCAGGGATAGGATAGGACAGGATAGGATAGGACAGGATAGGATAGGAGAGGAGAGGATAGGATAGGATAGGACAGGATAGGATAGGACAGGATAGGATAGGACAGGATAGGATAGGACAGGATAGGATAGGACAGGATAGGATAGGATAGGGCATGACAGGATGGGACAGGGCTGAGATGGAGGGGTAGGTAGGGCGATGGAGTCACGAGAAAGAGCATGACAGAAGTGCATAACGGGCAACGGGTAACGGGGAGCAGACGGACAACGGCGAACGGACATCGGACAGCGGACAACGGACAACGGGGAATGGGGCTGACGGACCATGTCTTCGGGATCCTCGGGCAGCAGAGACACCGTCTCCTCCTCGAGGGTCTTGGGCACCTTGCGCGATACTAGCTTCATCCTGGCTGGGCGTGCTCTGATATCTCTGATATCTCTCTGGCTTTGTGTTTGCCGGGATGGTTCTTTTTTGGAGAACAGTCTAGAACTGGGGGAGGGGCGTGTGTATTGCGGTGCGGCTTGAGTGCGGTTGGGTGGGTGTGAGGGAAGAGAAAAAAAAGAAGGGGATGAAGATGTACCGACAGAGATTCTGATCTATCCTGGGTTTCTTTTTTCGGAGGGGAGGGAGGGGCCAGGGCTTTCTGTTTTTAGGGGGGTGTGTTCTGGGTGGTGTTTGGTGAGGTTCACAAAGGCTGGATGCCCAAGGTTGGAGTTAAAAAAAGTTTAGCAAGGTTCAGGCTCAAACGCAGGGTAAGCAAGGCTCTGGCAAGGCTGCGCGCGGATGCGTGTGTGGGTAAGGGAAGGGAGACTAGCAGGCGGCACTTGAGGGAGGGACCTGAGGTTGTGCGCGCGAGTGAATGAGAGTGTGAGTGTACGCCTGCGTGCGTGAGTGTGTGCGCGATGATGCGTCATGTGTGAGTTGAGAGAGAGTGCATCTTCACCAGCCGCCGCTGGTTGGCTACCGACCGGCGATGCCCTGAAGCCCGGACAGCTGTCGTCGGGATCCTGCAACTGCCAAGTCGGGTCTGCCGGGAACCAAGGCCAAAGCTAATCGCTAAACGACCAGGGCCAGGCCAGGACGGCAACGCAACGGTAGTTGACAAGTCCCCGCCGGTCCGTCGGAGTTTGGTGCTTCAAAGCAAGCTTTGTGTGCTCTCGCAGGCAGCACGGCGTGATACGGAGGGTTTGTAAGATGGGAGCCTATGGCTTTACGGAAGCCCGCGGCAGGCCGGCCACTTAGACTGTGCGGGTTTTACTTTTTCTTCCCCTTCTTCCAGTTCGTTCCTAGCCCGGTTCGGCATGCGGTGTAGGATAGACCATGTTGATCTGCTTTGCTTCGTCCAGATGAGGGCAGATGGAGATGCCCACGGGCCAAGGGGCTGCCTGCCACACGCTCTCCCTCACTAGGCAATATGGTGGGACGGTGGGAACGGGTGGGAACAGACAAACCAGGCGGGACCGTTGGATTCAGCGGAGAACTAGAATAGGCAGCGGACTTTGTGTCGCATTTCAGTCTTTTCGCTGGCTCTACTAGTTGCGTAGTCTCTTTCTCGGACTCGGGGTCACCTCGCGCTCCTCCGTCGCCGCATGGCCATCGGGATTCAAGGCTGCGTCGGCGCCGCCGTCTCGCCGTCGGAGTTTGCCAAGAATGAAAAAAAAAAAAAAAAAAAAAAAAAAAAAAAAAAAAAAAAAAAAAAAAAAAAAAAAAAAAAAAAAAAAAAAAAAAAAAAAAAAAAAAAAAAAAAAAAAAAAAAAAAAAAAAAAAAAAAAAAAAAAAAAAAAAAAAAAAAAAAAAAAAAAAAAAAAAAAAAAAAAAAAAAAAAAAAAAAAAAAAAAAAAAAAAAAAAAAAAAAAAAAAAAGGTGAACAGGCCTCAGCGATTCCCGGTGTCGTTCGGCGCCCCATCCATCGGTGGTGCATCGGAGCCGAGGCAAGGCGCATGTTGCTGGGGGAAAAGCAAATGCCCTGCCCGGAGGCTTCTCGGCCTGCTTCTGGAATCTGCACCGAGATGATGATCCGGTGTCTTGGAAAAGGGCATCCACCTGGAGCCGCGGTACATGTCGTCCAGAGGAAGCGGGAAGATGGCACATGGTGACGGATGACAAACCCTTGGCGTTCGCTATGCTGTGCCGTGCCGTGTGCGACCGAGCTGGGGACCGGGTCCCGACGGATAGATTGATCGGTTGGGCCAATGTGCACTCGTCCTCGATGGTTCTCTCGCCAGATTTATGGGTGCACCATGCTCTGCTCGCTTTCGTTCATGCCATCCATCGTGCCTTGTCTCCCCCGGGCACTGGCTAGCGCATCGTCCGAGGAGCAAAGCGGTCCACGTCATCAGACGACGTTCGGCTCAGGCAACCCAGACTTCTATCCCAGACAATCCATCCTAGCTGCCAGGCTGCCACACCGTCTCTCCAATCCCCCAATCCCGAATGCCTCTAAACGATTTCCGTCGGACATTTGCGCCGGCGTCTGACCACTTCCCGACGTAGCAATCAATGCAGGCTGGGTAGGTGGTGTACGAACGGGGAAGGCAAAGCAAGAAAACGACGCAAAGGCCAAGCCATTTGAGTTTCATGGCTTCGAAAAAAAAAAAAAGAACTCACCAGCATGGCGGGATACGAAGCAAGAACGAGGAAAACGGAATACGCGGACATCGTATTTTGATTTTTTTGGGGTAAAACAACGACTTTCTGCTTTGAGTTCTGGCACGCAACCCGCCATCGACCCTGTTCGAATGCGACGTGGGAGTGAACTAGCCTAGTTTGCGAGCTGCCGGCCCTGTTTGGAAAAAGAAAGGGCCTGGAACTCCGGGGGATCGGAGGAAGGGGTTCTTTCTGACAGCTACGACCCAACCTAGCCCGCGCCGCTTTTAGCAGCGCGGCGAAAAGCAACGCTGCAGACGATGATCTGAGGGGAGGGAGCAAGGGCAGCGGCGGGTGAGGTCATGCCGCGCGCCGATCTGTTCTGCTTTCCATCTGAACCCGAATCCTCTGGGTAAGTAGATACGTTAGCTAGGAGTTTGATTGAGCTTCAATACTGGGAATTCAACTTCCACTTTTTAATTATGCCGAACGTCTAAGCTTTCAGGGAACACTTGGAAGCGTGCCCGTCGGCGTGATTTCCAATTCCCCCCGCCAACGACAAGTAAATTTTCCCACCAGCCGCCTCGCTTGCGCCAAGCAATTAATAAACAATCCCGCTGGCCTAGCCAACAGCGCAAGAAGAAAGAAACAAAGTAGATAAAAAAAAAAAAAAAAAAAAAAAAAAAAAAAAAAAAAAAAAAAAAAAAAAAAAAAAAAAAAAAAAAAAAAAAAAAAAAAAAAAAAAAAAAAAAAAAAAAAAAAAAAAAAAAAAAAAAAAAAAAAAAAAAAAAAAAAAAAAAAAAAAAAAAAAAAAAAAAAAAAAAAAAAAAAAAAAAAAAAAAAAAAAAAAAAAAAAAAAAAAAAAAAAAAAAAAAAAAAAAAAAAAAAAAAAAAAAAAAAAAAAAAAAAAAAAAAAAAAAAAAAAAAAAAAAAAAAAAAAAAAAAAAAAAAAAAAAAAAAAAAAAAAAAAAAAAAAAAAAAAAAAAAAAAAAAAAAAAAAAAAAAAAAAAAAAAAAAAAAAAAAAAAAAAAAAAAAAAAAAAAAAAAAAAAAAAAAAAAAAAAAAAAAAAAAAAAAGTCACACAGGGGAGCGGAGAAGGAAGATCCTGCTAAGCCTCATTCGGGGTAATAGGTTGCCCCCAAATCCGAGTTGGAGTTTTGGGCAAAACGCCGCAACGGCGGCCGATTGCGATTGGGTCCGGGAGTCGATGATGTACGAAGATGCATGTACCTTGGTGCTAGGCGGGCCCCCGGACTTGGCTGCTGGGTGCTGTGGGCTTGTTAGCGTGGGATTGGTTTTTCCTCTTTGGGGGGGTTGATTCGAGGTTCTGGACTGCGGCTGGAGATGAAGGGAAGAAACTGCACGAGATGGATGCAGCGATGGGCGGTGCATCGGCGGACGGGGCATCAGTGGACGGTGCATCAATGGACGGCGCCTTTTAGGTAGTATTCTTTCGGGATCAACCACAGCGGACGCACAATGTACCGACCGCATGCTGTAGTGTAGATCAAAGCCTCAGGACAACCCTCCATCAGCAAGCCAGCCGGCCAACCACAGAAAAGTGGCCGGTCTGCCTCGTCTTACGGCAGATGCATCCGTCTGCTTGGCCCCTTGGCTTGGCACATGTCTGGCTGGGCTGATGAGGGACGTGCCATGATCCCTCCTCCAATGGATCCGGGCGTCCAGTGCCGGCATTGGCCAAAGTCTCTGATTCGTACGTGCCTACCTCCTGCTTTGAGGCCTTCCCTAGGTACTAGGTCTAGTAGGTCCTGTCTCAGCTGCAAAGTACTACCGTCAGCTACGGTCAACTACACCAGACTAACTGCTGACGGCATCTCAGCCACAATCAAGGACAGGGCCAACAAGCGCAAGCCTGCAAGGCTCACCCGTCATCCATTTTAGCATCCTTCGGCGCCTTGGGGGGAAAAACGCCATGTTTTGTGTGTTGCGGTTGCATCTCGAACCCAAGGTCCCCATCATCGGCCATTGATTTCGGTACCTCGTGCTCGCTCCAGCTCCAGCTCCATCCCGTCTCTCAGCTGCCTCGGCCCTCTCTTCTCGCTTCATTGCTTTCGCCTCTCTCCACCCGGCGACTCTGCGGCCCACCGCCACTCAATCTTCCGACGGGCGACCATCAAACCGCCCCAAGCCTCCTCCCCTCGCAAGGGTCTACAACACTAGAAAAGCATCCCCACCCACTCTCGCTGAGCTGCCATGGACGACCAGTTGCCCTTGGTATTCGTACCTGTCTGACGGTTGACAGCGAATGTCAGATTTGGGCCATTTTAACACGGCATTGCCATACATACCTTGCCGGTGCATTCATTCATCTAGCATAGCACCATACGCACCCAGCCTACCTACCCTCTGTCCCGCCGAAAGCCACAGTGACGCTTCCCGACGACTCTCCTCCTCATTGCCTCTCTCTCTCTCTCTCCCTCACCCTTCTCCAACTCTTCCTCTCTCGCGCCCTCTCACCTCTATTTCTCCCGTCCTCTAAGCTGCATCACCCTTGAGCGACGGAACCCACCCGTCTGACGCACCACCAACTTCCCCGGCGGCCCCGGACATCCCAACTGCATTGCACGCGCGCCTCGTCGACGCCCACCTGCAACCTCGCGCCGCGCCCACACACCGTCTCTCCGCCTCCGAGCTCCGTCGACCGACACGAGGCCCGCCGCCAGCCTCCATCTTGTCTCTCCCTCGGCGCACTTGTTCGGACCCTTCGGATCCTTTGGAATCTCTTCTCTGCGCTCGCATCCACGTCCGCGACCACGACCACGACCACGGACCATCTGACTCTCTCCTTCTCTCTATTCACGGCGGCTGTGTGTGTGTCTGTCTCCCCCCACCTCGCATTCGCACCCTCGTACGCACGCACATACGCACATACTCACGCACTCACATCTCACATCTCGCACACCCCCCCTCCCACTTCCCCACGACCTGGTGCTGTTCCTGCCCGGGCTGTACCGTTAGCACTTCGCAGACAGGGTACTGGTACTTCGTCCCGTACCTCTCCTCTTCTCTCCGGCGCTGGCCTCGTTCTCGTCCGCGTTCTCACTCGTCGCCGCTGCTCGTCGCTTCGCTCGCTCTCCTCGGGTCCGCGGACTTTCTACTGAGTGCGACGCCGACCGCCGGCTGCCCGCGACTCTCCGATTACCTGATGCCTCTCGTCGATCCTCTTTAGGTTCTTGTTGCCCACGCAGCATGGAACATGTCGCCCTCCATGTCTCTTCCTGCTGCTGTTGCTGCTCGAGGCGACTCCGAATTGACCTCGAGAAGACACTCCCGCACCGTCTCCAGTCCTGACACCATCAAGGGTCGCCGCCAGAGCCTCGCCACACACCCTGAATCTCCAGGTGCGTTTTAACTTCTAAATCAACCCAATGCCCCCCGTCCGTCCGTTGCCTTACCCTGCCTTGTCTTGGCGTCTTCCGGCATCTATCCTGTCCCGCTCCTGTGTATAGCATAGCTAGCTCCCACTTCTCCATGCCATGTCTTATCAAATACCCGCGCGCCCTCACACTCATATTGCATCGCTTGGCCTTGCTAGTCATGTAAGCTGACGGTACTTCCACCAGGTGTCCCAATCACCAGACAAGAAACACACTCGAGCAGGTACTCGACCACTCAACCCTCCAGACCTAGCTCCGTCAAGAATCAGAATGCCAAGGACTCGAAAGACTCCAAAGATTCCAAAGACCTCCCCAGAGCGCCAACTCCCGGTCCTCCGGCAAACGCTGGCCTCGACCCATTAAGCACAGTGAGCTCTCTCGACCTGGCTTTCTTGGTCTCGATGATGCTCTCACTGACCCATGTCTGCAGCAAATCTACCTAAGAACCAACAGTAACACTGCCGCTGAGCCCACCATCGCCCAGCGCCTGCGCAACACCACGGGACGACCTGACAGCCCTGCCGTCGATAACATTCGAAAACAGAGCTCCGACCTTAGCAAGCAGACGAGTTCCATCCTGGACATTAGCAAAGATCGAAGGTGCGCATCCGGCTCCACCAGACCCTAAGCTTATAGCTTTGAGGCAAGCTAACAACCCTGACTTGCAGGAAGGGATCCTCGTTCTTGAGCCGGTTGGGGATGCGTAGCAGCCGGAAAAAGGACGATGACATGCACGACTCTGATTCTGAACTTGGCGAATTGCGCACCGATGGCACCAACGCCCAGGCTCTCACGTCGCTCATCGGTGGTGCGGGCGGCGGCTACATCCCCCTTTACAAGGAGCCGCCCCGCTACATCCGCGTCAAAGCCCATAACAAAAAGGACCGCGAGTTCAACCATCTATTCCTGGCCCAGGAGCTCATGAGCACGAATGCAAGCACCGATCAACACTCCCATGGCCGCGCCCCGGCCACCGCCGTGGGAAGCAGACTGCTGAAAGGAGGCGATGCCATCTGGGCCGCCGAGTTTAGCCTGGATGGCCGCTACCTGGCTGTCGCTGGAAAAGACCAGATGGTCCGCGTTTTCGCAGTCATATCAACACCCGAGGAGCGCAAGGCGCACGAGGAAGAAGAGGCCCAGAACGGAACAAGTGGAGAGAGGCTCAGTGCCCCGGTCTTTCGCAATAAGCCCGTGAGAGAGTTTCGTGGACACACCGGCGAGGTCCTGGCCCTGAGCTGGAGCAAGAATAACTTTCTGCTCTCCTCGTCCATGGACAAGACGGTGCGACTCTGGCACACCAGCAGAAACGAATGCCTCTGCACATTCAAGCATAAAGATCTAGTCACATCGATCGCTTTCCACCCTACCGATGACCGCTTTTTTCTGGCCGGCTCCCTGGACGCACAGCTCCGACTCTGGAGCATCCCGGACCGGGCAGTCGCATTTGAGGCGTCGGCGGGAGAGTTCATCACCGCCGTAGCCTTCACCCCAGATGGAACCATGGCCATCTGTGGCGTGCTCAGTGGCATGGCCACCTTCTTCATCACCGAGGGCCTCAAGTTGAAGTATCAAATCCACGTGCGTTCATCAAGGGGCAAGAATGCCAAGGGGAGCAAAATTACAGGCATTCGGACAATGACGGTGCCTTCGGGCCCGGAGAGCGGTCAAGTCAAGGTCCTCATCAGTTCCAACGACTCCCGTGTCCGAGTGTACAATTTGAACGATAAGGTGGTTCAGGTCAAGTTTAAGGGTTTAGTGAACCAGTCAAGCCAGATCCACGCCCGCTTCAGCGACGACGCCAACTATATCATCTGCGGGAGCGAGGACCGTAAAGCTTATATATGGAAGCTGAACTCTGATGACACCGAGATCAAAGATAAGCAGCCGTACGAGTCCTTTGACGCTCACCCCGAAGTTGTCACCACGGCCCTGATAGCACCGACGAAGACCCGATTGCTGCTCAGCGCAGCAGGAGATCCTATCTACGACCTCTGCAACCCACCACCTGTCATGCTGCGTAGCCTGGAGGAGAGCGCGACGAGCCAGACAGCCCTATCAGAAGAAGACGAGAACAGTGACGAGCCGCCAATTGTCAGGAGGCCCGAGGAGACTCCCGCATATCTTGAACGTTCGAAACATTGTGATGGGAATATCGTTGTCACCACTGATAGGACGGGCAAGATCAAGGTGTTCCGTCAAGATTGTGCCTATACGAAAAGGCAGCAGGGCTTGTGGGAAAACGGGTCCAAGTTCTCGGGCCGGATCACCGGAGTCGGTCGCAGTGCCAGCATCATAACGAGAAATAGTGCTGGAACCGGAAGTCGAATCCAATCACGACGAGGATCCCTCAACACCGGAGCACCTAACCCGGCCCAACTGCAGCATGCGTCGGACAGGATTAACAGTTGGCGGCAAGACATCGACGAAGGCACTGCGAGCTGGAGTGGAACGCCGACTAGGAGCGAGCGATCCATGTCACCTACCAAGCCCAATCGGCCGTCGATCAGCACTTCGGGAAATCTTGCGTCAGAGGCCAGGAGACAACCATATGCCTCCAGCCCTGTCAGTCGCCCACACAATCCTACGAGTCCAACCAACAGCATGACATCACGGACGACGTTCAAGTCTACGAGGGACCGCGAGAAGAGTATATCTGGTCCGATGAGCCCCCCCACGCCAAGCTTCAGCCTCATCAGTGCATCCGATTCTGAGGGCAAGGACGACAAAGGGGAAAGTGGTTTCTGGAACCGCTGGAAAGGAGGGCTGCAGAACCGGCGTTACTCAGCCATGGCCTCTCCCACTAACGGCAACGGAACGCAGACGCAGAACGGGCACTCTCGCTCAGGTAGTGAATTCTTGACGCCCAGTCACAGGCCTGCTGGACGTATGAGCTTGGCGATAAGTGATATGGGCAGACCCAAAAACGAAGAGGTGGTCAACCGAAGGAGATCTGCAGGGCCCAGGATGGCATCGAAACTATCCCAGGACAACGTCATCAAGGGAGCTTTTGAAACCAAGGAATACCTCACTCCAACGAAGAAACGGGTGGACTCTGGGGTTGGCCGCATGAGCGCCGAGTCAACGAACAGCCCCTGAACGAAGAGTTCTCAGCGAGCGATGATGAATGACACAGCGACAGGAGCCAGAGCTATACGAAGGACGGCGAGGCACTCTGAAAGTGTTGGACTGCAATGTATGGGGAGGAAGGCAGGATATTCCCTCGTTCAATCTGATGCATCATCATGGCGGAGTCAGCGATCATTTGTTTCTTGTGTTTCTGGGGAACTGTACAGTTGGGATATGGCGTCTTGGGGGCAATGTCGTTTTGGGAACTCGTGTACGAGTAGCAAGCATACCACTTCTGGATCGGGGATTGGATTAGAACAGCGGAGTCAAGGTCGACGCAAAAAAAGGAAGGGGATGATCGGGAGGTTGGGAGGATGATGAAGAGGAGGACCACAGAACAGGAGAGAGTTGGGGGTGACTCTAGCACACACGGTGTATCAAGCACCTCAGCGAATTTTATTTGTGTTTTATGATTACACTTTGGTTTACCTGTGAGAATTATTTGGCAATTATTTGACGTATTAACGACACTTAATGATTTAAAGTAGGGTTATTTTGGTATTTTATTTGGTATTTCAGTTGTAAATTGCTTTGCTAGACTCCACCATTCATCCCAATTCACTCGCAGGTGTCCGCATTGAGCTTTTGGCTCGTGACGTGGAGCCGAGGTGGCGGTCTCCAACATTCAGCTGGATGCATTGCGCGACTTGATTTCGTGAGGGTTTTTGTTGATATTTTTTGTTTGTTTAAAAGTTCTCGTCGGTCTTGAGAGGCGCATCCTCGGCCTTGTCGGCGGGGGCGTCGGTGGCCTTGGCGGCGAGCTCCTCGACGGACTTCTTGAGGGCGGGCGGGTTGGCGCCCTGGAGGGAGCCGCTCTTGTCGCCCTTCTCGAAGAAGTAGAAGGCGGGGATGCTGCGGACGCCGAGCTCAAAGGCGAGGTCGGGGACGTCGTCGGTGTCGAAGCGGGCGAAGGCGACGGCGTTGGGCTTGGTCAGGGCGTCGGCGTGCTTGACGAAGAAGGGGGAGATGGCCTTGCAGGGGCCGCACCACGAGGCGTGGGCCTGGAGGGCGACGTAGGGGTTGTCCTCGACGAGCTTGTCGAACTGGGCCTTGGAGGTGATGTCGACGACGGACATGGCGGGCGGTTTGGTAGCGGGTGTAGAGTGGTGGTGTGTTGTGTTGTGTTGAATGGTGTTGGAGTGAGGGTATCTAGAGATACTGAGTCTGGTTGTTAGGCGGTTGTTAGGCGGTTTGTTCGGGTGGTTGATGTGATGGGAGTGGGGAAAAGAGGAATGCCGGAAGAAGGAATCGGGGGAAGGCCTGATATGATATATACTCCAAGCTAGGTACTATGCACTTTACCTTTGCGGAATGCGGTGATGAATAAGTCGGGGATGATGACACAATTCGCGCTGCTTTTGGAGGAGGGGCAAAAAGGGAATCTTCCAGGGGAGGGGTTGGGATTGGATTGGAATTCAACAGGGCCGGGCTGGCGGCTCCGTCATCGCTGCGGCTGCTGACAAAACAAGAGAAAAAAAAGAGGAAAAATATGGAACACAATTCTTGTCCGTCGGGACGTCGGCGGGGGGGCCGTTGCTTGGGAGTAAGGGACACTTGCTCGGGGAGCACGCGAGGGTTTCTTACAAATACTGCATCTGGAATCATGGATGGATTCGGCAGTCTGCGCCGCGAGCATTCGTGGTACGCTGACATGGATGCTGTGTATTCGTAACGGTTCCTGCTTCTCGGCGCGGCAGTCAGCTGTTGGCGGTGATTTGGAATCATGATGTACCAGCCACCAGCCCGGTCAGTCATTGCTCAATGGGTCGGGATGGATGAGCGACAGGGAAGTTCTATTGGTTGCACAGGTTATCATGTAGACTATTCATCATCTGGCCGGCAGTCCAGCCACTTTAAGCCGGTTCCGATTCCATTGCCCATCAGACTGGTAAAGCACCCGAACTGATAAGCACCTTATCCTCGAGGCGGATCATCTCCGGATAAGCACCGCCGCTACCCCACTGTGCCATGGAGGGATCTGCCCGAATTTTTCTTCTGCGCACTGTTTGGAGGGGCAAACCGCGTCGAAATTTCAGCTGGGCGCCATCTCCAAGTGCACTCGGACCTCACATTCACTACCGCAACCATGGCTAAGCGCACCGCCGACACCGAGCATGGCGACGCGCCTCTCAAGGGCGGCGATCGCCCCGAGAAGATGGATGTCGACGACAACAACAGCAGGGAAATGGGCGAGTTTGAGGACGAGTTCGAGGACGAGTTTGAGAGCGAGGACGAGATCCTCGAGGCTGGCGTGGATGGCCGACCCGACGCTGAGAGGGAGGCTGACGAAAAGGCTGCGGGTGCGTTTGAGGAGAGAAATCCTGCTTCGTCACGTCTGGACTGACAAACCCCATCTGCAGACGCCATGGAAGTCGACCAAGGCACCTTCATCGTCGGCCGGAGCAAGCTCGAGCCCGGCCAGACGCTCGCGCCCGACACGTCAACCTACGAGATGCTGCACAACCTGAGCACGCCCTGGCCGTGCCTCTCCTTCGACATCGTCCGCGACGGCCTCGGCGACAACCGCAAGGCCTACCCGGCCACCATGTACACCGTGGCCGGCACTCAGGCCGAGTCGGCCAAGGCCACCGACAACCAGATCATGGTGATGAAGTTCAGCGGGCTCAGCCGCATGGACCGCGGCGCCGACGACTCCGACTCGGACGGCGACGACGACGAGGACGCCGACCCCATCCTCGAGAGCAAGTCCATCCCCATCAGCTCCACTACCAACCGCATCCGCACCCACCAGATCCCCAGCCGCGAGCCCGGCCGCGCGCCCACGACGCTCACGGCCACCATGACGGAGTCGTCCAACGTGCTGATCCACGACGTCACCCCGCACCTGGCCTCGTTCGACAACCCCGGCACCACCATCACCGCCAAGCAGAACAAGCCCGTGTGGACGGTCCGCGCCCACAAGGCCGAGGGCTACGCCGTCGACTGGTCGCCGCTGGCCCCCGCGGGCAAGCTGCTCACCGGCGACAACGACGGCCTGATCTACATGACGACGCGCGCCGACGGCGGGGGCTTCGCCACCGACGACCGCCCGTTCCAGGGCCACGCCAGCAGCGTCGAGGAGCTGCAGTGGTCGCCGTCGGAGCCGTCGGTCTTCGCGTCGGCGTCGAGCGACGGCACGGTGCGGGTGTGGGACGTGCGGTCCAAATCCCGCCAGGCGGCCATCACGGTGCAGGTGTCGGCCGTCGACGTCAACGTCATGTCGTGGTCGCGCCAGACGTCGCACCTGCTGGCAACGGGCGACGACAACGGCGTGTGGGGGGTGTGGGACCTGCGCCAGTGGAAGGCCGACGCGGCCAAGCCGCAGCCCATCGCCAGCTTCGACTTCCACAAGGAGCAGATCACGAGCGTCGAGTGGCACCCGACCGACGACTCCATCATGGCCGTGGCCGCGGCCGACAACACGGTGACGCTGTGGGACCTGGCCGTGGAGCTGGACGACGAGGAGAGCAAGGACACGGCCGGCGTCAAGGACGTGCCGCCGCAGCTGCTGTTTGTGCACTACCTCAAGGACGTCAAGGAGGTGCACTGGCACCCGCAGATGGCCGGCAGCCTGGTGGCCACGGGCGAGGAGTTTAGTGTGTTCCGGACCATCAGCGTCTGAGGGGGTTAACGAAGGACGGACGAGTTGGTCGATGACGGATTAAGGATACGGGCATTGAAAAGTGGCTTATAGGCAATGGGCGCATATTGATTCCAAGTACGGGCTACAAAGCGATAGAGGTGAAATTTCCGACCAAAGACATGCAGTTTCGCGTTCCAATAGTCGAGTCCCAGAATATTGAGGAGTGGAAATGAGCAGGCGTGCATGTGGACAGACATGTTGGATCGCGTCCCTACTTCTTGTTCTTCTTTCATTCTCGCCCCTATCTTTGTGGGAGAGCTGCAAGGGGGTTAGTGGGATCGCGCTATTGATATCCGCAGGTATGGTATGATGATTTCGTACCTTTTTGTTTGTTTCTTTCTTTTTTGGCAGAAGCGAGGGAGAGCTGCGTTGGTGCTTGTTAGTCTGGACTCGGCTTGGAACTAGAGGCTGGAAGGGTGGACTAGTTGGGTGCTGGGGAAAAGGGAATAGGGAAAAGGGGTAGACGGAGTAGGGAGCTACAAACGCGAGAAGGATTGGGATGAAGCCGTCTGGAAGTCTGGACGATGGCGAAGATGTCTGCAGCACGGCTTGCTGCCTAGTCGTCTTCCAGCACATCTCTTCCCTGGGGGAATACTGTACGAATGCCAGCACCAAGAGCTTGTCCATCCTTCGCCACCAATCTGGGACTAGCACGCGACATGTCTTAAACCCGCCAATCTTTCCCCCCTGCGCTGCCTATTCCTGCGTTTAAAGCTAGTGGCTCGAGGTACCGATGCAAGACATGGTGGAGATGATTGCGAGTGGTCTTCTAGCTGGTATGTTGTGCTGGGAGGCTTTGAAGGGCGACAGGCATGGATGAATCTAGAATGTCAGTCTGCGAGACATGCTTACAGTGTGCACTTGGAGTAGATGAAGTCACACCTTCCGCTGATGTCCTCACCTCGCTCCGATTAATACGGAAGATGGTCATATCCCGATGTAGCGGGAGAGGAGAGGACAATCCTCGTGGTAGCGCCAATAATCCATCTCAGAGACACGCATCACAAATTGGCTGCAGTGTCCCGTGCTGCAACGCAAAACAACCATAACAATAAGACTTGGGATGCGAAAAAAGAAAGCAGAGTAGCCGGGTCGGATCGAGGCAAGGGAGACGGCCCCAATCTCAATGTCGCCCTGCATCTTGTCTTGGACGCGATCCGCGTTTTGTTTCCCAATATGATTCGTCGCTTTTCGTCTGCACTTGCCCCCCGTCCGAGGCTTGTCACTGACAGCTCCCTGTTGAGCCCCTGACTCCAGCAAGCGTGTGACAAGCTGCAAGCCGGATGAGGCGACGGTAGGGCTGCTAGCAAACATACAGGGGGCCTGTTTGTCTGGGAATGTGGGGGGGCCTGCGTGTATGTGAAATCGCCGCCGCGTCCTGGACGGTAATTACACGCACCTCCCCCCAGTCCCGAGGGAGGAGGGCGCCAGCGCTCCAGATGGCCCTGGAATGCCCAGCTGCGTAACGGATTCCCCCCCCTGCACCGGGGACCGATCTTGGAAAGAAGGCGTGTGTTGGTTGTCCCCCGCGTATATAGCTCTGGCGTGGACGCCGTCCCGCCAGGATCCGCGCGAACACTTGCCTACGTCTTCCTTCTTTTCGTGTCGATCGCCCTCTTGGATTCACTCTTTTTTTTTTTTTTTTTTTTAAATTCAGGCGCGTTGCTCGTTTCTTTTCCCCCATTTGCTCTAGGGCTGGGGTTTTTTTGACTCCTTCATGGACGCCGCTCACAGGATCGCCAACAAGCTCTCGCAGCTGTGGCGGAAGCGCGCGTACGGACGCGTGAGGAGCCCGCTGCCGCTGGACCCCGGCGACAAGGCGGCCAAGGGGGGCGGCGTGTTCCCGCGGCGGCTGTTCCGGCTGTCGAATCAGGGGCTGGTGCTCCTCGTTGCGGCGTTTGTGTTTATCCCGGCGCTGCTTTTGCTGGCGGTGTTTAATGTGAGTTGGTCACTCTTTTCCAGAGTGGTAGGAGGGGGTTTTGTGCTGATGTTTTTTTGGGGTGTAGGGTCAGGGATATATCTCGGATGGGGTCGGGGATGTTGTGAATGTGGGTGGTATCTTGTCGCCTGCGGATTTTGTTGATGTTGGTGGTGTTGCGCCGCCTGTGAATCGGGTTGATGACGATAAAGGTGGTTCGGGTGATGATGGCAGTCTGAGCGCGAGCCATGGTGATACCAAGGAAGATCAGCACGAGGTCAAGCCGACAGGGGATGCCGGCCATGAAGATCAAGATGCCGTCAACTCGGACAGTCAAGGCAAGCAAGATGCCATCGAGCCAGCCAGCCACGACATCCAAGACTCCACCAACTCGGACAGCCATGAGAGCCAAGATGCTATCGAGCCGGCCAGTCACGGGAACCTAGATGCCGTCAACTCGACCGACGGTGCTAGCGAGAACCACAATCACCAACCAAGCAACGACACCAACCTTGTGACCCAGAACCTCGTCGACTCCGACAATGCTGCCAGCGACGTAAATCCCTACGCACACGACGGTCCTAGTTACGGAAGGCTGAGACTAGACCCCGACCCGAAGAAGGTCAAGGAGGAAGAAGCCACAAAGAGCAAATCCAACTTACCCAAGGAACCAACTGCCACGGCCAACGTCCTCGAGCCCGTGGCCGGAGACCACCGCCTCGTCATCCTCCTCCCCGCCGACAACTCGGGCCCGTCGGTCTGCAAAGTGGCCCTCAGCGGCATGGCGCTGGGCTACCCGAGCCCCGTCATCATCAACTGGTCCGAAGGCGGCGCCAAGCTGCGACGGCCAAACCTCCGCTCTCACCTGACCAAGATCACCGGCACCTTGGAGTACCTCGACACCATGATGCGCCGCGACACGCACCACGGCGACCGGCTGAGGGAGCACGACCTGGTGGTGCTCGTCGACGCCTACGACGTCTGGTGGCAGCTGCCCCCGGACGTCCTGATCAAGCGGTACCACGAGAGCAACCGGCTCGCCGACGAGCGCCTGGCGCGGGAATGGGGCGCCAAGGGATCCATGCCCATGCGGCAGACCATCATCGCGTCGGTGCAGAAGAAGTGCTGGCCGACGCCCGAGATGCCGGGCAACCGCCACTGCAACGCCCTGCCCGAGAGCAGCGCGCGCGAGGACCTGTACGGCGAGCTCACCGACGTGCCCCCGGCGCTGCGCGAGAAGATGAAGAACAAGCACCACGACATCCGGCCCAAGTTCTTCAACAGCGGCACCATCATGGGCCCCGCCGGCGACCTGAGGCGGTACCTGCGCCGCGTGCAGGACCGGATGGACAAGACGCTGTCGTACCATCCCAAGATATGGAGCGACCAGGGCGTCTTTGCCGAGATCTTTGGCGAGCAGGAGGTCTGGCGGACGTGGCTCCGCGATCAGCGCAGGAAGAAGGGAGCGTTTCCCGAGAACGGGGCCATCAAGATGGTTCGGGACCAGTTCGAGTTCCACGTCGGCCTGGACTACTCGCAGCAGCTCTTCATCCCGACCGTCTTCGAGGAGTGGGACGGCGACATTATCCGGCTGAACAACGAGACGCTCATCGCCGAAAAGTCCAAGGCGCTCGGCATCGACCCGGTCCGTCTCAAGGGCGTCCCGGACGACATTAAAGCCTCGGCGAACCCGCTGAAGAAGGTGCTGCCCCAGGACGAGCGGGCGTCGGCCAGCTGGGGCGACATGCCGCTGTACGCCGACTTCTTCAGCGAGGCGATCCCCGTGGCGGTGCACCACAACGCGCACGCGGGCGGCATCAAGCTGCGGCGCGAGTGGTGGTGGGACCGCACCTGGTACTTCCCGTACCTGCGCGAGCTGGCCCAGCTGCACTTGGAGAAGCCGGCCGAGCTGCGGCCGCTGGGCAACTACTCGACGGCCGGGGGCGACGCCGTCTACTGGCCGCCGGGGTCGGACCGGCTGAAGCGGAAGCCGCGCGTCTTCGTCGCCGACGAGGTCAAGACGGGGCTGCCGGAGCTGGAGTTTGAGGTGCTGTGTCGGAATAAGGGCGAGGACGAGAAGACGGAGCAGCGGTGGTATACCGAGGTGTTTCGCGATGGGAAGGGCGGGCTGTGAGATATGACTTGATGATTGTACTATATGCCGGTGTTGATATTTTATTATTAGCTACAAATAGCAATGACAAACATGATCTAATTCACTTGAGATCGCATTCTTGCTTTTGAATCGCCATCTAGCCCATTGGAATGAGCATTGGATTAGTTGAGAGGGTATTCAACACATCGCCGGGGACGGTGACATGGTCTGGGTCGAGGACCCTGTCTTCATCGTGCTCTTCCTCCCCCTCCGGTTCCCGGATCTCACGCTCCGGCAGCCGGACCCGGCGACTCCGGGCCTGGGCGAAGTCTCTGGCTGTCGCCGCACGCTGCTCTGCGTCCACCAGCCACCAGCCACCGCTATCACTGACGGTGCCGCTGCTGGTTCTGGCTCTGCTAGTACTCCAGCAATCGAAGAACATCTCGCCGAACATGTCGGCGGGTCCGGTCGTCATTGGCCGCGAGGGTTGTATCTAGGGCAGTAAGGATTGCTATATCTTGGTCTTATTCTTAGTCTTGGTAGTTACTAAGTTCTTTATTTCTTTATTTCTTTATTTCTTCATCTGAAAACCAACGAAATCCTATCAACAAACAAGCAATACAATAAAGGTCCACGGGCAATGAGATACTCGACATCAATCACACAAATGGCTGCCATTGCTTCTCGCACCAGTCCCAAAACTTGCTGCTGTACCCTTTCCCACCATCATCTTCAGGGCTCATGGCCTTGATAATATCTTGTCGCGGACAAGCGCTGTCGGGTCGGATACGCCCCCAAGGGATGATGTATGCGCCATTGTGCTCCAGAGTGATCTCGGGCGACAACCCTGCGTACAGCTCCGTGTATGCACCCAGCTTGGGATCCTTGAGCAGCCTGTTCAAGAAGAACATGGTCACTGCAGGCGTGCCCTCGTACGAACCCGTCTTGATGTTTCCCGGGTTCTGAGCAACGCTCACGATGCCGTGCTTGCCGAAGCGCCGAGCCATCTCTCGGCTGAGCATCCAGCTCCCGACCTTGGAAACCGCGTAGTTACGGACCCGATCCTCGGTACCAGTGTCCAAGAGGTCGAATTCGATGCCGTTGGGGGGTGCTCCCTGATCGGACACAATGCTCGACGTCCAGACCACTCTCACGGCCCCGGAGGCTGACGATGAGGTAGCCACGGCCGCGTGAAGCTTGTGTTCAAGCAGCTGCGTGAACAACAGAGTCGCAACGCAATGCATGCCGACCATGGACTCGAGGCCTTGGGCAGTCTTGGCCCAGGGCTCGACGCGGTAGCCCCCAGTTCCTGCGTTGTTCCACAGAACGTCGAGCTTGGATTCTTGCGCTGAGAAACCGGCGGCTGCTGTCTTGACAGATTCCAGGTCGTTGAGATCGAGTCGGAGGAACTTGATGGTCCCGGGCGTGGTAGGCCGGGGTTCGGCTTCGGTGATGTGCTTGATGGCAGCATTTGCACGTTCCTAGTAGAAAGATGAGCCACTAGATAGAATGAGAGGGCTAGTGAAGGAAGACCGACCTCCGACCGTGAAGCCATATAGATGGTTGCGCCGGTTCCGTAGAGAATCTTGCACAGCTCATATCCCACGCCAGAGTTCCCGCCGGTCACCATAAAGACTTTGCCCCGCTGGAGGGGAACGGTGTGCTCGGTAAGCGTTGGTTTCGGAGGAAAGAACTGAGTGAATACGCTGTGGAAAGCCATTGTGGTCCAGCTTGTCGAGGTTGAAGGTATTATGCGAAATTTGAACGTGAATGGGAGAGTGAGTGATCGGGAATGATGGAGTCCCACAAGTGATTGAGAGGGAAAGAATAAATTGACCAGAGAAAGAAAGGAAGGAGATGGGGACTAAGAACCCCTTTTAAATACAGTAAGCTATCCAGGATGCGGAATGAGACTGAAAGGCGGAGTCCTGGTCAGTGGTTGGAAGTGGCGGAACTCCGCCTGGCCATTTGGCGATGATGCGGCCAGTGATACCGCCAGGAACAATTAGGTGACCGGATGGCCGGCTAGAGCTTTAGCTTAGGATGGACGCACTAGGATTTATTCCCCGAACAAGGACATGTTGAAGCTACGAGCAGTTCTGCAAGCGACGATATGGGTTGGTAATATACAAATATTTCGACCAACACCATTTGCTGTTCATACCACTAAAACGGACAATTACAGACGCATAACCAAACAGATCCCGAGCTGTTCTGACCTATTATATCTGGCACGTACCCAAAGAGTAGCTAAAACAAATCCCACACCCCCTCCATAGCGCTGATGTCGTCCCAGCCATCCCAGTCCATAAGGCATCCGTCATCCAAGGGCATGAAGCTTGGAGGCTCGGCCTGACCCGAGGTTTCTATTCCAAGTGACGGAGACCACATAGGCTGGTTAATAGGATCTGACTGATATCCAGAAGTTGAAGCGTCCAGTAGACCTTCCGAGGGCAGGGTAGGATGGGGTAGGCCCTCGGCTGTAAGGAGTTCTGGGTTTCCAAGGGTAGGCTCGTATCCGGGATCGGAAGCTTGAGGCTCAATCGCCATTTGGTTCAACTCGTTTGTCGGATACGACAAGGTTCCCGTTGAGCCATCTGTAATCTTGCCTCCCCACTCGTGGCTGGCAAGGTTAGCCAGAGTCTCTGCGCCGAGCGTCTCGGCAGTCTGACGTTCCATTTCCGTTGCACGGTGCTTTTCTGCTTGCTTCGCGAGCTCCAGCAAAGGTAGCCACAGCTTGTTCTTCTTTGAGTCCTCTGACGCTCCTTCAATGATTCTTTTCGTGGTAATCCAGACCTGCTCAGACTCCGGTCCCCAAGGCATACGACAGACCTGGTGGAGGAATATCCCTATGGCATGCCAGGGAGCATGGCCCACCAGCTGCCAGCGCCACTTTTGCCAGGCCGGCTCGGTGATGAGAGCATACGCCGCGTTGATGATTGTGATGGAGGCTCTCAGGACCGAGAAGACGGGGTATTGACCGTCTGGCGGGTTTGGGGTTTGCGCCGTCTGCGACTGGCAGGATCTGTGGATGACGAGCTCGGCCTTTGCGAAGAAGAGCGACGCCATTGTCTTGATGAAGTTGTCGAGGGCAAAGTCCTGACGCAGCCCCCGGAGATAACTGTTCTCGATTCTCAATCTGGAGGCTCGGAAAAGCTGCAGCCTGACTTGCGGGGGATTTGTCGAGTTCGCCTGTATGGCTTGTACGAAGCGCCAGATTTCACACCTCACCAAGCAGGGCATCATGTTGGGTGAGTTGGTGCTGGACACGACGGGCTTGGACGTGCTGGAGTCCATCTGCGAGTCGTCTGCGGTAGAAGGCAAGTCGGTGTCGAAGGATTTCTCCGAAATGGACAGATCCTGAGCACCCGGCTTCTGCATTTTGGAGTCGAGGAAGCAGATCTGCCACCACAGCCGACGACGCAGTTCGTTCTCCAGCTCGGCTTTGTGGCGGCTGTTGTCGTTGCGGTGAAGCCCCATGGACTTTGCAATCCTCAGGAGAAGCCCCGTCAGTGGCCACGTCAGCTCGTTTGCTCCCAGATAGGGGAGTATGGATAGGTATATGACAAAGGCCTGGACCACGACGATTTCCTTGGTGACGAGGAACTGGGCTTGGCCAAGTGCTTGCTCGGTCCCGAGTCGATAGTGAGCCAGCAGGTGGGATTTGGGCGCGTTGAAATTGGTCATGACTTCCTGGTCTTCCATGGACGTGATGGCGGCGAGGGAAATGGCGAACAGCAGCGGCTCCATGTTGGGGCCGAGAGTGCTAAAGTTGCCTCGTAGCTCGCGGACGATCTTGTCCATGGTTGGAACGTGAAGCACTTTGATAAAGGGGTCCACGTTCTCGACGAATGTCTGCCAGATGAAGAGCATCTGCGAGGGCAAGGGGTTTAGGGCATCCAGGCTGCCCGGGCCGCCGTTGTTGCCAAAGACGAAGCCCTGAGGACCCAGAGCAACACCGGATCCCAGTTCCGGGACCGCAGAGGCGTTTGGTTCACTGTAGTCGGCCACGTCGTGCACTGCTTGGAGAATGTTGTCCACCTGCGAGTGTTAGCACTGGACCAATTGCCGTGGCTGTGACGGGTATACCTCGTCGCAGAAGACGGACCAGAACCGGTTCCCAACATGCAGGCCACCGTCCTTGTCGACGACCAATCGGCCGAATTCCTCATCAAACTCGCTACCGGCTGGCGGTCTGACGCTGGGAGCATCGCTGGAAGAACCGTCGAGGGATTGGCCGGTCGACCTGGCTTCGGACCGAGTCGTGTTTGGACTCGAGATGCTGCCAGTCGCCGAGACGGACGGGTTAGCCAAGGGCCGACCAGGCGCCGTCTCCTCGCCCGGATCGCCAGGCCCGTCTTCCACCTGGGCAGTGAGCTCGGTGACGACAGCCTCAAGTCTGCGCAGCCGACCTAGCAGTTCGGATTGCTTCTGCGCAGGCGATCTCCAAGCCGACGTGTCGCGGTTGCGTCGCGGGATCCTCCCCGTGACGGGGAAATGACAGTCGATGGCGGCCTTGACGCAGTTGGAACACGGGTCTCGTCTATCGCACTTGACCTTGCGACGACGGCAGATGACACAGCTCCAGATCTTCAAGCCAGAATCCGAGCCCGAAGACGCTGGGCCGGGAGGCTGCGAGGTTGCTGACATGGCTGGCTGAGGGCGTCGGTCATCGGCGCTTGGCAACGCCGACGCTACGCAGCCTGCTGTAGTTGGTGGGAGTGCACCAGACGGGCGGTTCTGAGCAAAAGAAGAGTTGTGCCAAGATGGCCTTGTCCGCAAAAGGCGAACGCAGTGCTTTCTCGGCGGCGGACGTCGGTCCAAGTGGGAGAGTTGTGTTGGCTGTTGGAGGATCCAGCCGGGACTTTGTCCTCTTGGCACCTGCGGCTAAGTCGCTGGTCCGTCTCGGCCACGGAGCTCGGCCGTGATCCCTGCGACCGAAGGGACCCACACCGAGGAACGATAACGATCCGCAAAAAAGGGTGCACTAACAGCAGGTACACGACGGTTGGTTGGGTACTATGCAGTATATCGTCATCAAACGTGAGCTGCCTTGTAGTAGGTGTTACTCGGTCTAGACAGGCTCCAAGAACAACGACGACTCTAATACAGTCTATATAACTTCAAGCTTGACTCTGGCTGGTATTGGTCTCCAACCGTAGATGCTTTTCTTCCATCACAAACCTCCCTTGGCTCCATCGACGCATCCAGCAGCATGGCCAAGACGGTCGTCATTCTTGGAGCAGGCTGGGCCGGGCTCCCCCTTGCCCACAAGCTGCTCAAGTATTCCGTCCCCAAGCTCCCCGACCTCAAGGTAGTTCTGGTATCACCCAACAGCCACTTTTTCTGGAACGTTGCTGCTACTCGAGGAATCATCCCCGGCGAAATCCCCAACGACCAGCTCTTCCTCCCGATAAAGCCAGCCTTCGCTCAGTACCCAGCCGACAACTTCGAGTTCGTCCTTGGCACGGCCGATGGCATCGACCCGGCAGGGAATACAGTCAGCATTTCACTCAACAAAGGACCGAAGCGCAGCATCCCCTACGACCAGCTCATCATCGCGACCGGATCCCGCCTGGCAAGCAACCTCCCCCTCAAGCCGACCGGAAGCCATGAAGCGACAATAGCTTCCTGGGACGCGCTGAAGAATCGGGTGCAAGCTGCAAAATCTATCGTCATTGCAGGCGCCGGGGCAACCGGTGTTGAAGTCGCCGGCGAATTGGCGGCACGATACGGCACTGCAAAGGAAATCACGCTGCTGGCCAGTGGCGAACAGCCTCTCGAAGGCGCTCTGCCCGCTGTTCGCGCTTGTGTTGAGAAGGACCTGAAGCGTCTTGGTGTCAAGCTCATCTACCAAGTCCGCGTGTCGAGTGCAAAGGAGGCTTCAGATGGAAAACAAACAAAAGTCTCCATGTCCAACGGCTCGACCATTGCTGCAGACCTGTATCTACCTCTTTACGGCATCAAAACAAGCACGGCCTTTGTCCCGGAAACTTTGCTAGACTCGAACGGCAATGTGAAACTAGACGAGAGGATGAAGGTCGTTGGCACCGAGAACATCTGGGGCATCGGAGACATTGGCAACATCGAACCGAAGCAGCTTACCGTGACGGACAACCAAATCATTTATCTTGCCGCGGCACTCGATGCAACCCTGACCGGCTCTGGCCCGGCCAGCGCTTACCAGCCAACGAACAAGACGATGATTTTCTTGTCTCTTGGTCGAAATATGGCCACGGGTCAAATTGGCAACTGGAAGTTGTTCGGCTTCATGGTTAACTACGTCAAGGGAAGGAAACTGTTTGTTGATACCGCAGAGGGCTACGTCGAAGGAAAGTATCTGCGGCATGCGGCGATGTAGAGATGGGACTCGGGAGGAATAGAGACATTCAATTATCCTTGACTTGGCTAAACGGCTGTAAGTATTTGTTTAATCATAATTCTTAAGACGTGTACTACTTTCAGCTCAAGAGTATGAACCACGTTTGCACAGACTGCTAGCAAGAAGATATACACAAGCCAAATCTTTGTACGGGCGAGCGTACGCAGCCCAGGGAATAGGATTTACTAGCACCCTGCCATCAGGTAATTCTGATCCTAGCAGTAATGTCAAGGTGATCGCTAACCCAAGAATCTATCTTGGTGTGCGTCACTCTATAACTCTCTAGGAACCCGAGAGTCTCTAAAGTGCGGATTCTTTCTTCAGAGACGTATTCCTTGCGTAGCCTTTTGACAGTCTGGCCTCTCACAACCTCTATCTCCTCCCTTGCAATCTCCCAGGCGTCGGCTTTCGTTTTCAACCCGATGCCGAAACGCCCAAGCTTTCCCGTGGCGTCTTGTGCGCTTCTTACCGCGAGTGATTCGATGTTGCCCGCATAGAAGAACTTGTCCATGCGCTTTGGAACAAAGCGTTGAGAGGATTGGTGACCCCATGTGCTCCCTTTCTCGTTGTCGTGAGATTCGTCTCCCTGTGGCTGGAGGGTATCTTCCCAGACGTCATGCAAACCCACTTGGGTTGTCCTGTGGTAGCTGTGTTCAGAGGACTCGATCGCATTCATATCGCCCCCCACTATCCCAGCGATGACCCTGTGGCCCGTTTCCGTCGGCATCTTTAACAAGTCGGAAATCATGCGTAGCTGTTTTAGGCGATACGCTTGGCCTTCCCGGAGTGACTCGAGGTGCGTCGTGCAGAGACGGATACAATCGTGTTGACCGCTCCCCTGTTCATCGCCGGAAACATAAAGGTCGACTCCGACAAGGTCTCGCCCCATCCTTGTGATGAGTGGTACGCGGAAACAGCCCAATACTGGCAGCGACCTCGATACCATCATGACGGTAAAGTACTCTGCAACCCTCCTTTCTGAGAGTTTCAGGACAGACGACTTACCGAGGGTGACCGTTCTAGCAGACTCTGGAGGCTTACAATCGGACAACATAAAGTGGCGCTGCACCCACGGATGCTCAAGGATGACGCCGAGAGAAATGGGAGATAACTCCTGGAGCATGACAACGAGATTGTCAACCTCGGCGCCAAAGACTTGTTCTAGATGTGCCAAAGCCGCAAGAGTTCGAGCTGCAGGGTCAGGGCTCGACCAATGGAGGTTCCAGGATGACAGTGTGAGAACGCTCCCGCGGCTGAGAGCAGGAATTGCGAGACTGGTGCCTTTCCAGGCTGACGGTTCTTGGTGATATAAACACGGCTGGAGGAAATGCAGGCCGGACGTCTCTTTGTGAATCGCACGAGTCTTTTCATCTTTGTTTTCGAAGTGATGCTGTTCTTCTGCCCGCTTCAGATGGCTTGGTCGCGAAGTGAAAGAGGGGGCAGCTGTCTGGGAAAATTGGCGAAAGGCTTTTGGTATTCCGCAGCGGCTGAAACAGCGTCGACAGGCCATCCCGAACTTGCAACTATTGAATTGGATACGTTTGTTTATTGTGCAAGAGTTGAATTGAAACCTCTCTGGCCGGGGCGGCGGTATGGTTTTGTAGCAAATTTACCTCGGCGAACAAGCTTTCGGCGTGGAACGGAGAAGCTCCCGCACCAAGACCTGGATGGCTGTATGCTCTGCCTTGCATCGTCCACATTTTCAACTTCAAGCCTCATTTTTTGACGGTTGTGAGCAGATCCATATATAATCGGACTCGGCTGAATCAAGTCCTCGTGTGGCTTGCTCCTGGCCCACAATCTCGGGCGTGCAATTCCTCCGCGCTGCGGGAGAAGTCGGAATCCTGGTCTCGAGTCACCTTTAGCGGCTAGCGGGTCTCGCGAACTTCAGCCTCACCGGAGAGCAATAAAGATGGAGGACAATCCGTTTGGATTCACCGAGCTCTTTGGTACTGTATATTAAAATGAAGCAATGGCATTCCGCACTTTATCCAGCAGGGTCATTGCATCTTCCGTGCTTGCTGCACTCGCCGCTGGCGGCACTTATGGGTTCCTCGTGCACAGGCGCATCAGCGCGACGGATGCCAGCAAAATCACCATCTTCGATACCACGCCCGATTCGTTCCAGCAGTCCCTGTCAGTAAGCGAGATTGTCAACGCAAGAAAACACCAGCAAGTCGAGGACTCTCGCTTCATTACGCTCGAAATCCCCCCTCAACATCAACATATCACAGATGAGGTTCTGCTGGCCAGATTCGCAAAGGGATACTTTGGCGGGCTTGTGTTAAGCCCAGAGAGAATTCTCCTCAAGGCCATCGGCCTTAACCTCACAAAGTTTACCAGTAAAATACCCAGACCCATGCCATATCGCCATAACCACCAAAGCTGACTTCGAGACAGCAATCGAGAACCAAGCAACTGTCGCCAGATTCTGGTCTACCAAGGACCTATCAGATCATAAATTGCCGCCTCTACATTCCGTACTATATGGAGTATTCCAAGTCCTTGACATAAAATTGCCGCAAAAGAACGACACAAAGAGCCAACGAGGCAGCACGGAGAGCTACATCGATTTCGGCTTTGGCAGGGACCAACGCCAATTTGCAGGAGTTCACCGGTTCTCAGTTGTGCGACCTAATGGCCTGCCTACGACTGGTCTGAGAACTGTTCAAATTCACTGTCACAGCATGACTTGTAACCCAACTGTCAACCGGCCACTCGGACCAGGATTCTTGTATCATTTTCACAACATGTACGCCCAGTTGCTGTTCAGGGAAGCCGTTGCAGAAGTATCTGTCGCACTCAATCAGGTACCAGAAGGAGTTTAACATTGTTGAAGAAGGGAAAGACTGTACGATGGAAAGGCTTGTACGATTCAGGGCTCACAGCGATTTGTCAAGTATATGTGAAAATAATTTCAACCCCATCTTCGAAACTCATCATCACCTCATGCATCAGCGACGGCATTGCATCTTCAGTGCACATAAGCAGGTTAGGCCCTAATGCAGACAAGAGCTACCTACCCATAGACGTCGCCGAGATTGGGTTTGTGGCTATTGACGAGAGACTCAAGGCTGTCGACTCCTCAATGCCACGTCGACAAGCAAGCTCATGGCTCCATTGTCCGCAAAGATGAGAGAATAAACGGGCGATGATATCACAGCCGATGCCATCAATCGCTCGCGCACTAAGAGAAGCCGCGTGCCTGTTCGGCCTCCTTTGGCTCCACACTCACTTTCGATCCTGAGCTCCGACCATTCCTCGCTCCACCACGATGCCGACGCCGATGCCGACGCCGAGCGACTCTCACCATCCGGCCGATTCCCGCGAGAGCACGACCCATTTCATTTTATACCATGCACCAACACAAGCTTCCACCTCCTCTCGACGACCCCCATCCGCAACAGTCATGGGCATCCCTCTTTGATCCGGACCCCTCGCAGTGGAGCTGGGGCAGTTAGAGCGCAGAGTCGGCAGGTGATGATCCATCCGCCGACCGTGGAATATATTTGTGCGGCTACTTGGATCTTCCGTTGGACTATCTCAACCGTTCCGACCCTCGAGTCGTCCGGCTTGCCACCACCAAGTTCCAAGTTTCTGGCTTGGCTTTGATAGGTTCCCCCGATGACGCCGGACAAAAGAGCCAAGGCACCATCGTTCTTGAGCCTGGCGGGCCTGGAGCGAGCGGAATTTCCTATGGGTGGGAAGCCGCGGAGCAGGTGACCAGGCGCTTCAGCCATGGGAAATTCGACGTCTTCGGGTGGGATCCTCGGGTGTCAACATATCCCTTCTCGCCGTGTCATGTTACCCCCCCCCCCCGATGGGTATCGGGATCGTTGGTCTCTTCTCACCAGGAAGTACCGCCAAGAGTCGACCCCGATGGATCAGTTGGAGATCTCTGGTTCCATGAACGATGCAATATTCCATGTCTGCCGAGAGCGGCTTGGAGATTTCGCTCGCTTTATCAGCACGGCTCCCGTGGAAGGCGACCTTGAAGAGATTCGAAAAGCTCTTGGCGAAGACGAATTGACGGGATATCTGATCAGCTACGGTACTGATATCGACCAGACATATGCTAATATGTTTCCTGACAAAGTCGGCCGTCTTATCCTAGACGGTACTGAATATGTCAAAGACCACCGCGTATGAGGCGGCTTTGGTTGGACATCCCTTGACAATACAACAGATATCTGGCATGATGGATTTCTGGGCGAGTGTATCGTGGCCGGGCCTAGTCATCGTGCTTTGGAAGAGCCGACTCAAAATCGCAATGAACCGGTCACACTTGCCCAGTTGGAGCTACGTATCGACAGTCTCATCAAGTCATTGATCACACGACCGATCCCGGCATATACGGAATCAAGCGGCCCGTCTCTCATTACACATTCGGGACTTGTGGGCTCTTTGTATCCAACCATGTATAATCCAAGGGGCTGGCCATATGCCGCACAGATGCTCTATGAGCTCGAGGCTGGGAACGCCACTCTTGGAGCAGCCTTCCTCGACCGTGCATGGGAGTCTAAACCCGGGCTATTATCTCCACACCGCGATCTCTCCTCTGACGAGCTCCCATACCTCGTTATCTGTGCCGATGCCTACGACGCACTTCAACCAGAAGACGGGCTCCTCTGGTGGGATCGGCTCTGGGAAGACATGACAACCCGGAGCTGGATAGCAGGCAATTTCCGGTTCTTTACGGGCCTGCCTTGTCGACACTTCAATACCTACTGGTCCAGTCAGCCGAAGTCTATCATGGCGATCTGAACCACATCCTCAAGACACCTGTCCTGCTGATTGCCACGACGTACGATCCTGCCACGCCGTTGCGCAATGGGAAAAGACTCCTTGAAGAAATGGGGGAGAGCGCGCGACTGATAGTTCATCATGCTTATGGATATACTTCAAGATGGGATCCGTCCAACTGCACAGACCAAATTAGGAAGGCATACATGTTGAATGGTACACTTCCCAATGAGCAGCAAACCGACTGTTACGGGAATAACAACCCCTATCTATCGCAAAGTGTACGCTAGAGTATTCTAGTTTGCTGTGCCCAGAGTCATAGACCTGATACATTGCAAGATACCAGAGTGATCACATCCAACACTCGTTGGCGAGCTGCCATACTCTTCGTTGCCACCTCTGAAGATTGATTTTGCCAATAAACGCATAAGCACCATGAGAAGTTTCGTACGGTGACGAGTAACGGCCTTCAGTTTAGTCGGTCGCATATGGCTGCACCCTGAGCGTGATTATTTGGGCCATTAAAATGGATCGGCATCTGATGTATAAGACAGTGTGTAAACAAAACATCCAAGGTGAGACAAGGTCTCAACCGTGAGTGACCTGTTGCAGAATTAGGAGACACCTAAATTGCCAACAGCATGCTTATCACATAGGAAGATTAAGAGGAGCAGAATGGTGACAGTAAAACCGGAGAAAATTGGGTCGACGAGAACAGAATGATTAGGATTGTGATTAGGGAAAGGTTCGAAGACTCAGATCCCGCCATCCAGCTACTTCAGACCTGTCCTTTTCAAGGGCAAACACAGTACGGGTACGACAACATGGAGCCCGAGTCTTCCATGTAGACGCCTCAGTCAGTTTTAATGGGCGGTGGACCTAGTGTCATTGAATGTAGCATAGGGAGAGGCTTGGAAGGGTTCAAAATGGAAAGGTTGGTATGACAGCATTAAAACGCGCAACAAGCCTTTTACAGGTCCAGTACCGCGAGAAACAACAAAATACTGCCGATAAACCCTTGTGTCTCTCAAGGGGAGGATCGGGTTTACTTGGGGGATTGCGGTTGGCTCAGGGGCGCGGCAGCGGGGCGCGGCAGCTACTATCGCGAGTTTAAAAAAGAAAAACCTTTTCTTCTATAATTTAAGCATCTTAAAAACCCAATGCTTCCACGGTTATAATATCTAGCTTTTCAGATCCAAAGGGTCAGAGATCTAGTCTCTGGCTTTTCTAGCTTTTGGAGATAAAAAAGCTATAGGTTTGACGTGTATATAACTCCTAATTCCCTAGCTCTAGAGCTGGGGCCCTGATTCCTTTCTCTCCATCTAACACCACACTATGCCATCTAACTTCATATACTACGTCTACCCACGATAGTAGCAACCGCCCTTGATAGAGCTGACCACCGGATAGAAGAAGTATCTCTCGAGGTTTTTTGGTGTAGCTGTAATGTCTGGACGAACTCTGAAAGGGAAAGTTACATATGAGACGGCCCTTGCTCGGTATGACACAATCAGTCGGAACATGTCGACCATAGTGCAACAGATTTTGCAGTTTCTTAACCTAGATCTCACCACGAAGAAATGGAAAATGGACAAAATATAGCCCTCCTCTGTGACCTATTGATGGGCTTCACTTCTGCTGGAGATTTGTTGGCTTATCCTGGAATTTGTCGTCGTAAAGTGTATAAAACTCCCACTCATGTGCCCCCTAGTCGTTTTGTTCAGTCTAGAAGGTGATATGATCTTCCTGGAAATTAGGGATGAGTACCATTGTAACTTAGAAGATGCTGAAGAACAAAAGCCCATTAGCTTTGCCCCTTTTGCGACCGTATGTTGAGATTGGCAATACTTTTTTGAAAGCCATACCTTCCGATGACTTAATCTCGACGACGAAGCCTTGCCCTTTTTTGCCAGGGTAATGAGGGGAAAAAACACTATCAGGCTAAATCACATACGGCATCTATGGCTTCGTATCAAGCTGTCGGGATACAGCTGCTTAAGCTGCGGCAAACCAGAGAGCCCGACAACCATCGCGCGGTGGGTTACATTCTGAACATCTGAGTTGACTACAGACTAACCCACATACTAGCAACAACCGCATCTTCACGTCTTCCCTAAGACGCCTACTAAAGGTCCTCTCACTATGGGAGCCCAATCATCAAGGAAAGCTCAGCCTGGAGGTCAGCGCTTACTCGCCTAGCGACAAGCAGCACTGTTTCCCATTTGGCTTGGACTTCGAAGAGCTTACTCAGTACCGCCTTGAGGAGGATTTGCGACGGTCTCCTAGCCTCGTGGAGTTTAGACATCAAATGTTGAGTGATGACATAACCAAGTGGACTAGGATACCCTTGCACCAAATTCATCCCAGCATTGGACACATACAGCGGCTCCAAGGGACACCTTTAGAGCTACATAAATGCCCGACTCTCCCCAAAGCTCCCATTGTCGAGAGTTTTTGCATACGCCACCACTTTTACAGAGGCACTGCGCTTCATACGCTTGCAAGGCTCTTTCGGGAAAGTCTCACCGACGTGGCTTTTTTTCGGTTCGAAAGGTGGATGGCCATAAAGTTCAAACAGGAGGCAGACTTCTTCGACGGTAGGAAATCCTCGTATTGTCCTGGGACTAGCTAATTAACATTGCAGATTTACAAAAGTACCTTGTTCCCGCTTTCCCGCAGAGCCTCAAACGCTTTTACTTCAACCAATGGGCGAAATGGGGGCGTGGTTGTCACTCTATAATCCAAGGGGGAGATATTCGCACATCCATAACGAAAGCGATGGTGGCATCATGCTCCCATTTGACCGAGATATGCCCCGCTTGGCAGGTCATAACTCATCAGTTTTTAAACGAGCTTTGTATTGCCAAGACGCGGCCAGCCGAGGAGCCGAAGCTAGAGCTTCTCTGCCTTGAGTCTAAAGTACTGGTACCTTCTCGCAACTTCACGCCCATGTTGCTATTGGCAAGTAAAGCAGCCTGGTCGATGCCCAGGTTACGTGTTCTAGAACTATGGAATGCTGGCTCTGAGTTTGGGTTCATATTCAGGTGTAACCTAGATCCCAATCGGGTTACCATTACGTGGAGAAGTTCAAGAGGGGGCGACCCTTTAGCTGCCGAGGTCGTCAAAGCCTGGAACACCGTTGTTTCGGAGCGTGCACTCCATCTCGAGGTAAAGACAGAGTCGTTCAAGGAGGCCACGAAGAAGGACAACCTACTCGACGGCAAATCCATATATCATCATCTGGAGCTCAGCAGATTGGCTATTGACCCCGTCACTTTGGCACGATTTGAGGCTGAGCGACCTCTGAAGGAGGCTGTCCAGCTATATTGACTCTGAAATCAAGGGATTTCACTATTATCAGGGTTATATCAGATGAGTAGACAAATGGAACGGCTTCAAATTGAGCAGCTGGACCCGTTGCGTTCACCTACCGCCCACCGTGACCTCCCGTTTCAACCTCCCATCTCGACCTCCCATCTTGAGTGCTGAGCAGCAGAATCTGCGGTATGGCAGTTGGCTCTGTGAAGGCGGGTGACCGCTGCCACTAAGTCAAAACACAGTTCCGCGCGCCACAACACTCCTTCCATCGTTAAGGAAGATAGCAAACTCCAAATCCACGTACACGAAATTGATGCTGGTGTCCCTCACTGGAGGAATCGTCTGAGAGCCTGGCCCCATATTTTCTCCGTATCACTGTCGCAGTTGTTTAGGTCATCGGTCTAAAAAGCTTGACATCGGGTAACTGTGGAAGTATTAGGTTTTTAAGATGCTTAAATTGTGGAAAGAAACTGTTTTTTGAAGTCGTGATAGTTGCAACCGTGGCCTAGAGCCGACCGTGATACATATAGTATAGTTTAAGATAACGTGTTTTGGTCTACCTCCAACTGGGTCATGGGAACCTCGGAGAATCTACAGATGACAAAGACACAAAGAGACAAATGAACAAACAAGCAACCAACCAACCACCAAGACCAAGACCAAGACCGAGACCATGGACGCGGCAATCCTTGCCGCCCTGGATGCGGCCCTCGCGGCCGATGACGACCAACCCCGCCGACATGTTCGGCGAGATCCGCTTGCTAGAGAAGCAGTAATAACTAAGAGCTTAAGATAAACTCTTATTTACTAACATTTAAAGTCTTTAGCCTACGCTCTATATTTTTTAATCTGTAGCCTAACTTATAATATTCTTATGCATTTAGGTCTTAGTATACTTAGTACACCTTATCTTGTTTTGTCTTTCTTAGCTTTATCTTTTTTTTCTTTTTTTTTCTTTACTTCTCTTCTTACGATAGACTTTTTTCTCAGCTTCTTCTTTAGCCCATGATGATATCAAGCAGCGGCACTAGTATGGATTCTGGGTAATCAGAAGCTATGGATGGCGGTATCGTGGATCGACATCGCGTCAACGACTTGTCGCTCGCCACGAAGACCCGGCCGCCAAAATGCCGTATTAGCTGTTGTTTGGCTAATTCAAAACCTTGGGCGTGAATCTCCCGCTTGTGAGCCGATCACCTTGTTATCTTTAGAATGTAGAGCTTTTCGCGATTGGCACGTGTGCAATGTGCTGCAACTGAACAACCCACTCTGGCCCGTTATAGTCTTGCTATCTATGCACTAAACACGTCACAGTGTCATCGGTGATTGCCAGACGACGAAACTCAGTTTTCCATCACCTAGAGGCATAAGAGATAACAACTCTTAACCGGAGGAGGATATTCTGTTGTAAGGAGAACAGGCTATGGGTGACTATCAAGCTTGTAGGAACCATGCCGAAAATGGATTGCACACCTTACCAGTTGATTCGAGCTTGTTAAGAGTTCTCAAATTTAATAGCTGATGAATTGATATCACGCAAAACATGTAAACTCATCAGGTAACGATCTGAAGCATCTTCATTTCGAGCACAAGTCTATCAACAATTACCACCATACTAATCCCCGAACATAGATCGACCAAGTAACTGTGCCTAGACTCAGGCCTCCACGGCAATGGGAATAGGACCCTCGGGCAATTTGCTGCCAGCAATGTTACACTGTCGGAACAGACGCACCTCGTCTTCCGCAAAGGCTCCGACGACAGAATGAATCAAGCCCCGGTTGTGGAAGAGGACAAAGTCGCCCTGTTGCCAATCGTGGGGATACACCATCTTCGGTCCGATTCCCGGTCGCTGGAGGTTGTGGACCAGCTCACGCACCTTCTCAAGATCGTCCATGACGGTTCCGTCCGCGAGATGCAGCTTGCGAATAGCTGAAGGGTGGACTTGGAGAGCCAAGCGACCGGTGACGGGGTTGCGCCAGCACATGGGAAGGATCTGGATCTTGTCTTGCTCAATGGGCGGCAGGTCATCCAGCGACACTTCTTTGCCCTCGGATACCAGACCAAGGCCATCTGAGCGGGACTTGGCACTGGTCATCCACACGTACGGATGCGGGGCATACTCGACCTTGGTGGTGCGGACAAACTCCTGGTCTTTGGGGGAGAGCTGGTCGTACATGGAATAGCCAGAGACGAAGGCGGTAGTTCCGAGAGGAACTGTCAGCTCATCGCCAGACTCGTCATCGTAAACCAACGTCTGTTTGCGGCCACCGGGCACCTTGACTGCGAGCAGAGAGGTCACAACTGGTGGTGCCAGGCCGTACAGAGCCGCGTCGATGTGCCAGCGGTAGAACCGGGTGAAGTCGAGGTCCTTCTCATCCGGAATCGTGGTCGCATGAAAGGTGCGGTGGTGAGGGTGGCGGAGTCGGATATTCTTCAGGCCTTCGTACTCCTCGACAAAGCCGTTTCCGATGACTTGGACTTGGGGCTGGTGGGGGATGGTCTTGAGGTCCGGGTGCAGAATGGAGCGCTTCGCGTCCAGGGTCTTGCCGTGACCGTAAGAGCCCCCGGCTGCAGGATCAAACTTTTGGGTAATCTCGTACTGCGCCTTGGGAGAAGCATGGCCCTGGTTCTTGAAGACAAGGACCTGGTGGTTGAACAGCGCGTCGCGGATGATTTCAAAGTCGGCATCTGGACTGTGTCAGCTCCTGGTCTGGCTGTGTGGAGGTGAGTCGTCTTACCATAGGAGGTTACCGATTGCACGGGTATTCTCCCAAGAATTGTAGCATTTCAACATGGCACGTTACAGGGTGCATCGAGTCTTACCAGTGACGTTTTCAATGTCAACGTTGGAGACGACAGCTCCAAAGTCGATGTTGGACCCCTCGGGGGAGGGGATGGGCTGGACGATTACTTTGGAAGACATTTGGCCTGTGCAGGTTGTGTGATTGTGGGGAGTTCTCTGTGGGAGATTGTCTTTGAAGAAGAAGTCGTGTTGGAGTGAGTGTGCACAGAAGATCAAGTTGGGGTGTCGCCGTGTATTTAAGCTGGCGGCTTGGTGATGCATGGATCTACGGAGCGGAGGCCGCCGACAACCGCTATCTCGACCATCTTGGGTACAAGAGCCAATGACGTCGGCCGAATCCGCGCAACTAGCCGATGCCCGTTTCCTTATCAGCATCACAGGCGCCCTAACAAAAGCCAACAACAATTAATGCGAACAATAATTGGTTGGGCTTATCAGCCATCGCTGTTGTCCGGGCGTTTAGGTTGTTTCCGACGAAGTATCCCCTTCGGCCCGCCCCGAGCAAGTGGCAAAAGTGAGACACAGTAATGGCCATGGCCATGGGTCACGAAAACCACGAACGTTTTGGTGAGACTGCTAGACAAGCTATGTCGCCTCTTCTTGCCGCTGACAATATTCTCGTGATTCGTGTGGTTGCCCTATTTCGAGTTGTTCATGAGTCCCCAACCTTTTGTCTCTCAATCTTGGTCCGCGTTTTCTAGACCACGTTGTTCTTTCATTTATACAGATTAAACAGCAAAACTGATTCGTTCAGTGATCTAGGTCAATTCAATGCGAAAGGTAGTAACTGAGCTTGAGTTTTCACTCGTGGAGGTTGATTGTCTCCAGATTAACAGGGCTCGCAAATTGGACTTTCCGCACCACCAGAGACTTTCTCACGCAACAATCCCTAGAGACTCGTAGAACATGAATAGCCACCATTGGAGACAGCCGTTGAACGAAATGTGACTGTGTTTTCTGTTTGTTAGTATGTGTCATGCAGAGGGTATCAGATCCACAGATAGAAACAGCCTACAGATGGACAAACTCACTACTTTCCTGGTCTCACTGCCAAACTTGACCAAGTTTTGTCCAAATTCTCTCTCTATTTTCGTGACGAACATTAATTGTTGATTCTGCGTAGTGCTCTAGGCCTTTAGTGATAGTTCAGCGCCTCAATCACAACCAGCAACTTTGGGGAGCGTGCTGGGAGATCGTACGCTGTCAGAATTCATCTCACAGCAAGAAGCTTTTGGAAAATCGGCACGGCCTGCTTCTATGATGCCTCACAGCCAGATCACATGCTATCGTTATCGAAGTTCTTACACACTGTGCTCTTGCTCAGAATGAGAACTGGTCACCGGATACGCCGAGTGCGCCCGCACACATGCAACGAGCTGGCCGCATCGGAAGATATCAACGAATAGCTGTCCAAGATCTAAGAGTGTGAACGGTTTGAGCACGGAGATTGTAGTAGCATCGAACGACATATATAAAGGAGGAACGCTCTTCATTTCCTTATGCTTAGTCTTGTGGACTCTATGCTGCGCCTATTTCCTACTTGAAAGCTGGCAACCACCGGCGATGTGAAAGCCTCGGTATATTATGTCAGCCCCGGTGGCACTCTGCTAAGATCCGAGAGACGTCGAAACGCTTCTTCATAACTGTATTGGTGGCATTCAATCCAGTCTGTTACGCTGGAGCTGAACGCCCCCTCGAAAGGAAAGAAACGTGCCCCGCCTTTCGCCACTTCACAGATGCCCTGGGGTTCGGATCTGCCGACGCCCTTTCAGAGCCGAGATCGCTTACAAGATCACGGCCGACAAGAACTTTGACCGAGACCGCTCTGCCTAGATACTTATCTCCAACTTCAAGGTTCCCCGATCTCCTCAAAGAAAGTCGAGTTGAGCTATCAAGAGATAACAAATGAGGGGAAGATAGCGCGTGGGGACGCCGGGTTCCTCGGACTGCATGCTGACAAGGTTATTACAGATAACGTGTTGAGGGGCCCACATCCCCGGGTCATTAGGCGGGGAGTTGGACGCAGTGAGTTTGTCTGTTGTTGCCAATGAAGCTTAGAGACTGACACTTTATAGAGTCAATTCAACATCTACAGATATTCCAATCCGTGATGCCTTTTTCGAAACACGACATATAAGACAAGGGTGAACTCTGAGACACGAAGCTATCTTTTCTGTTCCAGATCGACCCGGCTTTGGATTGGATACTTGCTGGATGATTTGCTCAAGGGTATGAGTAGTGCTTGCTCTCCAACCTCCAACCCTTGTCGCCATGTCTTATCTGGATGCAACCACGAATCGATCTTGAGTGCTTAGCCGACATTTCACCAATGGACAGGCAGACCAACAGCCATCGAGGACCCTACCCCGCAAATTTTGCTCGGTTAGAAGCCAAGATGGCCAACGGCCACACCAACCAGATGGTTGGAATCGACCATGCCCACACCAGCTATCTCTCCGGCATCAAAGAGTGCAAAATTGCCTATCTCAGGCCCGGAATTGGCTACTCGTATGTGTGCCAAGAAAAGGCTGTTGGACTTGGTGGTACCAATATGCCAGGGTCTTTTGCAGGCAAAATCTAGCGGCAGAGGGGAGAGAGGAACATTTCATGACGTACTGTGAAGCATAAAAGGCAATGCTGGTCCGATAGTTGAGCATCATCTCCAACTACTCGGTCCAACCTCACCAGCCAATTAGTCTGTGTTGACAATGAAGACAGCAAGTTCCAACTCGATGAAGCTGCTCACCGCGGCATTCGTTGTATGCAGCACTTTGGTACCAACTGTTCTTGGATTGCCGAAAACGCCCTGGGTTCAACAGCGGGTAAAGGGCCATGGACGCAAAGTCCTCGGAGCTAGCATTGAGAAACGAGGACAGCAGACACGAGACGACTGTGTAGTCAAATCTGCCCTCGACATCAATGCGCCGAAGGAGAACATTTGGGCTGGGTTGACTGAGCAAGAGGCCGTGGGTGTTGTGGACTGGTTGTTTGCCCAGCCGGAACTCAATCTCACTGTTTCGGAAGATGCAGGAAGCTGGGACAATACTTTGTGAGTAGTTATTCCGCAGTCATCACGAACAGAGTTGTCAGAAACACTACAGAAATACTATCGCGAAACACACCTAACCCTGATTCTGAAATTCTTAGCTAACGTCACTCGCAGACTCCTAGTTGAGCTTATGCGACCCAACAAGACAGATGCCCTTTCATATGTAGATGGCTCCGGCTCACTTCCAGCTCGCTACGCGCATGCAGTCATCAACCACCAAGCAGACGAGGAGCCATACTACCAGGACATCCTCGTGGGGCCGTTGCCAGCTGCAAACGGTACCACTTGGGCACCACTCGAATATCCCTTCACCCGCAAGACGGAAGGCCGAGTTCGCAACTTGGACGCGGATGAAGATGCGATGTACGATGAATACCTGTACTCAGTGAGCGCTGCAATCAGCGACATTACCCTGGATCTTTGGAATGCCACCGCACTTGGTCTGGATAATGATACCCTCTCAATTTGGGGTATTGATCCGGTTTATCAAGACGGCGATCAAATCTTGCGGTGGGACACTTTCTGGAGCCATCCTACGGCCATTTTCGATGTGGGTTCGATGATGCCCATGGGCCTCTTCTTCATGTCCGATGTCACTGGGCGGGATATCTCGAAGTGGACTATTGAAGGATGGTACTACAACGGAGTTTTCTACGACACAACTGAGGAGTTCCGCACTGCTTATTGGAGCGGAAAGGTCGAAAAGCTCGATGGAAATTGGGATGGACCGTGGGCCGAGACAGACCAGCAGGGCACCATCCCTCCCCTGGACACAATGGCCCCCCCGGTTGCAACGGCTCCCCAGGGTGCCAGATACTCCGTCGATGCTGAAAGGAAGTATGTTGAGTGGATGGGATGGAGCTTTTACATCGGCTTCGACCGCGACAGCGGAATGGCTCTGTATGATATCCGACACAAAGGCCAGCGCGTTCTATATGAACTGGGCCTGCAAGAAGCCCTGGCCCACTACGCTGGAAGTGATCCAACCCAGTCTCACACTGCGTACCTGGATACCTACTACGGATTCGGCCCCTTTGCTTTCGAGCTCCTGAAAGGATTCGACTGCCCTTCTTACGCGACATATCTCAACTCGAGCTTCTACGTCTCCGAGACAACTCACACCCACCTCAACAGCATCTGTCTCTTCGAATTTGACGCAGACCACCCCATGGCTCGACACAGCTCCTCCGAGTACGTGACGGCAACAAAGAACGTGTACTTTACCGTTCGATCGGTATCTACAGTCGGAAACTACGACTACATGTTTAGTTATAGCTTCTTCATGGACGGCTCCGTCGCCGTCGAGGTTCGTGCGTCGGGATACATCCAAGCTGCTTTTTACGCCAAGAACCACGACTACGGGTTTCACATTCACGATCAGCTTTCCGGCTCGATGCACGACCACGTACTCAACTTCAAGGCCGACTTTGACATCCTCGGCACAGAAAACACGGTTCAGCTGATGGAGCAGGTTCCGCATACAACCACGTACCCGTGGTCCAAGGGCAAGGTATTCAACACTATGAAGCTGAACCGGTCGTATGTCGAGAATGAAGACGAAGGGCGCTTCAACTGGGGGTTCAACAACCAGAAGCAAATCTTTGTTGTGAACCAAGACGAAACCAACAAGTATGGCGAGCACCGAGGCTACCGCATCTTGCCTTACACGGGAGCCTCCCATCTGACGGTTCAAGACTCCAGCGTTTTGAAGAATAGTGCCAAGTGGGCCGAGTACGACATTATGGTATCCAAGCGGAAGGACACTGAACCCAGGAGCACACATACATACAACAACCAGGACACCAACAACCCGCCAGTCGACTTTTCCAAGTTTTTCGATAGCGAGAGCCTCAACCAGACGGATCTGGTTCTGTGGCTTAACTTGGGCATGCACCATGTTCCTCATACGGTAGGCTCCCATTTCATCTTTGCTTATTCATGACTATCCTAATTTTATTTCACAGGGCGATCTTCCCACCACTGTGTTTACAACTGCACACTCCGGAATCCAGTTTATGCCAACCAACTATTTCGACGTCGGTGCAAATGTCGAGACTGTGAACATGGTACGCGTCAACTACAAGGACGGCGACGCCACGGATGTGATCAACTTTGGTTCCTACGACGGTACCTGCGATCTGAATTATGAGCCGTCGTTTGTTGACTTGTGGGAGTACAAGGGTGATGTTGTGGTTCGCAAGTTCCCTTATTCACCTGATGATCTTTATTACGAGACGGATTCGATTTAGGAATGGGGATAAGTCCAGCAAATTAAAGACAAAATAGTGACTAGCATGCATTGCCTATGCTCATTCTATTGCAGTATACTGTCAGTCCTGAAATTATGTGACATATTTTTTCATGTCTCACCCCCGAACGCAACTGCGCGACTTATTAGACATGATTTCTTTTCATACGACCAATTAGCGAATAGTATGAAATAGACTGGGCGCGGGGAACCTAGTTCGATTAATTCATTGTAGCGGTGATAATGACACCACTACAGTGGCCCTTGTTTCACTTGGTATCATGTACTGATTCATGCTTAACCTACATCTAAAATATTCGGTTTCCCTTTCATGAAGATTCGAGTCTTGGGCATATTTTCTGCATTGTTTGATAGTCGGTCATTTCACCGTCGGAATTGTCGTTCCGAGTCAATGGCATCGTCAACACCCGCGGAGTGGCTTTCCCGGCAGCGGACAAGAGACCGGTGAGATGGGCGATCCGGTGAAATGTCCGAAATGAGAAGATACATATACTAATAGGAAGTGTCACTTTCAATTATCGAGCAAGATCCTGCGCTTTTTCTGTTTCTCACGACAAACTAAGGCCATTGACAACCACACATCAACAATGGGCCAATCTGTAGGTCACCCTAATTCCATTGACCGCCGCGCTAATTCAGTCTGGGAAAGCCGATCCACAACCGCGTGTTCAACCACGTCGCCGTCTCAGTCTGCAACATCGAGTCAGTAGTAAAATGGTACTCTGACCTCTTCGGATTCCGAGTCCTGGGCGGCATCCAACACATCAAGCGCTCAGAAAAGCCCGACGACGCCATCTTCGGCATCTACCCCGCCTCGCTCAACGAGGTGAAGCTGGCTTGGATGACGACGGGCAACGGGGTGGGCTTCGAGGTGTTTGAATTCGTCGACCCCAAGGCTGAGCCCGAGGCCAAGAGCTTCGAGTTCCACAAGGCGGGCTTCTTTCACGTCTGCGTGACTGATTCGGATCCCGATGCTCTGGCTGCGAGGGTGGAAGAGGCGGGTGGGAGAAGGATAGGAAAGACGGTGGATCCGCTTGGTGCCGGGGTGAAGTGTCTGTACTTGGCAGACCCGTGGGGGAATGTGATGGAGGTGTTGAACGTTGGGTTTGAGCAGATGGGGTGTACTACTCCAGTCAAGAGATCTAAGCTATAGAGCGGAGTAGAGCGGAATGAAAAGCAACCGTTTTTCATAATGAATATATGTGGTTCTGAAGTTGACTGCCCAGAATCCCAGAATGTCACCCGGGTATAGTTGCTTGACACGGACGGGTAGACGAGAGCTAAAGATTTAGTGAGATTGTTAAGCAAATCTAGAAGCAATTGGGTCTTGACACGATAAGATTGAATGCCAATGCGTGCGTGGTCAGAAGGGTCCCGTCACAAGCGGGGTGTAATATGCACTGGTCTAATAGTTTAACTTAGTCTAAGACACTCGGAGTCTATACCTTGACATGGTCTCATACCATGCATTGTGCAATGCCTCACATGGTCTTACTTCCACGTGGTCCAATATTTGACGTAGTCTGATACTTCACACTTCCTAATGCCCTCACTTCATCCCAGACTCACAACTGCACAAAACCAAGTAATGAAGGACTTTACATCCACAACGACCCAATTGCACCATCGTGACTTGCCATTTATCCCCTCACATCCTAGCCTAGGCCGTTGAATCACTCCCGGCAACCTGGTAAGACAGGCCCGGTCCCGGAGCACACCGGGACAAACCATAACCGTGTCACCCCTGCACCAGCCCAAAAAAGCCCCCAAGATCTGATAAGGCAGGGAACTGAGGGGCACATCTCGGCAGTTTCTGCGCAGAGGACCCCTGAAACGAGACGCGGACGGCCGGAAAGGCCCAAGTGCAAAACGTACGATCGGAGACGGGCGACGGCTGGGTCGGCTGCAGAAGCGATGTACTCCAGGCCAGCAATTGGGCGAGGCCTGGCTGGCAAAACACTCGTCATGGTCATCTAGACGAGGGACGGCTTGTCCAAGCATCAAAATAACGTCATATGCGATCCGCGACGCTGATTGGTGCGCTGTATCCCGCGCGGCCGCAGGACTCGAGCTTGTGGGTTGGCGCTAGGATGGTTTCATTGCAGGCGAGGGCCACTCCGTGATATCGAGCATCGAGCACGCAATCCACGGATCGGCCAACGCTTCTCTGTCGCGAAGACGCCATCCGAAGACGCAATCCGTAGGATGCGGGGGCCGACAACGGATGCCGAGGGTAGGTATATAAGGCAGAGTGGGATAAAAAAGTTGGATGGATGGATGGATAGATAGGAATTGACTGATACGCTCAATTGAACGGCCTGCTTGTCTCTTACACCACATCTCCAGATACATCTCCTCACAATGGCTCCCGGCGCATTAATCGAGTCCAGCCAGGCGGCTCTGCCCCAGGTCAAGAACACGGACGCTCCCCGCTCCATCTTCCCCGACGGCATCCGCACCTCGGGCCAGCATCCTCCGCTGTACGACCGCCTCAAGCCCTACTCGGAGTTCCCCAAGGAGATCTCGGGCCCGACGCTGTGGAAGCAGGAGGAGTACAAGGACAACCCTGAGAAGTGGACGCACCCGTTTACCGACGAGGAGATCCAGGAGCTGAGCGACACGGCGGACCAGTTCATTGCGAGCGGGACTCCGCTGACGGGTATTTCCAAGGTAAGGAAGGAATTGATTGACTGTCTGTCTTATCACAAACATGACTATGGCTAACTCTGGCTTTCCGCAGCAAAACTTCCCCCTCCCCAAGCTCAGCAAGATCCTCGGCGAGCTCCGCGAGGACCTCATCGACGGCAAGGGCTTCATCCTGTTCAAGCGCTTCCCCGCACAAGTCTGGGGCCCGGAGAAGAACGCCGTGGCCTACATGGGCCTGGGCACATACCTGGGCTACTTTGTATCGCAAAACGGCCTCGGCCACGTGCTGGGCCACGTCAAGGACGTGGGCGACGACGCGACGCAGATCGACAAGGTGCGCATCTACCGCACGACGGCGCGGCAGTTCTTCCACGCCGACGACGGCGACATCGTCGGGCTGCTGTGCGTGCACCGCGCGCGCGAGGGCGGCGAGAGCGACATCGTCAGCATCCACAACGTGTGGAACTACCTGCAGGCGCACCACGCCGACGTGGCCGAGATCCTCACGCAGCCCATCTGGTACTTTGACCGCAAGGGCGAGACGTCCGAGGGCCAGGACGAGTGGGTGCGCCAGCCCATCTTCTACCTCGAGGACGGCGGCAAGGGCCGCGTCTACTGCAAGTGGGATCCGTACTTTGTGCGCTCGCTGTCGCGCTTCTCCGACAAGGGGCTCATCCCCGCGCTGAGCGATGCGCAGAACAACGCCATCCAGGTGCTCGAGGAGACGTGCCAGAAGCTGGCGCTGCACATGATCCTCGAGGTTGGCGATATCCAGTTCGTCAGCAACACGCATCTGCTGCACGCGCGAACGGCTTACGTTGGTACGTTTCTTTTCTCATACATGGCAAACGTGGCAAACTTGACAAGCTAACTCTTAAACTCACAGACCACCAGCCTCCCACGCCTCGTCGACACCTGCTCCGTCTGTGGCTGGCGACTCCTCAGGGAGAGGGCGGTTGGGCCTTGCCCATGCCCGACAGCCACGAGAGGAAGCGCGGAGGAATCCAAGTAAACAACCGAGCGCCGAGAGCGCCTCTGGATGCGGAATAAGAAAAGTTGAATTTAGCGGGCATGACTGGATAAACAAGTAAAATGGTACAATAATACAAACAAAATTTAAATAATGGCGCAGGCTGTTTGACGTGGCATTCGGTGCTGGATAGTGGCTGTCAGTGGACCAACACGGATTATACTCGAGCATTCAATCTTGCGACACGTCTCCTGCCAGGCGAGCAAATTAGCCGTAAGGTTCTATAACTATTCTAGAAGCATATCTAAGAGCTATCTGGCAATATCGTCAAAAATCGACGGTGGGCATTTTCTCTACCCTCCCTGTTCGGGACATCTGAGCCCCGACCGCCAGCAGCACAATGATAGCTGCAAGACCAGCCAACAAAACCTCGACAAGGTGATCAACACCAAGTTCCTGGAGCAACACCTCCAGACTCGGCGACAACAGGTCAAGAAGGAAACTCGGCGGTCCTCCTTGACGCCGCACCAACACCCTTTGCAGCAAATGCTCGCGTCGGTCGCCAATCTCGACAACGACACTGTGACGAGCCGTGCCGCTGTGCGCAGCATGCCGCACCAGCAACGTCTGCTGCTCAGCATCATACGACCAATCCCCATCACTGACCTTGACGCAAACCTCGTGGTTCGCGTAGTGGTAGTTTGGCAGAAACACCTCGGTCAAGCGAGACTTGTCATCCTCCGCCACCGTCTTCTCGCCGCCGCCTTCGCTGCTCCACGCAAACTCGAACCGCAGCGTGCGATGGTCCCAGGCCGAGCGTGTCGGCGTGCCGGCAATCTTGGCAGCGTACGGCCGGATAATAACGTCGAGAACCCGCCCGCCGCGGTACAGCTCGTCGCTCTCGTGAGCCGCATTACGGTAATCACACCGCGTGGGACCGTGCTCGTCCACATCGTCGCCGTTAACGACGGAAAAGTCCTCCTTGTTCCACCCGTCGCCGTACTCGAAGCGGTTGTGCGGGTTATAGTTCCACAGCGTAAAAGCAACGCCGTTGTCCTCCATGGCGCCGATGAGGGCGTGCATCAGCTCGCGCTGCTTGTCGTACCACCCCGTCGCAAAGGCTGCGCCGCCGTTGACGTCAAAGGGGATGCCGACCTCGCCGATGAGCATGGGCACGTTTCCGAGCGAGGCTACCCCGTGCTTGACGATGTTGGCAATCTGCGTGCGGTAGTTCCTCCGCAGCGCCTCGGCGCCAAAGTACAGCGCCTTGAGGACGAACATCCCCCGGGAGAGGCCCTGGACGTTGACGCTCATGAAGGCGTGGTGCTTGCTGAACAGCACGTTGAGATCGTAAAAGTGCGGCGCGTAGACAAAGTTGGCCGGGCGTGGGGTGTCGATGAGCGTCTTGACGGCGTATTCCTGCGGCGGCGGCGTCTTGTCCTGCGTCGGCCAGGGCGGCATGAACTCGTTGGGAATCGGCTCGACAAAGGACATGCAGCGGGACGACGAGCGCGAAACCCGGTCCGAGAACTTCCTCAGGAACGGGCCGTAGCAGTCGCGATACCACTCGATGCGCTTCCCCTCGCGGCCCTTGCGATGGTCGGTGTCGAAGTAGTCCTTGTCCAGCACCACGGGCGCCTTGCGCTGCTCATCCCACTCCCACACGCCGTGAGCGCGCCAGACGCACTGCCCCATGCCGCGCTGCTGCTGCTCCGACGCGCCTTCATCGCGAGGCAGCCAGGCCGACCGGCCCTCGGGATCGACGACGGAGCGGTGCGACACGCGCGTGGGAAACGGCCACGACTTGACGTAGAAATCAACCTCCTGCGCGTATCCGCTGCCGAGGGCGAGCGACTGCGTAAACGACGGGTAGTGGCCGATGTGCAGGTCAGTATCGTAGTTCCACCCGTGGAAGTCGTGCAGGTTGACCAGCCCGCGGTGCGGCTCGTTGAGGGGCTCAAAGCCGAGACAGGCTTCCAGGTCGCCCACCGCGTCAGCGAGCCTTCCAAAGGCCTCGATAAAGGCGTCTTGGAGGTAGGTCTGGATGGAGACGGTCTCCGCGGCGCCCGGGTCTCCGAGTGGGGCCCGGCGACACGTCAGCTGCGGCGCGAGGGCGTCGCCGGCCCAGAACAGCGTGGCCATGGTCGCCGCGGCGAGTTTCTGGTAGCCCGACGGCCACAGGAAGGGACCGCTGGGTTCCCGCTCGTCGACCAGCCCGGCCAGGCGCCTCTGCTCGTCCTGGCCGTGGACGTAGGCGGCGCCGGTCTGGGTAAAAGCCTCGATATCCAGCCCGGCAGCCTCAAAGGTCCAACCAGGTGCACCGCTACCACCGCTGAAGCGGCTCCAGACGTCCTGGTGGGCGCAGACGAAGCACTTGATGCCGTAGGCAGGCATCAGCTCGACGAGAGCGCGGAGGTACTCGATGTACTCAGTATCCAGGTCGACAGCGGGGTCAGGGCCGGAGTGGCCGAGCGACTCCCAGGTGACGAGCAGGCGCACGACGGGCAGGCCCCAGGCGCGCAGGCGGGCGAAGTGCAGCGGCGCCTCGGCGAGCGGAAACGGGCGGCCGGCGAAGGTGACGGTGCGGTGCTGCTCGTAGAAGCCGTCGGTCAGGTGCGACAGGCCGTTGGGCGAGGTCGGAAGCTTGCTGGCGCCCGAGACGTTGAGGCCGCGCAGGGCGACGACGCGGCCGTGGGCGTCGACGAAGCGGCCGGCCTGGATGCGGAGGGGGCCTCCGAGCGCGGCGGCGGAGAGGTCGTGGGCGGCCATGGTTGGCGGAGGGGGGGNGGGGGGGGGGGGGGGGGAGGAAGAGGTAGAAGCGGAACTGGAAGCAAAACTGATAATTGGAAGCAAAACTAGAAGCAAAACTGACATCTGGAAGCAAAAGCAGCTGAGGCCCGGAATAGCGGACACGTTGACCGCCCGTATTGCCGCCCGGATACGCACCCTGTTCTTCTGGCTCCATGACTCCACGTGCTTTAGCGGCCGGTTCACATCACGGCTTTTCGTCTACTACATCACGTCTTTTGTCTACTGGTGGCTCGTCGAGTCTGACAATAAAAACAATGCTTTTGGTGTTGACGCCGTGGTAATGCATCCTGATCCCTGCCCTCGGCTTTAAACATCTAGACATTACTCTGAGACTTGCCGTTCATCGCTCGCTGGTCATGCATGACATGGTATCCTCCAGGGCTCAACGCCAACTCCGTCCGGTATCCGTATCCCGTTTCCCGTCCATCCCATTCTTTCCCATTTATCCCATCCTTTCGTCCATCCCATCCATCCCATCGTTCCCCCCATTCATCATCCCATCCATCATCCCCTTAGTGCGCCCTCATCGTCGCCGTCTTGACCCGCTTCGTCGCCTTCTCCCCCCACTCCATCATCTGAATCGCCGGCGACCGCGCCATCCGCGGGTCCCGGTCCTGCGAGACATCCCCCTCCAGCCCGAACCCCGGCTCCCTCTCGCCCGCGTACCCCGTCACCACGCCGAAGCCGACCCGGAGGTCCCGCGTGCTCCGCTCGCCGCCGCCCCACCGCACCTTGTTCAGGCTCGGCCCGCGCGTCGCCGCCACCACCGACGAGAAGCGGTTGTCGCGGAACACGCCCTCCTCGCGCAGCGCCGTCAAGCCCGACACCACGCCCGCCAGCGCCATGACGATGGCGATCGAGTACACGATCCACAGCTCCAGCCGGTGGTACACGAACGTGTTGGTCGTGCGCTCCCGCGTGCACGGGTACCGCGTCGACGCGCCGCCCGCCGCCACGCCCGACGGCTTGGACGGGTCGCTCGCCCACGACACGGCCAGGAACTGCGGGTTCGACAGCAGCGACAGCAGCATCTCCTCGTAAAAGGCCTCGACCTCGCGGTGGAACTTGGTCACGGGCAGGTAGTTGACCCTCTCGATCAGCCGCGTCTCCGTCACCTGCGTCTCGGAGATGGAGTAGGGCATGGCGATGGTGCCGTTGAGGATGGTGCGCATCAGCTTCCCCAGCGAGTGGTAGGCCCCGATGCGCCGGTAGTTGGCCACGTCCTGCGGGTACACAAAGTTGGCCTCGGGCAGCGCCGTCGTGTTGTCCAGCGTGCCGTCGGCGCCCGACTGGCCGGGGATGTACCGCGTGTCGACGACCCTGCTGAGGAACTCGCGCTTCTTGATGCGGTGCGCCTGGATGCCGCCCGTGTAGTTGAACTCGACCGCGTACTTGGTCTCGTAGTGCTCGCACCCGAAGATGGTCGGCGTGTAGGCGTCGTACCAGCCGTCGACGCTGCGGTTCTGCGGCTGGCGCTTGGTGCGGTCGTCGACGTCGGCGTACCCGATCCAGATGATGGGTTCCGTCCTGAAGGCGCCCAGGCTCTTGGGGTACGGCGGCGCCTGCTTGGGCTTGCCGCCGTGCGCGCTGTCCATCTGCTGCGCGGCGTAGTCGCCCTGGTCCGTCACGGCGAGGTACGAGAAGTTGCCAAACGGCAGCAGGTCGCTCGTGGTAAAGGGCGCCATCGAGTTGCCCAGCTGCTTGACCTCGGACCGCACGCCCGACGCGAGCTCCTCGCACTTGTACCCGGGGCCGGTGAACTGGATCGTGAAGGAGCAGTTCCACCCGACGCTGCAGATCTCCTCGGGCGCGTCCTTGCGCATGATGGCCTGCTGGAGATAGGCCGTCCGCAGGGCCACCTGGCGCGACTGCTGGCTGCTGGCCGTCCAGTAGTCGAAGGAGTTGGGGGAGTTGGGGTCGGGCTCGCCGTCGGCCGTGGTGTTCCAGAGGGATAGAGACAGGCCGTACAGGTTTTCGATGGAGATGGGCTTGCGCCAGTCGTTGACCTCTTCGTGGGTAAAGTTGAGGGTGCGAATCGACGGGCAATGCGTGTGTTCTCGCTTGGTCTGTGGCGTGACCGAGAGCGTCTCGGACGTTAGAATGACGATCAGAGGCGTGGCCCAGATGTACACGGCCAAGCACATGGCAAGCTTTGCGCTTTTGATGGCCTCCCAGTTCAGAAAAGCAGACAGATCCTCCGCAGCGGCGAAAAGCGAGTCGACGGCGCCGACGCTCAGGATCTTGCGGCGCACCATCATCCACGCCCGCTGCCGGAACGCCAGTCCAACGGCGCACACCAGGTTCGCCTTGGCGAGAAAGGCCAGCGCGGTGCCATATCTAAGCATTCGCGGCTGGTTCTCGGCCTCCTTGCCATCGAGCCCCTCGTAGAAGGCGTGGTGGCCCGCAGCAAAGAGAATGCCGGCAACGAGGAAGCAGCACATGCTCCAGGCCTGCGACCAAAACGAAAACCACCAGTCGACGAAGCCGAAAAAGGCATTCCGCTGCTTCTGCTGCCACTGCCGGGTCTGCGAATGTCCCTGCAGCGGCGAACCCCTCGCGCCATCCTCCTGCGCCGGGTTCAGCAGGTCTGCCGCGCTGTCGTGTCGAGTGTGCGAGCCGAGGAAGCCAGGGCCGGGCGTGGGCTGGGCAAACGTCTCCCAGGGCGCGGGGCTGCTCTGGTCGGCGGGCGGGCGCGCAAAGTATCCCGGCGACGAGGAGCCCGGCGGGTAGTAGGCGCTGTGCTGCGGCGTCTCGGGCTCGAGCGGCGCGTAGGCGTGCTGCGGCGCGTAGCCGAAGAAGCCCGGCTGCGGAGGTTGGGGTGAGTGACGGCTCGCGAAGAAACCCGGCTGCGGAGGTTGGGGAGGTTGCTCGGTAAAGGCGAATTGCGGCGGCGGGCGGTGCGCCGTGTAGGGCGTCTCGGGGGAGATGGGCGGCGGCGGCGACGCGTCTCTCGGCTGGCTGGAGGGGGTTGGGGTGCCGGAGAAGTCCCGGGTCGGTCGCCAGTCGGCAGCGGTCGCGGGGTGCTGTGGGAGGTGTGGTTGTCCGTATGGTTGTTGGTATGGTGGTTGGTCCATGATGGCGGCGGAGGAGAGACGGACGGCCGGTCGCTCGGGCGCCTCAGAGCGACAGTTGGAGGGCCAGAGGAAGAAAAGGGCAGCCGTCCAGCAGATGTAGATGCGGTCCGGACGCACTAGACAGATGCAGCTGGGGTATGACGGGATTTATTTGACGGGATTTATTTACCGGGTAGGATCCGTAGGATGAGGCAAGGTCGTGTATGACAGCTGCAAGTCCCGTCGTCCCCTCCCATCTCCCATCTCCCATCAAGCGCCACCACAAACCCCAGGCCGTTCCAGGCCCGTCTCAGCCGCCTCAGCCCTAGCAGCGCCTCTGTTGGTTTTAGCACCGAGGGGGTCTAGTGGGGTTGCAAAGAGGAGAGAGTGCAGGCTACTCGAGTGGCTGCAGTTCAGCTGCACCGTCTACGAAGTTGTCCCGTGGAATCCCCAGTGAACGATGCTACTATCCACAGGGGAGGACAGGACATAACTGCGGACGCACAAACCCCACTGCGGACCGGACCTGGTAGCGAATCGAGACCCCCCGGCAGCATGCAGAGCGAGTGATCGCCGACCTCAGATGGATCGAGCACGGCCAGCCGAGACAGGTTGGTCCCTAGCTCGCTTGCATGCGCCGGAGACGGTCTTCCTTTCGGCGACCCAGACTGGGTATCTGGTAGGCTGTGTGGCCTTAGCACTGTGAACAGGAGGTTGGCTTCCCGAACGCCAAATCCCCGACTTGATGCCAAGACAGCCCTGTGTGGCGGTGAAATGCGACGGTTGCTATTTGCAGTGCAGCATTGCATTCTGGCCCGACTCGTGAATAGTTTGCTCGGCGATACTGAGGCTGGTCTGCCTCACCAGAGGATCTCATGATTGCCCGTTGCCCGTCCCATTCCGTGATTCCATACATCGCAGTCGTGGGCCTCAGTTTAATTTATGCTTAATGTCCTTGGTCCATCTTTGCCAGCTGCGGCATGCCAGGATCTGTGCCGTAGTCCGAGAGTCCGAGCCCACCAAGCAAATGCATGGCTGGTTTTACGGGTCGGAGAGCCCGTGCGGTTGTGGGCCCTTAGCCGGCATTCTTGGTGCCCGATTTTGAGCTGGATTGCATTCTTCGACAGAGGTGGCTTCACGAGTTTTGGGTGTGATAGTGGAGATGGAATTCTGATGGAACACTCATCGAACGTTGCAGTACAACACCCAGATGTTCGTCGCGGGAGACTGGAATCCTATATTCCGACGAGAGCTTACTCTCCTACCCGCTGAAAGGCTCGAACAGACACGCGACTGGCAGTACAACGCGCGCACAAACTGTAAACCATTTATGACCTCCAGCTCGATTGACTAAAGAACCTCTGCCATCGCGACACTGCTAGCAAGACTACAAATGACGCTACGGTGACGAGAAGGCGCAAGCTTGAGTGACGGCTCCGAGGCTGTAGGGTAGACGGGCATGCCCATTAGCAAAACATGACGCCACATGCAAAGTGTTTTACGAGTAGTACCTTCAAGCCGACTAAAAACCAGCTGATTAGAGGGTTTGCGATAATCGGCTGTCCCGATCTTTGAATCCATTACCCCGCATCGTCTGGCTGATTTGCGCAGCGGGCGGGACGGCGCGCTTTCGGCACGAACGGGGACTGAACTCGGCCTTGTCTGCTACGACTAAGAAAGGCACTTCGCTTTTAAACTCGTCCCGGTTTCATTACAGCGATGAGTCAATGGCGGGCCGAGGCAGTCAATACCACGGTCTGGAACTTCCGAACTGCCCCTTCCATCCAAGATTGGCTCGTCGTACGTTCGATATTACCAAAAGGACAATGTGAGTAATTCCTGCGATTTATGTGATTTGATGGGCCATTGACCTGACTAAACCATTACCTCACCTCCGGAAACCTGTGCTTTGTCCATGCTCAAGGAGACACGCCTTGTGGTTCTAACAAAGGTTACGAAGAGGCTGGATCTTGGTCGACATCGTCGCTCACGGGACACACCGTCGCTCACGGGGCACACCGTCGAGCTCAGCACTCGATACAGCTGCAGTGTAGTTGCGCCAAGGCATCATGGAGCATTGAGAGCGCCCGTGTCCGGCACGTGCGAGATTTGGGTCTGGGTGATTGTGCGGAGTGATTCTGTCCCCTCTGCGTCTTACCAAGTGCTGAAAGACGGGACGATGTGCTGCAGGTTACCGTGGATCAAACTTCTGGCAGCGCGCGTTGGGTGAGGCTTTCAAGCGGCCAGGCCATCGCCCAAGGCCGAGAAATCGTGGTTGGCTTGTCCGCATCCGGATTGGGTTGCGCAAGGGCAGATGGATGCAAGAGTTGAAAATGAACTCCTGTGTGTCTTATCTGAATTCGATGAGGGAATTCCACTGTCTTATCCGTATCCTACTACCTAGGTATACACGTGGAGTAGAATACGGGACTTTGGATAAATTGGGGCCACGCTCCGAATGTTCCGGATGCCGAGTTACCGATGCTGATTAAGCGGGTCGATACTCGTATTTTGATTGTCGGGCTGCACAAACCTACCTGCGTCAACCAGCTGCCGATTAGCGATACGACACTCCAGTAGCCGTGGAACTGGGCGGGTTTTGACATGGCCGGAGACTCAACTGCTCAGGCATTCAGATTCAGACCCAGGCACCTCTTGGGGCTGTTCCTCGTCGCCCTGCTGACATGTTGCGCCCGCGCCGAGCTGAACCTCACGGTTCCTTCTTACGTTGCTAGCCATGGTTTGTCAGATTCACTTGTTGGCGCAACGAGCCAGCATGTGCCCTTCCACATCTTAGACTGGCTAACGAACCGTCACAGCGCCTCTGGTCTGGCTGCATTCGCAAGATCAGTACAAGCCTAGCGACCTGCTGGCTCACCTCCAGCACACAACGCCAAAGCTAAAAGGAAAACCGATTGAGGAGCTTCCTGCGCTCGACCTGGACAATCTGGAAGTCCTCAACGAGTTTGGTCAACGCACTGCCCTTTCGTCGCATGATGATCCCCTCACGCACCCGGAATGGCTGCGCGGCGTGGCCCCCGACGCGGCAGGACAGATCCACAACGCCACGCCCTGCGTTGTGATTTTGGTTGAGAGAGGCCCGGTCGACCTCGACGCGTTTTATTTCTATTTTTATTCGTACAATGAGGGCCCAAACATCACCCAAGTCATGGAGCCGCTTGATCGCTTGATAAGTGGTGGCAAGGCATCCGAGGGCATGCACTTTGGCAATCACGTTGGAGACTGGTGAGTTGTGTCGACGCGTTTTCTGGCCACGACTGACTTTTCCCCGAGGGAGCACAATATGGTCCGTTTCCGCAACGGAGAGCCTGTTGGTATCTACTACAGCCAGCACGTGGACGGCGAGGCCTATGACTGGGCGGATGCCACTGTCAATAAGACGGATGGACGAGTAAGTGAGCCTAGTTCCCTTGCTTGGACACGGCTAATCTGACCAACTTGCAGCCTATCGTTTACAGCGCGCTTGGTTCTCACGCAAACTATGCCGAGTCAGGGTATGTCACATTGTCTGATAATGGCTTTTGAACCTCAAGTTAACTTGCTTTAGCACTCAAATACACAACATCGCCCTGTTGGACTACTGCGACGAAGGGCAGATTTGGGATCCTGTTCTATCGGCCTATTTCTACCGCTTCGACCCTCCCTCCTTCAAGCTCACCCGTCTAGCTCCTCCCAACCAGGAGTCTCCATCGCCGCCCTCCTCAAACCTAACGTCTTTTTTCTACTTTACCGGACACTGGGGTGATATCCAGTATCCCGATTCCGACCCACGCCAGGAACACACGCCGCACTTTGGACTCCGACGCTTCCAGACCGGGCCCACAGGTCCGCGTATGAAGCACCTTGTCCGCAAGGGTCTCAAACCAGATCAACGACGCAGAATCAGCTGGAAGGAGTGGGCAGTAGCGACGTACTTGCACCTGTACCCGCATTTCATCAAGGGATGGAGGATATGGTTTTCACTAGCGTTTGTCATTGTGGTTTTGGTTGGCATTATCCTGGGCATCAGACTTGCCGTGAGAAAATACAGGTCGTTTGGGGGTTATAGAAAGTTGTTTGCGGAGGATATACCGTTAGATGATTGGCGGAGGGAAGAGGAGGCTTGGGATGCAGAGGCTCTGCTTTCATCGTCTGACGATGACGACGAGGATGAAGAATACCATCTGTAGGCCACGTTGCTTGGATTCCGTGGCTCGCTGGGTTATGACATTAGACTTGAACAATAAATTCGTTTGATATTGTTGCACTTGGGGCTGTCCTGACTACTGTGAACATTGACTTGTGCCTTGAGACGGGTTAAAGCCGTTGGTATCATATTGCAGACTGTAATTGCTGCACCGGACGGACTGGGACAGCTTTCACACAGACCCTTTGCCATTATCCTGATAAACCCGGTTGCCAGTTTTACCATTCGTAGTAAGCTACTTGTCCCAAAGTTGCAGGTACATAGTTCCATGTGCCATGACTCTTCTCCGCCCATCGATGAAGTGGATGTCCCAGCACTTACAAGATAAAAAGACATCAACTTTTCATCCCATTACTAGCCGTGCCACTGCGAGTTCCCTACGGTAGTGGATGCGACATGACCCCCGTGGTGTTGTCCACGATTGCAACATGCGTGTCGGCCGGCAAAGTCCCCTGCTCCATAGACACCATCAACTTCCTCATCTCAGTGCCGTCCACGCCTCCAGGACCGCGCTGCAGAACCGCCTCGGCAAGCATGCGAAGCTGCATAGGAAAATGGGCATCACCATAGTGCTCAATGATGTCGCTCTTCTCAACGGCACAGCGCAAGTCCTGCCACTGCGACGAATCCATGCCGAGCGCCAAACACGCGCTTCTCTTCTTTTGGTCCCACCAGTCAGGAAGCAAGCCCTTCCGGGACTGCGCGGTGTTGAGATAGCGGTTGAAGCCCTTGAGTCCGTTGGGAGACCCGCCGTAGATGCTGTCCCTTGGGGCGTCGCCGTCAAACGAGTAGTCGTCCTCGACGCGGAGTCGGTACGAGTCGATCAGCAGCCGGTACACGTCCGTCTCGGACCGGTCGTGCAGCCAGGTGTTGTTGTCGAGGCGCGTAAAGGGCTGCGAGACGGGCTTGTCTAGGCCCTTGGGGGGCGACGAGCCCGGTTGCGCGGGCGTAGACATGATCGGGCGCTGCGGAGGAGGGCGATCTTGCTGCACAGGTGCTTGTGGGATGCCCAGTGCGCTATCTGGCACCTTTGCGAGCAGTACTTGGCGACGCGGCAGTTTGCACAGGCCTTGATTTTGGTTTCAGCTGATGTCTTCTTGCAGACGGTGCAGGCAGGGCGCATTGCCGAGAGATGGGTGAAGTGGTTCAAGATGGCTGCGAGGGGGGTTTTGTCAAGTGGAGTTGTTAGTCTTGGGCGCGGATGAACGGGAAAGGTTGCGAGAAACAGACAAGGCTGGACGATGGGGGGCACGTAGGATGCCTGTTTCCTGGGATAGCCTGAAGGATGCAAGGGGGAAAAGAGAATCAGGTTGCGGAGAGTGACGTATTTATATGCCAGAAGCCGTTTTGCTAGCCGACACGACCCCCAGAAGAAGCAATTATGTTGCCGCACTTGTTTGAGTTTACTCGCCGGTTTGGCTCGTTGGGGTAGAAGGCAACTGAGACAAGCATGAGGCATCGGATTGGCGGTGACTGTTGTACCGCGTTGGATAGCGTGCTTGTTCCCCGCAGCTCTGTGTTGCACAGCTCGCAGTCCTGTTTGTGCTGCTGGGTGTGACTGGTGTCAAGCTGTTGGCATCAAACTCGCCGTGTCGGTTGCCAAATCTGTGTAGCTGGCTCCGCGGAGGGCCTCCAGGCCTCTGACGACGCGCACAAAGTGGCCCAGCTGCAGCTCGAACGGAACGCCATCCGGGACGGGGACCTTGTCGCGCACCAGCTCGGCGCTCCACGTCTTCTGCCCGCCGGCGTACGACCAGGTCGTCATGTCCGGCACGCTGAGGGACGCGTCGGTGCCGAAGACGCGGTAAAAGTCCTGGCCGGACTCGGGGATCAGCGGGTTTTCGCCCGTGCCGGCCTCGAAGCTGTACGGCGACGGGAGGCTGTCGGATACGAGGAAGCTCCCCACCGCGCCGGACTTGAAGCGGAGGGTGAGGGCGGCGCCTTCCTCGGCGTCGAAGCCGCGTTGCGAGATGGTCTTTTCGGCGTGGACGCGGGTGATGGGCCCGAAGAGGTAGTGTAGTAGGTCGACCTCGTGGATCATGGGCATGGCGGAGGTAGGTTCTTGGTGGTTGATGAGTGGTGAGGGCGATGTTGGAAAGAGTCTGACTTGGATCGTGAACACGGGGTTGGAGTTGAATGCTCTGCCAGCTGTCCCCTTGGCCTGGCGAGCTTTATCACCCGTATGAACCACCCGTATAAACTCCCATGTCGAATGCCGTCTGCCAAAACGTTTTCCCATCCCCACTCCCTCCACTGCGGGGTTGGTGGTGATGGCGGGGTAGTTGTTGCGGGTGAAGGCATTTGCGTAAACATTCTACCGCCTGGCGTCTGCTCGTGGGAGATGGATGGCGCTTGTATAGCTCATTTGGTGAGAGCGCTGAACTAGACAACGCCGCAATAGGTCACATCCATGTTTTTTTTTACGCTGATCCACCTGGCGCGTGGGGTTGTCACGTCAGTCCATCAACCCCGGATTCTCGGTTACTTTAAGGCGTTGCATTCTGGGTCTCTAGCGCTCACACATCCGAGCTTGCATCATCAGATAATGGTTCGACTTTCGGTCTGTGGTTTATTTAACCTTAACTCAAGGCCGGTCACTCGCACGGATGTCTATAAACAGGTCTATAAACAGGCTTTTATCACACCCGCTTCTACAGCTCGTAGCGAAACTCCCTGTTCTCCAAGTCGGTCAAGTCGAAAAACTCGTGATTGTCCTCGACCTCGTAGCCATCGCCCCGCTCCGCCTTCTCCTTGTCCCTGCGCTTATTCCGGGAAACAAACACCCACCGCATCACCAGCAGGTCCACGGTGCAGAGAAAGTAGATGATGCAGATGGACACCTTGGCCGGCAGGTACCGCGGCGCGTCGCGGGCCTGGAACGTGTGCGGCGAGATGATGTTGCCGACCGTGTAGGCAATGGTCCCGATGCAGGCCACGGTGATCTTCTTGGTCGACCCGGCGACGTTGGAGCTCTGCAGCCCGAGAATGGTCGTCCAGCCGATGGGAATACCGCCGCTGGTGTAGTAGCCGATCAGCGCCGGCACCTTGTCCGTCGTGGCCATGAGCACGGCGCCGACGATGGCCGGGACGTGGCCGAGGACGCAAAAGTACAGGCGCTGCCGCGTGCGCATGGCCGCGTACGTGAGCCCCAGCAGCGCGACAATCTCCCACGCGCCCAGCGGCGTCACCAGCAGCAGCGACTCCTCGCGCGTGTAGCCCATGCCCGTCACCAGGATGTTGCCGAAGCTGGTGGCGATGGAGTTGGGGATGTTGGCCGCGAAGATCCAGAAGGCGTACAGCCACGTCATGGAGTCTGTCAACGCCTCGCGCACCTGCGCCCACTTGAAGGCCTGCGACCCGATGCCCTGCTCGTTGCCCCGGATGCGCTGCACGTGGAGGCGCTTCTCCTCGGCGCTGAGGAAGCCGGCCACGGCGGGGGAGTCGGGCATGACGAACCAAAAGGTGATGCCGATCAGGGATGTCAAGAGGCCCAGAAACAGAAACACAATCTGCCAGCCCTCCAGCGCGGCGTCCGGGTCCTTTCCAACATGCGTCGCCACGCCGTAGGCAAAGTAGCCGCCAAACATCTGCGCGGCGCCGCACACGGAGAACCAGATGCCGACGCGGAAGGCCTGCTCCTCCTTGGTGTACCACTGCGACGTGAACAGCACCCAGGCGGGCACGATGGCGGCCTCGAGCACGCCGAGGAAGAAGCGGCACGCAAGGAGGCCCGAGTAGTTTGTGCACGCCGCCATGCACGCCAGCGTCGCGCCCCAGAGCGTCACGTTGGCCGAGACGTACTTGGCGAGCGGGAACATCTGGATGAGGCGGATGGTGGGGAACTCAAACGCCAGCTGGCCGAAGAAGAAGATGGACGCGACCCAGTTGAACTCGTTGCCCTTGAGGCCCGTGGACTGGATGATTCCCGTGACGCTCGCGTACGAGATTGCCGTCTTGTCGATGTACTGCAGGAAGTAGACGATGCAGATCAGCGGCATGATGTGCGTGTCGATGCGGCGGATCAGTCTCCGGCTGCGTTCTGGGTCCAGGGGCGTTGTGAGTCCCCCGGTTTCGGTGAGCAACTGAAGAGCTATATCTGCGTTGGCCTTGGGCTCGATTTTGGGTCTGTTGACGGGCTTTGCGTCGACAGCCTCAGAAGTCGACAATGAGGGAGCTTTCGCCTTCGTCGGTTCTGGAGCCGGGTTGCCCCTGTCCTTCTCAACAGCGTCGGCCATGGCCGGTTGAATTAACGTTGCGTTATAACAAAGAGCTAATACAGAAAGAGGGAGTATTAAGGTAGAATCTACGGTTTTGACATATCGTCCCCGTCTTACACCTTTTATACAAGATCAAATGCTGCAAGCACGCAACGGCGCAGGGACCAAGGTGATATCCCAGGTGGAGCTCGCGAACAGCCATGACCGTTGCAGCTTCCTTGTTGGGAACCAAATATCCACCAGAGTGAGTCTTTGGGACCAGAAAATCGCCTGTTGTCCGAGCACGTCATAAATGTCAGAAGTTGCACACCTTTATACGAAGGGAAAAGGTCCACCGAAGCAAGGATAAGGTTGTAGAGGAACATGTTATTCTTCTAACTACGTATGGCTAGAAGAATGCTTTTTAAATAAGACTTGACTTGGCAGAGACAGCTCCATTCAGACAGCAAACGAAGCGTCGCAAGATCTTGTTCAAGGGAATCACTCAACCTAAAACTTTTGGAACAGACCGGTTACGCCATTGGATAAAAACAAGACAGCATCGTACTAATTAGGTCATCTTACCAAGACACCAGAAGTCAAGTTGCCAGCTGCGATCGCTTCTGCTTGTGCTATTCCAACAATCTGCTGCGATTGGAAACAACGCGCCGATATCATCTGCCAGGGAGTAACCTAGGACTGAAAATGACACATTCAACTTCCTTGGGAACCGAAAGCTATAGGTGGGTGCTGTATAGTAAGACTAAAATACTCCCTATCTAACACTCTTTGACCGAGCAGCGTATCCAAACTCTCAACAAAAGTCCAACACACCTTGAAACATAACATGACCGTCGCAGTCCTCCCAGTGGCCCTAAATGACATGTATCGCCCACGTAAAAACGGGGAATTCATCACTCCCACGCATACCATTCGCCGTTGTAGGATGCAATCCATCTCCCATGCTCTTGGGACCACTGGCCTTCCCGCCAGCTTGCCCCATCCCACCAGAGTGCGCAAGTTTGGTTCGAGTTCATCTGCCAGGCTATTCCGGTCTTGAAACCCGATGCAGCCTGGGAGCTCTGACCGGCATCGGAATATTCGACGTTGTATTTGTCCTTGGAGAAGCGGACAAGTCCGTTCTCATATGCATGGAAAGATGTCAAGTGACGGTTGCTCTTGGAAAGGATTATTCCTGAAGCATGGTAAGGATCGACGGTACCGTCTCTCTTTCTGGTCTCATGAGGATTTCCACTGTGTGACTATGTTGGACGCGACATGATAAACCAACATGTTTTTCACAGACGCGCGCTTTATATGTTAGGTCTCGAGTTGGGCCAACAGAAGTGAAAATCCGCCCGAGTGACCTATGTCCTTGTCCATCTATTTTAGTACAAATACGGAGTTCTGCTGCGGCTAGAGATGGATGCGTGTGGCGGGGAACCTGCCAATGAACGTGGGTCAATATGCGCTGGAGCTGGGCTCGCACGGACACTGGCGGCTGACAAGTCTTGTTTGTCACTTCGCCCATTTTCTCTCCCTAGAAACAAGCCAACGCCAACATGATCAGACTTGGATGGCATAAGGCTGCGCCGTCCCGCATCCCCAGGCTAAATACCAGTCGACGCTCGTTCCAGTTCTGCTTTGCGCCTCACACACGTCTTTTTTACAGTATGCCCTTGAGACTATTCGCCTCGTCTATCCTCGGAGGAGCTACGTCTTCCGCGCCGCGGCCGATGCAGATGCCCGAGACGATCCCACCGGAAATCCCCGTCGACGAGGAGACCGTTCCGGGTTATCAGCCAGAAGTCTTCTACCCCGCAAACCCGGGAGATGTTCTCAATGGCAAATTTGAACTACTGGCCAAGCTCGGCTGGGGGACGTCATCTACCGTCTGGCTTGCGCGGGATATCAGCTGAGAACTTGTCTCTTTTTTTATATCTTTTTAATCCGCTCTCATCCCTATTCCTTCAACATTTGCTACAATCTCCTCCAACTGCATCATATCTCCCCTTTAAAAACCTCCGTCGTACTTTGCACGATCCTTCATCTATGATTATACGTAACCCGACAACTTACACTAGTGTTCTAGGAAACGGTGGGCAAAGTCGAAAAAGTTTGTCGCCATCAAGATATGTACTCGAAATATCGTGCAGGGGGAAACCGCGCACGAATTAGACATCAACATCCACTTATCTTCGACCAAATCACAGCACCGAGGTCGCGCCATTTTAGGCACCGCCATCGAGAGCTTTGGTCTAGACTCGCCTTCTGGACATTCGCATCTCGCCTTGGTTTTTGAACCTATGAGGGAGCCGCTTTGGCTGTTCAGAAGACGTATCATGGGCCAAGACAAGACTACCCGTGCAATGATGCCCCTGGTAAAGGGCTATCTCCAAATCCTCCTCGAGGGCCTTGACTTCTTACACTCGGAAGGTCACGTCACCCACACAGGTACGGTCTCACTTTGAACATTATCGACTTACATGTAGCTGATCCACAAATCCTCCAGATCTAAAGCTAGACAACATCATGGTTACCTTCGAAGCTCCGGCTGTCATTGAAGAATTTGTCCAGGGGCAGACACGGCGCCCAATGGCCCGAAAAACAGTCGGCGGTCGGACAGTATACCGATGCCATAATAACTTTGGAGATATCGATGGCAAGGAAGCCCTAAAGAACATGTATCCAAAGATCACCGACTTTGGCTTGGCCCAGCGGGGAGACACACCCGGACCGCATATCCATCCTATCCAGCCCAACGATTGTCACGCACCTGAGGTACTCCTAGGAACGGGTTGGTCACGTAGTGCCGATATATGGAACTTTGGCATCATGGTAAGTCCTTCTAGAGTCGGATCCTTCTTCGCTTTTCTTGACCTCACTGCGGCAGTGGATCGCTAACCCCAGCAGATTTGGGACCTTCTCGAGGGCCAAGGGCTTTTCCAAAGGGACCCACGTCTGTATTCTCCAGTGGGGCACCTGGCGGAAATGATTGCCCTGCTAGGGCCTGTACCATCGGCGCTCATAAAGCGCGAAAGAGATATGCGACGATGGCAGTGGAGTCCCAAGGCACGGAACGCTCGCGGCGAGTTGTGTAGCAACACGGCCGAATTTTACGAAGGCCCATTCTTCACCGACGACGGTAGGGTCACCATAGCCGACTTTCTTACCAACAGTCGAGCTAATAACCTTTCAGGTGCATTTGTGCGTAAAGACTTGATCCCTTATACGCGGAACTTACAGAGTGAGGTGCCCGAGTGCATCCTGGAGGAAGAAGCCGAACGCTTTCTCAAATTTATGAGGAGAATGCTTTGCTGGCTTCCTGAGGAGAGGGCAACGGCTAGGGAGCTGAAGAACGACCCTTGGTTTGACAATCACATCTAAGGGAGAACAACTATCTGTACTTTGGAAGAACAGTTCATGAACTATTGGTACCCGGCGGGTTCTGAGAGAGAGGAATAAGCTGTCGAGTTCACTCGCAGTCTGAAGATGAATGGTGACAGCACGTCATCGTGTGTCAATTTAAAATCGCTCTTTCTCGTCATAGTATCCCTTCTCGTCAGCTGGGCCTTTCTCGACACAGGGTCCTTTCTCTCGACCGGGTCCTGTCTCGCCAAACGCCTCTTGAATGTGCTCAAGAGTGTAACCTTTAGTCTCGGGATAAAGAAAATAAAAGACAAGAATCTCTACCACAAGCCAGCCAACATACACCAGGTAATATTTCCACCCGAGGCTGTCCATGCCGATTGGGTTGACGAATTGGTTGAAGAATGACGCTGCTTTCGTTGAGAAGACCATGATACTGAGACCCATGGCGCGGAGTCTGAATGGCAGGATCTCCGTAGGATAAAGGAATAGCAGAGGATTCAAGCAGATATTGAAAGACGCGTAGTAGATGAAGATGAAGCCCAGCGCAGACCGACTGGCGGCTTTAGATCCCGTCGCGTTGTACATTGCGATACTTGCTGTCAAGGCCGAGAAGGTAAGCCACATGGCAATAGCCCCGCCTACAAACATCTTGCGTCTTCCAATTTTAGTGGCTAATACCGCGGCCATCAAAGCCGTGGCGTAGTTGACGGTGCTGACGGTGCCGGTCAACATGGTCTGCTCGCGCTGCGTCGTGATGCCAATGCTGGTCAAGATCTTGGTGAGATAATAGCTGATGATGGCGTTACCACTTGTCTGTCCAAAAACAGCAATGGTGATGAGAATGGCAAGGCGCTTGCGGTTTGCGGGCGTGGTGAAGAAGAGGCTAAGTCCGGCGGATTCCACCTCCCGTTCAGCTTGCAGGGCCTCTTTCATCTCAAAGAACTCAGCAACCACCAATGGATCGGTCCTGTTGCCATTGCCGTGGTGCTTCACAAGGATTTCAAAGGCCTCCTCGGGTCGCGACTTGTAATAGAGCCAACGGGGCGATTCGTCGAGGAACCAGACGAAGCTCATCTGTAGGATGGCCGGACCTGCCTGCAGCAATGTAGGGAGACGCCAGGCCCACGCACTAGGAATTCGATAGCTGCCAAAAGCAACCCAGCCTGCGAGAAGGGCACCAAGGTAGAAACTTGTGTTGTATAGCGATCCGAAGAAGACGCGGTGTCGTGGGTGGGCGAGTTCTGAGATCAGGATGGGCGCCGCGGCCAAAGCGAGCGTGATGCCGAAGCCGACGACGATGCGGCCTCCGATAAAGAGGCCAATCGACTTGCTAGCGCATTGTATGATGACGCCAATCACCATGATAAAACTTCCGAGCAATATCGACCATCGACGTCCGAATCGGTCAGATATAATGGCGGAGAAGGGTGTGGAAAGAATGGCGCCCAGTGGATATGCAGCGCTGGTGAAACCTAGCAGAGCACCCTTTGGACTCCCAAACTCTTCGTTCCATGCAGTGACGCCTTGCAGCGCGGTGAGTACGGAGCCGTCGTAGCCATTGGTCGCACAGACGACCAAACACGCCGGGGCCAGAATCGAGTAGAGGTAAACAAGAGATGGCGAGAGGGAGAGTGCCGAGCGCTTGTCCTGGGCCAGGATCTCAGCGACGGACTGGGCAGGGCGCACTGCTGGTATTCCGCTGTCCATCTTGAACAAGATCAGCGTGGATCAGGCCAGACAGTAGGCAGAGATGTGCTCGGAGCAGAGTGGGATTTTGATGGTGACTAGGGAGCTGAAGCATGAATGGGGTCGAGGCCGTATGCTACCTTTATAATCCTTTTGGGTCAGGCCTCGGCACTCGTTCGAATCGGATGTCACCCGTCGCATGACCTCAGGAACGGCTCGCTTGACCCAGTGGGTGGGTTGATGATTTGCTTCCCCACGGGGAGTTCCCCAGCGGAAGAAGTATGCTTCAATGTTTCAGGGGTGCTGTGGAGGGATGAAGTCCGGGGGCGCGGAGACGCGGACCAACTCCGAGACTGGCCCAGAGTTCTAGACTCGGACCACTGGATCCAGGCCGTCTGTCCCCGCCTTCAAGCCTGGCTAAGGTGTTCGGTAGCTCCAGAGTCGGGGTATTTCAGAACCCTGGCTCTTCCTACGCTTAATTGTTACCCTCGGTTAAGTCGAAAGGGGAAACACGGACTGACCCCGACGACTGTCGCCTGCTAGTCTGACGTTAACGTGTTAGCTGCCATCATGACCTGACAATGACTAGAGAGAAGCTAGTTACTGATCACTAACTTTTCAATGGGGCTTACTACGGCTGAGACTATTTCTTGGCAAGAAATAGACGACCTCGTGGAGTTGCGGTACTTGATCCAATGAGCGGTATCGACTATGGCTTTCACTTGGCGTCATGATCACTGCAAAGACGGGGACACGCGGACTGACTCCGGCGACAATTGCTCCCCGCAGCCTCCACTCGTTGCCCCTGCTTGCTCTAGTCTCTTGGCGCTCTTCGACACTCCAATGCCATCATACTACTTCTCGGTATTTAAGTCCCATGTCCAATCCCAGTTTCCCTTCCAATTCCTAGCTTGATCTAGCCATTACGTCGCTTGGGTCTAGAGTTTTTTTTCTGTTTCGAATCCTATCCCATCATGACCCAAAAAGCCCGAATGCCGGTATCGGCCTCTGCGCAACCGGCCTCAGCAGCTAATGCAGAGGCCAAAGCCTTTGCCAGAGAAAAGCTGGTTCAGATGACACTTGAAGAAAAGGTTCTTTTGTTGACTGGACAAGACCTCTGGCGCACAAACCCGATTACTCGACTGGGCATTTCCAGAATCAAGACTTCCGATGGACCTGTTGGCCTTCGCGGTGGTATCTTCACTGATGGTGTCAAGACGGCATCCTTGCCCACCGGGTAAGTTGCGATAAAGCACGAGTACAAGCCTCTCGATAATTATAGTTAATTCTCCTAGTGTATCTTTAGCAGCCACGTGGGACCACAAGGTTATTCAACAAGTCTGCGAGGTCCTGATTGCAGAGGCCAAGGGCAAGGAGGTTGATGTTCTTTTAGGGCCAACTGGTACGATTACCATCCCCGATCTTGCAAGAGAATCGCTCTGACAATATGTGCAGTCTGCATTCCCAGAACACCCCTCGGTGGCCGCAACTTCGAGGCCTACAGCGAAGACCCCTTCCTGACCGGAAAACTTGCCGCGACCTTTATCAACTCGATCCAGAGCGCCGGCATTGGTGCCTGCATCAAACACTTCGCAGCCAACGACCAAGAAAACCGCCGATTCTTCATCGACGAACGGATCCCCGATCGTGCCCTCCGGGAAATACACCTTCAGCCTTTCCAGATTGCCATTCGAGACAGCAGTCCATGGAGTCTCATGACGGCATATAACAAGGTCAACCAAGTCTTTTGCTCGGCTCATGACTTTCTTCTTCGCGATGTGCTGCGCGGAGAGTGGAGCTGGGATGGTCTGGTGATGAGTGACTGGTTTGGCACCAACAGCATCGTTCCATCCTTGAACGCCGGGTACGTTGCAAACGACTGCCCTGTGTTCTGTATCTAAGCTGATCTCGAAGACTTGATCTTGAAATGCCAGGTCCTGTTAGGCGCCGCGGAAAACACCTCCTGGAGGCTCACCGCCAAGGCCTTGTCGAGACTTCGGTCATTGATGCGTCTGTCATTCGACTTCTAGAACTTCTCTACAAAGTCGGCAAAAGCCAGATCCCAGATTGGAAAGAAGGAAAAGAGCAAGCCACCGATCTGCCAGAACACAGGAGTATTCTCCGAAAGGCGGGCGCAGATGGTAAGTATCAGCACCTTCTGATTACCATGGACTTGCTCACCAGTTGTAGGCATCGTTCTTCTTAAGAACTCGGCATCTATCCTTCCTCTCCAGAACCTCGGCGGGAAAAAGATTGCAGTAATCGGGCCCAATGCTGCACGCTCGGTTGCAACCGGAGGCGGAAGTTCAAACCTGGAGCCTCATTATCGGACAACGCCCTACCAGTCCCTGAAGACTGCGATTCTCAAACGTCACCCCGATGCCACAGTGGAGACGCAGCAAGGGATCTTGACTCATAGATATCTCCCGTTACTAGACCCCGCCGTCATGAAGAACCCAGTCACCGGAGACAACGGCTTTGCGCTGTCTCTTTGGAGAAACATGACCCACACTGGAGAACCCTTCATGGTAGAGGCGCGACCAAGCTCCAATTTGGTCTGTTATGACGGACTGCCCCCGGAGTTAACGACCGGAGAAAGATACTCTTACCGGGGGAGAAGCATCGTTACACCCAAGACAACTGGGCTGCACCAATTTTCACTCTCGTCTTGCGGGCCTGGAAAACTCTTCCTAGATGGCAAGCTCTTGATTGACATTGAGCGTCGATGGTGGTCACCAAAGTCAGCCTTGTTCATGAGCTATGGCTCTCCCGAGCATCGTGTCGACGTGCACATGGAGGCTGGAAAGTCTTATGAGCTTCTCCTCGAGTCCATCAGCAGAGAGCCCAAGCCGTACGATCTCACATACACAGGAATGCTGGAGAGAGAAGAGGTTCAGGACGGTGGTCGAATTGGGTTCTTGGAAAACCCGGGCGATCTCGAGAAACGGTTCCAGGGCGCTGTTGATCTCGCCAAATCAAGCGATGTCGTCGTTGTCGTCGTTGGAAAAGACCATGAGTGGGAGACGGAAACAAGCGACATGGTCTCCATGTCTCTTCCTGGGCGGTCCGACGAGCTAATTACAGCTGTTTCCAAGGTTCATCCCAACGTCATCGTGGTCAACCAAACGGGCAGTCCCATTACGATGCCTTGGGAGTCACAAGTCTCCACGATTGTTCAAGCTTGGTATCAAGGCCAAGAGCAAGGAAACTGCCTGTCGGATATTCTGCTAGGGGCTGCCAACCCTTCTGGAAAATTACCCATCACCTTTCCGCGCCGAATTGAGGACACGCCCCCGTTCGACAATTACCCTGGCGACAATGATATTGTGTATTATGGCGAAGGCATTTATTCCGGGTATCGATTCTATGACCATCGAAAGATTGAGCCTTTGTTCCCTTTTGGGCATGGGCTCTCTTACACGGAATTTGAGTACTCCAACATCAGACTGAGCTCCGACGTCTTGGCGTGTGACGGCTTGGGGGCAGACCAAATCGAGGTCCAAGTGGATGTGAAGAACATAGGAGACAGAGTGGGAAAAGAGATTGTTCAATTCTACGTGTCTCAAGTGAGTACGCCAAAGCTAAGCCGCCCGAAGAGTGAGTTGAAAGGATGGGACAAGGTTTCGGTGGCACCTGGGGAGACGGTCACGGCTTGCGCAACTCTTGATAAAGTGAGCGTGTCGTACTGGAACGACAGCATTCACAAGTGGGTAATTGATGAAAACGCCGAGTTTAGGGTTACAGCATCAAAGGACTCGAGGGATTGTGGTCTTTCAATCTCGTTCCACTCTGCAAGTGCAGTGAGATGGGTTCACTAGAGCGGCTTGAAGCGATCATAAGCATTCATGTATCATGTATTTAGATAGAACATTAGATTCACTGAAACTTCGGTCTGATGTTTCATCGCTGAATTACCCCCGAGTAGTAGTCACAAAGGCTAAAGCGGAGTGAGCCATCTTGCTGTAAACACGGGCGATGCGTCAAAGGGCATAGTTGCTATAGAATGGTAGCAGAAGGTTGACGACTTCTGGCCCATGGACCCATTATAGCTATAGAGATCCTAGTCAATGTATCTCAAGATCGGGAGAAAGAGGAGGCTATTTACGTAGACATGCAAGTGAAGTTAGAGCAGGTAAGTGAGTACTTATGATGTCCTTACGCACACGGGCTGTTATGGATGCTGTGCTGGTATACCTGTGCTGAAATGCGAATCACACTCGTTCATTTATGCCGGTATCAACATGCTATTATATGTGGCCTGGCCTGGCACATGAGTGTGAAGGTCTCTGTCTCGGCCCATGCATCCTGGCCTAAGTCGCTAATTAATCAAGAGGCCTCGGTCACCCAAGCGGATTTTCACACTTGTTGGTACAACTCAAGACCTCAAGTATAACACACGCATTTACAAAGAGTATGTTAGTTAACTACTTCGTATCCTATAGCACTTACTCCCCGGGTAATAGATAATGTAAGTGAAGCCACTCTTCTGTGAGGCGGGCGACACTTTAATTGAATGCCATGTACACGGTAGAGAAATGGGTGTTTTGCCTCCTCACGCACACACGAGAAGCTCAGTCCTACACAATAGTATTCATAGACAGTGAAGCCATTCCATGAAATAGAATGGCACACTACAACTAGTATTACGCATTGTGTTTCCCTCACCTTTGCTATCATCATATCACTTTCCGGCCAAGCCGGTTTCTTGTCCAAGGTTCTCATAAGTGGTACAGAAACACTTCTTGCCATGATCACTAACAATCTTTTTCCGTAGCTACTGAGCTTCAAGGAACTATGGATGGGTCGTATGCTTCTTTTCGGGCTACTCAGGCTCGCTTGGGGTCAACGTTGGCTGGAGCAGGAGTGTTGAGAAGCTCGACCTTGTCAGTCACAGCGGAGTAGGAAGGCTGGCTGGTGACAGTCTCGAACCAGCGGGTAATGTGCGGGTTCTCCGCACGAAACTTCTTGTCGAATAAGAACTGAAAGCCTCGAGATAAGACGCCGGCGGTAAATAGATCAGCAAGGGAAAGCGTCTCGCCCACAAGGAAGGGATGGTCTGTAAGCTGATCCTCCATGATCTCAACGGCTTTGAGAGTGGCTTTGGCTGAGTCATCGACAGACTTTTTGTCATAGGGTATAGCGCCACGGAGCGGCCTGTACCAGCCAGCGAGGGAAGGAATAATCTCGGAATTGGCAAAAGACAGCCACTTCAAGATTGAAGCGTAGCTAATCATGGTTAAGCAAGTCGATTTGATAAATCCTATCAACGAAGACTGACTCTTGCTTAGTTTTCCCAGAAAGGGAGGTGTTGTTGCTCTGGGCAGTGACTACAATAAGAGGCAAAGTCAGTATTAATTGACCAGGACATGTTTCGACATAGACAGATGGTAAAAATAGAGCGCAACACACGGTACAGTGTTTTTTACTTACAGTATACAAGAATAGCAATACACTCAGAAAGTGCAAAGCCATCTTCACCAACAAAGGTGGGGATCTTGCCCAGCTTATTGGCTTTCAGGTGCTCGGCGGTCGGGTTGGCCAAGTCGACGCTAACAAAGTTCAGATCGAGACCGATCTCTTTCGCGACGGCTAATACACCCGTAGTGCGAACGTTGTTCTCCACTAGGTCAGCCTGCCGCTATTTTGCAACAAGAACACCACATGGACGGAACTCACCTTGACACCGTAGAGTGTTCCAAAAGCCATCTCGATAAGGTGCAGAGGGGTATGAAAAGCCAAAGAAGTTGAAGCTCTGGCTGGGAGAGTGGAAGGCTGGATCAATCGATGAGAGGATACTTCTCAAACCTTTCGGGCAGAGTGTGGTTACTCTATCACTATATACCTGCGGAAGCAAAGCCGTGGTGACCCAAGTGGAAGATAGAACCAAACCCCACTCATGTCCTGCAAGAGATACGCACCCTTGTGCTTTTTCACGGGTCCCCTTGTGGTAGGAATGTGGTTGATCTCCGATAAGGTGTTAGAAATAATATGAAGGGAGCAAGCGGTTAAAAGAAAGCAATGAACACTAAAACATTTGAAATAAATAATAAAATATCTTTATAAATACAAACAATATATATATTGATATAGTAGTTCATAATTTTCCTAGCCCTAATAATCTTAGTATTAAAAGAATCCTAAATATAAAGAAAAGATCTAAGAAAAGAGTATAGCTCGAAAATATACCCAAGTTATTTTATCACCTACCTTAGTGTGCGGTGTTTTGCTTCACCTGCTTAGGGGACGGGGGGTACCATGAGATAGTTTCTACAGAGCGGAAAGAGGGGTGTGTGCATTTGCGTGTGTGTTATGTTGATTCAGGGAAAACGCAATAAATGACTAGGATTACGCGGAGCCTAGCTCAGAAGGGTATCGTAGTCCAAGTGGAATAGGTGTGGTTCTCCACTAGCTATCCAGGTAGTTGTGGCAAGTCCAAATGCAGCTTTGAATACTCTGGCACTTTTATCTCCCAATGAAAGGTGATCCTCTCTCTATCGCGCCCATCAGACAGACCACACTGAATTACATGTGATCGTGCAAGGGGCTCAAAGCTATCTCCATTAACCGGTTTCATTTACCTTATCTCCTCAAGCGTTTTGCTTTCGAACGTGTAACGTCGTAGTGAAAAGATAAGAGTTTCAGTAAATGTGTGATGCTGTACCAAGTATTGAACTTTCCGACTTGTCTCCTGCATTATCAAAACCAACATGCTGCGGAGCCCAATAGTTCCCATTATCTAAAGAGGTATGACACCCCGCAAGACCGCATAGCGGCACAGCATGCTGGCGTTCGTTGGCAACGAAACTCCACTGTGGCATTGGAGTGGGTGGCCGGCTTATCTTGTTAAAGAAACGACTGGCTATTAGTGTTGTGTATGGTATGATGTGATTCATACCCTGGTAAGACGGCAGTTGATAGATCGTCTTTATCTATGTTTCTATTTTGATACGGCATATGATTGACGTTGGGTGTCAAGTATCAAACTGCATGCATGCTGAACACGAAAGCTTTCTCATGGAAACCTGTAAACTACTTCAGCTGCTTAGTAACCGGAGTTAAGATTGTGCGAACGCCCCGTCCCAGCATTTGCTCCCTGAATATTATATGGTGTAACCTTGACGGTTTTTACGTCACTCACAGCTGTGCCGTATCCTAACATCACAAACGCACACACCCTAGGTCTACGGACATGCCGCATACAACCCGAGTGAGACCGCATGCAGGAGTCAACCTTAAATCATTTCATATCAGTACATGGGTGAAATCCACTACACGGCAGATGCATCTTGAGTTCAGGGTCGTGCGCGTGGGTGGGGTGAGCAAATAATTCTGCGTCGTCAACATTGATGCAACCGTCCCAAATAGGCATCTAATGAACCAGATATAGACGCCGCATAGTCGAAAGGCGAGATGGGTGGGCCAGTTCTACGCCCGTTACTTCCTGGCCAGACCAACTCGGAATAGAGATGCGATAACGGCCTTCAGAATGTCGTTTAACGTTCATAACATTTTGTCCGGCTTCTTTGGACACGAGAGAAGCGCAACGGAGTATAAGAGGTACAGAGCACTGCCTATTGCCGGACATATTCCCCAAAGACAACCTCAACTTTCATAAACACACCAAAGCATCCCTTTTTTCTTTCTTTCCAAGTTTAACTTAGTTGGACTTTGAAACTCAACAAGATGTTTGCCATCATCCACACGACCAGCGAAAAATCGCTTGACCATGCCTTGTGCGACGCTTTGTTGCTGTACGGCCTGAAGCTCATCATTGTATGGAATCAAGATCTGGGTCCCCTCCAACTCTCAGACGCCAAAGGGACCAACACCGAGGTCATCTTCATCAATGGCCTCCGCCCTCTACGCAACTCAACGATTCGGAGAATGACTCTCAACTCTGCTCGCCTCCCGTCTGCTTTCGCCGTCTGGGATGGAGCTGACAAGAACGATCTGGTGGCCGCACGTCTTTCCGTTGACACGTTCAATCAGTGGCTGCCCCAGGAACGGGGAGACATCAAGCAGGCTTGCATGAAGCTTACGGAGAAGGATGCCCTCAAGTCCTTTGATCTCGAGGAGTTCTCTGGTTCAGACGCCATCCGTGTTGGCGGTTCGTTTGCAGGCTCTGGCATTGCTCGAATTTACCGCAAGTCTGCCAACGGGCGGGGGGCCCAGAAGCTGCGTGACGAGATGCGCATGTACAAGTCGTTCCCGGAGAGCATTGCCAACCATTATCCGAAGCTGCTATTCGGCATCGAGGATGATCAAGGCACTGCATCTCTCGGAACCCATTATGAGGATCATCCGAACCTGCGAGACCTGCTCCTCAACATGAGAATCTCTGCCAATGAAGCTACAAGCATTCTGCAGAAAGTGCTGGACTTTGAGTATGGTGAAGTGGACTTGGGCCACAGACAACCCGTCCCCGCCAACTACGTCGAAGATTGCCACTTCCATCGCGTTTGGGAGCGCATCGCTATCTCTGCTGAGCTTGACCCTGATTTCATTCCTTTCATCGAAGCCCGTTGGCTAAAGGTCAACGGCAGACGCCTCCCGAACATCCCGGCCATGCTGTGGCGCCTGGAGCAGGACCAAGAAGCAATCAAGCGGCTCCAGCCCGAGGGAGTTTCCCCTTTTATCCACGGCGATCTCCATCTCGAGAACATCCTTTGCGATGTCAAACAGAACCGCTTCTGGCTGGTTGATCCTCGTGGGTATCCAGTCTGTGACATCTTCTACGACCTTGGGAAACTGGCCCACAGCTATCACAGCTGCTATGACATGATTCACGAAGGACGCCACGTGGTGGACTTCTCCATTGGCGATGGTATCGCCACGATTGACTACAAGTTCATCTCGAAACATCTCCTGGCTGTATATTCCCAGCTGGATACTCAGATGACGGCCTACATCCATGAGTTGCTCCGATCTCATGGCGAAGACAAAGACGTGGACTTGCGCATCCGCTTCAACGAGGCTATGCATTTCTGCTCAATGATGCCATTCCACATCAACTCCAAGTCGAACCCCTCCATTTCGCATCCCATCTACGCCGTTGGTGCAGGGCTGCTTGCCGAGGTGTTGGAGAAGCTCGGGATAGACTTGGAGAGTTGCGTTGATATGCAGGATGCCGGGCTAGCGAGATTGGCTGATATGAGCACGAAGCAATGGCGGTTTGCGGGATGAGATCTCATTGGATCTTTGGCCCTACTAGGAGCTGGTCTGTTGCGCAGAGTGCGTCTATGTAAGACAGACGCTCATGGATATTTCCTCCCTTCTCGGCAAAACACACAGTCCTTACAAGTAGCCTATAATTCTTTTCTTTGCAGAAGCTTTTGAAATTCAATCCCCAATCTCAACTTTCGTGATCAAGTCTCAATCTCTCCTCAGCAAGACTCTGGCGGCCGTGATTTCGCATATCTTGCCCAATCTCAAATAGACGTAAGACCTTGCTTCTCAGAACTATCGGGACTGCGACTTGTTGAACCAATTGCAACCTCCCACCTAAACACGGGAATACCGCGCGCAGGTGGAGCGTAGCGCTACAACCAAGTTCGGATTCCGGCTTGCCGAATGCCGTGGTTGAGAGCACGTTCTGGGCGTGGGGGTCCAGGATCCTTGCTATACGCGTGGCATAGGTGTAACATACGACGCTGCCTATAATGAACCCTTCCGCATCCTAGAGTAGATCATTAAGTCACTATCTTCGGGCCGATCCGTCGCATCTTCCCTTTTCCAGCCTCGCCTCGATGCAGGCTCGTCTAGGGCGGAGATGTCGTGAACTGGTGTGGGATTATCAATAGCATGCACATGAAATTCATCACAATTCCTAAGTCATCTGGTCTTCTGAAGTCAGATTCTCTGCCTGCGAAGATGCCTATCAGAAAGGTACTCGGTACAGTCTGGCTCTATCTGCTGCAGCGCTTAGTGCTCACACATCCTGGCCGCTACCTGCTTATCACACGTATACTTCGGTCCGCCCTCGTCTATCACGTCAATGCACCGGAAAAAGGTAACACCACCCACACACTACTGTAAGCCGGGAACAAACTCTGGATATTACCTATCTATGGTTATCACGAGTCTGCCGCTTGCAGTTGCGTGACTAGATAAGAGACGCAGCCAGCAACGTCACCGTTATCTAATGATATCTGACCGGACCAATGCTTCTTGAGTCTGATATGTGTGACCCAGCTGTCGGTCTTGCTACAGGATCAACGATTTTTGTTGGGCTATCAAGGGAAGCCAGAACTACATGAGTATCTAAAGGTGTAAAAGTTGGAGTTACAGTGCCTTAGCGTAACGCTTCTGCCGACTCGCATCTGCAAAGTTGTTATCAAGATTCGCAACCATGATTGCGCCGGGATTCGGCTCCTATCCGCACGTATCGTTCCCTTGAAGACATGCATCGTGCCCACTGCATGCGTACCAAGCCAGGTCTTCCCAGCACCCTGGCTGGGGAAGGTTCCGGCCGGCAAGGCGGTTACCCTCATCGCCAACTGCTGCATGCGTTAGGCGACCTTAGATCACCACGACGGCTCTCGGTTGTCAGTTGCAACGGAGGTGTGTATCTAGATATGCTAGGTAACTGATCACAGAACAATGCCGGAGGTTATCAAATGCCGCATGCATACAACGCAACCTTGATGAGTGTTCTCGTCCTGAGTAGATGTCAGGTAGTAGTTTTCTCTTTACGGGGTCCACCAGAGAAGCGAAGCGGTTTGCTGTTCGGGCCGAATTAGTTCAAAGCTTGAGAGTTATTCCCGTGTTTCACTCTGGTTACATTCCCGTCCAAAAGAAAAAGACGAAAGATAAGAAGTCCCTAGACGTGGCTCGTAAGTTGCTTGAAATACGATTCGTCATATACAAAATCAAATACCCAAACTGTTCTGGCGCTAGCTCGGGATCGTCGCAAGCGCCCCCCTTTCCCAGGACAAAGTTTGCCAGGGTCGAGTACCCTGCAGCGGCTCCCGTAGCTCCACAAGCCATTAAGACCCTTATGCCCCTCAATATACTCGGATCTTGGATTGCAGATGACAAGAGCCACGCATTGCGAAGACAACAAGACATGCCTGACAAAACCGTCCTCGTCACCGGTGCCACAGGTCTACTTGGCCGACAGGTCGTTCAGGCCTTCGAGAAGGCCGACTGGACCGTCAAGCGCACCGGCTACTCAAGAGCCGACGGCAAATCAGTTTTCAAGGTTGACCTTGGAAGTGCAGCTGAGATTGAACATGTCTTGGCCACAGTCCAGTCAGTCTTTCCCGAGAAACACCATTGTGTCTAAGATGAGTCGCCTAATGCTAACTTCGATCAGACCTCAGGCAATGATCCATTGCGCAGCGAATCGATTTCCGGACAACTTCGATAAGGATCCCGAGGGTGCCCGCAACTTAAACGTGGTTGCCTCGAAGACTTTGGCAAGTCTTTGCGCAGCTCGAGGTATCTTTCTGATTTATCTTTCGACCGACTACGTCTTTCCTGGCAAACCCGGCGACGCACCATACGAAACAGATGCACAGCCCGCACCAACCAACTTGTACGGACAAACAAAGTTGGACGGAGAGCACGCTGTTGTCGAAGAGTTCAGGAAGGCCGGAAGATCGGGTTGGGGTGTTGTGCTGAGAGTCCCGATATTGTACGGCGATGCAGAAACCCTCTCTGAGAGTGCAGTCAATGTTCTCATGGATTCTGTTCGGGAAGCTCATAAGGGGGTCAAGATCACTATAGACCATTGGGCTTTGCGCTATCCAACTAATACCGAGGATGTTGCACGAGTCTGTCGCGGTAAGCTAGACCTCAGCTTTGGGTACACTGTTTCTATGTCTAACAATGCCACAGAAATCACATCCAAGTACTTGGAAGCTGACGACCGTTCCTCATTGCCACAAATTTTACACTTCACCTCGGAGGACAAGTTCACCAAGTATGAAATCTGCCAAGTCTTTGGGGAGATCATGGGCCTCTCTACCACGGCTCTTGAACCCAATACTGAGGGAAACGACCCCCGCGCTAGCGTCCAAAGACCATACGACTGTCACTTGAGCACCAGGGCTTTGAAAGAGCTTGGTATCGATGTGTCGACGCAAGATTTTGTGGATTGGTGGAGGCGGTCCGTTGGAGCTCTTGGGAAATAGTTGCCGTGTATGATATTAGGGAATACCATAGAATCTCAACTACGTAACACACCTTATTGACTCCACGAAAAACCTGCTCAACCACTCGTCCAATTGGATTCTGACGCATTTGCCAATAACTGGAGACGCCAAGGTGTGCCGAGTAGTTGAGATTCCACGGTACCTTTTTCCTGGATCATGTTGACGTGGTTGCCGAGGCTCGTCGGGTGCCTAAGCCTGTGCAGCGGGAGGTCAAAGCGGAATAAAGACAGGGGCCGCTTCGTATAGATCCCCGTGCCTCAATTCCATTCATTGGGACCTCCATCGTATCTACAAAAGGTCCGTGACGGCAACCCAAAATTGTTGAAATCTGATGTGACATGGACCGCATTATCAAGCCGGGGGCAGTATGAGTGGGCTGGGAGGGATTTGGCACACCTCATCTTGCACAGCATAGATATAGCCGCTCCTCATCGACTCAGTTGCCGATGCTGAGATGCGACCACCTGCGTGACGACGATGCAGTGTGGATACAGCATGCCGAATCTTGCTGGCTGTCCACTTCTGGCAATTCCCGCCATCAGCAAATCTTGTACATCATTTAGTCCTGCAGCATTCATGGTAAACGTCACGAGCCACACTCGGTAACATTTTCCTATCCCTGTTTCTTCCATTGGGCGAGAATGTCACGCAAAGGCCCGTCCCCCAGTGAGATGGTGGTCTGGCCGCCTTAATGGATCCCTGCTGCGTCTGCAATTTCAAATACCGGTGAGCGATGGCGACCACAGCGAGCATTTCGTATTTGTCACGTAGTCGTTGGTCAATGGGGGAGTCTATATCTAAAGTTTGACCTCCCGACGTTTGCAATGGAGCATCCTTGATCTGCAATGGTGATCCGATTGGTTTGAACTTTGAAGTATGCACGTCGCTGATCTAACCTGTCCTGGACTCCCTGTTCGCCTGGGATGTAGGCTCAAGATGATTGGACCGTATCCAATTAAGTTGGTCGGAAATCTAACCCTTTCTGGCTTCTCTCTGGATTCGATTCGTTCAGGGTAAACTTGTCAGCGACTTGTATGAAGTTGTTGATAAGAGCAATGTTGAGTCTGGCTTCACCTTCGTTCCCTACAATCGCAAAGGTGTTTTCTGAGTTCAAGAAGAAGAAGACGAAATAACAAGAGCACTTCCTCGACGCCTTACCGAGTGTTTCTGTCGATTCCCTATGCTGTCGCTCGACATGGCTGAGGGCTCCAGCCTGCCATTTATGACCTGGCGAGTTGCCTGCATGGGAGTAATTTACTCTTTAGGTGGACTCATCTATGGCTTTGATACAGGTGAGTAGTTGGCAAAATTCGATGGCGATACCGTTCCGTGTTGATCAATTGTAAATAGGCCAGATTTCTGGTTTCCTCGAAATGGAAGATTTCAAGCGCTCATTTGGAACCTTTGACTCCGCTACAAGCGGATATACAATTTCAACAATTCGCTCGGGACTTATAGTCGGCTTGGTAAGAAACCAATATGAAGAACCTCCTCGCGGCATTCTACTGATGCACCGCCTCACTAGTTGAGTATCGGCAACCTTGTAGGGGCACTAATTGCTGGTCCCCTCTCTGATCGACTTGGCCGAAAGCCGCCCATAGCCCTGGCTTGCATCGTCTATGCGAGTGGCGCAGTTGTGCAGGTTTCGTCTACGAGTCGCTGGTACCAAGTTGCCTTGGGCCGCTGGACGGGCGGGCTTGGCGTCGGAGCTCTGTCGGTACTTGTGCCTATGGCCTCTAGTGAGACAAGCCCAGCCAACTGTCGAGGCGTCATCGTATCGTGAGTAGTGTGCCCGGCTTCCCTCGCTATGAAGCTAACACTTGCGAAAGCGGCTACCAAATGGCTATGACCGTCGGGATACTCATCGCTTGCTTTATCAATTTTGGCACCGAACATATCGAGTCACATGCGGCATGGCGAACAACCATGGGACTCGACTTTCTTTGGGTTGCGTTTCTGCTGTTGGGACTTGTCTTCCTGCCTGAGAGTCCGAAATATCTCTTTTCAAAAGGGCAAGACGAGAAAGCAAAGACCATCATGGCACAAATGCTAGGCGTATCCCCTGATCATCCCACCTTGCAACGCGAATTGCGCGACATCAACACCAGCCTGGAGAAGGACAAGGCCAGCCAAGACGATGAATGGCGGGCCGGCTTCTTCTCCAAGGACGCTATCGTCCGAACCATGTTGGCCACGGGCATATTGTCAGGCTGCCAATTGACGGGGGTAAATTACTTACTTTACTATGGCACTGTCATCTTTGCTTCAACGGGGATTTCCAACAGTTACATCACCCAAATCATTCTTGCCGCGGTCAATATGGTTTGCACAGTGCTCGGACTCTACTTTGCGCAGAAGTACAGCCGTCGCAAATGCCTCGTCTTTGGGGCGCTGTGGATGGCGTGGTGCTTCCTCATCTTCGCCACAGTTGGTCATTTCAGCCTCGACAGAGACGACCCAGCAAAGACACCTAAAGCTGGAGCTGTCATGATAGCATTCACAGCTCTCTTCATTGCCGGTTTTGCCAGCACTTGGGGCCCGATTTGCTGGGGTGAAGCCGTTGTGGTCTGCCCCGCTCGACGTCGGGCTGTGTACTCGGGGATCTCCGTCTCCTGTTTCTGGATCTGGAACTTTTTGATAGCCTTTTTTACACCCATCATCACGGCTCGGATTGACTACATGTTTGGATATGTATTTAGTGGCTGCTGCTTCCTCATGGCGCTGATGGTACAGCTGTTCGTCATTGAGTCACAGGGACGCACTTTGGAGGAGATGGACAGGTTGTACAGTGACCGTTATGGGAGCACTTCAGGCGGTAAAGGTTAGAGACCCAGGACGCTCTTTCGCATTACAGTAATCTTTTTACCGTGAAAAAGTCCCTAACATAGAGCAGTGACTTGATCAGAATGTAATTACCTTCTGCTCATGTACTCAGGGTGGCTCGACCTTGTGGCTAAATAGCCCAGAACATCGTTGGCGCTTATACAGGAGTCAATGCGACACACTTTTTCTGGTGACTTAATTGCGATGACTGGTGATGCGATGAAATACGTTGGGAAAGGCCTTTACTAACGATAATATACAGTCAAGCTATGAGGGGGGACGAGACTGTGCCACGCTCACTAAGAGATTACTATGAAGGCCCGGCATCGCTGTGTTATGGTTCTCAACTAGAGCCCAGCCATAGACAGTCCTGGTGACATCGAAGTGCTGCATTCTAACTAAGCCGTGCAACAGTCATTCGTCAAGACAACTGTGCTCAGTCTTGTTCATCCTGCGACCACCGCTTCTTCAGCTCCGTGATGATGAATTGCACTGGCCAGGCGGTTTCTTCGCCAAAGTCCACGAGCATGGCCTCAAGCGCTGCTTGGTGCCTGTACTCTGTTAAAAACCGGCCGCCTGTACTCACATTACCATTACAATTGTGTCTATACAAGCGGGATTAGGAGCATTGACCTACAAAATGACAGCGGCCCAAAGCTGTTGACCCGGGCTTCTTGATACTCATTTGTGTATGCCAGGCCACAGATTTGCAAGGTTAGAGTCTGGATCTGATCATGCGGCGGTCTTTCAGTTCCCCTCTGATGTCCAATGTCTGAGCACAACGCGAGCAGTACTTCGGCTGTCAGGGCATACTGCAACGCACTTACTGGCAATTATGCGGATTAGTAAAAGTACCAATGTTCACTGGAGAGCTTTGCTTTTACCTGACCAGGGGCTCAACATCCACTCAGACGGAAAAACGTTATTGGGCTTGTGTGCGGTGGAGAAGGGCTTGAGGGTAGAAGGCAAATGATCTCTCCACAGCGCAAGTGCTGAGCTCAAATCACCCCAACACTTGAGGTTGTAGTCGAGATCCTTGTCGCCAGTTGGCTTTTCGGTAAATGCCCTAAATAGATTGATAGTACGTGCCAAGATATAGGTGATTAAGTTGGCTCTCATGTCGTCCCCAGTGCTGCTGTGAGTGATCAAGCTGTGGAGTTCTGGGAGATCCTTGGCAACTCGAACATGTCGGTTGTAGGTTAAACTGACGGTCAATTCTTGCCTTAAAAAGTTCCAATAGGAAGCTTGCGACAGGCCCCAGCTTGACAAATCCATGGGCATTGTCGTCGAGAACGAGTACCCACCCAGCAGATGACACTCGGGGTTTTCCATGTTTTCTGCAACAAATCATATGATGGATTAGCAGACAGCAAAGACAGCCCTTAGGCTCTCGTGAAAGACGGCAGGCCTTACCGCCGAGTACCTCGTATAGGCGCAACAAGACCGAGGCCGCCAAAAGCTCGCTAGGATAATCGGGGCAATCGCCTACGACGCCAAGAAGATCGTTGACGCAGGCTGCATGAAACGCAAAGGCTATGTGCCGCAGCCTGCCGGTGGATCTAGACCAATGCATAGAAGAAAAGGCGATGATGGCCCGGAACAGAAGCGGAAAGCTCAGAGCGCGGTCCGGGACGACAATGCGGAAGGTCGCATCCGCATCGTTCAGGTCATACCACGGAGCAAGGGTGTTGATGTAATGCGAGAAGAGGCCGGCAATAACCTCGTCCTGCATCGCGGCCCGAGGCCCACGCTGCGACAGCTCAGCGGCGTGCTGCAGCTGCAGGTCTGCGCCCTGCGAGGGAGGCAGAAGGCTTGTTTCCGCGTCGTCTTGATGACAGCCAGTCTGCGGCGATGCTGTCGTATCGGCCGTCAGCGCCCGTTGATATCTATGTAGCAGTTGGGAATGCGACGTGACCCACAAGAGATGAGTGGTTGATCGGTATGCATGATGTATCTGTAATCCACCGCTGGCTGGTCACATCGGAGGTGCAGTCGCCGGCAGTTTCCGCACGCCGGCAGTTCCCTGTCACCTTCAGCCCAGTGTTAGCATCAGGTCCTCGAGTAGCAATGGTGTCGAGTAGCATGGTTCTTCCTACATTTCACTTTTCGTCGCCTGCAAGTCTCACTAACAGGGGTCAGTGTCAGGTCCATGTTCAGGGTCTTTGCCAAGTACCATGCTGCCGAGAACGCGTCAGATATCCAGCCGTGACGGCCGCCAGATCCGGAAATAGGGAGTGGGTACACGCACTATCGGGATTCTTCCGAGCCATTTGCATTCAAGAGGCACGGAATCTTCTGCTTGTCGTGGATGGCACATCTGTAGCAGCAGTCTCGCCCACGGTCGGAAATCTAGCTCCTTTAAGTAGAAGAGATCTGAGAATGCAGACGAGTCCCGCATTATGATAAGAGATGCAAGTATCCTTCCATGTGATATCTACAGGTGATGAACCGGACCCCTGATGATTGCCCGAGGTTTGCAGCATCGTCGACGCCGCGAAACCCCCACGTTCTCTACCCGATGACGTGCCGGGAATTGGAAAGAGTTACCGGGATGGTTTCTGTATGTGCACAGCTGGGGTACAACTAGGAGAGAATGAGAACCTTGACTGAGAGAGAACACCGATGCATGCCGACGATTCCGACTCCAGCTCGCAGCAATGACTATCATTTTTACGACATGCGTAATCACTTATAAGGAATGCAACGTTCCGTAAAATACAAGCAAGTAAATCTTTGCACTTCATGATACTCGACCTCTCCGTTTTGACATACCGCGTATCTCTGACAACTACAAACGTGACGGCACATTGGCCGTTTACAGTTTGACCATTCTTGAGTAACTCTCCTACACTTTAACCGCAATCATGGATGTCAATGGTGACACACGTATGTCGAATCTGTCCCATCATTTGATGCGTCCAGGCGCGGGGAGTTAACAAACCTTGTAGCCCCTTCTTACTTGACAAGCGACAAGACGGCGTTTGCTTATGCCTCTGCGCATCATCGTTGGGCCTCTATACTCGTCAGTAACCCTGCATCATATTGCCTTCCCCCGTACTGGCCCCTCTCACCATTGCAAGTAGGCTAGTGCCATCGAACGCTTGCAGAACTCGGCTTCTGACTGCCAAGAATCCGCCAAAAGAGAAGAAGGGCTAGAAATTGCCGAAAAGCTCAACCGACTCAAGGATGAAGTACGACTAGACCAACAGCTCAGCCCGGTAGATGATGATGGCGAGTCCGATGTGGAGCTTTTCAATCATCAACTAGATAAATTAGGCCCTCTTACTTGGTACAATCTGCCATGGTTGTACGGGGACTGTTACCTCTACAGGTTCGTCTGGCACTAGGCCCGCTGAAGTGGTCAAAGTATATTGACAACTAGGCCTAGGCGCATCAACAGTTATTTCAGGATGTCTTTGCATTGGAACACTTACGACATCTTCTTTCACCTGAAGTTGGATACCTTTCGTTCATCGCGCGCAGCTGTCGTGGACCTTGCGAAACGATACCATGGTCTAGTTGAGACACTGGCCAAAAGTCAGGGCAAGGTCGATCCGAAAGGTCAAGAACAGTTGTTCTACGAGATGTGCGAGATGAGCCTGTGGGGAAACGCCACGGACTTGTCCCTGCTGACCGACATATCATACGAGGACATCCAGAAACTACAGAGCTCCGAAGCCCTTAAGAACAAGGAGAGCATCCTGGTCAATGATCTACATGCTGTCTTTACCACGTTGCAGGAAGCCAGAAGCAAGGGCAAAAAAGAGCGCCGAATCGACATTGTGTTGGACAATGCCGGATTCGAACTGTATGTCGACTTGATTCTGGCCAGCTACTTGATCAGTTCTGGAATGGCGACGAGGGTCGTTATACATCCCAAGTCCATTCCGTGGTTCGTATCTGATACGCTGCCCGGCGATATTGATGCCCTCTTCCAGATCCTGGCGAACCCAAGGGCATTCTACGAAGTTCCACCTGCAGATGGGACTCCCAGTTTGACGGCGGAAGCTCTCACGGAAGATCAGGTCGATCATCTGACGTTTCTCGCTCAGGCTTGGGATGGGTTTCGCACTCATGGAAATTGGGAGATACGTGCCAATCGTGTCTGGACGCACCCAAGCAGCTTCTGGAGATTGCCGGACGAGGACCCAGCCTTGTTTGAAGATCTCAAGAGGAGCGAATGCGTCATTTTCAAGGGGGATCTTAATTACCGCAAGTTGACAAACGATGTGAGTCCAATTACAATTCAGCACCCTTCGCACGAAACCACTCGCAACAGTTTAGACGCTAACTGCTTCGTTACAGGCCGCTTGGGATCCCACCACGCCTTTTACCAAGGCCATTGGTCCACTGGGCCCCGACTCTGGTATCAACATTTTGACACTGCGCACGTGCAAGGCAGACGTTGTTGTCGGATTAGAACGCGGAGTAGATGAGAAACTTCGCGCTGCCCCGAGCGGAGGTGGAGATAGCGGGAGGAGGGAATGGGCCTGGAGCGGCAAGTGGGCTGTGTGTTCCTTTTCGAGGGGGCATTAGATAACGTGTGTGGTTTAGAAGGATCGGTTAACCAACAGAAGAGCAGGTCCTATTACTTCAGGTCTCAGTCCAGTTAGCCTTTTCTTTTCACATCCATTCATCTTCCACCTATTTCTAAGCAATACTGACAGCTCATCTCCTCAAGTCCTGCTGCACGAACTCTTCATTTAAAGCCTTTTGCCCATACTATGATCGAGAACTGAGGCTGACACTGGACACTTAAAGCCTGGGTCTTGTCTTGCAACCGTTGTGAACAGACCCACAGACGGACTGTCGAATCCGCTGTCGTGGTGCAGATTATGTGCGTGTTGTTTCTTTCCCTTCTTCTGTCTGGCAGTCCGCTCCGTTTCTTCTCTCTTACAGCGTGCTCTTCTCGCCCGAGACTCGACGCATTGGGTTAAAGCTGAGGCTAAGGCTGGGTCATGGTATCGTTGTGATTCCTCCATGAATTTTCGATTCATCACTTTATTGTCACGCCCGAGTGCGAGATTGTTGACTCGCCCTCAGACTTCGAGCGAAACCAAAGAAATGATGGATACGTCCACTGCTTGAACTCACCCTTTCTCAATAGAGGATTTACCCACTACTCCTTCAAGTGCTGTAAGTGTTTTTCCGGCATCAGCTTTGCTGTCTACCCAAAAACTCGACTTTCTGATGGCATCAACATCGACAGTCTTCTTTTGGTCAATTTGATCATCAAACGTTGTCTTTCTGTCACAACAAGGCCAATCATATATCCAACCGAGGGATAGGTCGCCGGATGCTGGTTTTGATTGTTGCGCCCGCATAGAAGCCTACCAGCGAATCGCTGTGGTAACCGGTGTAAGCATTGCCTCTCACAGCCGCTAACCAAGCTCCAGTCAGGTTAGTATGCATCTGCATATTCTTCCAGGACAGATGTCAAGGGTTGCAGCAATGTCAGGCTAACGCAAATAACACAGGTAGTCTTTGCCGATTCCGCGTCGGACGAATGAAGGCAAGACACGAGTCCCACGCCAAGACCAACAACGACCCGACCAACGGTGAAAAGCCCAGACTCATTTGCTATGATTTCCGGGGCTACCCCGAGGTTAAACACACAGCAAGACAAGGAAAGAGCACGGCGTTAGCTGGGAAGTTCCCTGCTTGACTGGTAAGTAGCGCGTCGGGGAAAGTGCCGACCGACGTGATGGAAACGACAAGAAAGATCCGCCATGTCATGACGTACAACTTGCCCGAGTCGTGAGTATTCAGCGTCATGGTTTTTGTGCAGTATTTCGCCGACCACATGTTCCCATGTGAGACAGGGTTCATACCCCGTGGGGAAGGCATATTGGCTGATGAGATGGTTACGAATGAGAGGCAGGCTGTTTCCCGAGCTCGGCTTTCGGCTCCATTCTTGGCTAGCCTGTGGTCGACTCTGAGTAGCCAGCATTGCCAAATTCGGTAATCAGAGGCCAGTCCTTCACACCCTCGGGAATCAGATGACGCATGTTTTGCGCCAAGAAGACCGTGGAAAACAAAGAGGGCCGAAGCCCTTGAGAAGTATATAAGCCTCCTCACCAGAGAGTTGATTGCGGGGGACGAGGATCAACAGTGCAGCATCAGCTTCTGTGATAATTCTCCATCCAAGACTCTCGCCAACTATCAAAGTACACGTCTGCACCATCAAAACAATCATGGCCATTGTTGTTATTCTTGCTATAGCCGCAGTGGTGGTTTTATACCCCATCATTTCATTCTTCTGGGACAGCAAGGGCCTGAGGAAATTCCCCTCCCCGTCTCCCTTGGCCGGTATTACTCCCTTCTGGAGGATGGTAAGTATACAGAACGCGATTGCAACGTACTGCTGCGAGACACGGCTGACGGTATCTACAGTACCATAACTACCACCTCAACCAATTCGAAAAGATCCACCAGGCCCATCAGTGTCTCGGAAGCCATGTCCGCATCGCACCAAACCACCTTTCCATCTCTGCTCCCGAGGCCGCAGAAACAGTATACGGACACTCCGCAAAATTCCTGAAAGACGTGTGGTACGATGGAGGGGCTGGTGCGGCAAGATCCATGGCAGATACCCGTTCCAAGACCGAACATCAATCCAAACGTAAACGAATGGCCCATCTCTTTTCTGCAAAGAACATTGCCACCATGGAACCTATAGTCGTCGACCGGGTCACTGCACTACTCATCGCGACTTCGCACGCTGCAGCAAAGTCAGAGACGATCAACGTCCGTCGATTTGTCAACTACTTTACCATAGATGTCATCACGTATCTTTTGTTTGGGAAGAGCACCAAGTGCTTGGAAAAGGGCAACGACATGGTCCCTGCCAAGACTAAGTCTGGCCAAGTATACTGGGCACCTCTGATTGACTCTTTGCATGCCAGCATGCGTGTCAGCGTGCCAATTGGATATGCCCCCGGGGTAATGTCAGTTTCTCGAGCCCTGGTTCCCTACCACCCGTTGTCCAAGCAGGGCAAACAGTTCGAGGACATCGTCTACTATCACGTCCAAGAGAGCTACGAGAATGTCGCAACGCCTAATCAACCATTCAATGCGGAGTTCGGAGACGGAGGTTTTCTCCGCCAGCTGACATTTGACAAGCGAGATACTCGCATCGACATAAGTTTCAACGAACTTCTGGCCGAGTGTTCGGGGATGATCAACGCGGGCTCCGATACCACTTCCACCACGCTCTCAAACGCCGTATACCTACTTTCGCAATCGCGACATGGCCACATCCTCCAACGACTACGGACAGAACTCGCTCCCATTTTTGATGCTACAACCGGCCCGATTCCCGACTTCGACAGTCTCTCAGGCGCCGTGTTCTTGCGCGCCTGCATTGACGAGACCTTGCGACTGCGGCCATCCTCTGCTTTTGGTCTTCCACGGGAAGTCCCGGCAGGCGGTCGGTGGATTGCAGGTCAGTTTGTGAGTGAGGGCGTCAGCGTCAGCGTTCCCACCTACAGCCTTTTGCACAATGAAGAAATCTTCGACAAGCCAGACGAGTACCGGCCCGGGCGGTGGACCGATGCGCCAGACGAGGACAAGGTCCGCATGAAGAAATGGTTTCTTCCTTTCAGTACAGGACCTCGGGCCTGCATTGGCAGAAATATTGCGTATTACGAGATGACCCTGGTGATGGCGACGCTCGTTCACTATTTTGACTTTAAGTTTGCTGATCCAACGATTGATGGAAATTACAAGGTCCTTGAACGGTTGAATGCCAACCCGGACGAGCTGGTGATGGTTCCAACCCAGCGAGTTGCCAGGGTATTTGATAGCAATATATAGGTAGATTTTGGCTAGTAATTTCCGAGGTCCGTACCTTGTTACACGTATCGTCCGTCCGCGCGTATGAATATCATCCACCTACCTAGAGATGTGCTGCCCACACAGGAGACCAGACTGCTGCCATCTGAGTGGCGTGTTCCAGTCCACTCAGAAACATCAATGACTCCCTGCCTGTAACCAGAATGCATTTAATGCGAGATACTTGATCATTCTGTGCGAAGTCGGAGGGGCAGTTCAATTAAAGACATTTGTACTCTTTCTGCGACTTTGAGCTTTATCTAGAAACGCATCATTCAAGTCGACATCTCGAAACAGCAAACTATATCAAACTTCTCAAAATATCCATGTCTCGACTGACGGTGGGTGATAGAGGAGCTGCATCTGTGGTGACTAGATCCTGCACTTGCTGGATTATCTCCAAATCAGCTGGCAATGCAAAACTGCAAGCTTCTCCAGCCCCGTGAACAAACGCAAGTTGCAAGGCCAAGGCATAGAATCTAGAGAGAAAATTTAGTCAAAAGTCAAGACTAATCAGGCTCCGGATATTTCCATACGTTCGGCAAGAATTGATGGGATGCAAGAGCAAAGCCATTGGTTCGTGAAGGAGACCGCTATAGAGCACCGACAGAGATGCCGAGTCCAGCGCAACACGAGCTCCAAGCTTGTCTCCTTCGGTTAAGAAAGAAGCAGGGCCATGGTGTAGTGCTCGATACACAAAAGGTCGATGGATGATGGACTTGGCCGCAAAGTACCGGGCCATGAGATGACCCAGGAGTCTCTTGTGTATATCCCTGGGCTGGTAAGGCTCTGGGGCATCTTTTTCTTGAGACTCCGAGTAGGGGGGGAATTGGAGGGCGGCAGGCAAACACGCCCTCCATTCCTCAAGCTGGCGGTCTAGCTCGGAGATGACTGAGTGGGATGGGAATAGCAGGTTGTTGGATTCGTATGCGGATGGGGAACCGGTATGGCTAGACCGATCTTCGTCCTTTTCTATTACCGTTAGCACAGTGGCTCTCAAGCTGAACCCCATGGAAGTCGTACTTCTGTTGAAAAGATGAAACAGAATTCTGTTGAGTAGTCTTCTCATAGCAATGTGCGCTAGGAAGAAAAACTGGTATTCTTGGTGGGCATCTTGGCTGGAATCCGGTACAAGCGGCAGTGGCACAGAGCTCGCATATACACCTAGCCCACTGGGTGGAAAGTCAAATTCAGCAAGAATTTGACTGCGTCAGTCATTAGTATTCACATCGTTAATCATTAATTATTGACAGTACCTTTCGTGAAGATACGCAACCCAGTAGAGCTGGCATTGATGGGGTTCCAAGGCAGTTTGTCTGCCGGGTGTTAGCTTTCAGGTTCGCTATTTTCCTAAATCATACTCACAGAGGGAGCAGAATCAAAATAGTACAACAAGCGCGATGTATGGCTTTCCAAGACTCGTATATCTTAAGTTTAGAACCATAAAAGACACTGCAGCCCATTGTTAGTAGCATGTCAAACATTCTCGGCAGCAATCTCACCCCATCAGAAGCAAACATTGAACGCTCGTCCAGTCGACCGTCTCCTCCTTCTCGAATATTTCGCAGGCGAGGTTGAATAGACCTAAGCCAACCAGACTTGGATCATCTCTGTTTTCAGGTTGGGCCCATTCCTTGTCCCCTGTGTGATAGGCGGCAATTGCACCCAAGGATAGCACCAGAAGCGAGATGGTACTATCGATGCCGTGTCGGAATTCGTCTCTAAGAGCTGTGGCTAAGTGATGAGTGTGGAAGCTTGATTCGTCTACTATTAAGTAGGGGGGGTGGAAGTGGGAGAAGTATAGCTGCGTGAGCTGTCGCAGCTGATGCAGAGAAAGATGAGACAGCCAATTCTCGTCGGCCCTGGATGACAAGAAAACCGGGGGCTTCTTTGTTTTGAGTAGCCGCGGCTGCTTGATCTCTAAATGCATGGGGTAGCTCAGCTCGGCTTCGCTCGGCTTCACCAGTGAGCAGGGCCACAAGAGCAGATGCTCTGGTGCTGTGGAATGCCTCCCGGCAAGGCTCAATTCCCCTGGATGCTGGAGGAACTCTGAAGTTGAAGGAACGAAATAGTTTTGCATGGAAAAGCTCGGACTTCTCATTTCGGATGGGAAAGAGTCGAGATTGCCGCGGACAGGCTGTAGGCTTGGGGCGAGCGAGCTCACGGTCTCGATGGTTGGGACGGAGGACTGGGTTTGGGGAATTCGATCAGTCAGGTCATCGATCTTGCGTTCCATTCGATTTAGGGCGGCTGTCAACTCGACAAGCGAGAGATTCTTCCTGCCTCATATTAGAAACAGGACCGATGCTTCTGCGGTGGGCAAAGCCGTTCCTACTTGGAGGTAACAGTCTCGACATATGAGCAAGCCAAGCGCAGGCGAGAACAGCGACTGCACGTCGGTTTCAATTCGTCACATTTCGTCTTGCGCTGCCGACAGGCGTCACAAGCCTAGGAGAGGTTCAGCATGACAATTTGTACGACAGAAGGGACGGAACATACGTTGAGGGCTTGACGCCGTGGAGCAGTGCTGATGGATTGGGGCTGGCTCTGATCCAAGTCCATGGTGATTTCTTCTACCTATATTTCTTTTTGGTCCCGTGAGCAGCTTGTGTACTGCGAAGATGATGCTCGACTCGGGGAAAATCAAGAGTGGAGATGTTGGAGCGTGCTATTTGTCTAGGGTCACGTGGGACTAGTCGACCCAAGGTATGAATGGAGGAGTGATGAAGTGAGTGACTTCTAGGTCGACATGGCAAAAGCATATAGTGTTTGTTCAAAAGGTTTTCTATGTTCGAGTAACGTTTGCCTTGCCACGTTTTGATTTGGGCAATTGGCTGGCTGAAAACCACAATCTTTTATCCCGGATACAAAACATGCATACGTAAATACGGTCTATGAGGAAAAGAAATAAGACATTCCTGACCACAACACTGTTCTACTACTCAGTGTAGTCGGTTTGCTCAAGATGTGCGACATGATGATCAAGGCTGGTCTGGTCAAGAACGGGTAGGGAAGCCCAGTAGGGGATCGTAAGGAGTGTCGGATATGGCATGCACAAATCAACGCATGGGCATAAAAGTAGAAATCGTATGGCACATACACTATAAAGATTGACGCCTATAAGCATGATATTGTGCATCAACCATAAACCACCTTCGTGTATCAATACCATTCACTTTGCATGAGATCCTGCACTCCAATCGCATTCCAAAACGAAAATGGCAGAGGCCACTCCACGACTCCAATGGCAATGAAATCTCTGAAAAACCACCACCCAGTGAAGGTGAACCACAAAACAACCCACAAGTAGCCTATGGCGTAGTTGGTGACGCTGGAGAGTCGCTGGTACGTTTGCGGGTACCTGATTCCTTGCTTCATAGTCACCAGCTTCCTGGTCGAGGCATGTTCGTGGCAGTGTTGAAGAACAAGCGTTTCTACTATCGTCCCAAGAGGCTGCATCATGAAGAAACGCGTCATATCTAGAATGAGAGTTTTCGGAGAAATATATCCTGGGCAAACAACGAAGAGACTCAAAATATGGAAGAAAGCACTAATCAGAAATGCCGTGGTGAGGTGGGCCAGATATGCCATGGTAGATCCTTTGGGAATACCGAAGAAATCTATCATAGCGTGACTAAAGCCAAGAGCCGGCTATGATTACTTAGGTGGGTTTCATTATGCTATGATGGATAGGGAGAGAAGCTCACCTGACGAATGTAGCCGTGCCAGAAAGTTCCCCATACGTTGGCGACTTTATAGCAATCTAGAATACTGCCAAATAACGGAGGCCAATCCTACACCTTTAGCACGCGCAGCTTTAGGGGAAGGGAGCATGAAACATACCTCTGGCCGGCTAAGTCCTAAGCCAACACTGATCGCTGCTGTAATTTCGAACTGAAGTGTCATGGTCGAGAAAACGGTGGTCCCCATAAAGAACTCCTGGAAGGATATCCTGGCTAGGCTTTTCGTGTCCCAAGCCCACTCGCGAGGAGCCTCGGTGTTACTCGCAAAAAGCACCACGGCATCCAAAGCCAGATACGCAAGCATGGCCCTCACCAACTTGGCTGCGAGAAACCTAACCCTCGCTACTTTGTTTCGTCTCATCGCCTGTCGTGCAGCGTTCACTTTTCGGCTTCCAAAGTTCCAGCCCACGCCCCGCGGGGTGGTCACTAAAGCCGCGGCCCAGCGCAGTTTATCCCAGGTCCATTCGCGCGGGCGTCCATGGCGCGGTTTCTTCTCCTCGTCAAGGCGCCAGAAATCCCGCTCAGGCTGGTGCAGAAGTAGTCGCTCGACGGCGGGAAGCACAAAAATCCAGGAACCGGTTAGGCCATATCGCATGGGGCGGGTGCTGCCAGCGTTTGGTGGCCAGTGAGAAACTGTGGTCTTGTAGTTGGTGAAGATGATGAGAGCGGCGAAGATGCGCCCACGACCAGGGAATGGTGGGCTGGCAAATGAAAGGAGAACCAAGACTGGGAGAGCAATAAACGGCAGAATTTCGAGACATTCTGGAAAGTACAGCGGAGGGGAGGCGGAACTCATGGTAATTTGTCGGTTCCAAGGTCGTATTTCTTGTGTGGTAATGAAGCTGAGGTACTGGGGGTCAAGTAATCAATACGCTTGATGCTCTGCTACTCCATGAAAGGCATATAAATATAATCACCAGACTATTTGTGGTCAGATCATTAATGGCAGACTAGATGAGCTGTAACGGCACAGTGGTTCGACCTGGGCAATTAACCACTTCCCGTGGCCTGATGGGTGGCGTTGGAGATTTATGTGGCTAAACTTGAGCATCCGAAAGAAGCCAGCAGGTCTTGGCAAAACAGCGCAAGCGATTAATCTCGCTACAGGTTTGTTCCTCTGTGAGAAACAGAATCTAATTTACTAGACGGCTTACTTTACTCTGTGCTCTCATGCTCTCTGGCCTTTATGAGGATTTCCGCCCGATCAAGGTGCATCGTCGAGGGGATCATCACATGTGAAAGTCACGATAATCTCAACTTCCGTAGCCTTCATAGCCTCAAATTTCGTTTCTTGCTTGCCAAAGACTTGGATGCAACGCTGGTTCAGTCCCTACTAAAGCCTAGCGAGCGTATCCGGTCACTCGGTGCACTGGAATGAGTACATTCTTCACTAACCGACCTTGACACAATCTTAGCTCACCCCTAGAAACGAAACATGTCACTCAGACGCAGGTACCAAAACGTAGACGCCACCTAACCTACTCCGCCTCCGTTTCCAAGGTCTCGAGCCCACACCTGCATGCAGCTCCTCCAAACGCAACATGGTGGGACACGCGAACCGTTCACGATCCCCTCAGTGGCAAGTTGGCGCCACACCTGTCAGATCGTGGTCTGTGCCTGTGGGAGGGGCCGATCGATACGGTTATTAGCATCTACATTATTCTCCGACGCTCCGTTCGGGCGCAAGGCTTGCAGGGGTTTATTCACGTCATCCAAAACGACGTCAAGCTTCGCGCGCTTTTTAGATCATAGATTCGTTTCTGGTTGTGTTGATGCAACAACTTTCTAAATAACACGCTGGCCATCCCATCTATACGGGAGGTCGAATCCTGGCCCAATGCCAGTTCATTTTCAACGCCTTGTGGACTCTCCAAATCCTCTATACCGTTTCTTTTCTGTCCATCTATGGTCAAACGATCCCGAACAGTGGCCGACACTCGTGAGACGTGCCACTAGAGCTTAAACGGCACGGCCCGTCGGCATAGTCCAGCAATTCCTCGGCTGAATATCCCATGGGTGTCACTCGGAATTATGCACATTGCAACTGCTGGCTGACCTTATGCCGTAACAAAGTTGAAGTGCTCAATAATCCAAGGAGTCATCACATATGCTATGCGTCTGCAGAACCCTTAGACAGACTCTTCCGGCCAGACGTTGTAGCCAAAAGTGTCCTTCATGTTGACGAAGCGGGTGTGGCGGCCTTCGGCAACCTTCTCGACAGCCGCAAAATCGGCATCAGATAGGCTGGGGACTTGGAAGTTGCTCTCGATGCGCGAGGGCGTGGAGCTCTTGGGCAACACCACGTAGCCGCGTCGCAGACCCCAGGCGAGGAGCACTTGGGCAAGAGTGTGCCCGCTGCGGTCGGCAACCTCGTTGAGGACAGTGTTTGTCCTCACCTTCTCGCCGGTGTTGGGGACTTGGTCTTGTGAGCCCAGGGGCGAGTATGCCTCGGGCAGGATGTCGTTCTCCTGGCAGAACTTGACCAACTCGTAGTTGGGCAGGAAGGGGTGGACCTCGATCTGGTTGACGGCGGGCTTGACCTTGGCGAATGCCAGCATCTTTTTCAACCCTGGAATGGTCCAGTTTGAGACGCCAATTGCCCGAGTCTTGCCCTGGGCCAGGAGACCCTCCATGGCTCGCCACGTGGGCTCGGGGTTCTCTGTGAGGTCCTTCTTGATGACATACTTGCCATCATCTCCCAGCTTGGGCAGGTTCTTGCTGTCCTTCTCGGCGGCAATAGGCCAGTGCACGAGGAACAGATCAACATAGTCCAGACCAAAGTTGCTGAGCGAGTTTTCCAGCGACCACTGGACCTCCTCGGGCTCGTGGAGGTGGTTCCAGACCTTGGTGGTGATGAAGAGGTCGGTCCGCTTGACGGAGGGGTTCTCCTTGAGGAAGTCCCGGACGGCCTCGCCCACCTCTGCCTCGTTGAGGTAGAACCAGGCGCAGTCGAGGTGTCGGTAGCCAACCTTGAGCGCGTAGGTCACGGCCTTGTACGTCTCTCCCTTGGCGCCCTCGTTGGCAAAGGTTCCAAATCCCAGGCCGGGGATCTTGACGCCATTGTTTAGCGTAAAGGTGGTTGCGTTTGAAGTCATGATTGTGTCGAGGTTGCTGTCTGGCTGCGTGGGTGTGGAGAGACGTGGATAAGAGGAGACTGATAGGGAAGGGGGATATGTGGGTAAAGGATGGAAATTAAGCAAACGAGACAAGGTCGTTTTGGACAGAAAAGAACGGTGTAGATATGCTGGGATGTTTTCTTCTGTTCTGGTTTACTTGCAGAATTCCAACAATTTCGGCCTCAACGAAGGTTCTGGCCGTCGTCATTGTGGAGAGGCAACATAGGGCCGTGTGGAAGTGGCAGGCGGCGATTGGAGCTAATGACATCAAGTTCCCACCGCGTCGGTTTGTCATGTCAGAATCTTTTCAGCCTTGACTCGTTTGCAATTGATCGACGCAAAGTGCGGCAATTATAAGTGGAGTGGGCGATAGGACGTTCGACGGTCGGACGGTGTTTTTGAGGGAAGTACCTGTGAGATCTCGACGCGTCTGCATGGATCTTATCATTTCACATGTCGGTGGTTGACCGTGATGTACCTGGACGGAGCTGGTGGAGCACGTTTTATGCACCTAGGACAGCGTTTTGTCTGACAAGTCGGCATTAGGTCTCACCGCGGTTTAGTGGTGAGCTGCCTGCTATAATTAGGGAGGATTGGAGGATGGAAGAAATACTGTGGACTGTTTAAGGGACGTCTACCCACGTGGCGATGGTTCTGGAAGACCCCGGGCCGACATACGTACAATAGAATGGCATGGCGAGTTTGGTTGGAAACGGACTGGTGTAGGGTGGGTGGTGGTGGCGGAACGGAGGTAAGGTGAGGCGAGGTGAGAGCTCGGTGAGCCCGGAGCTGAGGCGAGAACCGAACGGGAAGCAGTAGAAGGCCATCTAGAGTCCTGCAAACCAAGGCCAGCTGCTGGTAGTGCTCTACCGCGTCCACCCGCCCCGGTTATAAGCCGGATCGGGCAGATTGGAGGGCGTTCGTAGCAGGGTCCCAGGCACTAACACGGCGTGCCCAGCCTCTACCGCAACCGTGTTATCCGCGAGGTTGCGGCACATACAGGGAAATCGGTGGATCGTCCGCAGCTCGGTCTCGCGCCAATCGGGGATGGCGGGCGGCAATTGCGGAAAGTATTTTCAAATGCTGACCGTGCCATGATGTCAACATCTCCATCAGAGTTCCATCTAAGGGTCCAGCGACTCCACCAGTTCCTGGGTTCGTTCTGGATCGACATCCACTTTTTTACGGCATCATCTCGGACACGGTGCCTTGTCGTCTTTGGCGGGCGCCTTCCGTCATACCCAAGTATGTACCGTGAAATCCCTTCACAAAAAAAAAGAAGAGAAAAACCTGGTCGCCGGTGGAGCCGCAAACATGGGCGAGGAGGCTGATGGAGCCGCAGATGGAGCCGCAGATGGATCCCTCCTCGCACCGACGGGGAACTCAACGTCACCATACGGCGCTGGTGAAACGGACGCAGAGCGACTTTTCCCGTTGGCGTCCAAACGTTGGGCCGACGGCACTGGCTGTCGCGTCTCGGCCTCTCCACCCACGACGGGCGCTGGGTCCTCTCGGTTGGCTCGTTCAGGTTTGCGAATCGCCTCGAGCGGCTCGAGACCCCCTGCGTTGACAGGAGTAGACGAGTTTGGTACCGACCGGGAAGGGCACAGGACAGGACAGGACAGGACAAGTCGCAAAAGTGGGAACCGGCCGTGGCACGGAGCTGACACGGAGCTGATAACGTATTCGCCGGCTAGGTACCAGCTCTTGCACGGAGTACGGAGTACCTCGACGTGATAAGGCGTCAGAGACTGCGCAGACCAGAACTCGCCCGAGTAGGTTGATAAATACGGTTGCCATGCCCACTTATGCCTCTTGCTTCAACTCATCGCACTCCCGCCCTCCGTTTTCTCCATCTCTTCTCTCCCGTCTCTTCTCACCAAGCTGAGCATGCCCTGCAACACCACCACCACCACAAACAACTAAGACCCAACACAATATCTGCCTTTCACACAACCAACCCACCCTCTCCTTCAACATGCCTGCCTACGACGAGTCCGACTTTGGCGTCGCCGCCGAGAGCCCCAGCCCCAACCCCCTCAGCCCTACCTCCAAGGCCTCCTTCAACGGAGACCACCACGGCAACGGCCACCAGCTGCCCATCCCCGATGGCCACAACGGCTCCATCGAGATCCCCGCCACCGTCTCCTCCATGTCCGAGGCGTCCAAGTACATGCACAACCTGAGCGTGTCTCCCTCCATGCGGGACCGAAGGGGCTCCCGCAACTCCTTTGGCACCTCGCTGCCCATCCCCCGCGCCAAGAAGCACTCGCGCCTGTCGTCGGTTCGCCATGCCGATGGTCAGCTCTCCGGCCCCGGCCTCGCTCACATCCAGCCCATCCGCGATCTCCTCGTGTCGCAGGCGCAGGCCGTCAACCCGCACACGGTGGAGAAGGCCAAGAACATGGCCTTTGCCTTTGACATTGACGGCGTCCTCGTCCACGGCGACCGCCTCATCCCCGAGGGCCGCCGCGCGCTGGAGATCCTCAACGGAGACAACGAGCTCGGCATCAAGATCCCCCACATCTTCCTCACCAACGGCTCTGGCAAGCCTGAGAAGGCTCGGTGCGAGCAGCTCACCAGCATCCTGCAGCAGCCCGTCTCCACCGACCAGTTCATCCAGTCGCACACTCCCATGAGCGCCCTGTCCGAGTACTACAGCACCGTCCTCGTCGTTGGCGGCGAGGGCTACCGCTGCCGCGAGGTGGCCGAGCAGTACGGCTTCCGCAACATCGTCGTGCCCAATGACATTATTGCCTGGGATCCCACCATCGCGCCTTACCGCATCTTCACCGACGAGGAGCGCGCCACGTCGCGACCACGCGACTTCACCAAGATCTGCATCGAGGCCATCATGGTCTTCTCCGACTCTAGGGACTACGCCACAGACATGCAGATCATCATGGATGTCCTGCGCAGCAAGAACGGCCGCCTGGGAACCGTTGCCGAGGACCCCGTCGCTGAGCGCATCCCCATCTACTTCTCCCAGGGTGATCTTCTCTGCCCTACCGAGCACCCCTACCCCCGCATGTCTCAGGGCGCTTTCCGCATCGGTCTCGAGGCCATGTACAAGGCCATGACCGGCGCCGACCTGGAGCGTGTCGTCTACGGCAAGCCCGAACTGGCGACTTACAAGTTCGCCGACGAGGTCATGACCAGCTGGATGCAGGAGCTCCACGGCGAGGAGAGGCTACCGGAGAACATCTACATGATCGGTGACAACCCGGCCTCTGATATTGTCGGCGGCAACCTCTGCGGATGGAACACCTGCCTCGTCCGCACCGGTGTCTTCCAGGGCGGCGAGAACGACGAGGAGAACCCTGCCAACTTTGGCGTCTTCCCCACCGTGCTGGATGCGGTCAAGACGGCTCTGAAGAATGAGCTCGGCAAGGATTTCAAGATGTACTTTGACGAGAAGATCAACCCAGTGCTCCACGGCGCTGCGTCTGATGCTGCGGTGGTGGTTTAAGCGTGCATTAGCGAACATTAGCTGTTTGGGACAGGCGTTTTTTTCCTAAGGGAACGGGATAGACTTAGACACGAATCTTAACATGACAACCATTTCAAATAACCTTTGATGATATTGACTGTGATAATGAGATGAAAGATGAAATGCAAGGTTATCACTGCGATTTTGCAGAAGTAACGCAGCTGACACCCAGTACCTCGCAAAGCGGGGTGAAAAAGACAGCTGCAGCTGAAGCAAGCATTATCACTCGAGTTAGGATCCGTATGCTATCGCCAACAGATTCAAGAGAAATACCAAAAAGCCTTGGGCATTTTAAACAGAAGGACAATTAACCTCATGCCGATACACTAATTATCGTGCTGTGGTGATATTGGGATACTGGAACAGACTGTATCTTACCACACCTCATCACACCCGTCGTGAAATCAACTTTGCTCCGATTGACGCTTACTTGGTATCTTTATTAGGTTCACGGCCTTCAATAAGCAGCAGAAGTTACAAGGTTAAGCTGAACTTGGGCTGTCTTCCCACTAGATATTGATGAAGAGGCATGTGACACTTGAATTGAATACATCCGGAACATCAGTGATAGCTTGCTGATGTCCGAAGCCTTGGAGAAGCTGGAGCATGTCTTTGACTCTTCTATTTTTCTCTGTTCAAAATTGGACACCGAAAGTCTGAGCGTAGCGTTCGATCAAGCTACTACCTCAGTGATAGAGTCTTTTCCTACCCTGTCTAATATTCTATATGTACACTTCTCGCATCGTGCTAGTTGCTCTTGGCCCATTCCTCGAATAGGGGCTGCAGGCGAGCTCCTTCAGTATCCGCCACCTCTGAAAAGTCCCTGGCCGATCCAAATGGATGATAAGGAAAGGGGCTGAGGAAGAATGTCAGCTTGGATGAGGGACCTGTGGTGAAACCAAAATTTTAAACTTACCCATACTCGGGGACCCAAGTAATGGGGTCATCGGACTTGTGACCCTTGATGCAGTCTTTCCAGAAATTCTCAAAGAATGCCCGCTCTGCGGCGAAGGCGGGATTTGTGGGGTCAGGGCACTGCGACGATTGAGTCGTGCCCATGCGTGCGTGGATGTGGGAGACCTAAACGGCCAAGTTAGTGAGACTCCCGAGAGGTCTCTTGCGATCGACTCACGTGAGGAATGATGGCCTTGAGGATTGCCTTGTCCTCTTCGCCTTGGTCCAGGAGGCGCTCACAAACCACGATCCAGTGAGAGATGTCGGCGGTGATTCTTAGGCTGATGACAAAATTAGTATTTGGATGATGCATGAACTAGGAGAGAACTTACCTAGGCACTTGACTTAAGATGTAGGATGCAGCATATGGGTTGAATAGGGCACGTAGTCTGTGCGTCTCGTGGCGGATCTTTCCCTCGAGGCCTAGTTCTGCATCGACTTTGAGAGTTCCTTTGTAGAACTCGACTGCTTGGTCGAGCGTCCAATGGTCACTGTATCGTGAATGTTAGTATGACCTGCGAATCTGGAATGATTGATGATTTTAATGACGCACCTCCCCGACTGCGCGTTATAATTGAAAGGCTTGAGGGCCTGTGCGATCTGGAGCTGTTCTCGATAATGCCCCAGGACGACGTCCGGGGTGAGCCCTGTCGGCCTGGGACCGGTATATCCTGGCCACGCCGTGTGAAGGCTAAAACACCGGGTTAATTAAATGAAAACAAATATTGAGGGTTCAATACTCGTCATTGGGCTACTCACAGGACGCTGACTTCGAGACCCGCGTCTTCACAGATGCGCCGGACAGCGGGCAAGTCTGGGACGGACAGGTGGGAAAAGTCGATCTCGACGCCAACTGAAATGTAGGGAAGACGGTAACCGTTAGTTCAGAATATTCTGGTCATTAGAAAAAGGAACAGACAAGAGGGACGCACAGTAGCCCTGCTCCTTCAGGGTAGGGAACCATGTTTTCCAGTGGTCAAAGTTGGGGCCGGGTGCGATACCCCAGACAGTGCGGAAACGCAAGACTTCAGGCATGATGTTAGCCGTACGCTAGCTTTTCGGGGAACACTTCGAGTGCAAGGCGTGATTTGTCTCACATGATGAAGAAGATGCTGGAGGCTCGGCGTCAAGTCCGATAGAATAGCCTTGCTCATTGGATTTTAAGTGGTTTCGTACTTTCTGGGTGTATCCTGTCGAAATGTCCACTTCCCCGCCTCGGATCTTGGGCGGAATCCGGATGAAATTAGGTATTGATTATAGCTCCCGGGAGATGAGGTGCCTGTTTTGGCCGGGATAGCGGCGTCTGGGGAAAGCCCTAGACCAAGCTACCGGCTGACTGCTGACGAGGGGGGCTATAGCGCCTGCAGTAGTCCATCTACCTGCGCGGCATCAGGCTCAAGGCTACTTCATCTACTGAGAGCATATGGACTAACGGCGGGGAAGATATTTGGTCGTGCTAAATTATCCGAGCATGGCGGGAATGGGGAAGCGTGCAAGAAGCTCTCTCAAGCCAGCGTCACGCCACTGGGCTCTGCACCTAGAACGCCGGCCCCGCGTCAGCCAGTGATGCTCCGTGACACCTGGGCGGGGTAATGTTTATGAGTAGCAACATGTAACCCAACCTCTGCAGTGTTACTTTACACTTGCGAGAAGTGACGTCCCGCTGCGGCACTTCTAAACGGCCTCCCACTCCATCCCATTCGCCAGGCCTCATCTTTCTCCTGCTAGTTTATCTCCCAACGCACGCTTCAAGCCGCCACCCCCGCAGCTTCCCCGCCTCCACTTGCGAACTAGGAGAGCAAGGCAGCGCCAGTCTGAAAGTGGAGGCCATCTAATCTGGAAAGAGTTCCCCGGAAGCTCCCCTCTCAGGCATTCTCGCCGGCATCTCGCCTTGGCCACTTTCCCCGCAATGACGGCTACGAGGCCGAGCCATGTCCGAATGGCTGCCCCGGGACATAAATGCCCTTGACATACAGTCGACGCGAGGAAGCTTCTTTCTCTTCATACCTCTTGTCTGAATTGCATCACCACAGCTATCCACCATGACGTCCCACACGCACACTATGAAGGCCGTCAACTACCACGGACCGTACCAGGTCAAGGTCCAGGAGATTGAGAAGCCGAAGATAGAGCACCCCGATGATGTTATCGTCAAGGTCACGACTGTGAGTACCCCGCTCCGCACATGTCACAGCGTACAAGCTGACGAATAGTCAGTCTGCCATTTGTGGCTCCGACCTCCAGTAGGTGAAACATTGAAATGCTGCGTGTAAGCAACGGCTCACCGGGATGCAGCATGTACGAAGGCAGGACTGCGGCTGAGCCTGGCATCACCTTTGGTAAGACATCGCTTTCACTCAAGACAAGGTGATATACTGATAATTCAGGCCACGAGAACATGGGCATTGTAGAGGAGCTCGGTGAAGGTGTCACTCTACTGAAGCAGGGCGATCGGGTCGTTATGCCTTTCAACGTTGCCGACGGCCGATGCCGAAATTGCGAGGAAGGGAAGACGGCATTTTGCACTGGCGTAAACCCGGGCTTTGCCGGTGGTGCTTATGGTCAGTGGTCTCGAGACGAGGCGGTTTCTATGCTAACAGTATCATAGGTTATGTTGCAATGGGCCCTTATCGTGGAGGTACGTTGGCATTTCTTCCCCCAGATGAAAATCGGTAATCTGACTTGATATTAAGGCCAGGCTCAGTACATCCGAATCCCTTATGCCGACTTCAACGCTCTGAAGCTGCCGCCCGGCAAGGAGTTCGAGTCCGACTTTATTCTGCTTGCAGGTGAGTGCACCCTTTAAATTTTATGAGAAATTTCGCAAACTGACAAAATCCCAAGACATCTTCCCAACTGGTATGGAATCAAGCCACTCTCGCATACCCAAGTTTGAGTCTAACCCTCCCTAGGCTGGCACGGCGTTGAGATTTCTGGCTTCCAGTCTGGAGAGAGCGTTGCCGTTTTCGGCGCTGGCCCTGTTGGCCTGATGGCCGCTTACTCTGCGGAACTGCGCGGAGCCTCGCGGGTCTTTGTTGTTGACCGCGTTCCGGAGCGACTAGAAGCTGCGGCCAAGATTGGATGCACTCCAATCGACTTCACCAAGGGCGATGCCGTTGACCAGATTATCAAACTGAACGGAGGCGAGGTTGATCGCTCGGTGGATTGTGTCGGTTACCAGGCTGTTGACAAGGCTGGTTCGTCAGAAGTGCCCAACATTGTTCTCGAGAACATGATTCGCGTGACGAGGGCCTGTGGTGGGCTGGGGATCCCGGGGCTCTACGTTCCCAGGTACGTGCTTCTTTGATACTGTAGCGACAACCACTGACTCGTGTTACACGTAGCGATCCCGGTGCCCCCGACGCCACTGCGGCAAAGGGTATGATTAGTCTCAGCTTTGGAAAGCTCTTTGAAAAGGTGCGTCTCTCTTAAAGTTTGACGATGAGTTCTAGATTCCTAACAGACTTCTCAGGGCCTCTCCATCGCCACCGGCCAATGCAACGTCAAGTCGTACAACAGATATCTTCGAGACTTGATCATCTCAGGCAAAGCCAAGCCGAGTTTTGTAGTCTCCCACGAGATCAACATTGAAGATGCGGAAGTTGCATACGAGAAGTTTGACAAGAGAATTGATGGCTACACCAAGGTGCTCATCCACCCGAACGGTGGATTTTAGCGTGGGATATTCAACATGGGATGGTATCAGAAGTATCAAAAGTGTGAGTGGGGTTTAGCGGGACGTGACAAGGACCATCTGTGTATCTAAGGCGTTGAGATTGGGAGAGTATGAAGCCCTCATCTATCATAACAAGTATGCCTGCAAGCAGCGTGAAAGTAGTAAGAAAAAGTACGCTGAAATCACCTATTGAAGTGAAGTGAGAAGAGTGCATTGCCCGGACGGATTCTGGAGTCTTCGCAAAGGCTCAGGACTGGACATGTTTAATTTTCAGCTTAGAATTCTATCTAATCTAAGTTCTTACACACCTCTAAGCCTGATACTACTCTTTCAACGCATATGCTAGCGTATTAAACCCTTTGTTCCAAGACAAATCCAAAGGCTTCGTCGAGAATCCTCAACCCCTCGTCAATCTCGTCTGGGGTAACTGTCACAGACGGAGCAAGACGAAACACGCCCCCCATTCCGGGCAGATTGACCACATTACATGACAAACCTAGCTCCATGGCCTTATCAGAGACTGCCTGGCCGAGATTAGAGCCGGGCGCCTTGGTCTTGGCATCCGAGATGATCTCAATGCCCTGCAGAAGGCCACGGCCACGCACGTCGCCGATGCACCAGTATTTCTCCTGGAGCTTCAACAGACCCTCACGGAGCTGGGCGCCGCGATCCAACGCCTTCTGGCAGATGCCGTCGCGCTCAACAATCTCGAGGACCTTGTTGCCGACAGCAGCTGTCAGGGGGTCGTTGAGATGAGTAGTCAGCCACAGGAAGCCGGCTTCTTTGCAGCCCTTTTCGATCTCGGCCGTGGTGGAGACCGAAGCCAACGGCAAGCCACACCCAAGCGTCTTCGACAAGGCAAGGATATCAGGGACGACGCCGTCGTGCTCAAACGCAAACATCTTGCCGGTGCGGCCGACGCCCGTCTGAGCTTCGTCCATGATGACGAGCATCCCGCGCTTCTTGCACTCCTCGCTCATACGGGTGAGGTAGCCGGGTGGAGGATCGAGGATCCCGCCAGTGCTCAGAATAGGCTCCATGATAAAGGCAGCGAGCGACCCGACGCTCTGCCGATCGATCATGGACCAACCAAACTCGAGCTCCGTCTCCCAGTCGTAGGACCCGTCGCTCCTCCGGAACGGCGAGCGGTAGGCGTACGGCGCGGGGAAGGCGAGCTGGCCCGGCATGGTGGGGCCGCCGTTCCTCCGGCCCGCCGAGAAGGTCGCGGCGCCGGCGCCCTGGGTCAGGCCGTGGTAGCTGGCGGAAAAGGCCACGATCTCGAACTTGCCGGTGTAGCACTTGGCCATCTTGATGGCGGCCTCGGTCGTCTCGGAGCCGGTGTTGAGGAAGAAGGACTTTTGCAGGGGAGATGGGAGGAACCGGGCGAGTCGCTCGGCGAGGTTGACGACCGGGTGGGTGATCATATTGCTCAGCAGGTGATCGAGCTCGGACACGTGTTTCTTGACGACCTCGACGATTTCAGGGTGGGAGTGGCCCAGAAGGGAGCTCATCTGGCCCGAGGTAAAGTCGAGGATTTGCTTGTTGTCTGCATCGTAAAGACGGGTGCCTTGGGCTCTGGTGATGATGATGGGGGAGAATGGGACACCTGTGGTCATCAAGTACTTGTCAGTCTTGGACCAGAATGTGGCAGTAGCCTCGGAAGACATGGTTTACAGTTGGGAGCAATCGAAATAACGCTCTGAAAAAGACAAGGATGATGTCAAAAGAATCGGCCATCATGGTCAACGAGGTCTTATTATACGGACAGTCCTCCCGCGGAAAATACAAGTGGCGATAGTTACCCGCGGGAAGGGTCTCGGTAGAGTTCTGAGTGGCTGACTCCACCAAAACGACAGCGCATCTGCGTCTTTCAACCCCAATCAAGTTCCAGATGAGGATATAGGCTGTCAGAGGTTGTCTATTGAGGGTGGTGCACGAAATCTGACTCTTCAGCTCCTGCGTTGAAGCCTCGAGAGCAATTTCCCCTCTGAAAATGGGAATAAGTATTAGAAATGTTAGCAATTGGGCTCGCTTTGTAGTGTTCTTTATGTTTACTATTGTTTCCCAAGTACCATAGCCTCATATACAGATACCTGCGTTGATATGTATTATCGTTGGGTGGATGGCTATGCGGAGTGGTGACAGTTTGCCGCGGCGATGAGGGAAAAGTACACCCGCGGAAAACATACGTCCCGCCCAGTCACAGTACACGAGACTTACTGGGAGTCGGTATCCGATTGATGAGAAGCTCCATGTTATACACGTGGCTCAAAATAGATGTGATAAATTAATACTGACATGGTATTCTTCGCAGTGATGAAAGCAACGTGCCTTGACTAATTTGTCTGGCCACTCGTGTTTGTACTAGATACTATAGACTGGGCAACTTGGTGACGATGAGCTGATTCGACAGCCGCAGGTAGCTGTCGAGAGCTAGAGCTGGTAGGTGCCCATCGCTCTCGGGCTGACCTTGAGTTGGAACAGCCGGTCAATCTCATCGTATCGTCGGCCCTTGAGCTCCGGGATGAAGAACCAGCTCCAGGTCATGGCAAACAGAGCAAGCCCACCAAAGACAAAGCCGACCTTGCCCTTGAGGTTCCCCTCGTCCGGGTTGACCATGTACGGGATGGCAAAGTTCATGATGATGCCCATGACGGCCTGGGTCGCAGTGGCCAGCGCCATGGTCTTGGCCTTGAGAGCGGTGCTGCTGGCCTCGCCGAGGATGGCAAACGCCATGGCTCCCACGGTAGCAAAGTAGACAAAGGCGTAGATGACGGTACAGGCGGCCTGCACCCACTTGGCCGCGTCAGTCGGGATGACGTCCATGATGCCAATCAGGAACAGCAGCGTCGTCAAGCTGACCATGCCGCCGAGGAAGATCTTGCGGCGGCCAAACGAGTTGACGACGAACCAGCTGGAGATGTTGCCGGCGACGCCGCACGCCGTCACGCCGACGCCCAGGTCGAAGCTGCGCGAGGCGGCCAGGCCGGCCAGCTGGAAGAAGTAGGTCGAGTAGCCGAGGACAAAGATGATGCCGACAAAGTGCTGGCACACGAAGACACCGATGCTGATCATGGTCCGCGTGAGGTCCACGCCCTTGAAGCACTGCGCCCACGACGCCTCCTCATGTCGGCTCGAGTCCTCCTCGGCAATCGTCTCCTCCAGACTCGCCAGCTTGCCCTCGGCGTCGATGCTCGGCCCGTACAGCTTGACGAGCGACTTCCTGGCGTCGTCGCGCTTGCCCTTACGGGCGAGGTACCACGGCGTCTCGGGGACAAACGGCAAACCGGCGGCGAGGAAGATGACGAAGAAGAGCTGGGTGGCAAAGGGCCCGCGGTAGGCCCAGCGGTCGACGCGCTCGCCGAAGCCCTTGACGACGCCGTTGGAGACGAGCTGGCCGACGGCGATGCCGAGGTTGACGCCCGTGGTCGACAGGCCACGGAGGACGACGGGGGCGATCTCGGACGTGGCCAGCGGCGCGAGGGTGAGGTAGAAGCCGAGGCCGAGACCGAGCACCAGCTTGGACACGACGAAGGCGGCGTTGGTGGTGGAGAACATCTCGCCGAAGATGCCGCCCGTGGTGATGGTCAGGCCGATGAGGAGCGACTTCTTGCGGCCGATGTGGTCGCACACGTACGAGCAGATGAAGCCGCCGAAGAACTGGCCGACGCTGCTGACGATGTTGAAGGCGGATTGCCAGTCGGCGGGGAGGATGGCTTCGCCGTTTTCCATGTATCTGTGAGGGCGTGTCAGTTTCCGGGTGAGGCTCGGTCATGGCTTGACTCGATGCGTACCCAAAGTCCCGGCGGAAGGCTTCGACGGAAATCATGGCGCCGTTGATCTGAGCGTCGAAGCCCCTGGAGATTGTCTGTTAGTGGACGGCTCGGCAGACGGTTCAACAAGGAGGAATGGAGCTCACCAGCCAACTCCGGCCATGGCCCAGTAAAAGGACCACCACGCAATTGCCGGGTGTCGGGCAAAGACTTGCTTGAGCGTCAAGTCGTGCTCCGCCTGACGGTCCGCGATGACCGTCTCCGTCTTGGGGTCGTGGTATTCAACACCAGAAGCCCGGGGCTCGACGTGGTGTCCATCCTTGGCCTCTTCAATGGCGACGGGGGTAGCCATACTGGCGCCTTGAAGGATTGAAAAATATTAAAAGAAGTACCAGCGTTGTCTGTGTAAGCTGCGAGGCTGGCTGCTGGAGATGGGTGCTTGACCCGACTATTCGGGCCACAGGGCGATATATACTCGCCCGTCGTTAGATGGCGTCAACTGCCGAGCTGGCCTCCTCGCTCCCCTGGCTTCTTAGGAACGCCACGCCGGGTAAAAGGCGACATGGTGAGGTGACAGACGGTCGGGATGGAGCGTCACCCGACAGGCGGCTTGTCAACCCGTTGGTCTGGTCTGGGGATTGTGGGGAGTGGACCGGCCGGGGTTGACCGAGCGCGGGTTTGGGTTTGTGGGGAGTCGTGTTGTCGTAGCAAAGGCTTGACGAGCTAGAAACTAACTAACTTGGTAGGTAAAGTCGGACTAGACTAGCATCCTGCTTAACGGCGACACTCCCCGACCAGCTGAAGCGGAATTAGTGGCGCCATGCCGGGGTCCACCGCGACAGAGCGACGTCGCCGACATGGCTCATAAAGGCGACACTCCCCGAGACCGCCGGGACCAGAGCTTCTCTTGTCCCCGGACTTGACTGTCCTGCAAGCTGCCCGTCTCCATCTCCCCGGGTTATCCCCATCTCGCGGCCCTCTGCCCATCTCCATCTCCCCATCGCGGTCAAGTCACTCCCCGCAGTCTCAGTTCCACAACTTAGCCACCAACACCACCATCCCGACGCTCCCCCACACTCGCCTTCAGCTGCTCCACCATGCAGTCGCCGGGCCACGGAGACGACACCGAACCGCGCCGGCCAGGCAAGCGCCCGGCGGCTCGCGGCACGGCCTTTTACCCCCGGAAGAGGGCCAACACGGCGTGCCAGGTGTGCCGGGCCCGCAAGACCAAGTGCGACAACCGCAAGCCCGCCTGCTCGTACTGCGTCAGCGTCGGCGCCGCCTGCATCCAGTCGCCCGTCGACCTGTCGGCCTTTGACCCGGCCAGTCTGAAGATCCTCGAGAGGCTGGACGAGCTCGAGAAGCTGATGAAGGACTCGCGCGGGAATGTGCCGGTCCCGAGTGCGCCGTCTGCCGGCTTTCCGCAGGCTCCACTGCCGCCGAGTGCGGAGCCCGCGCCGAAGGAGGTGCCTATCCTGGTGGGCACCTCGTTCAAGGGCGACGCAGAGGTAGAAGACCTGTCTCTACGGAGCATCTTGCCCGAGAAGCTCGAGAGTCTCCTGCAATGGTCGGTATTCCCCGGACAGCCCGACCAGCAACTCAGTCCTCTCGGCTTCGTCAACTCGAGTTCGCCCAAGAGCAGCATCCTCGGCGCGCTACTCGACATCAAGCCCCAGGGCATCAACGCCCTGCTGGACAACTTCTTCATCCACGTGCACTGCAAGAACCCCATCTTCGAGGAGACGTCGACGCGGCGCCTCGTGACTGCCACCCTGCTCGAGGGCATCGACTGGTCGCCGAACTCGTGCCTATCCCTGATCATATGCGCCCTCGGCACCATCGCCACGCCGCTCGGTCCCAGCCTCGACACGAAGCCGGACTCGGCGGCCTACATGGAATCGCAGAGCTACTTCGACGCGGCCCAGCGGCGCATCGGCTCGCTGCTCTGCCAGTCGGACATTGTCGGGGCCCAGTGCCTGTTTCTCTCCGGCGTCTACATGATCTGCATCTACCAGCCCGTCCTCGCCTGGCGCTTCTTCTCGCAAGCCCTCGCGGCGTGTCAAACTCTACCGTTTCTACGAAGGGCTCGCCACGTCGTGGCTTCGGTCCCAGAGCACTCGGCCGAGTTCCTCACGCTGCAGGCCGACGAGACCCAGGAGCAGGCCGTGTACTGGTCGGCGTGGAAGTCGGAGAGGGAGCTGCGACAGGAGCTGGTGCTTCCCGACTTCAACATGCCGCACTCGACGAGTGTTCTGTATCCGCCGTTCTTCCCGACGCCGCCGCAGCCCCTGGAGTCGATGAAGACGCCCGACTCTATAAGACAGCGAGCCTCGTGGCTGTTCTACCTAGCCGAGATCTCGCTCAGGAGACTCTCCAGCAGAGTCTGCAACGAGATCATGCAGCTGCACCGGAACGTCGGCTCCAACACGCTATTCCTAGACGAGCTGGCCTTGTTGATACCAGAGTACGAGGCTCAGGCCCAGCAGTGGGCTGACAATCTACCTCCCGAGCTGTCGCTGCAGATGCCTCCCGAGGAAGACAACATCTGCGTATACGTCCTCCGGGGCCACTTTATCAACTTCTTCGAGACGATATACTGGCCGTTCCTCATGGCCCATCTCGAAGGTCTCGAGTCCGGCAGCCCAATCCCTGCACCGGGGCAGAAGATTGCCCAGAAGGGGCTCCGCTTCCACGTTCGCCGCGTATCAGTCAACGAACCTGGCTTCCTCCACAGACATCACGGAACGTGGGGGATGATTCGAGGATGCATCCGCAGCGCGGTTGTACTACTCGGCGCAGGACTGCTCGGATGCGAGATGCCGCCGGGATGGCAGGAGGCAACGTACCAGGTCGTGCACTTGATGAGTCTCTGGGAGGACGAGATCCCCGAGCTGACGCAGAGAAAGGCGTTCCTGCAGCAGGCCCTGGTGAGCCTCGACGACTAGCCCCGATGGCCGGTAGACGCCGTAACGTGAATGAAGCACATGACGAGGCAGTCCAGTGACGGAGCGGCTCCGCGAAAGAATCCCGAGCAGTTCGCAGTGGATTCTGCAGTCTGTCCATCTGCCGAGGATTACCGGGTACCAACGAACGACTCCCACTGCTAGTACCTTGTCTTCACCTCATCTGATCAACTGGGCCGATCTGCTTCCCCACAATTTGCACGCGTGGTGTCCAGCGCCAAGCATCTCGGGGAGTGTCGCTCCAACCTGGACACGCCATTCCCCATTTGCCACAGCGGAGCAAGAAGCGAGATGTGCTATCGAGGATGAGGAGAGTCCCCGGTATATAACAGGTCCTGCTTCTGCGGTCTCGAGCATCATATCATTCCCTCCGGAAAGAACCTCACTTGCTTCCCCGCTTCTAGTATACGGCCTCAAGTACAGTACTAGTGTGCCAATAGCCCGTACGGAAACGCACCTGGATTGCACTCCCACTTAGTATTCCCGGCAAATCCGACACCATGGGAGACGCAATCAACGCTCTCAAGAATGGACCCTGCACCATGCTTCGAGTAGACGGAACCCGCATCGTCGACCCCTCGGGTGAGACGGTCATCCTCAAGGGCGCCGGCCTGGGCGGCATGCTCAACATGGAAAACTTCATCACCGGATACTCTGGCCACGAGCACGAGCACCGCGCGCAGCTCGCCGAGGTGCTGGGCGAGAAAAAGGCCACCTTCTTCTTCGACCGCCTCATCCACCACTTCTTCACCGAGGCCGACGCAGCCTACTTTGCTTCATTGGGCCTCAACTGCATCCGAATTCCTTTCAACTACCGCCACTTCATCGACGACATGAACCCCGGCGTCATCAACGACAAGGGATTTCAGTTCCTGGATCGATGCGTGGAAGTCTGTGCCAAGCATAACCTCTACGTCATTCTAGATCTTCACGCCGTCCCTGGAGGACAGAACCAAGACTGGCACAGCGACTCTGGACTGACGAGGGCGCTTTTCTGGGAGTTCAAAGATCACCAGGACAGGGTCATCCAATTATGGGAGGCCCTGGCTAAGCATTACAAGGGAAACCCAGTTATTGCCGGATACAACCCACTCAACGAACCAGCCGATCCTCACAAGACGCCCTCGGGACACTACGGAGCGCGACTGGTGCAGTGGTATGAGCGAGCCGAAAAGGCCATCCGCGCCGTCGATCCAGAACACATCCTCTTCATCGACGGCAACACGTATGCCATGGACTTCCGCGCATTCCCGGAGAAGCCCCTGCCCAACACCGTATACGCCTGCCACGACTACAGCATGATGGGATTCCCCGTCCCAGAGCAATTCGAGGGCACGCAGGAGCAAAAGGACAAGCTGCGCTCCAGCTTCGAGCGCAAGGTGCAATTCATGCGGGAAAAGAAAGTCCCCATCTGGAACGGCGAGTTCGGCCCCGTGTACCAGAACGAGCAGAAGGAGGGCGCCGAGGCCGTCAAGACAAACGCCAAGCGGTTCGCGCTGCTGGAGGAACAGCTCGCCATCTACCGCGAGACGGGCGTCAGCTGGTCCATCTGGCTGTACAAGGACATTGGCTACCAAGGAATGGTCTACGTTGACCCAGAGTCGCCTTACATGCGACTGATCCGGGGCTTCGTGGAGAAGAAGCAGCGTCTGGGGCTTGATTTCTGGGGCGTCGTCAACAAGGACGGCGTGAAGCCCCTCTATGAGCCGTTCCTGGCGGGCTTGAAGGAGATGGTCATGGAGAAGTATCAGAACACGAAATACCCCAAGATCTGGACGTTTGAGCGTCAGTTTGAGCGGGTGGTGAGGGAGTGCCTCCTCAGCGAGTATGTCGGCTGGGATATGGCTGAGCTGTTCAGGGACAAGACCAAGGATGAGCTGGAGGAGCTGGCAGCCAGTTTTGCCTTGGGCAACTGTAAGATGCGTGATGGGCTCAACCATATTTTGACGCTCGATGCAACAAAGAAGTAGAATGATGTAGATGTAATATGATTAGAGTTTTAATATCCTTCCAGTCACCAACTCACATAGCTAGAAGCTGGGATTTAAATCAATTCTTAAATGCAGTGGATATATAAAAACATTAATTACGCCAACCCTCATTGCTTAACAAAGAAAACATCCGTCCATATTAAAGAGAAACAGCCAGTGTTTACTGCTCATACCCGCCGCGAAAGTGCAAATTTCTAGTCGAGCTGCTTCTGCTCTCGACGTCATCTCTGTCGTTGTCAACAGCAGGCACTCTGTCGATTGTCGTTTGCACTGTTTTCAAGATTCCATGTTCACCAGCTCTAGAATGAACACCATTGCCGCCATCATCCAGGTCGCTGTCGCGGTCGCCGACTTCGATTTGCGTTGTGTTTCCGCCCCGGAAAGTGGAACTGTTTCCCTTGGACAAGCTGTGGGAAAACTTGGGCTTTCCACTGACGTCGTCGTTTCTGGACTTTCCACCGGTGGAGAGTCGGTGAGAGGCGTTTCCGTGGTTGTTTGATGCTCGCACGATCTTGGTGACGAGCTCGGCCATTTGCATTTCGATTTGCAGCTTGAAGAGGTAGCAAATCGGATGGAATGACATGTAGCTATTTTTACGGTTAGAATCGTCTTAAAGAGATTGCCGTCGCATGAGAGAATGGGTACATACACCAAGTTGCTTTTTAGAGATGCCAAACCAATGAGTGCAATCTGAAAGAAATGTTAGTGAGTTTCGGAACCCGGGTGAGGAAGGGGCATACATCAAACGATAGAGAAGCAAAGACCAAGCCCAAGTTCATGTGGTAGAGTGGGAGATACTTGGTTAGGCCGTGGGCGCTGAGGCGGGCTCGGACAATGTAGAGGAAGTAGCCATTCACCGCAGCGTCAATAATGGCAAAGATGACCTTTTCGCATCGGTCCCAGATCTTGTTCAGGTGGATCCACTTCTCGCTGACTTGTAGGTGAGCCGGCATCCAGACGACGAAGACGCTGATGTTGAGGGCGAATAAGACGGCAAAGACTAGCCACTTGAGTTTGGTGGCATGTCCTGGTGCATCCAGCAAGAGGCTGAGACGATCGATGATAATTTGGAGAAGGAATTGTACTTGGATGGCCCATAGCAGCACTAGTGTCGACGTGTTAGGAGAGTATGAGGAAGCGGATGGAGGGACGCTTACCGATGGTGAAGTAGAAGCCGAAACTATGTTAAAGGTTAGCCTTGTCAACAGGTGAGCGAAATGCGTGACGGGCGATGGAACGGACCTTGGATTCATCCACTGTCTTTGAAAGAGCCAAACGAGTATCCCCATGGTGGTGCCGCTGGCCCAAACCGCCCACAGCATGAGAACATAGCCACTGACCCGCCTGTACCGTCGCCACAATACCAAGCTGTGCTGCGCCGCCGTTCCGGCCGAGAAGAGAGCAGCTCCCAGCGAAAACCCCCAGAAGATGCTCGAGATGTTCATGTTGGCCTTGCTGGGGACCTCCCGGACGTACGAGTCCGGGATCAAGAAGCCGTAGTTTGCACCCATTGCTGGACGAAGGAGCGAGGTAGCCGGTTGGGCAGAAGGGAACAAAAAAGACCAACAGAAGATGAGGCACCTCGGTGTCGAAGAGGAGGGAGAGTCCGAAAGCTCTAAATACGGTTTTTGCAGAGTGGGAGAGACCCCGGAAACGAAAGAAACGGGGCTGACAGGCCCTCTGTGGGGGAGGGGAAGCGCCGGGCTGGGACCACGGCAGCCGGGTACTAAGCCCGATCTTTTAGCTCGTCGAGTGGGAAGCGGATGGACGAGCGATTCACGGGAGAGAGAGCCGGTGAGGGGCTAAAAGGGCCTGTTGCGGTGATGGGGAAGGATACCAGAGGTTTGGATCGTTGAGAGGCTCTCTGTGGATGTGTGTATTGGATAGGTACAGGATGATGTCTCATTTTGGAGACGGAGGTGAGCTGGAGGATGTGCAGTACATGGGTAGACTGGTAGGCCTCATGCCGGCAAACGGGCAAGACACGCATGAAGAACAGAGTCAATGACGAAGCAGCAGAGGCGAATTGGAATGCTCGCCGTCCAACCTCTAGTGTCTAGGGCTTGTTTGGCTTGGGGCTAGCGGGATGCTCGGTTGCAGCTCGTTAGCAGGACGCCGTGCAAGTGAAATTCCAAGCGGCTTTTCAGTCTGGCCTGGACATCCTGGATCCTGATGCTGATCGACACTACGGCGAGACAAGGATACAAGGCCAAGGCGTGCGGGGGACGCTGCAAAGGGCTTCGTGGAGATTAGTCTGCGTCAAAGCGGAGCAGAGTGGACGAGTCATTAGCATTCGACGCAGCTCTTCCCCGCCGACGCTATTTACGGTCCAGTCTGGGGAAGCGGTTTGGTTGCGGCAGTCTGACGGGCTAGACCTAGATGACTTGGTCTTTTCTGACCGAGCGCATCGGGACGTTGGAATCCGGTGTTGGGATGCTTGCGGGTGAGCAGGGCTGAGATTCCAAGTTGGAGTCGTGCTGTTTGTTCCTCACACATGCGGGGAGCTGTTTCTTTTCTCGAGTGTAGCAGAATGCATGTCCCTGCGCACAATGTCACCCATCCATCAGGAAGAAGAACATGATGCGCACACGCAAATACTGCCTCGCCCTGGATCAGAGACATCCCCGCCAAGCACACTCGACCAAATCACAGAGCTGAGAGACAATCACCACGCTAAACGAGAAGCTGTGGGCCATCCCAGCACCCCAACTCTCCTATCACTGGTACATGGCAAAGCTGCAAAACGCCATGGCGACAAGTGGCTGAGCGATTCCCGCCACATTGGTAACCCAAGCCCGGCTTTCCGTTCAGCCCGCCAGCCTCTAGTCGACAGCCCCCCCGCATGGCAGCCAGACCGGTCGGTTCGAAATGCGATTCTAGACAAATGTGGTGTGTTGTGTCGGGGCGAGAGCTGCAGCCATTGCCTCTTTGGTTGATGAGTCGATGCGGTGCCTGAATCATGCTGAGCCGGTAGTGACCCTCCTAGGTAATAATGCACCCCTGACACTGGAGAGGGTGGTCAGAATGTAGGCAGAACCCCTGAGAGGCTGAATCGGTAGCTTTAGGGGTTGATCGTCCTAGACGGGCTGCCTACACCGAATTTGGTAGGTATGAAAGGGGTCTCATCCTTCAAGCGTACAATGCTGTACGCTGAGCATTGGTCCTGCTGACAGTGAAGTGTAATTAAGCCCTAGTCATTCAAAACTATGAACACTGACCAAATGCATCGACGGTTTCAGCCTTTCTAGGCTTGCTATTCCGCTAACAAGCCATCTGCGCCGCAATGAACTAACAAGGCAGCAACACGCTACTGATTAGCAAAGTCTTGAACACCGACGTGCGGACAGAAAGGCGTAATGAGTGAAGTCGTAAAGATCCAGCTACAGCACAACCGCGTTTGGCATGACCGTAGCATGCTGAAAATGAATAGCTAGGCTGGTTCTGTACCGAGTTTGATCTGGTACACATTGATGGCATACGATAGAAAATTATATCAAGTCAGTTCTTTCTCCCAGCTCTTCAGGTCTTTGTCAAATTTTCTCGTAACAATAGCTGTCAAGGGTAGATCGAGCACATCGACGCTCCCGAGTGATCACTGAGTGCCATGCCTCTAAATCACAGCTGAGACTGATGCTTGAGCTTGGCCGTCTTTTCGCGGAAAAGCTTGACAGTTTGTCGGATGGCGAGGTCAAGCAACACATCTTCACTACCGCCGGGTATTCTCGCCCCTGGTACTTCACGATAAATCTCTTCACGCACATGTCAGATACCTTTTCTTACAGTGTTTAAAGGAAGAGGTGACTTACTCTCAATGATTTCTCCCTGTCCGGACCGTGTATAGCCGTTGCCACCGAACAAGAGAACCGCGCACCTCGCGCATTCATCCAGCACCATGCCAGCATTCGCCTTGCACATCGCCGTCATACCCCCCAGCTCTTTGTCGGCATCTGCCTTTTCCATCTGCGTCAGCTGGTATGAAAACGATTCGACCCACGCCGATTGGGACTCGAGCGTGGCCGCACACTTGGCGAGACGATGGCGGACGACAGGTTGGTCCATCAGTGGCTGACGAAAAAGTTAGCAATATGATTCCCATGCCGCAATAAAAAGCATAGGAAGTTGTTTACTTTTCCAAAAGCCTCCCGCTTCAGGCAGTAGGCAAAAGCGGTGCTCAAAGCTACCCGCGCTTGACGAGTTACGCCGATGGCAATGAACAGGCGCTCGTGGTTGAAGTTGTTCATGATGTATTTCATACCGTCACCTTCCTTGCCAATGAGGTTCTCGCGTGGGACCTTGACATCATCAAGTTCGATGAAGGACGTGCCAGCTGTAATCTGACCCGACACCTTCAGTCGACGCCTGGTGACGCCCGGGTAGTCCTTGAGAGGCACGACAAGGAGGGAAATGCCCTTGGCACCCGAGTTTTCATCCCCAGTGCGTACGGCCATTGTAGCAGAGTCTGCCATCATGCCGTTCGTGATCCATTTCTTCGACCCGTTGACGATGTAGTAGCGGCCACATTCGCTCAGCTGGGCGGTTGTGGTGATACTTGCCACATCTGAACCGGCGCTGATGAAGACGCGGTTGTTTTAGCCTCATGCTCAAGCCGTAACGGGTCTGGGGACATTGACTCACTCTGGCTCCGTGATGGCGATGCACGAGCGCGTCTTCCCGAGTAGAAGATCAGGAAGGAACCTGTCTTGCAGCCGCTTGTCTGCGTAGCGCAAGATTGGGGGCACGCCAAAAGCCATGCCAGTCGTGATGCCGCCGCTTGGTCCGGCAAGCCCGGCGCGACTCATCTGGGATCACAGTGAGTAGTCATTTTCAACGACCCAGAAAGAATGTAACGTACCTCATCAGCATAAATCAACCCGTGCAGCGCGTCCCAGTCCTCGACGGCAATATCTCCTGGCATGTGCGTGATACCGACCTTGCGCAGCCACTCGACGGGCAACGGCGTCGGCAGCGCGGGCAGGACAAAGTTCCCGCGGGCAAAGGTGGCGAAGACGTGGGAAGGAAGTTCCTCGGCCGTCTCCCATTCCAGCGCGAACCTGCTGAGGTTCTGGTCAATAAAGTCCCTGCATGCGCGCTGCAGCTTGCGATGCGATGCGTGGAAGTAGGGTGATGGCAGGCCATTTAGCCACGGAGGCTCCGCGAACGGCACCGGCACGGTTGAGTTGGGCATTTCGGGGTTTGATGGTTGTGTTTGGAGTGATAGCGAGTCTTGTTTGGAGCTGCTGTACCAAGAATGCTAAACTGGTGGGAATGTGTAGTAGTGAGGATTGCAATTGATCTCGGACAGTCACTGCCCTTTGAGGAAGTGACGAGAGATCGCCGTGGAGTCGCCCGGCCAAGACCCGAAATACCGAGGTCCCTCCTGGAACGGGCCGATGTGGAGTAGCTTGCCGCGGACCAATTCTTGCGTCTCACGCTGACAATGCACGGTTACAGTAATACATTCAAGGCGTAGGAAACCGCGTTCTTAGTGTGCCATAGGCTTTAGACTATTTGTAAATGTATCAAAAAGTATGGAATAAATAAGAGGATGTCTTATAAGTTTACAAGTGAAATCACCAAGCTTTTAGCACGTCTGTTTCAAAACATAGAATGAACTTTCTATATTCTATAGGATATGTTTTCTATATTCTGTAGGATATGTAGGGAAAACCATACTAGCAAGCTAGCTGGGGGAAAAAACCTCTTCCCTCTACGAATCTTTCAAACATCTCCAATATCCAAGGTAACATCAACCTCTCCAAACTTCCTTCCCCGTTCCTTCAATCTCCTTCACTACACCATACCTCATAGGTTGTAAACTCACACTTAGCCGATAAGCGGGTAGTAAATTCGGGGGTATGCGGCTGCTGATTGCTGGTTTATAAAATCAAGTTAGCTTGAAGTGTAACATTCATCGCTTTTTACTGGAGAAAGGGTGATTTGGCACTTACGCAACCACGGGGTTAGCTGCAACGCATTCCGCGTCGTTATCGTAGCAGATAGTTCCCGCAGCAAGCTTGAAAGCAGCAGGGCAGGCAACAATTGCTCGGGCTTTAATGTTGTTGGTCAAAGAGTCATCTCGCAACTCGAGCGGAATGGCAAAGGCCGCGCCCAAGACGGCCAGAGTAAGGCAAATACGAGGACCGGGGCCTTTAGCAGCTACTTTGAACTTTAAGTTCAGTGAGGCATGTTGAGCTATGTATCCAAGACTTGATTTCCGCTTGATGAGCCTCTGTATTGCTCGGTGTTCTGATGTATAAACTATAGTAAAATCTAAATTTATAATAAAGTTAATTAAACCTTTGAACTAAAGCTTAACTTATTATATTATTATTTTATAGACATCTTTGTTTTCTTTATATCTAATCTAAAATACTAATTAATAAATTTTATCCCCTTTATTATCCTGTGAGCAGAACCAGCAATTATTAAAATCCGCCGTCGAAAACCAAGGAGCGAGATCTTCAAGACAACCACCCGCACCATCCTTTTCTAGCATTTAACACCAACCTTCCATCCAACTTTTAGTACTCTCGTCGTAATAAGCAGCACACCACACAACAAGCTCGAAATAGCCGCCCAAGCCTGTGCTCCCCTAAACGAACCACCGCTGGCAGACTGCAGCAGTCCTCCAATCGGCGGGCCCGTCAACCCACCGACTGATACGATGGTGAAGCACATGCCCAGCCTCGTGCCTACCTTGTCCAGCCGCTTCGTGATGCTGGCGACTCCAGTCGGCATGAGGCACTGGAACGCACCCGACGCTATGCCGTAGAAGACGGTAAACACATAGATGCCTGTCACGTCCTTCACGGCCAGCCAGCAAAACGCCACCGTCGCGACGTAGAGGCCAGCAAGAGCTATCACATTCACTGGGCCGATGATGTCGGCGAGGATGGGAACCGCGACTCGGGCCGGCATACCTGCGCCGTTGACCAGCGTGATGAGGATCGAGGCGTCCGCGTACGAGACGCCAAGCTCCTCCCTTGCAAAAGATCCAAGCTAAGAAGCACGCAACGCCGTCAGCCTCCACTCTCGAAATAAACGGCCTGTGCACTTACGTAGTAAAAGGTGTAGTAGACGGCCCAGACGAAGAAGAACAGGCCGCTGACATACGCCACGTAGACGGGCTCTCTGAAAGCGACCCAATCGATTACAGGCCCCGACGTGCGCGGAGGAAGCCTCGGGCGCATAAACGCCACGACCAAGGCCAGACAGCCGAGGTTGATGAAACCCAGGGTCCGCGCCGTCCATGCAAACCCCAGCTTCGGGAGGAGCTGCCGGACGACGATGGGGTAGACCATGCCGCCTGCCGAGTTGCCCGTCGTGGCGAGTCCCACGGCGAGGCCGCGGCGGCGATCAAAGTATGTGGCGACCAGGGCAAGGGAAGGCGTGAAGAAGATGCCCCCGCCGAGGCCGGTCAGGACACCCTGCGTCAACATCAAGTGCCAGTAACTTTTGGAGACGCTCATGAGAAAGATGCCGAGCAACTGAAGGGCAGCTCCTATCAATAGCGTATGCACAAAGAACCCGGCGTCCAGCAATCGACCCGAAAACGCGCCGATGAAAAAGGTCAGCCAGGTCTGGACGGATCCGATCCACGAGATGGCCGACGGCGACTGCGGGAGGTTCTCGGTGTAGTATGTCTGGAAGCTGCCAAAGGAATTGATGTAGCCCCAGGTTGTGAAGATGACAATCCAGCCCATGGCAACCTGCGTCCATGCCGTCATCCCGCCGTCGGGGGGTGGAGGGAGCGCCACGTTGGACTCGGTCGTGGAGATTGCCGGCATGTTGGCGGTCTGGCTAACGGTCAGAGGGCCTTGAGGGCTTGGAGCTCGTTTCTCTCGGTCGCTTTCTGGGCTTGTCTGTGGGCGCATTTCGGGCCCTGTCTTCTCGACACCGCTCCCATCGCCTTGCTCCGAGTGAGCCTCCGCATCGACTCGATATCGGCTGTCATCTGGCATGATTTCGAGCTAGAAGACGACGTTAAAGATTCAATTAGCGCTAAGAAAAAGAATCATCTGAGCTCAACAATTTCTTGAAAGAGCGGAAATGTCACGGAACCAGAAAATCTCTACCAAGCGGGAATGTCAAGGATTTAAACGAGACGATGCTCCTCCGCCTTCGGACGTGCTGCACCGCTGCGACGAGGAAACTTGTGGAGCTCGACTTTGGAGAGGCGGGCCACTAGGGAACATTTCCGACCGGTTCGTGGCTACGGCTTAATAATGTGCCAGGTTTCTGTGGGCGATAGTTATCTGCTAATCTCTAGTTTGTCGTTCCCCACCGAAATGCTATCGGCTGTCGGGCACATAGCTGAGCCCGTGTCCAAGGTTAGCTGAGCCTGTGTGTAGCCTCCCGATGGGGAAACCTTAGGGTAGAAAAAATGCCCTACACCTGTGAGCATATTACTCTATATAGTACTATAGCCTAGATTATATAAAGTAGAATATTATATGTACCTTCTGTATATATACTAATATTCTACTATATATATTCCTACCTTTTGTTTTTTCTTCTCTATATATATATAGTTTTTCTCTTATTATACTAATTAAGCCTTTCCCCTCTAACTAGCTATAGAGTCTATAAATAGTAAATATATACTACTTATATATTCTATATATACTAATAATATACTTAGCCTTTATTTCTAACTAGGAGATTTTACTTATATTAACTACCCCTATCTACTCTAAGTTTAGCTAGTATTATAGTAAGTATATATAGCTTATATACTAATCTTATACTTATACTAACTTTTATAGGTAAATTTAGAACCTACTATAATAATAATATCCTTAACCCTAATAACCCTAACTATATAGTACTTACTTTATATATATAAAGTATATACTAACCTTATACTTTTAGATAATAAGAATAATATAGTTAAATTAGCTAAGATTAATAGGATAGTATATATTAATACTAAATATATACTAAGTATATACTAAGCTAATATTCTCTAGATATAATACCTAGTATACCTTAGGTACCCTTTATAGTAAGTTATTTAGCCTTAATAGAGGTACTAGATAGGTAAGTATATTATTAGTATATACCTACTACCTATACTAATATTTATAGCTATAATACTATCTTTAGACTAAGTATTATATTAATAGTATATTATCTATATAAGATATATATTCTATATATACTAACTATATTCCTTCTAGTCCCCCTAATAAGCTACTATAATATTAATAATACTAAGTATAATACTAAATATATATAAGTCTTATCTACTAGGTAGATACTATATATATACTAACTAACTATAGTACTATCCTTAGATATATCCTCTATAGTAAGTAGTAAGATACTATCTATATAATAGAACTATAGTAAGATATTTACTTTATATATATTTAGTATATACTAACTCTATACTTTAGTACTAGTCTAGCTAATAGTCTACTAGAGAAGTTTATAACTACCCTCAAGGAGAAGGTATAAGTTATTATCAGTAGGATATATACTTTATATATATAGACAATATATATTACTAATATTACTATAGAACTAATAATACTACCTTCTAGGCTATATATAGCTTATAGTTTTATTATTATATAAGTAGATATATACTAAGTATATACTAGTAATATACTAATAATATTAGCCCTAGGCTAAAACTCCTAAGACCCCTAGCTCTAAGAAGTATAATATAAGTCTAAATAGTAGTATATATATTTAGCTTATACCTAATATATACCTAATATATATAATATAATACTAACTTATATAGGCCTTTATGATTAATAATGCCCCTACCTCTGAGTCCCTGAGTAAATGTATATTGCATATCTACCTAGTATATGTTCATTATATACTGACCTTTTTATAGGTGGCCGTAGTAGTACCTATAGCTATCGTAGCCGAGGTGGTAGTAGTACCTTAGAAACCCCTATCCGTCGTCATAGTAAGTCCCTAATATATATTAGGCATATACTAAGCTAATATGTCTAGGCTCTTATATCTAGATGTAATCTAATGATACAGTTAGTAAGGCTTAATTGCCTTACCTAAGGTATTTCGTCGGTATATATAAGGTATATGCCTAGGATATACCTTTATTTTTATTCCTTGTGAAGGAGTATAAGTTAAGTATATATAGAAAAAGTAGTAGGCTATAGACTAAAAAAAAAATTAGAATATCTATGTAGTAGTTTATCCTAAGTGATTATAAAATATATAATATATACCTAATATATACTTAGGAGATACTATATATATTTATATGAATTAATTTTAGATAAGTAGATATACTTATAGCTAGTATATATATTAAGTAAGATTAGCCTTTATATAATAATATCTTTCTTTTTAATCTTCTTTATTCTCTTTTCTTTCTTTATCTTCTATTTTATACTTATAGTACTTGAATTTTATAATCTTACTATAAAGTAAGTAGTAAATCTATTATAATCTAGGTTTTATTATAGTAAGTTTTAAACTATCTCTTCTCTATAATAATACTAAGATATAAAAGGCCTAATTCCCTAAGGGATAACTCCTTTGCCTTAACTTTTATACTTAAATACTTAAGTGTATATACTTAGTATATATATAGTACATCTATAATATGTACTACCTATATGCTGAACATCTGTAGGTATAATTTTACTATTGATATATCTCTTAAAATGTATAGGAAATACTTTATAGATAATATAAGTGTAAGTCTTAGTCCTTAGGTTATTCTATTAATTAATATTCTTTTAGTTTTACTACTATATATGCTATAATTATACTAATTATATTATTCTTTTAAATCGAGTAAATATTTGACCCTAAGAATAAAGTAATAGAGAAAAGTAAGTAGATATATATATAGTATACTCTTAGTATATGCTGACTATATAGTATTATTAGAAAATAGGTACTTTCTTAAGGATAGTGAAATACTTAATATCTTTATAACCTAGGGTAATTCTCTCTTATCTATTCTTACTTTATTACTTATATCCTTTAGTCTTAGGCTAGATATCTCTCTTGTTTAGTGTTTTACAGATGAGTTAGAAGCTCTTGTGTAAGTTATATCTACTAAGTATATACTCTAGAGATGCTTACTATATGTTAGTGCGGTAGATTCTTCATTTCGAGAAAAATACAGCTAGTACTTTCATCGACCTACTATACACTCTCCCCTAATACTTCCTATAGCTTCTACTCTATTACCCTAAGAGGAAATAGAGACTATAGTTACTCTCTTAGAAGATGAACCTAACTTGGATATACTTAGTATATCTATAATAGATACTAGATATTAGGTATATCCTAAGAAACCAATAAAATAAATCCCTTATCTTTAAGTAAGTTTACTAAATATATTATCTTAGTATACTATCTAATTTAAGTCTAGATTCTTCCTATTCGGAAGAGTATATGTAAAAGGAAGGTAAGGGATTTAGATTAGGATATATCTAAGGTATTATATATAGACTATATATATAGTATATGCTTATTATATCTCTAATAGATCTATATAGTCTTTAAATATCCTTTTATTAATTTCCTATCTCTTATTAATATAACTTTAATAATAGAGATAATTAACTTACTTTTTGTAGTTAATCTGTTTCTTATTGAAGATTAATAATCTCTTATTAAACTTAAAGTTCCTCTCTTTGCCTATAGAGAGTATTATACTATTGTATAAGGATGTGTATACACTGGGTAGATATATTATCACTAGAGCTTCCTATGCTCTATTCCCTCCTGTGTTTAGGGAGTAATTCTTAAGCTAGCTCTTACTTGACATTTGCTAGGTATATATTAGGCTTATATAATATTAGTATTTATTAAAATAAAGACTTAGTATATATGCTTACTATGAGTTTAGCTTGCTTTAGGGAAGGTAGCTCTATCTTAATATTATCTTACTGTAATTGCTTGATTGCTGCTGTTAGTAATAGCTATAAAGAGATAAATATTATATTATTATCTTCCGGTATATACTCAGTATGTGCAGGACCGTATAGGTCTGATTAGTACTACCTAGAATTAACCTTTATATCCTATCTCCTTGGGAGAGAGATTAGGATCAGTGAGATAAGATCTATTAGTATATTAGTAGAGGTTTTTATCTTTATATAATATCTTACTCTAATGTATAAATACTAGGTATATACTTAGTATATACTTATAGGATAAGTAGCTCTCTAGGAAAGTAGTAACCTTAGTTAAAGTATTAAATGTATAATATATACTATATATATACTAGGGAGAATCTTAGTATCTACTAGGAGTATATACATATAAGTCTTCCTCTAGGGATTCTATAGGCTTAATACCTATAGGTAATACTAGGTATATACTAGGTAAATATTACTAGGAAGAGTATAAAGGTTAAGGTCTAATATTTGTATATGTTTAGCGTATATTTAGCATATGCTCTAGAATAGAGTCTAGGAGTTGTAACTTAGACCTAAGAGATACTGAGTATATACTAGGTGTATGCTTAAGTCGAATTAGGGAGTCGTAAGGGTTGATTAGGTTCTAGGGAAGACTAGGGTTTTATGCCCTTTGTTCTACTTAAGCCTAGTTAGTATAGTCTTTTCTGTTTATAGCCTTCTGGAGTTACTACTTATAGCTTGTATCTCTCTAATGTGATTTAATACTATATTCCTAGGTTATAGTAAGCTTTTAGAACTTCTCCTTGATATGTTACTTAAGCTTAGTAGGTGGTTAGTATATATGTAGTATATATAGGAAAGAAATATACCTAAGAATTACTACTAAAAGTGTAACTCTTATTCCTATAGATATATAGTCTTCCTAATGGCTACTTTCTTCTGTATTTGTATTCTTCTGAGTATAAGTCTACTATTTGCTATTAACCTTAGATATACTAGTAACTAGCCTAGCTATAACCTAAGGTGTGAGTTTGGATTGAAACTATATTACTTGGTTTAGATATACTATATATAAGCTAATAATATACTCTTTATATACCTCTTATATAAGAGCATCTAATAGAGGTAAAATAAACTTTTTATCTAGAGTATTTAGCTGGCTTTTACACTAGTTATACTTAATATAAACTTTACAGAAGATAAGTAAATACTTAAGATGCTCTTCCTAAGAGAGCTAAGGATATATATTATAAAGATACTACCTTAGCCCTTTTGCTTGCTTTATATCTATATTATAAGTAATTGCTTAAATAGATAATAAAGAAGATTAAGATATATAGCTAATATAATACTAGTATATAGGGGTATTTATAAGTCTCCCTAAGTGAGAAAATATAGTATAAAATAGCTATATATATATTAGCTTAGTTCTATTTATTAAATAGACTTATATATACCTCTTGATAATATTCTACTGTATCTTTCATTATAATAATATAGATGTATATTTAGTAGACTAAAGAGTAATCAGTATATATATAGTATATAAACAGAATATACTATACTTACGCTTAGCTTCTTTATTAAAGGAAGAGTATATAAGAATATTTAGCTTTCTATAAATCAGTTAGAATAATAGATTAATCTATAGGTATTAGGCTCTTTTGAATATAGCTACTTACTGTTAAAGGCAGAGGACAATAAAGTAATCCTCTGGGCCCTAAATCTGAACCTGTTAGATCTATTGGTCTACTAGGTTATAGAGCTAATTAAAGTAATACTCTTGTATAAGCCCTGTATATTGTAAGCATATACCTAGTATAAGTGTAGTATAAGCTATCTGTAAATACCTAAAAGATTACTTCCTTCTAGATATTATAGAAGCTAAGCTCAACGAATTAGGGCTTATACTTTATCTTTATAATTGAGTGTAGGATATACTATATAGAGGTATTTCTACTGATACTTCTTAAGGAAGGATTGTAAGATAGGATAAAGGTAGAGTTAGCCTAAAATATGGTTAGTATATGCTTAGTATATATTTAGTATATATATAGGATATAATTATTAGGATATCCTCTTGCTCTATAAGGACTTTTAGGAGATTATTTTTAATATCCTTTGGAATGTTCTTTGGTGGTGGAGGTATATGTGTATATGCTCTATGTATAGTAAGCATAAGGAATAGAAACTGAGTAGGGTTAAAAGGAATAAGGATATTGAATTTAACATTGTAAGAGAGGGTCTTTAGCTTTACTAGTTGTATATAATAAAATCCTTAGTAGTTAGTATATACCTATTATATGTATAATATCTATAGGGTATATACTTATGATAATCCTTATACTTTGAAGTTATAGTATCCTAAAATAAATAATGCTTATGACTATTACCTTTACTAGGACTATATCTAAAGGTTACTAGATGTTAAAGGTATTCTAGCTCAATAGATAATTTATCTATATGGAACTTAGTATAATGACTAGTTTTAGTACTCTAAGGGTAACCTAGGAAGATATTCTAATATAGTTAATATATACTTAGTATATACTTAGTATATGTTTACTATATACTCTAAGTAAATTTTATACTTACCTCTTCTGACTCGATCTATTCTATCTACTGATCTTTATAACAAGATAGCCCTCTCTCCTCACTAAGGGTAGCTGCTTTATAGTACTATAAACCTAGCTGATTCTATAAGCTTTAATAGCTTTGGAAAGCCCTAAAATAATATTAGATTATTATTGCATATAGTAGGAATATATATAATATATACTTACTACTTAGTGTATTGTTTTAGCTGTTTATTAATATCTATTACTCTTGGCCTTCTAGCATATTCTCAGCGAATAGTACTAATATGCTAGGCATTAAATCCATTATTCTATTAGTCTTGCTCTTCTATAAGTATAGGTTTAATGAATGGATATCTTCGAATTCTAGAGTAATAGAAACTTTAGTGCTAAAATCTCCCCTCTTTCTCTATTCTAACTAAATGCGAACTAGTGTATATTTAGTATTTGCTCTTTATATAATAGATATCTATTAAACTTATATGATTATTAGAATTGTATTATTAAGCTTAGTCTGCTGCCTTATTGTGAATTGGATAATAGAAAGCTGACTTTTAATAATATCTAGGGCTTTTTCTTGTGTAATAGTACTTATTTTAAAGAGTAGAAGTAAGTAGAGGATACTATTAGTAGATGCTATAGGGTAGCTCGGTAGAGTAAGTGTATCTATAATATACTATATATATACTATATATATACTAGACTTTGTAATATAAATGCCTAATATATTAATAACCTCCTAAAATATATTAATAAATAGTATACTTAGATATTATATTAGCTTACCTTTAGAATATCTAGAAGGTCTAGGAGAGGCTGAGAAATAGGGGTATTATCCTAAAATATGGTTAGTATATATACAGTATATAATATATACCTACTAAATCTAACTTACTTAAATCTCTTAAGCCTTAGTATTTATCTATCTTTAAAGACTTACTATAGTACTATCGATAGAGTGAATAGTACTAAAGTAGCCTTATTAGCTCATTGTAAGGAAAAAGATAGAAAATACATCTATTAAGTATATAATTAATAGTTATAATATAGATTTCTCTCCTATTTTCTTCTTATAATATATACTATATATATATATAATACTATTTTTCTATATTAAGATATAAATATAATAGACTTATTTTCTTATCTTTTAATAACTTACTTCTTTAGACTATAGATATACCCTATATATGCTAAGTAGATAGGCTATCTCTTAATAACTTATTACTCTAATTATAGATATACCCTATATATACTAAGCAGATAGGCTATCTTTTAATAACTTACTACTCTAATTATAGATATATCCTATATATACTAAGTAGATAGGCTATCTCTTAATAACTTATTACTCTAATTATAGATATATCCTATATATACTAAGCAGATAAGCTATCTCTTAATAACTTATTACTCTAATTGTAGATATATCCTATATATACTAAGTAGATAGGCTATCTTTTAATAACTTACTATTCTAATTGTAAATGTACTCTATATATACTAAGTAGATAGGCTATCTCTTAATAACTTATTACTCTAATTATAGATATATCCTATATATACTAAGTAGATAGGCTATCTCTTAATAATTTACTACTCTAATTATAGATATACCCTATATATACTATATATTAGTAAGATTAATTAGCCTTAGACTAATAGATATTAATATAGTAAAAGGACTTTTTATTCTAACTATATTATCTAATAATTATTATATATATATAGATTATATATACTACCTTTAGAAAATAATAGGGTAATCATAAGAAAATAGTAGGGGTTAAGCTTAGGCTAGACACTGGATCTACTGTCCCCCCTCGGCTGTCGGTATGCCGGGGAGTAGTCCGATGGTTGATGTGGGAGGTTTCTGTGGGACTTTGTCGTGCGGGAGTTGCGTAAGAGAGCTGTGGTGATGATGTTTGAGAAGAGTAAAAGTCGGAAAAGAAAGCAACCCCGCCATACTAGCTTTGTAGTTAATTGCTCTAGCACAGATTTGAAGATGCCCTTTCGTAGTTGTTTTGAATGCATGACTCCAAGCGTGAGGGCTGTTCGTGTCTATTTTACCGAGTTCCGATGTTAAAGCCGATTGAGACAACGATCAATTTCACACGTTTATCCATCAGAGCACATTCTATCAAGGCTCGGAACTAAAATGAAAGCACCGTAGTTCTAGTTTCAATCGCCGCTACAAGACAAACAAGTAATTTTCACTATAACAGCGTTCATATGGTAAGCAAGATTTGATGTGTTGCCGGGTCTACAGCCATGTCACTAACCTGAATACTCAGACACTGCCGGCTCAATGGCTGTTGCATATTATCCACCGAGCTCAACTACCCGTGATAAGTCCTCATTCTCAGACTGAACAAACTCCATAGGCCAACTTATGTACTTTTTGTATTTCATAGGCAGCTTCCGTTCGAGCTCGAGTATCCAGCACTTAACGATTGTCCTTCGAAACGGAATCAAGTTCATAATGTCTTTCATTGGGTTCAGTCCAACACTGTACTCGATGATGAAGAAGTGAATCATGATGAGCTGAGCTGGAAAGTTTAGAGGGTCCGTGAACAGCGCAAATTCAGTATTTGACGCTTCACCAAATATCGTATAAGCTGCCGCAGCCTCTATGACCGCTGCCAATGTTGTTAGTAATAGCATGGCTCAGTCGGGACATCTCCTACCGTCTAGTTCTGAAATTTTTGCCGCTTTCAGTAGGCTATCGAGAATGGCAATATACTTGACTTCCATTACGCCGCGACACAGAGGGGCTAAAGCTCTAATAGAAGCCTGGGCAGCGTCAAGAAATTCGTTGCCCAGTCCCCTCATAGGAATGTCTTGATTGATCACCTGCAAGGACTGCTGGTGTTCCTCGGCTGAAAAGGTCTGAAAGATGGAGTCGTTGAAGGACGGCATGGCAGATGTGGAGACTACGTTGCAGCCGCGAATCATGCACAGAAACTCCAGCATCCCCCCAGGCATGTACGAAGACTGGAACGCCAAAGCCATACAGGTTGCGAACCGGGCATCTCCTTCAGCCTTGGACGTGCACGGCCTGTTCAGCGCTCGGTTGAGAGACCCTATGGCAGAAACACGATGGCTTAGTGCCTCGGAGGTGTAGTCGGCGGTACTTCCCATTGATAGGTGAGAGGCGGCCAGTCCAAGCATTGCATGGATCAAGAAGTCGAACTAGGCGGTGTGTGCGTTAGGACGTGACAACCCTGTCGATGCATCGGATAGGACTAACGTCGTGTGAGAGGGCAGAAACATGTTGCCAAACCGCGTTCCCTCGCAGCGGCAAAGGCGGGTATGCGTGAAACAGAAAATGATGAAAGAACCGCAAGTCCTCCATGGTGAATTGAGTTGGCGTTGACTGCAGTGCTCGTTCAGGGGATGGCGAGGTCTTTGGCGGAAACAGCGTGAGGTCGTTGTCGCCCGGATATTCGCACGCGAGCCCAAGGCGTTCACAATGGCTACAGCCAGGCAAAGTCTCCTGACATTTCACCTTCCTCCGCTTGCAGTTGAGGCATCCCTTTCGGGACTTGGTATGGCCCTTTCGCGGTATCGGCTTGCGACGTGGTTTGGCGGTATTCTCCCTTCCAGACGAGCTGTGCTCTGCCAGGGAGCCTGGAGATGAGAGCGCGGATGACCCATCTTGTCGATGTCTACCAAGAACCAGTGCGTGTGAGTCCATGGCCGATGGGTGTCCAGCCATCCGTGATAGATCGACTTCAAGATAACTGTTGTATCGAGAACGACAAATGAAATCACGAGTCTAGCTTCAAAGGACGATACGGGTTAGTACGTCATGTTCTGCGCCACGCTTAAGTAAGGGTAAGACCGGGCCAACGCTTCCCCGTCTCCGCTTGCCAAGCATCATCTCATCTCACAAGGGCGACAATTGCCTTGGTTACGCGAGAATAGTCTCTATTGACAAGAATCGTGAATTGTGTGGATGTGGACTTGTCAGTCATGAATTAGGTCAGGTTTCATGCACCCCACTGTCACAGATTGGGGTTCTAGGTCCCGACGTTGCACGTAATACGGTCACTTCTGTCACATCATTCCAAACTAAAAAGCTATCGATGTCCTAGAGGAAAATAGTACAAGTAATGGTCTAAAATCCACCAATGTGTTGGCTTCCTAGTTCTTGGCGTGAGACCACAAGATCCCCCGTGGTTTGTCACCCCGAGTATTGTGCAAAATCATCCCTCTTCGAATCCGTGTTCCGCACGTACTCGGATTGAATTGAAATTTCCAAAGCAACATCTTCCCCGTATTGGCTGGCGACAAAGGCAAACATCATGTCGATGCCGGCCGAGATACCAGACGACGTCCAGAAATTGCCGCTTGTGACCCATCGCGCTTCGCGAATCCAGTTCACCTTGGGGCCCTGAGCAGTGACCTGTTTTAATGCATGTCAGTTTTCATGTCTGTATCAATTCTCAACTCGAGACCGACTACGCACCCAGGAGAAAGACCGCTTGTTGGATGTCGCTTCGTGACCGTCCAGGAGCCCCGCTCTCGCGACCAGAGCACTTCCAGTGCATACGGTGAGTAGATATCTCAACTTTGGGTATGTCTGCTGCAAATATTTGATAATAGGCTTGGTCCTCTCGGCATTGCGCGTTCCCCCACCTCCTGGAACCAAGAGAACTTCGACGTCGGATGGAGGGTTCTGGAAGGTATGGGTCGGCACGACACTCTGGCCGATGGTGGCAGTTTTCGGGCCTTCTCCCTTTGTAGATACGGGATCCAGCGTCTCTGCAATGATGGACAATTCAAGGGGTGTCCTCTTCGACAGCATGTTCAGAATATCAACTGGGCCGAAGACGTCTAGGGCCTGGAAGCCGGGGAAGAGGACAATGCCATACTTCGTGGGTGGGTGAGAGTCATGGGACGACATGTTTGATGAAATTCGAGATTCCTGCCAAGCTGAGATATGTAGATGTTTTTGCCTCCTCCAAAGATGTGACTCGCAAGGAAGTGAGGGGGTATGTTTGCTCTCTGTAAGGTTCAGGCCCCACTATGGAAGGTGACTAATTTGAGCGAAGTCGGCTTGCGCAATCCGGTATCACAAGACTGGGTAAAGGCTGCATGCCTGCGTGAAACACCGTCACGGTCGGAAGCCAAGGCTTTTTTGCGGAGATCCAGAGAGGACTTTTGAGTTGCACATTTGTCAGCGCAATCGACGAGAGGGAGTTGTGAGCTAGATATAGGTGGGCCTCGGATTTGCAAATAGTGGGATTACCGCTTCTTGCTGGAGTGACTTACCCTAGACCTTAACGATCACCCAGAGCGAATGCACACGCACTCTTCGTGGTACAGTGTCGCTTGAGCTGTTTTCTAACAACAAGGCAGAGGGAAAATGGAACTAGGTACGAGTCGAGAATTACCCAAATGTATTCCTGTTGGGTTAGAAGCAGTCGGGGTATTTCTCTTTTGTTCGAAAGAAGCTCCTTCCCAAAAGCTGAGACTGAAATACGTGAAAACTCACAGAATAACTTTTATACTGAGAGTAGTCAGCTTACTTTCATCATCTTCCATAGAAGCCACTCACCCAGTAACTAGTCTATTCCCTTATCATTATCATCCTGCATAATCGCTTACCGAAGCCTAGAGTGTTCCGTGGGACCCACCTGGACGCAAACTCCACTTCGTCGTGTTCCCGAAAGGTTGGACGACTAGTCTCTTCCTTCAACACCCAGATCCTCACCTCACCATCACTTGACAAACATCTGCGAATAACACCGGCCTTAGATAGTCTCTTGGCCAAGTCTTCGACTCCGTTCACGCCATGCCTCCCAAACCGAAGCCCAAACGCGTGGCCGAAATAATGCTCGCATCGCTCGGCCTCGAGCTGGTCTCATGCACAGTCCTTCAAACCCTCTGGGCAGGCTACGGCCACATCTGCGCCATAACGGCAAAAACCTCGGTGAAAGAAGTCGCAGCTCACTGGACCCGGGTTTGCGGAGAGACGGGCGGCGCGGGCAACACGTTCTACCTCGTCCTGAAGCTCATCTCACCTCCCCACACCGACGGGGATGAAGGGCACCTTCGCAAGATGTTGAGCTACGACGTGGAGCAGTACTTCTACAACAAGGTTGCCCCGACTTTGGAAAGTGACGTGGCTGTCGCAACCTGTCTCGTCTCGACCCGGCATCTGGAGGGACTGGCCAGCGCCAAAGAGCTCCGAGGCATGACTGCTACCATCATGACGGATCTGCGGCGGAAATTCCCCGTCGCGGGGGAGAAGAGGTCTCTTCTCGATGCTCGCCAGGTATTTTCTGCCGTGGATTGGCTGGCAAAGTTTCACGCCAGTTCCTGGAAGCTACTGCCAGATGAGCTGGGAAACTTTGTCCTACCTCCGCTCGAAGAGATGAAGAAACGACAGTCACAGTCAGCTACAGGCGAAAAAAAGCTGTGGCTAAATGGAGGATACACCTATCTTGCAACGCGTCGAAACGAATATGCATCGCTCGCCAAAGATGCAGACTCGGAATGGTCTGAAGCCTTTTGCGCACCCTCTGGAGCATCATCGTCATCCGTTGCCGACATGGTGGCCGAATTCCTCACTCCGTGTGGCCGGCCTTTTGAGACGTACATACACGGTGACGTCAAGTCCGAGAACCTCTTCACTACTGAGCTGGGCGACCGGGTGGCCTTTTTCGACTTTCAGTACGTTGGTCTGGGCCTGGGAGTCTGCGATCTCGCCAAGTTGTTTACATGCTCTGTCCCTATGGGTATGCTCACCGGCAACGCCACGATATGGGACGAGCTTCCGATGCAAGACGGCGAAAGGGTTCTTTTGGAGAAGTACCGAGAGACCCTGCTTGGACGTATTCCTCCTGGGAGAGAAGTTATCAGTTATCCCGTGGATATCTTTATCCGGCACTGGGAGACTGCACTTGTCGATTGGTGTAGGTTCCAGGCGTCTTGGGGCTTCTGGGGCAATACGGAGTGGCTCGAGGCGAGAGTTCGGTCGATCTTGAAGGATCAAGGATGGAGAAATTGGCTGCAGGAGGTGTGTAACCCCCCCAAGTAGAATGAGAATGGTACTCTGATAGATCACTTCACTGCAGTATAGACAAATAAATGCAACAAAAACATGAGTTATTCACGACAGCCGTCTACCTAAAACCGCTGACAAGAACCCCCCGGCAAATATGGACATGCGATCGAAAGTGTATATACATAGAAAGTGAAGGCACTGAGCCTCATTGAAACCACCCACTCTGCTCATGTGCAGCGTACCTGTGAAGCCACATGTAATGCTGTCTCTTGATGACAGGTGGTGCTGGTCCCTTGGCGAATTTATATACACTGGGAGTAGTAGTCGTTCTGCTTGGTGCAGGTGTAGCCCGTCGCGCACTTGGTGGCGCCAGTCCAGTTGAGGCCTCCGCACTGGTAGTAGGCCTTGGCAACGGAAGAGTCTGAGGAAGCGGCGGTGGTAGCAGCGGCGGCCTTGGAGGAGCTGGTCTTGACGGCGGCGACGGTGGTCTTGACAGCGGCAACAGTGCTGCTCGACTGAACAACAGCCTTGGTGGAGCTGGACTTGACGACGGCCTTGGAAGAAGTAGCAGCCTTGGTGGACGCGGCCTTTGTCGACGAGACCAGGACATCGGCAGCGGCGGTGGCCTTGGTGGAGCTGGCGTCGGCGCTGGAGTCGGTGCCGGTGCTGTCAAAGGTGCTGCCGATGGGACCGAACTTGATGTTGGAGAAGACGACCTTGGCGTTGGGCGTGTCGGCCTCGACGTCGGTGGGGACGCCCGAGTCGGTGGAGCAGCTGCCTCGCTTGGAACCGACGCCCGTGGAGTCGACGGGGTAGGTTGAGTCGAGCCAGAGCATGTTGGAGTGGTGCTGGAGAGGAAGTTGGTTAGCTGGAGGCAGGCTGAAGTTGTGTCACAGGTAGTAGACTTACATCGTCCCAGAGGCTCATGACCAGAACCATGGGCGCAGCAAGCGCGTCGCTCATGCCCGAGTATCCGCCCTTGGCTGAAAAGTCATCCTCGTCGCCAAAGACAGACTTTTGCGCTGTGCAAAACTCAGAGGTGAGGGCGTTGCCCGCGTTGCCGGCGATGGTAGACTCGGAGTTGGAAATGACCTTGCCGTCCTGGACGTAGAAGCGCTTGATGGACGCGAGGCCGCCGCCGGTGCCCTCGACAAACTGCGTGACGACCGTCATGGTCTTGGTCGTGTCGACGGTGAAGTCGGCGCCGGGCCCGTAGAACGACTCGTTGCCCTGGCGGTAGGCGTTGAAGTCGCAGCCGTCCGGGTCGCAGTCGCCGGCGTAGCGGGAGTCGGAGTAGGTTCCGCCGCAGGTATCGCCGTCGCACGAGTGCTGCGTCAGGTCCTTGCAGGGATGCGCCGTAAAGGCCGTGGAGATGTCGTTGGCTTCCCAGATGTCCATCTCGGGGCAGCACGTGCCGAGGCTGCCGATGCCCGAGTTGGGGTCGCTGTCTGAGGGCTGCCAGTCTTCGACGTTGGCCTGGGTGGAGTTAGTAGCTAGAGAGTTTGGGGAATGAAAGGGGCTTCTTACGACTCCGTTGATGAACTTGACGTCGCGGGCGCACTGGGCGTCGCAGTAGCCGGTGCCGTACTTGGCGCCGGCCTTGTTGCCCGTGTACTTGGCCTTGCCGCCGTCCTCGTCCATGGAGACAAAGTACAGGGCGCCGTTGAGACCGCAGCTGATGCCGGACACGTCCACGTCAAAGGTGAACTCGTTGCCCAAGAGGGTAAACATCTGATACGTCGACTCGTCCTCCATGAGATACAGACGGCTGCCGATGTTGGTCGCGTAGGCACCGACAGTGACGAAGCCGACGCTGAGCTGGTCGCCGCTGGTGGTGACGCCGTAGGTGGACGCGTAGTCGGCGCCGTCGACGCAGCACTTCTCGGCGCATGTCTCGCCGTTGGTGCAGATGGTTGTGTCCCACTCGTTGCCGGTGAAGCAGTTTGTGCTGCCGTCGACGGTGTGCGTCCACCGCCAGTTGGCGTCGACGACGACGGAGCCCTTTACGTCGGAGCAGCCGCTGGCGGTGCACTTGGACCAGGTGAGGGCAGGGTGCGTCTCGGTTGTCGACGTGCAGACCTGCTGCGCGCGGGCGACGGCGATCAACGCCGATGCGATGGAAATAGTGCGGTACATGGTGATGGAAAGAGCGTCCAGCTGGTAGGTTTGGAAAGAATGTAAGGGGAAGGAAAACAAGCCGCAGGCTGTTGTGGTGAATGAAAGTTGGTGATGAGGTTGAGAAGACGGTTGGAGGGCGATGAAGGGAGTGACTTATATAGAGTGACCCTGACTCTGGAAGCCGATCTGGGAACATGGTCTGCCTCCTGGTTCCTGCATGTCAAGCACATCCCCTACGCAAACCTTCCCGCCGTTCCTTCATTACCTGCAATGGCCTCAGAAGTGGCGTGGAACATGGACGACTCTCGGTACACTTGTCCGGCCCGTTCCAGATTCGTCCGTCGTTGCCGCTGGCAGCCCTACATCGTCAGGCTCGACTCCGTCGTCTGAGACGGGTAGCAGTGGACCATCTAGAAAGAGTGGCCACACGGCCAGGGGCAAGTCGGCTGTTCCTGGGCACGTCTATCGGGGCCGACTCCCGGACGACAAGGGTTGGCTTCTGGCGAGATGCTGATTGGAGGCATATCTAAGCCGCACCTCGATGTGGTCTATTCTTCGGCGCGGCCCTCCTGAGCTAGCCAGGAAAACCCAACGTCTTTCTCCCGGGATGAGCCTGGATGCCAGGGCTCTGTCACTCTGGGGTTCCGCCGTTCCGGTTGACACACACTTGGACGTTCATCCTCGCTCTGGGCGCATGCACTTGGCCGCTAGAACCAAGATCAGCCGTCACCCGATGTTCCGATGGCGGGCAAATTGCAGGGGCGCGTCGTCTTCACCCCGCAATCTGTTTGAGACTCCTTGCCCCTCGTCACCTGGCGGTTCGTCATGCCATTTGGTCCGTTGAAGCCTTTCATGGCCAGTGAGTGGCGATGGTAGTGTGATGTTTAATGCCGAGGTCTGGCACCGGGGTCAATTCTCCCGCGTACTTTAAGCCCGCGTCCCGTCTCGTTTCGCGTGCCGAAGGTTTTCTCTCAGATGGTTCGCAGGGTTTGGTAAAAAGTAGCATGGGGGCACTGCCAATAATAAACGCCCAACGCATTTGAAAAGGTCCTTCGGCAGTTGAAATGACAATCTATTTGACTCTGGGCTCCGTCATTCACCGACTTGATCCAGCTGCGATGGAACCGAAGTAATTCATGTTTCATACAGAACGGAAGTCGTGGATTGCGCGGGGAAAGCTTCATCAAATGAACGCAAATGAGCGCAAATGAGCGCAAATGGTTATGAGGGCTGACAAAAATTAATTCAACTGCATACAAATGTAGAAAGAAGTAGTCGACCCAAGGTCTGGAGCCCTAACATTCCTTCGCAACTCTCATTGCCTCCTCCTAATACTAAAGCCACGAGACTCGAGACTTGACACTCAGTGCATTCGTTGCAGACCAAGATGAACAGTTCGAGATTACCACCGCGTCTCCTTACTTGGAGTCCGAAAGCACAACAAAGGAAACAACGTAGCCCTGATAAATCTTGCTCGTAATGGCAGAGGCACCAAAGAGACCATTAAAGGTGGTAGTGATGATTTCAATCAGCTGAGGACTCTCGCCAGGACCAGTGGGAAGTTTGGCCCACTCAAAAGTCCAAGTGATGCTGCCGTCCTCGTGGGTGGAGTCAACCAGCTTGAAAAAGGTCGGGTTGTAAGAGGCCTTGACCCAAGCCTTGGCGGGCCCAACCGTCTTGGGGATCTGAGCAACAATCTTCAGCTGGGCGCCGTCGAGGAGGCTCTCCTTGATGGGCGGGAGAACGTCGCTGTACTGCTGGCCGGCGTTGATGTTGCCATTGGCCGCGTTGTCGCTGGTCTTGTCCTCGTCGTCAGAAGGACCAGGCCAGCCAATGTAGGTGATGGGGATTTCCCAAGTCCCCTTGGCGGTTTCAACAAGGACAGTCTTGCTGTTGAAGTGCAGCAAGGGGAGGAAGATCTGGAGCTTGGGGGAGGTGATGTCAAAGGGCGTGTCGGGACCGGGCTTGCTGTGCTCGGGGGGGATGCCGCCAGAGAATGCACGGATGGAGTAGAGAAGTCCGCCGAAGAACTGCTCCTGCTGGAAGAAGGGGGGGAGGACGAACGAAGGGACGCTGCCCTTTGCGGTGAGCTCAAGGTATCGTCCCAGGCCGTAGTAGCGGGCAGTGATTTGGTCGGCGGGAACTTCGACAAGAGAAGCCATTTTGTGGAATTTGGGGAGTTGAGAAGTAGGTTGATAGTGTGAGAATGAGATTGTGGTTTGAATGGTGGATAGAGATTTTCTGGAGGAAGGAGGGAGCCTGGTTTTTATAGACGAGACCGGGATAGGCGTCAGAGAATCATGATGATCCCAGAGATCTATCAATACACTATACGGCAAGGTCCGATGCAGGGTCAGCGAGGCGGACACGAATGTCAAGATTCGCCCGCCATCGCGACTGTCGTTGGCGCAATAAATTCAAGGGGATCTAGACCACAGCAAACTCAGCCACCGAAGAAGGAGAGACAGCGCTTGACATGCCATCACAGGTGAGCGTTTCCTTTTCTGTTCATCAGCCAGCCACCACCGTATCTCTGCGTTGGTGCTGTTTTGTGAGACATGCGCTATGGGCCATGTAGAAGTGATAGATCAGAGGAGCTGCTTGACAAGCCGCAGAAGCTACAGAGTGCGAATGGCGGTGGGAGCATGAGATATTGTGCAACGAGACATTCAAACAAGCCACTGACATCGACTATGACTAAGACGTCTGACGGGATCAACACTAGTCGAGGCTATAGGTTGGTCTACTGTCTACTACACAAGCAGGGATAAAGCACTTCTTCCTCATGTTTGATAAATAGAAAAAAGCTGTCTCGGTGTAGAGACGTGCAGCTACTGAACGGTGTTGACTTGCCCCGTAAGAGCCTAGCGGGTTGGTAGACGATTGGCTCTTTTCCTCTTTTTGTTGCATCAGCCAGCCACAATATCACAAATCACAGCCATTACCGTCTTGCCCAGAGTACATCACATAGCCCAGAATGACGGGAAATCCATAGTATGAAGCATGAATTAGTCCATCTCGGTGTAAACACGCAAAGCCATCGCATGCCATTGACTTTTCCCATAGGAAACCAGCAGGAATGTAGCCATCTGCCTCTTTTCTCTTCCCATTGCATCAGCCAGCCACAATACGACGAATCACAAACACGACTGTCCCGCCCGACGCAGGGCTCAAAGTAGACGTCGAAAATGAATAGTCCAGGCACTTGTCACTCTCTAGCCACCGATAGTTCGTCGAGCCGCAGCCCCCACCGCAGCGGGCGGGAGTGCCGTGCGGCCCGTCTGCAGCCGCCGTCTTTGGACGCGACCGGCCCAAAACAGATCTAGACCTAATATCGTCCTGACGGCGTAGCCTGTGGCGGGCAATGGTGTTGCTGCAAGTTGAAGCCCAGTGCGAGGTGTCAGCTTCACCGGAACCGACTAATTAACTAGCTAAGCCGTAGCATATTAGGTACTCGCGCTTCATCAGGATACCGCATCACCCAGCGGCGTTAGCTTAATGTACATCCCGTTCTCCGGCTTGATCGTAATGACTCCCCTGGGCAGCACCTTTGAGTCGTCCATCGCCAGCTCCCAGGAAAACGCCCTCGTCATGGCAGCCAGCAAGCAGCGCATCTCGGCCTTGGCAAAGCCCTGGCCAATGCAGCTCCGCGGGCCGTGGAGGAACGTCATAAAGTCGTAGTTGCTGCTGGCCCCGCCGTTCTGGTTCGGCTTTCCGTCGTCGGTGATCCAGCGCTCGGGCCGGAACTCGGCGGCGTGCGGGCCCCAGATCTCCGGCGAGCGGTTGATGAGCCAGATGGAGACGATGACGTCGGTTCCCTTTGGGATGAACTGGTCGCCGATGTGTGTGTCGCAGAGGGCTTGGCGCATTGTCATGGGAACCGTGGGATATAGGCGGAGCGTCTCGTGCATGATGCCGTTCAGGTAGGGCATCTGCTCTAGGATGCCACCGAGATCAGGCTGCGGGTCGCTGGCCAAGTCGGCAGGCAAGGTGTCCATGACTTCTTGTCGTAGCTTCTGCTGGACGTTGGGGTGCTTGGTGAGAAGATAGCATGCCCACGTCAAAGCGGAGGCTGTGGTTTCGTGACTGGTGGCGATTAGCAACGGACCGTTTAGGTAGAGAGCCGTCTTACCCTGCTGCTAGAAATGTCAACATCTGGTCCTTCAGCGACTCGTCGGAGAAGTTGTTTGACTTCATAAGATGCGACAAGATGTCAAAGTGGTCGTCCGCCTTTTCCATCATCGCAATCCTCTTATCCTGTATCATGGTACTGCATATGTCGCTGAGTGAGGTGGTCAGGTAGGTGAACAGAGTATTCATCTTCCACGGTATGAAGCGCACGAATTTGAGGCCGAAAGCCAGCGACAACATGGAAAAGACCAGCTTCTCACGTGAAGGTTCGAGGAGCTCTTCATAAAGTTCCTGCAGCGGGTCCTTAGTCTTCTCAACGACATTAAGCTTGCGACCCAAGCCAGCAATGCCGATAATGTCGAGAGTCACCTTGCTCGCCCAGGAACTCAGCTCTATCACCGAACTCTGGCCCTCCAGAGTCGTCCCATTGCTGATTTCCTGATTGAGTGCCTTGGTCAGGATCTCGCCCTTGGCCCACATCATTGGGTACAAGTTCTTGATGTGCCGGAAGTGGAAGGCAGGTGTGGTGTTTTTGCGGAGGAATTTGTGCTGGTTGCCCTCGACGATGATCAACCCGTCGCCTAGGATGTGCCGCAAGAACGAGCTGATTCTGTTTGGCTTGGCAAAGTCGTAACACTTGTGAACATGGAGATCTGCTAAAAGACGAGGGTTCGCGACGAGCATTTGTTTTCCAAAGACATCGAGGGCGATCAGATCTTGTCGAGGATACTCGTGGGCTATGTCGAGAAAAAGGTCTCCCGACGGCCGCCCCTTGACAATCAGGGACTTGTGAGCGGCACTGAAAAGTGTCTAAAAACATTAATCAACTGAGAACAGGTCGAAAACAAGCAAGAAGTCGCGAAATGCCGAAACCTCAACAAAAGTATCACGGCTCAACTCACCCTGGGACCGCGAATGTGACGCAGTGGACTGAAGAAGACAGGATACAGCAACAGCCAGAAGACGGCTCCAAAGGCATAGTTGGCTGAGAGAATGATGAACACTGCGGCTATATGACTCCGGGAGCTGTAGTAGCTCGGGAACATGTGTATGGCAAGTAGAGCTTCCACCGCAGCCGCCAGCGTCAGGCTGGGAAGACTGAAGAGTTCAGATGCGACTGTCATGGTGAAACTGTTGCTCGTCTTGATGATGACATAAAATGATGTGTGTTTGGTGGACGGCAGTCCTAAAGTACAAGTATGCTTCTGGAAGCGATATAAATAACAATTCTTGTCGATGTCGACAAACGCAGCCGTCAGGCATCCAGATTGTTGACAACGTCAGATTTGCTCCAAGGCTGCGTCTGCGGAATGTCATATTCGTCAACGCTGCTTCCACACTGATCCCTTCGTCCCTCGTCCAAATAAGGTCGACGCCCCTGACGAGCATTCGCGTCAGAGGCGCGCACTGGCGATGTCATCCGAAACGGGCCAAGGTCCCGTTGTAGCATCAAGTCCGGGGTCGGATCGGCAGTCAGGCGACCGTTTAGGCACGGAGCTAACACGGAGGGTTTAACCTCATGCACGTCGCAAGCACGATCCCCATCCAGTCTAGCCTGCGAGTTGACCGACCTCACTGGACGGTGTCGTTCATCAACAAGACGGCACGTGGAAATGGAGGGATTGGCGTGGTAATGATGGAGCAGATGGGTCGCCGAAAGTGAAGGTATTCGCATGTGTCTCCATCCTTTCCTTGGCTGATTCAGCTTCAGGACCTCACCGGAATGTCGCAGGGTACTTCGCAATCTAGGGCCAAACCGGATAGCCCGCCGTTCATGTATCCTGGGATGAGTCCGGGATAACGACAAACTTGTGGACACCTCATTATTCGCCATACAACTGATTTCCGGATGAGCCATGGCCCTTGCGTAGTAGAATATGAGCAGGCAGTTCCGTCTTCAGTGCCAGACTTTATGTAGTTTTACATTGAGCTCCAAACCTACGCAATGGCCTTGAAACGCACCATCTGCCTTGTTCTATCTTGCGCACTCTTAGGAGGCTACGCAAGCCTGTTTACGTGTTACCACCATGGCTTCTTTGACGAATTGCGCACCTGCACGACCGATACGACCTCCGCCAGGGATAGATGCGCACTCGACATGACGCACGTCCAAGGCAACTCGTTTCCGAAGACCTATACGCATATAGAATCCATCGATGGCTTGATAAGACTTTTGCTCGAATTCTTTGCTCAGGGTTTGAGGAGCGACCCTGGCACGAAGGATGTAGATCTCAATGCTCTACTTACTTTCGGCTATCTAGCTGCCCAGTTTGGAGGTGCCTGGTTCATGATCGCACTGGAGGGGTTGCGACTGAGGAATACAGGCACGGTATTGAGTTGGTACGTCTATCGAGTTTGGAAAACTGACCGGTACTGTTCTAATCGTTGCAAGGACTGGGTCGTTTGGCATCGTGTTCCAGGCCATTACCATTACCGTTGTCGCCCCGATCTATCTCACACTCCAGCTTCTGTTCTCGACTTCAGGCTCACAGACGAGCTCAGTGCTCGTGGATCCAAGCGATTTAGCGATTCTTCCTCTCGCAACGGCTGTGTCCTACGTTCTGCCGTCGATCGGTCTCTGCCTCCCTTTGCTGAACGTTTTATCGCAAGAAGGCAACGATCTGGTTATTGCTCTCTGGCAGCCTTTTCCGCTGTATCAAAGCGCTGTGCAAGCTGTTCTGCGGTCCTTTTGCACCGGGAGCAGCAGAAGAGTTGGCGATAGAGTCCGAATCAATCCTGAGCGTTGTCTCCTGGCTTTGGGACGCGCATATCGGTTTATACTCTGTTTGACCATGGGCGCACACTTGATTGTTGTCGGAACCATCATGGCATCAAACTTCACTCATCTACTCCCCGCGGTATCTGCCACTCAAATTCTAGCACCGACTTCGCTCACCAATCCCCCTACACTGGCTCTTCTAACTCCGCCTGTCTCGGCAATCGGTTCAAGGGCAATTGTGGTGTCGTTCTTGCGGTGGGACGTCTACTACACTTGTGCATCGTTAATTATATGGGCAGCTTACCATCTCAAGTCGACACAAGAGTCACGGGGCTGGGTGGGGATTATTCGCAAAGCCCTGCTCTGGACGATTGTGGGAGGACCAATTGCGCCGGCGGTCATGTTGCTGTGGGAGCGAGATGCAATCGTTTTGGACAAGCTGCAACTCTCAGATATGCGATTCAAAAGGAGGTGAAATCGATGGGCTGGTACTGGAGGATTAAGGGACAAATGTGGTGAGAACAGACTGCCCAATAAGTGCAAGCACGAAGATACTAAGACAAGTTGTCAATTTACCTAAGTGCACTTCTCGGTATACACGCACTCCTCAGTGGTATCTGCAGGCCAAACAAACACCTTAAACCTGCCAAACCTCCTCTATCAACCCCTGTGAAGATGGCGGCGATGGTAAAGAACCATTCGCCACAAACATGGACCGCAGCGACGCCTGCTCCTCGGCCCACCGCGACTCACAGCTCTGCGCATTCACCCACTCCACGGCCGACCTGATGCCAATAGTGGCATTCATACGCGCCAGGATGCTCTTCGCCTCGTCCAGCTGCTCCTCGGTGACATACGCGCAGTGCGTAATGAGCCGGATGGAGTGCACGATGACGATGGCGCCGGCGCCGTCCCGCGGCGTCGCAGCCGGAAGACCGTTGGCGTCCGTGTCGCCGAGCGCGTACGGCACGCTGGACAGAATGTCGTCCATGGTCTTGCCGACGTGCTGCTTCAGCACCTCGACCGACGCGGCCCACTGCTCCATGTCGCCCAGGGCCGCGATGTTGGCCCGCTGCATCTTGCTGTGGTACAGGAGGATGCTGAGCAGCAGGATCAGCCGCGCCGACCGCACCAGGATGATGATGCACGCCGTCTCGGCGTCGTAGTACATGTTCCCCGAGGCGACTTCGCCCAGCGCGATGGGGACGGTGCGGTCTGTAAAGGTGCTTTGCCAGTGCGCCGCCGCCTCCTCGTCCCACATGTCAAAGTCTTGGAGGGCTTCGAAGCACTCTTGCAAGATGGCTTCGCCTTCCCGCGCCGGGCTGTGGCGCCGTGCTTGCGACGCGTCATTGTCTTGTGCCTGTTGCACTTGGAGATCCACGCAGCGGGACAGGCTGTGCCGCAGCGACAGGGTCCGCGACATCATCGACATGGCTCGGAGGAGAGGGTCGAATAGCCCCATGACGGTTGCTATGGCGCCAGGGTCGCTGTACCGGTCGTCTTCGTGGAGGAAAGAATAAATCTGCTGCAGCGGCATCACGGTGAGTACAGTCCTTTGCTTGTGCACCGAGCTCGAGTGTTTCCTTGCTGTCACTTACCAGCTTGAGAAGCGCCAGAAGAAAGAGCTCGGCTCCTCTTCGCGTTGCAATCTGGCCTGGGCCTCGTCTCTCTAGGAGGTAGAAGAGCCCAGGCGCATGTTCGTTGGGATCGCCCGACCCTTCGCCACTGATGTCCTATCGAGTTTCAACTGCCAGCCCCGCGCATACACTGTCAAGGTCTCTCACCTTGTGCGTGCAAAGAAGAAGCACGGCCGTGATGACTTTATCATCGACGGCTTGCTCTTCGGTCTGTATGGTATCCTGCAGCATGCGAATCGCACGGCCATAGTTTCTGTACGACTGCAATCGGAATTCATCGCCTCCAAACTGGTTATACGTCGCCAGCTGAGCGACGCTGAGAGTGGCCGTCTCTAGAATGCCGTGCTCACCGTGGTTGTAGAGGTCGGGCAGGAAGCTCAAGTGGCCCGGGAAGCCGTCGGTCTCGTCAGGTGATGTGAAGCGATGGATGAAGTAGCTGAGCGAGATCTGATCGTATGAGCCCTCGGGCTGGCGAACAATGGCCTGATGCAGGGGTTGCTCTCGTCTGACGATTTGGGCGTCCGCATCCTGGCTCTTCTCTGGACTAGGAGACGGCGTTTCTGGGACCTGCTTTGACGCCGCTGCAGCGCGCTTAACGATGGCGGTTGGGCAGGCCGGCCTTATCGTCAGGTCCACGCTGGGAGAATGATGGCGGAAGTGGAACTGGTCGGTGTATCCCAGACATGCCTTGCCGTAGATGTGGCAACGACGACACGAGGGTTTAGTTTCGTCGCACTTTTGAGGGAGTTTTCTTGTCATCAGCCACCTTTTTCTTCCTGCAACCGCAAGCCCAATCTTTCCTCTGCCTGTTTGTTTTTGACCCACCTTGACTTTGCGCTGGCGACAGCGTAAGCATCCTGTGCTGAAGTGTCCGGGGAAGACCATATCGAGGAAAGTGGATCGAGAGGCTGCGGATCTCTCAGACGGCGCAGGTGAAGGCTATGGTATGGTTTGGGAAGTAGGAAAGACCGGATGAAGCTCGAAGTGCGGAGTAGTTCGCGCGCTAAACTGCCAGTAGATAGATGTCCGCGCCGGCCTGCAGGGGTGGTTGGGTTGGGAGAGCATCTCAGCCGTCCACGTGCTCGCTGGGAAAAGGGAGGTCAAAGCCCCTCCCTTGGGAGCAGCTTTATTGCCGAGACGGGACGCTGGTTGGAGAGGACATGTCTCCCTTGGCCGCCGAGGCAGCTAGCCATGGTTGATCTTGGCTGAGTGGCCTTAGCTGAGTGCGGCTTAGCTTGCGAAGCATTTTCTTGTCCATATCTGAACCGAGGTTTGACAGTTGGGCGTGTTTTTGCTGCTGGCAACTGGATGCAATATCGCAAGCAAGGGTTTCTACAACGGCATCTGAGTGTTGTCGGAAGCCCGGGATAGACAAGGTTGGCCGACGTTTGAGATATAAGACTTCCAATGTTACTGTGCAATCCGTACTGTCCCAACACTGCCTGTTTCTTGCACCCAGATAACCCCCAATACTGCGTAATTAAATCCTTCAACAAATAGTCTACACGCCGCTAGACATGTCCTCGCTGCTTTACTCGCCTGCAATCGACGGCCTCGCCCGCCTCGTCAGGATCGTCCTCTCACCTCTTTGGTCAGGCCCTCTGCTGCTCGCCGTCGAGTACGCGCCCAGCACCGTGCGCCATGTCCTCGCCTCCATCGCAAGCAAACTCCCCGCCCAGGTCTCGCCATCATCGCTCGACCTCTCCGTCGCAAGAACCGCGCTGCAGGTCCTCGTGGCTCTCGGCATGGTCCGCCAGCTCAACAAGAGCCTCAACACCATGGCCTCCAACTCGTGGCGCCTCACCGCGGCCAAGGGCTGGGACTGGCCGGCCGAGATCGCCGTCGTCACGGGCGGGTCCAGCGGCATCGGGAGGGACATTGTCGAGAGACTCGCCGCGCTGGGCGTCCGCGTCGCCGTCCTAGACGTGCAGCAGCTTCCCAAGGACATGGAGGCGAACCAGCGCGTCCGCTTCTACCGCTGCGACGTGACGTCGACCGAGTCCGTCGCAGAGGCCGCCGATGCCGTGCGCCGCGAGCTCGGCCACCCGTCCATCCTCGTCAACAACGCCGGCATCACGCAGCCGACGCCCATCCTCAAGATGCCCGAGTCGTTCCTGCGGCGCATCTTTGGCGTCAACTGCATGGCGCTGTGGTTCACGACGCAGCAGTTTCTGCCGCGCATGATCCAGCTGGACAAGGGCCACGTCGTGACGGTCGCGAGCATCGCGTCGTTTGTCGCCCTCGCGACCGCCGCCGACTACTCTGCGACCAAGGCCGGGGCGCTGGCGTTCCACGAGTCGCTCGCGAGCGAGCTCAAGCACTTCTACAAGGCTCGCAACGTCCTCACCACTGTAGTTCATCCCAACTTTGTCAAGACACCGCTCGTAGATGACTTTGCCCATCGTCTGGAGCGCTCTGGTGTTCAGTTCCTCACCAGCGACCAGATTGCCAGCGAGGTTGTGGCTCAGATCCAGAGTAGGCGAGGTGGTCAGTTGATTATACCGAGGTCAGCCGCGGGGATTTCCGCAATCAGAGGATGGCCGACTTGGTTGCAGGAGGTGGTGCGTGATACTGTGGGCAGAGCATCGGTGCAGCAGTAGCCGGCTTGGTGTAGTTTACGTCAGGATTCAACTCGAGTGCCAGCGTAAGAGCGCATATAAGATGACTTCTATAAGCTAGCTACTTGCGCATGCCTACGTGTAAGCCAGTTCTTAGTCAGAAGCCGAGGCCTCAATACAGCCTGAATACAATATAAGCAGCAGTGATGCCCCGGTTCGTGGTCCATCACCGTCCCAATTTTACAAACTCCATTTTCTCCCCTCATCACCCAGTTCCTCCAAGAATATACCATGGCCATGCCTACCCTGGCCAAAGACGTCTACACCTACATCTATCTCCTCATATGCACGCCTTGGCTGCTCTCCCACTTCACCCTCGACATCCTTCTCCAGCTCTTGCCATGGAACCGACCTACCGCAGAATGGTCACTGAACCAAGCTGCTCGCATGCGTCTCATCAGCCTGGTCCTTCTCTACTGGTCCCTCGCACGCTCTGGCGACCGGCTGACCTTGGGTCACGGCCGAGAACGCAACCGCTTTGAAGCCATCCACCCAGCGTCACCGAAGCTGTACAGAGCAATCCTATCGCATGCCCTCATCCGACCGGACAAGCTGGGCATGACTTGGACGCCGTCACGCCCGCCGCCAGCCGATTTGGTCGGATCCAGCATTGTCGTGGCGCTGCACTTTCACGGAGGCGGCTTCGTCATTGGAAACGGACGCGATGAAGACACCGGATACCTCGCCCGTACATTGATCCGGCACTTGGGGTGCACCCACGTCTGCACGCCGCAGTATCGCCTCGCCAGTGGGAAGAACGGACAGTTCCCAGCGCCGTTTCAAGACGCTCTCACAGCCTATGTCAACCTCATCAGGGACAAGCGCATCCCGGCGACCCAGATCATTCTATCTGGCGATTCGGCGGGGGCTAATATTGTGCTGGGCCTGCTGCGATACATCCACGAGTACGGAGAACTGGACGACATCCCACTCCCAGCAGCCGTGACTCTCTGGTCGCCGTGGGTGGATGTCGGCGCGGCGCTTCACCAGGACATGACGCTATCGCCCAATTACAAGACGGACTATCTCAACCGGGAGTTTGGCCGGTGGGGAGCCTCGGCCATCTCGGGATTCGGCAAAGTCGACCTGTCGAGCCCGTACCTATCGCCGCTGCACCACCCTTTCACGCCGGCTGCGAGCATCCCCATGTACGTCAACGCCGGAGAGCGCGAGGTGCTCTGTGACGACATCAAGGGCTTCTGCCAGCGGTACCGCGAGGTTGGCTGGCAGATCTGCCTGGACGTGTCCAAGGGCTGCCCGCACGATATCATCCTCCTGGGGTCAACGCTCGGGTTTGCTGCCGAGGCCGAAGAGGCGGCGGAGAATGCGGGAAGATTCCTCTCTGAGAATGCCGGTGTCAACCTGCGGAATTTGAACCGCGTGCAGTTGGTAGGACTGGAAGGGAAGTGATCGTCGGATAGATTGCAGTCGACGTCACGACCGAGGCATCTAGCTACGTAATACGGTAATCTTCATGGCTCAACCACCCCCACTCGCACATCATGTCAAAGGCGCCACTGGCAAGACTCGGTAGTTCCTTGGAGCATTGCCAACCTCGAATAGGCCCTAGAGAAATCCACGCCGTTACTGTTTATGACCATCCCGCCGACATGACCCCTGTCTCTTTCCCCTCCAGATCCCATCTTGGAAAGGACGAAATCCTAGTTTGGAACGAGTCGGCATGCTGCATGCAGTACAAGCAGATACATGGATGGACCCTACCCCGCAATATGCCAGACCCCTACCCTGTACCTCCTCCTCATTCGTGGTCTAGCTTCCGAGCCTCGCAAAGTCCTCCCATAAGCCAGTATGACGACAGCGGGGATGGATATTTGCTAGTCCCTATTGATATAGGCCTTGCGATTCATTCGGAGGAAAGCTTAGGTCTACGTTGAAGCTTGTCGTGTTTTGTGTCAAGATGATGAGTAGCTCGACTGCAAGGGTCCTTGATGCGGAGCTGCAGGCAGGACTGACAGATTAATTGCGGGCAAGCGACGCACGCGCGAGATTCACATGTTGCTGCTTGCATTGTTCTTGTGGCGAATGGTATACCGAAACAATATCTTTGTTTGCCACGTGTGTCTTGCCGAGGTTTTCTCATCCGACCACTACCGACACTGCCGTATACATCACCCAACAGGTACGACCGATATATGGCCAACACGCAAGTTTCCCCACTGGCCGTTTTTGACAGCTCCTCTTGACCGTCTTCTTGTTAGCCACCAAAACACCACTGCTAGCACCTGATCCTACACCATTTCTCTCCCAGATAGTTCCTTCGCTACTCGTCTTTTCGCCATGGGCAGCAAAAACCAAGACCAGAGCTTCACCAACGATGGCCTCTATTTCGACACCCTCATCATCGGTGCTGGAATGTCGGGCATCAACGCAGCCTACCGCATCCAAACCGAAGGCCCTCCCAATCTAACCTACGCCATTCTGGAGGGCCGCGGTTCCATCGGAGGAACGTGGGACTTGTTCCGCTATCCCGGCATCCGATCCGACTCGGACATCTTCACGTTTGGCTTCCCATGGAGTCCGTGGAGACACAGCGAGTCGCTGGCCGCGGGCGACAAGATCAAGGACTACATGGTCGACTCGGCTCAGTCTATGGGCATCGATCATCACATCTGCTACCACCATACCGTCGCTTCGGCGGAATGGAGCTCGGCCAAGAAGAACTGGGAGCTCCGGGTCATGGTTCGTGGGGAAAGCAAGCCTGTCTTGTTTCGATGCCAGTTCCTGCTTCTTGGCACGGGCTACTACAACTACGAGGTGCCGCTGGAGACTACGATCCCTGGCATTGAAGACTTCAAAGGCAAAGTCATTCACCCTCAGTTTTGGCCTGAAGACTACGACTACACCGACAAGGATGTCGTGGTCATTGGGAGTGGTGCCACCGCCGTCACCATCCTACCATCCATGGCCGAAAAGGTCAAGCAAGTGACGATGCTCCAAAGAAGCCCGGGATACATCTTTTCCTTGCCTTCAAACAGTTCATTCACCAACTTTCTCTTCACCATCCTCCCCGCAAGCCTTGCGCACTTTCTCAGCAGACTCATGTGGCTCATCAGAAGTTACCTCACCACGGTACTCTGCAGGTCGTGCCCAGGCCTAGCAAAGAAGATTATCCAGTACGCAACAATCAAGCAACTACCTCCAGACATCAGCTGGGACCCTCACTTCAAGCCGCGATACAACCCCTGGGAACAGCGATTCTGCGCCTGCATGAACGGCGACTTCTTTGCTGCTCTTCGGTCTGGAAAAGCCAACGTGGTTACGGACAAGATCAAAAAAGTCACCGCAGACAGCATCGAGCTTGAATCGGGAGCAACGATGCACCCAGACATCATCGTCACAGCAACCGGGCTAAAACTCAGGTTTGGCGGAGGCATCCAGTTCTCGGTAGACGGTCAGCCTTTCAACGCGGCAGACAAGTATGCCTGGAGAGCGGCGATGCTTCAAGACGTGCCGAATCTCCTCTTCATGACGGGATACGAGACGGCATCGTGGACGCTGGGCGCTGATGTATCGGCCCGACTCTTTGTTCGCATCTTAAGCAAGATGCATGAGAAGAAGGTTACGGTTGCCGTGCCGCGAATGACGGGGACGAAGAACATGCCCGAGAAGCCTATGATGAGCTTAACTTCGACTTATTTGAAGAATTCCACTGCTGTGCTGCCCAAGGGTGGCACGGGGCCGTGGAGTCCCAAGTCTAATTACTTTGCTGACCTGGCTGGGGCTAAATGGGGGGACATTTCTACAGATTTGCATCTATCGTGAGGCGAGTAGTGGTACTGGTAGATTCGAGTTCCTTTGTAACGACCGAGATAGTTTGATACGTAATGGATAGTAAATACCAGTTTGTATTCATGGATAGTGCTTGCATCAACCTAGTGTGCCCTGCTTCGGGAATTGACCGGTAAAAATTCCGTGTTAGTCAAGTTTGCCAACTCTCGCTGCTTCTTTCGTAGATGGCGTCACTTCTGCAATATTCGAGCTTAACCGCACGGGATCTAGCTGCCCTGCATCTTTCCTGCTTGGCATCTGGACTACTCGGCATCTTGGCTCTTGCAAGGTGCTTGCAGGGGTTCATGGGGAAGATCGTCGTGCGGGGTGCATATGCTTGCGCTGATCGCGATCTAGATGCCCAAAAGTATGAACAAGGAGGCACGTGGACTTTGTTCCGCGGATTTCACTTACTGTCGCCGACGTGTCTAGCCTTATTCCCAATTTGGGACCACTTTCCGAGCCTGCCATTTATGTGTAGCACGTGAAGCCGAGATGCCCAAGAACCAAGATACACTGCAAAGCATACATCGAGTGTTTGGTACTATGCCCGAGAAAGACTCTATCGCAGCGATAGCTCATAGGTTAACCAGTTGTATCACGCCTTTCAAGAACTTGTAGTTATTTAAGTGTCTTGCAATTTGTTCTTCATCGCCAAGTGAGCGCAACAGCCTTGCAAACATCGATCTCTCCAACGACACCTCCTTCGTATCACTTAATTTCAATTTCGCTGCCAACATGGGTAAAATGAATCCATCAGCTGAGCCTGGTACCTTGAACAACTTGACCATCAGCCAGGAACGCAAGTTGCAAGACGCTTGGGTGTACCTCCTCCGGCTCCACGGCACCGACTACTCGCACGGGAAATTAGACAAAGATGTCGAGTTTCTCCAAACCCTCGACAGCCAGTCCCCAGAATACTTCAGAGATGGCCTTTGGAGCTCCATCATCGATCATCCTGATGCAAGCGTTCTCCGCTTCCTGCGAGCTCGCAACTGGGACGTGTCTAAGGCTATGAATATGATGGCATCGGCTATTGACTGGCGTCAACATCGAGGAGTCGGTGACATTGTCCGCGACGGGGAAGGCGTAGGGATGAAGAAGATACGTACCGCCGACGAGGATGCATTCATGACACAGTATCGCTCTGGCAAAAGCTACGTCAGAGGTGTCGACAAGGACGGTCGCCCGGTGTACATCATTCGGGTCCGGCTCCACGATCCTCACTTGCAGACGGCAGAGGCGATGGAGACATATGTCTTGCACAACATTGAGACCATCCGGATGATGGCCAGGTTCCCAAACGACAAGGTCTGCCTTGTATTCGATCTCAGTGGATTTGGGCTCCGCAACATGGACTTTCATGTGGTCAAATTCCTTCTCCACGTCATGGAGGCCAGGTATCCTGAGACGCTTGGCGTAGTGCTAGTTCACGACGCGCCGTTTGTTTTCTGGGGTAAGTGAGCCAATGGCCCAACCGTGTTCTGTTCCTAACTCTTCGCTAGGTATTTGGAGAGTCATAAAATGCTGGCTGGACCCAGTCATCGCGTCCAAGATCCACTTTACGAGTGGCAAAGCAGCCCTGGCACGTTTTATCTCCAAGGACAACCTACAGACGCGCTACGGCGGGAGCGACAAGTGGGAGTACAACTACATCAATCCTGTGCCCGGAGAGAACGAGCGACTGGACATGGAGGAGAAGAGGGCCGAAATTCAGGCAGAGCGAGACCGTCTTCTTCATGAGTTCGATCAGCTGACTATTGAGTGGGCTTGTCTTGACCCAGCGACAGACGCTGCCAAGGAGAAGGCACTGAGGAGGAATCGCCTGGTGGAGGACATTCAGAAGAACTACTGGAAGCTTGATCCCTACGTCAGAGCGAGGACTTATTATCACAGAGTAGGCGTGGCGACGGGTGCAGGAGATGTCAATTACAAAGCAGCTGAATAGGATTTGCGAGTCGTCGCTGCTGTAGGCTATAGAAGCGAGTATTATTACGTTCGCATAGACATATACCGATTGAGTATGTTCTGGCCAGTGGAGATGCTCGTGTAAAGCCGAGCACAATTACGTAGCATAAAGTAATGAAATAAAGACATGACCAACTAGCGATGGCGGTAATCTCGTGTTTTCAGCGCAATGTGACGAAAATCGCTGTTAGTAATTAGTGAAGCCACTGCAATTTCGATGTCCTGCAGGGATGATTCAGACCCATTCGACTAGCACGCCGTTGAGATGCTCGGCGTGGATCAGCGAGAACCGAGCGCTCTCAATCCAGCCAAAACTCTTATCTCGTGTCTCACATTAACCGAGGCCCGTCTGTGCGAGAGTGCCATGTGCGTGCTGAGACAATTTTCAGCCGTGTTGGTCCCGCGTCGGCGATAACGACTTTGTGATACACGAAGTGACCGGCGACATCACTCCCCGGACCGGCCTAGTTCCGCCACAAGTCACAGACTATCGAACTTTGCGTGGGCCCCGTGGACACTTCCGCTCGACTAAACTGGTAGCAGTTTTGCGAGATGCAGAAGGACCGCGGCCCCTGTTCCAAGAGTCGACCGGGCCTTTCAGCTAGACTGGGTTCCCCGCGTGCGGCCGCAACCTAACGTGCAAATCGTGGGGTAAAGGCCGGGGGGCAAAGGTTCATAGCGTACTGGGGGGAACAGAGGATCGAGCGTATCAGGGAAGGCGTGATGCTAAGACTGACAGGGCGACGCGGGAATTGGCTGCGTGCAGTTGACAGCTTCTGGAGGCGAGCTCTGTGGCTTCGACGTGGATAGTATATAGTGACTCTGGTGAGCTCAGCCTCGAGTTCCGTCTCGCGCGGTGATAGCAATAGTCCCTGTTCAACCAATAGGCCAAGGCAGGCTGAGCCTCACATCACCATGCGCTTCTCCAAAGTCTTTGTCGCGTGCCTCGCACCAGCCAGCCTCGCCGCCAAACAAACACGACAGGCAGGCCCGCTGTCGGACATCCAGCTCGTCGAGCTCCTAGCCAAACACAACCTCGCGCTCGTGCCGCGGTCAGAGTTGACTGATACCTTGACTGAGCTCACCGGCCTTCTCAAGAGCAGTCAGTTCCAGCGGCCCAGAGCGACCATCGTCCGGAGGCAAAATGACACGACAAAGTCGGATGACAGCTCCTCCGACTCCTCCGACAGCTCCAGCGGCATCCTCTCGATTCCTGGACTGGATGATTTGACCGATATGCTCGGAGAGCTGGGCGATCTTTTGAAAGCACTCAAGGGCTTGCTCAGCGCCGAGTTCCTTCAGGCATTTCACGATGCCATGGTCTATCTGGCTGCGACGCTGAAGCCACCGATTCCCACCACCATTCGGGGTCTTCTCACTCAAGCGGGACCGCTGCTCGATCTGCTCGGAGAACTGGACCTGAAGAGCCTCGTCGACGAAATTAAGGATGTCGACCTTGCGGGTCTCGTGGGTACGGCGCTGAAACTCTTGACGGAGAAGAATTTGGACAACATCGAGACTTTGTTGTCAAACGGCGCGGCACTCCTCACGCCCTCATTTGTCAACGAAACTCAATCCCTCATTGGAGACGCCGCGCCTTTGCTGGATGAATTGTCTCCCTTGGTCTCCAAGTTGACCGATCTCGATCTCGAGGGCATTCTCGATGCGTTGGGTCCGTTGCTAAAGGAAGACTCGATCAAGGGCATCGTGAACCTTCTCAGCAACGCAGAATCCCTCCTCACGCCTGATTTTGTCAACCAGACTCAATCTCTCGTGGGCGACGTGTCGCCCTTGCTTAGCGAGCTTTCGCCGCTTATCGACAAGCTTACCGACCTAGATCTTGAGGGTATCATTGGCGCTCTCGATCCTCTACTGAAAAAGGACTCGATTGAAGGCATTGTGGCATTGTTGAAGAATGCAGAAACTCTGCTTTCTTCTAGCTTCGTCAAACAACTGCAATCACTTGTAGGCGATGTTTCACCTTTACTGGATGAGCTCACGCCTCTCTTGAAGAAGCTTACGGGCCTGGACCTTGAGGGCATCATCAATGCTCTAGAACCACTTCTTAAGAAGGACTCGATCGAAGGCATTGTGGCGCTGTTGAAAAACGCAGAAACCCTGCTTTCATCCAGTTTTGTCAAACAACTGCAATCACTCGTGGGCGATGTTTCCCCATTGCTCGATGAGCTCACGCCACTTTTGAAGAAGCTTACGGGCCTAGACCTCGAGGGCATCATCAACGCTCTGGAACCACTTCTCAAGAAGGACTCGATCGAAGGCATCGTGACCCTTCTGAAGAATGCCGAGACTTTGCTATCTTCTACCTTTGTCAAGCAGACTCAATCCCTCATCGGAGACGTCGCGCCCTTGATTGACGAGGTTTCGCCTCTGATCAAGAAGCTCACAGACCTGGATCTCGAGGGAATTCTGAAAGCACTGGATCCACTTCTCACCAAGGAATCGATCGAAGGGATCGTTACGCTTTTGAAGAATGCCGAGACCTTGCTATCTTCTTCCTTTGTGAAGCAATTACAGTCTCTGATTGGGGACGTCTCGCCGTTGCTCAAGGAATTGTCGCCCCTCATCAAGAAGGTCACCGACCTCGATCTTGAGGGTATCTTGAAGGCGCTTGATCCACTTCTTACCAAGGAATCAATCTCAGGCATTGTCACTCTTCTGAAGAATGCCGAGACTTTGCTTTCTTCTTCCTTTGTGAAGCAGCTACAGTCTCTTATTGGAGACGTCTCGCCGCTACTGAAGGAGTTGTCACCCCTCATTAAAAAGGTTACCGATCTAGACCTCGAAGGCATCCTCAACGCGCTCGACCCCCTTCTCACCAAGGACTCGATCGAAGGCATTGTCGGGCTGCTGAAGAATGCAGAGTCCCTGCTCTCCGCCAACTTTGTCAAGCAAATCAAGTCCCTGATTGGAGACGTCAGCCCGCTCCTGAGCAGTCTTTCTCCATTCCTTGAGAAGCTTACGGATCTGGATCTAGAAGGAATTCTTTCGGCCGTCGAGCCTCTGTTGAAGAAGGACTCGATCAATGGAATTGTGGCGCTGTTGAAGAATGCAGAGGATCTTCTGAGTCCAAAGTTTGTCAAGGAAGTCCAAGCCCTGATTGGCAGCGCGTCGCCTTTGATTGACAAGCTATCCGACATTGACCTCGAAGGATTGCTAGACGCGCTGTCCCCGATTCTTACCAAAGCCTCCATCAAAGGCATAGTCGGGCTCTTGAAGAACGCCGAGGATCTCCTCAGTGCAAAGTTTGTCAAGGAAGTCCAAGCCCTCATTGGCAGCGCGTCACCTTTGATCGACAAGCTGTCCGACATCGACCTAGCAGGACTACTGGATGCTTTGGCCCCGATACTCACCAAGGACTCCATCAAAGGAATTGTCGGACTGTTGAACAACGCCGAGGATCTTCTTAGTGCAAAGACTGTCAAACAGATCCAGATCCTCCTCGCCAACGCATCGCCCTTGATCGACAAGCTCAACGACGTTGACCTCGCAGGTGTCTTGGATGCCTTGTCGCCAATTCTGACCAAGAAGTCCATTCAGGGCATTGTGCAACTATTGCAAAACGCCGAAGCTCTTTTGACCAAAGATATTGTCAAAAGTCTCAAGTCCCTGCTCACCAGCGCCGGCCCTCTCATCACCAGCATTTCCAAGATTGACTTGCAAGGACTCCTTGACGCACTGGCTCCTCTCCTCACCAAAGACTCAATCAAGGGCTTGGTCGGATTACTCGGCAACGCTCGAAACCTCCTCACTCAAGACTTTGTCTCTGAAACCAAGTCCCTCATCTCCAATGCCGGTCCTCTCTTGGCAAGCTTAGATGACATTGACCTGAAGAGTCTCCTTGCTCAGGTTGGCCCGATTCTGAAGGCAGTTGGCAAGCTCGACCTTGAAAAGCTGTTCAACGCCATCACTCCGTTGCTCACGACAGACTCTATCAAGGGAATTGTCAGGCTATTGGACAACGCTGAAGAGCTTCTCACAAGCAAGTTTGTCAACCAAACACAAACCCTTATCGATGGCGCCGTTCCATTGGTGTCTTCGTTGAGCGAGATCAATCTCTCGGATCTTCTTGCCCAAGTCTCTCCACTGCTTGACGAGATTAGCAAGATTGATTTGGTCAAGCTAGTCAAGAAGGTCATGCCGCTTCTGGACGAAGTCAGCGATTTGGACCTGAAGGGTCTCTTGGATTCTGTTCTTCCTTTGCTTTCACCCGACAGTGTCAAGAGCATCAGGCGACTTCTTGGAAACGCAGACAGTCTACTCACCAACAAGTTCGTCAATCAGACTCAAACACTCATTGACGAGGCTCTTCCATTGGTGTCGGCACTTGGAATGATCGATCTAAAGAGCCTCATCAAGCAGCTGCAGCCTCTCCTTGAAGCTCTGGGCGAGATTGACATCAAGGACCTGATTGACAAAGTCAAGCCACTACTCAATGCTCTTTCCAAGGTCGATCTGGTGGGATTGGTGAAGAAGCTTTTACCCATTTTGGATCTGGTCAATGATCTTGATATCGAGGGACTTATTGGCGTTCTGGAGCCGTACTTGACTCCCAAGTCCTTGAAGGGAGTCTTCGGCCTGGTAAAGAACGCAGAGGATCTACTCACTGGCAAATTCGTCAACGAAACACAAACACTTGTCGCAGGTGCCGTACCACTCATCAAAACCTTGGACAAGGTTGACATTGAGGGCTTGTTTGAGATCATCGAGCCGTTACTAAAAGAGCTGGACGGAATCGACCTCAGCGGTTTGGTCGATGCGGTCAAGCCTCTTCTCAACGCTGTGAAGAAGATAGACATCAAGGGAATAGTCGACCAGGTGCTGCCGTTGATAACGCCATCTAGCGTCAAGGGGATACTGAGTCTCCTTGGCAATGCCGAGTCTTTATTGAGCTCAACGTTTGTATCTCAGGTTTCAGAGCTCATCGGCGACGCAACACCAGTGCGTATCCCCATTATTCCTGTGAGAAAGAGTGCCCGACTAATCATGATACCTACAGCTCGTTGCGACGGTCGCAGATCTAGTGCATGCAGTGTTGAAAGAATTGATGGGGAGATGAAGCCTGGTCAATGGCGAATAGTGTGTACGATGGTGTTCTTGATGATTGATGCAGCGGGATATACAGTCCGCGACAATGATGTAATTACAACACAAATCTTAATTATTTGGTATCGTGGATGCATGTTTTTGACATGCGTGCCGTATCTTGGGGGTCTTGTTCTTGGTCACAGAGCGTCCGTAGAATATGTTGGATAGTTGGTGTAATAAAACATACGGTTACCCATGCGAATCCAAGTCTTTTGCGACCTTGTTCTGAGCTGGGGTGTCTGCTCTGCTATCACTCATCAAGTTCTTTGAACAGTCAGTTCTGCATGCATATGCGCAAGTCTACGTTTTCTTCAAGAAGAGTCATCGTGCCATACGTAACCTACAGACGAGCCGAAAATCAGGCATGACTCTCGGCCTTCTCGTTAGGTTGCGGCACAGACGTCATCTGCCAGTGCGGAAAACCTCGCAAGCTAAGCTTTCTATAGTTTAGCACGTCGACCCCTGCTTTTGGGGAATGAACTAATTGCACTATCAATGATCGGCGAGCTGATGTTCCTCTAGGTTCCGAGAGGTACTTGTGATCACACGCGAGCGCTGGCGGGAGGGTGACCAGCCTTCTCATTTGTCGGATACATCTCCCCCACGAGTGCCACCAAATGAAGAGCATGGATACGAACCCCGCAGTGAAACACGGCCTAGCTGAATTGAAGGACTGGCATTCAAGGTATATGACATTGGCAATGCCTCGTTCTTCTGGTGGAGTCCGCACAGTCACTGTTGGATGGGCTGATTGCGTGTTTGTTCACTTGCGCGTCTAGCGCCAGACCCCAACCCATCATGGCTCAAGACAACACAGAAGAGAGCAATCCGAGAGCCTCGACACCTGAAAACAGGACAGACACTCCAGCCGATCCAAAAGCTCCCGATGCCAACAGCGACAATGCTTCCTCCAACGATCATGTCCACGACAAAGATGCCGCTGTAGGCGTGTCAAAATGGGAGAAGCTCAAAACACACCTCGTTCGTTTTCGGTGGTATTATTTGATTGGCTTGATCATTCTGCTCGCCATCTTACTGCCGATTATGTGAGTGTGGACAATCTCTTGAAATGGTGCTCAATACTGACAGATGTGATCATCAGGTTCAAGGTCATCATTCCCGTAATCATTCAGAATGTTCTCAATGGCCAGCACCTACCGATCTACGGCGGTACACTGCAGGCGCTTTCGCCAACAAACGTAAACATGACTTTGCATACATCATTGGACACGCCACTGGGCGTGAAACTCGATCCTACCGTCCTCAATTTATACAACAAAAACACGACAGACTTTTCGCCGTTCCTCAAGCTCAACCTGCCGGAACTTCACATCCACCACAAGACTGATGTCACCGTTACGAACCAAACCCTCCTGGTCACGAATGAGACAGAGTTGCTCAGCTGGTTCAACGAGTTTTTCGACAAGCCGGCCGTAAAGCTCTCTGTCAAGGCTAGCACCAACGTTCATCTGGGGTCGCTCAAGTACAAACCCAGCTTGGACAAGACCATCGAGATACCCTCTTTGAACTACCTCGACGGCTTCGGCGTTCGAGATATGGAGTTCCTCCTCAAGACCAACGATACTAAATACAACATGAAGGGCCACCTGAACATCCCAAATTCCGGGGCGCTGGCACTTGGACTTGGCAATTTAACCTTCAACTTGGTGTCTGGAGAGACGAATCTCGGCATAGTGCATCTCTACAACGTTCTGCTCAAGCCTGGCAACAACTCGGTACCGTTTGATGGTGACTTTTACTTCCAAGAGTTGGTGCCTAACCTTGCCACGGTTTTGGACAGCCAAAAGGCAGCCCTTGGTCAAGGGAGGATTGAGTTTAACGCCACTGGGAATTCCACAATCGTCGATGGCAAGCACATTAAATACATCGAAGGGGTGCTGAACAAGAAGCGCATCAAGTTCCAGATTCCTGTCATCACTTTGCTGAGCGACGTTGTCGGTGGTGTATTGGGTAGCGATCAGGCTTCTCTACTCGATATTCTTGGGTCGGCTGTGGGAAATTCTACTTTGTTTGAACACTTGCTTGACCACTGGGAAACGACTGGTCAAGCTGGAAATTCAACGAGTACACGTTCTGTGGTGAAGAGATCAAAAGCTGGGAGGTCTTGGATGTGGAAGCTCATCAGACTGGGTATACGATCGAAGATGAAGTAATCGGGACTCACGGTAGAGATGCTAGGAGTAGTGTATAATATGGCTGAATGTTTCACATTGCTCGAACAATAATGAGATAGGCGCGATGAAAATAATTATTTTCTTGAACTATAATGTATCCAAGTGTAACATAATTGGGTCGTGATCTGGTTAGGGTAATAACAATGTCGTGAATATGTCGTTCGATGATGTTCAGGTAGCTTTTAAATCTCAGGTATGTGGGCAGTGTGTTGCATCGACAAGTGACTTGCGACACGTAAAAACCTTAAAGAGACTCGGTTTGGACAGCTGCTAGGTAACACTGCCTGGTTGAAACAACTTTTTGGGGACCATAGATTTCATCGAACAAATTCGGATTAAGCATCGTAATGCGAGACTAAAAACGCAACAATCTGAAGAAAAGTAAACGGATGAGCCCCAAAGGCACGTTAGAGCTGATATTGACAGCCCTATCCAGAACAAAAGGGAGATGCATGCAATAGTAGAAAGCGCAAACTAGGCCAGCTCCGTACCCTGCACACGTTGAGTTATGTCTTCGAGAACAGAAGGCCGTTACATCATCGCCATCCTTTCCCCCTAATTAACAACAACAATCCAGACACTCGAGACAGCATTCGCATGTCTCACCGCATAGCCAGCAGCAGCACATCGCAGCGACACTAAAGAACATATGAGACAGGATACGGATTGGGGACACGTGGGACTTACCAGGTGTAGAGACAACCATGGCTTTTCTCCTCGCGCGGTGGCTCCTGTTGATATTGCATCTTTGACGCGAAGAATAAGAATCAGCCTCACGGAGTGGTGTAAGATCACGGAGTAAACTCACAGGCTGAGGGGGGGGATAGCCTTGTCCAGGGGGAGGATAATTGCCCTGAGGATAGTACCTGTGGAATATGTGAGCAATTCCATTTGAAAAAGACACATTTGACTTGATTTTACCCTTGCGGGGGCGGCTGGCCGTATTGCTGGGACATTGTTCGTCGGAGTAGTGGTTGTTGCTTGGGAAGGGTAAAGTGCGAAGTTTGAACAAAGACTTTTTTACTGCAAAAAGAATGAGATAACGACAGCTATATAGAGAGACGGCAGGATTTGCTGTCGCCGTAATCTGCAAAGCAAACCAAGGGGGCGGAGCGTCCAATCTTTCAGCATTGGCATTGTCTTGGCTCGCGGCATCTCGGCAATGTTGTGGGCGCTCAGCTCTTGGCCGACTTCATGAATACGACGACAGTATTAGATGCCTGAAATCTTAGGCCCGAGTGTGTTATTTCAGTATACAAACCTCTGGATTTATCTTCGTTGACCTTTAGTCACTACCGTGTTTGTGGTGTTGGAATTTCTGTGCCCATATCTACCTCTAGTTCATTTATCAACAATGCCCAGCACCTGGCGGTGGGAAGACAATTCCCAAAGCTTGCGTGTCAAGGTGGCGGAGCAACGGGTATTTGCCAAGAATTACGCTTGGCAGGAGGTCATTGCGGCAAAGCTCAGCAATCAGGTAGTTGGTCAGAGGAAGGCCCATGAATGCGTGTCTAATGAGCACGGAGACCGCGCATGAAGCAGTTGATAGCCAAGACACCACGTGACAGCAACGCAGCATGATATGATTCTGGGCTTCAGTCATGCTTGATATTCACAATCGTGTCGCTTGCGCGCAGGAGTATGTATCGGCAAATTCCTCGGAAATAAGCGAGCCAACGGTCATGACTACGATGGTCACAGTACCTCCCGCAACGTCGTGGTACCTGTTCGGGATCCCGTTGTAAATGGGAAGAGCCATGTGTCCCCAAGCTCAATGGATGGCATCTGGGACATGGCGAGCGGGAACATGAAAAAAGATTAGACGTAGCTACGGGGATTGCGATCGGCTCTAGGGCGCGGCTGCTACTATCGCGTGTTTAAAAAACACGGTATCTTCCCACAATTTAAGCATCTTGAAAACCCGATGCTTCCACGGCTGCATAATATCTAGCTTTTCAGACCCAAAAGGTCAGAAAGCTATATTAGACGTAGCATGACGGCCAAAAAGATGAGGGAAGGAACAACCTAATTGCGGACGTAATGATGTAAAACAAGAAAGGCCAGCCACCAGCTGGTAAAGAGGCAAAAGAAGACGTCATGACTGAGGACGCGTCGATGATGATACACGGGTCTGAATCGCCCCAGATCAACCGCCTCCAATTTATTCACTACTGTGTGGCTCTGGTCAAGAGTGGCACCTTCGTAGACGGAATGCGGCTTCTCGTGGTCGCAGTTAATATAAAAGTCGGGCGTCGACTTGGACGACCTCTTGGTCACTGTGGAGGGGAAGAGAGTCGGTCAGGGTATGTCGGGGGTGGCGGTTTGCATCTTCTGTATTTCTTGTTTGTGAAATTCAAGTGACATGGGCTTCGTGCCACATGCCTCGTTAGCTATAGTCTGATTGATGGGCATTAGAGGATAGGAGAGAGCTAAAAGTAATAGGGACGGGGGTCTCGCGTTCGTAATAGCAACTGCTATCATCTGTCTATTGGGTTGGCAGAGCTTCTATTATGGCGCTGTGATTATGATTCCCCAGCTGTGAGATGCTTGCGGAGGTTGACTTCAGCAAAGTTCATCGTCGGGATCTTTCTCTTCCTTTGCGTGCGTCAACTACACACGTTAACATGGCAGCAAAGCTCGACGGGGCTTCTTTAGATTGCTGTTAGCTTTCTAGATATCTCGAGTCAGTTATCTCTCCCTTCCCTGGAACGAGCTGAACCTCGGTCGAGGTTGTTGAGGTGTGGGTTTAATCGTCCATAAACTGTCCCAAGTCCGGCAGATCTTGGTCTTTCTTGGTCACTGCAGCGCTATATGCCCCGACAGTATCAGTAACACTATGATTACCGTTTGTCGCACCTTAAGGGAATTCCATTTGGGACCAAGTTCAAAATATTGACTCGTTTGTTTCATTGCCGAGTATTACTTCACTTGGATTTGTACTGGCGAATCAGGATATTCTCTCAGTCTCGAACCGGTCTCTCCATTGGCGCTTCCATTCTTCAACTCATAGGCGTAATTTCTATTCACCTCAGGAGTTTCTACCTTGAAATTTAAATTATTCTACCTGTCGCTTTGCTGATAATCGTCGTCTTCTTCGTCCCGGAGAGGTTGCGCATAACTCTGCAACCCGGGAATGTAAATGGGTAAATAGAGGACTCTCCCCGTGTGCAGACATAAAACGGGAAAGATGCGTACACTACGACAATAATCTCATCCATGCTATGCAAATAATCTCATGTGGCACACCGCGAGGCGATCATGTACCTCTATGGGAAGCCGGTGAGGTTGTGAGCGGCGGCATACGGGAGTGAGGCGGCCGCTAAGCCGCATATGAAAACTTACGCAGCCAACTTTCATCATGTCTGACATGTCACATATTACACATAAACACGTTTGTGACCATAACTGGCTAGGCTCAGCGAATGGTTGCTACGAGCCGAGCACCAAGACGCATTGCAATCCATCATAACCCGTCTTGGTGCAGCTTGTGATAATGCAGGTTGTGTGCCACCACGCTTATAACGATAGTTAGCTGCCGTGAAGCTTCTGCTACGGGGCTGAGGCGCAACAGCTGCAGTTGCTATTCGACAGCTTGCTGCGATTATACTTGTTCAGATGCATCTTGGCGGAGCCCCTCTCACGAGGCGGACAAGGCAAACGCCGTTTGCCCTGCCGTGGACAACAAGTGGCTGCCTTATTCATGCCGTGTCACGTCTAGGCATCCATCTCTTACGAGTGATGTTTCGTAGAAATTACTACATGTGCGCTGCCTTTTCGTGTGGGAGGTTTAGATTGAGGTCCTTAAAAGCAGGCTACCCCCGCTTCCCTCTTCCTGATCTCCTTGCGAATCTTCTCAACGCGCTGTGAACAACGACCCGAAAGTTCTTCGTAAATCGGTTTACAATTTCATTCACTGCAGCAAAGCAAGATGGACGCCAATCAAGGCTGCTCTCACGGCCACGATCTCCCGCTCCTCTCATCCCTGTCTCCGTCATCCCCAATGCCCTTTGTGGTAATGGGCCCTCGGGTGCCGTCTTCAGAGTCTGCATCCATCCTCACGGGCAGTGAAGATGACGTTGAGGGAGATATAGCTCAGACCAGAGTGACAGCTCCACTGGGCATGACTGCCGAGACCAAGAATCTCTACAGGCAAGACGGTCGCGAGCCCTGGCGGGAGTGGACTCCCTCCAAGTCGACGCCGACTTCAGAAAAGAATGCCCTCATTGTCCGACGTGAGAGAGAGCTTGGGGATACCGAAGAGCCAGCCTTCGCTCTTCATTCTATCACCGTCCAGAGCCCGCTGATCAAGAAACAGCTGGGTTCTGTCTTTGCAGGGTACAAAGGCATCAACACCAACTTGAAGAAGTTGGAGTTCACAGCCCCGTTCCACGAGTTCTTTTACAGATGGAACGAGTTCCTGGAAGCCGAACCCACAGAGAGTTCAGACGGGAGCGAAGAAAGATGTCACTACAAGCTTCTGTCGGACACCATTTCCGACGAGATCAAGCCACACATCGAACAGGCATCGGACTTGATGAGAAACAATGTCATCACGTTTGATTATCTGTGGACCATTTTTGAACTCGGGACCGAGGTCTACTGCAAGCATGATGGGCATGATCGTTTGTATGTCCTCAGCAACGGCAGGTACGACATGCTCCCGGATGGGAGGAAGCTTTACAACCTCCCATGTCGTTTCATTGACACAGACGGAGAGGGGTTCGGGTACAGGATGGACTATCTGACCATCTGGGAGTTTGAGAACCTGAAGCCTATTACGGAGCTTGACACCGTACCCAGCCGTCTGCAACCAGGCATAAACGGGATTCGCTCCCGCCTCACGGACAGAGGCCGGTATTTCGAAACGATGAAAGGCATCTACCATATGGCCTACTCCGGGACTTACGAACGCATCAATCCTCCTCCTGGAGCTCCGCGGAAGCAATATGTGAGCCAGCGTCTACTGCTCTCTCGCTGAGGAATAGTCACTGACACTTGCTTGCAGCTCGACGACGAAAAGGTCATTATCGACTGCAGTTCGTTTTTGAAGTACAACGACGAGCCAGTCTCAGCACTACAGCCGCTTGATGTGTCGATGGACCCTGGTTTCCAATACAACGTTACGCTCAGGATGGCCGATTTTGCTCCGCACGATGCATTTTCTACCTCATTTGGATTGCCGCCCCCGCCTCCCACAGAGTATCCGCCTGCGATCGGGTGCGGAAGAGCGAGGAAAGGGCGCCCTTCGCATTCGAAGAGGGGAAAAGGTAACTCGAAACCCCCATTTTAGCTCTTCTCTCATCCTTGTGTATGGAGTGGCCTTGGTTCCAGGCTAATGATGGGATTTTAGCACCAAACAGCGAACGTCTTTCCAGTGACCATTACCGGCTGTGCACACCCGTTGTCAAAGGCTTTTGTCTGAAAGCGAAAGAATGGGGTACGCGCTTATAACTTCTGTTCTTCGACTGCATTTATTGACTTTGATTTAGGTTACTTTGACATTGATCTCGTGAAAGAGATTTCCTGGAACACTGCTGCTTCGATCAACTCGTCCTGCCGCACGATTACAAGCGCGTTATTCGGGCATTTGTTGATGCTCAGATGTCTGGGCTTGACGACTTTGACGACGTGATCAAAGGCAAAGGTAAGTAGAAATATGTCGACAGCAGAGTCAAGCTTAACAACTAACAAATGCCATGTAAGGCCGGGGCATCATCATGCTCCTTAGTGGAGAACCCGGAACTGGGAAGACACTCACTTCAGAATCAGGTCTGTATATAAATTGTGCCTCCATCGATTCATATCGGTGCCATGCTGACCTCAAACAGTTGCCGAGACCATGCAAAAGCCCTTGTATGGGATGAGTGCCGGCGAGCTGGGAAATTCCGCCGGTGAAGTTGAACAGAGTCTTCACCGTGTGCTTGAACTCTCCACAAGATGGGGAGCTGTGCTACTCCTGGACGAATGCGACGTGTTCCTCGAGCGTCGATCAACGTCAAATCTGCAGAGGAACAAGCTGGTCTCCATTTTCCTTCGGTTGCTCGAGTACTACGAAGGCGTCATGTTCCTGACAACCAACCGAGTTGCAGCGTTCGACCCAGCGTTTGAATCGCGCATCCACTTGACCATCCACTATCCCAACCTGGACTTCAACAGCAAGCTGCACATTTGGCAGACCTTTGTGAAGCGAGGCTCGCAGAGCAACGACATTTCTGACGATGAGCTTGCGGAACTCGCCCAGGAGGAGCTCAATGGGCGGCAGATTAAGAACGTGGTGAAAACTGCAAGACTGCTGGCTGCTAGTGAGAGAATGTCGCTTGCTATGGGTCATGTCAAGACAGTTTTCAAGATCAAGAGAGGAGACATAGAACGTGTCTAGGCGTAGTGAGAACTTCCTGCCTAGATGGAGGCAGAGGACTTCATTCAGAATAGCTTAGCTTATGATCTAGTCAATCATATGTGTTTCTTGTAACGAGGTTCATGGTCCGAGAAAAGCTACGTTCATACTTGGTCGCCTCTGGGCATTTTCAAAACAGGCACTCGTTTTTGCAGCGGGTGTAAGTGACGATTCTTTCGAGCTGAAAGGCGTCACAAACCATAATTTTTCAGTGGCAGAACCATGGTAATTTCCTTTAGATAAATGGTGGCCCGTGATGTTCAGTCTACTATGGTAACATCGACAACGTTCCAGTACACTTTCACGACGCAATGCTTTCCCAGTGACCTTGAATCGGCCTAATAGACAGGCCGACTCCTCGTGACACCCAAGCACCTCATTTGAACTAGACCTGGCTGCAAGAATCAGCCGACATAGATCAGCTGACACGCGACCACCGACATTGTGGCTGCCTCAGCCAAACCTTAGCAGCTCAATGTCTTTATATGGGTGCTTCTTCCCCCGCACTTTCCAAAATGCCTCCTAATTCTAAATATTCTTACTTGCGTCTCCTTACCATTCCTCGTTGTTGATGTTCGGAACTTCGGCGCTATCCAGTGTCTACGAAAACTTGCACGGTTACATTGAATGCTGAATTCTCAAGACACTTTGGCGCCACTTCATATTTTGCCCTTCCCTGCATCATCTCCATCAGCTCAAACGAACAAGCCAAGACACAAACACTATGTCCTCTTCTGCCGCACTCGAGAGTCCATCGCAGCAACCAGAAAGTCCTCCACATGCTCAACTCGGAAAATGGCAACGAATCGTGAGGTGCAGCCAAGGCCATTTGTACGCCACTGTTTGGATCCCATTAGTATCTATGAAGGCCGTCCGTCTTGGAAATATGCGGTGGCAGCACTGCCCAGTCGGCCAACATTGGAGCACTGCTGTTCGGGTTAAACCAGAGGACCTTTCCGCTTCGGAAATGCACGCAGCAATGGCTGTTCAAGATTCAGAATGGCCATGAAGTTTAAACTACAATTGCAATTTGATGTTAGTGCGCGAGAAGACTTGTTGTATGGCAGCGGGACGAAGACGATCATTTTGTGCAATCTCGGGATGTGCGTCAGAAGGTTGGCTCATGAGCTGATGTTTGTTCAACGCTAAAGACTGACGAAATATTCTCGCCTATTTCTACACGATTCAAAGTTGAAGATGAAGACTGGAATTTGAAATGGAATAAAGCTCATCTTTGTCTCTGCATCAGTGATCTGAAGAGATCCGCGAAGGTCAATTTCCGAAAAGAATTAGCCCAAGATCTGACAGTTCTTTGGGAACGCGCGTATCCGTTTTCCGAACACGTATAAAGGGACCGTAGTCAGAATGACACCAGTTGTGAGACCACCCCAGGTTGAGAAGAAAACCATTGCCCCGTGTGTTGCAAGGTAGTCATTAAGCATGAAAGTGAGGCCAAAGGCGAACGCACTCTTAGCCAGCTGGACATACTTATTAGCAAGCGCTGCAAGATGTCTAGATCACAAGACAGAGATTCTGTGGCCGGAACAGAACTTACCATTGCGAGGCCAAATGCCTGTCCAGCCTTCTGCTGGCACACGTCGTTGGTATACACGACGACACCAGTGCATCCAATGCCGGTTCCAAAGTTGAGTATGGCCAGAAACACAGCACAATTGATTTCAGAAAGACCTTGCTCCACAGCCATTCCAAGACCAAACGCACCAATGGTGACCGTGACCAAGCTTGGGGCCATAACAACCAGGCGAAACTCGGGCTCATAGACGCCACCGTTTCTAACAGACATGTCTTTGGCTACAAGATCGCAAATCCAGCCTCCACCGATTGTTCCCAGTGCCGATCCAACGAATGGTGCAATGCCGACTATCAGACCAACATTAGAGGGACTCAGGTTGTATGGAGGTGCGGCGAAGATCTGGTCGGCAATAGCTCCTTGGATGATATTCCACGTGAAGAGAACCGACCACATGGCACAGCCCCAAATGACGACGGGGTGACGCAAGATAGCCAGAGGAGAGAACATCATGGTCAGGAGGGTTGAGAAACCTTTGAACTTGACCATCTCTACGCCAAGAATTCGCTTCCATGCCGGTGGGTTGCTGAGAGTCCCATGATCTTCGACACCGGGCATGTCAGGTCCGATAGCCTTTTCGTCGGCATCAGGAGTGGCGCCGGATTTAGATTCCTGGTACGAGTAGAGGGCCCATGACGCCGGTTGCGCAAGCACCAAAGAGAAGAGCCAGAAAGTAGAGTTCTTTTTTTATTCTTGGCATGTTGAGCGGGTCTTTGGGCGAGTCGGAGGGTTCGGGAACGAGGATGACGTCGGCAGATCTTTGTCCTTGATGCAGGTCTTCGAGCAAAACAGTTCCCGGGGCAATGTGCCCCGGCTGGATGTCAAGGACGCCGAATCCCATGATCGTAGAGGGGAGCGTGGCAAATTAACGAGTTAGAATTGATAGAGGACTTGACTTGGTTTGATCAAGGAGGTTTCACTGGGTCAAGGATAGCTTTTTATTAAATAACGTATCAATTCTTTGATTGCCCCTAGGGTCATTGAACCACTACTGACGCTCTTATCACGGCCTACTCCTCTTTGAGACTGCGTCATATTGCAAAGCAAACATTGCAGGTTTGACTTGCAAATTCTAGATCTCTCCTCACACGAATTACAAACCCCTGTCCTAGTGATAGCTGGCGGTTATCCACTTCCGCTTCTGATAAGACGGTCAAGTGCCTGGATGACCACTCACTAGTCCGAATTCATGGACGCCATCGCTCCATTTGTATATTATCAGAGGCGGATGTGGAGATGCCGCCATGATAACACCTCAAGCTAAAATCATTCTAGATGTGATTGGACGGGGATGTTGTCGAGACTGTCGGACGCTGTAGAACGAGATTATCGTGGTCAAGGATACCGTCTAAGAACTTTTATCAACGCGGCTTGTTTTTATCCGCTAAACCCTTAATTCGTTTCTTGTATATAGAGCCGAGTTGCATGCATGATCAGTCGGCGTCAACCCATACATACGCGTTTTCCACCTACCACCAAAATGAAGACTCCCCAGAACGAAGTTCACGTCGCCGTCGTGCAAGCGGAACCTATCTGGCTTGATTTGGCCGCCACGACAACGAAGACGTGCCAGTTAATTACTGAAGCTGCGAAGAACCATGCCAAGCTCATCGTCTTTCCCGAATGCTGGCTCCCTGGGTATCCTGCCTGGATATGGTGTGTATCAATGAAGCATTCTTCGCACCGCCGCAATATTCTAATGATCGCTTGCTTTCAGGAACCAACCAGTAGATTTTGATCTATCGCCCGAATACATGCGCAATTCTCTCCGAGTCAACTCTCCCGAAACGTCCCAGATCCAACAGTGCGCGGCTGAGAACGACATAATAGTTGTCCTCGGCTTCTCAGAAAACCACCACAACACCCTGTACATCTCCCAGTCCATCATTGGCAACGACGGCAAGATTCTCTTGACGCGCAGGAAAATCAAGGCAACGCACATGGAGAGGACCATCTTTGGTGATCCCTCTTCGGAGTGTCTAGAGAGCGTGGTTGACACCCCCGTGGCGAGAATTGGTGCATTGTCTTGCTGGGAGCACCTGCAGCCGCTCCTGAAATACCACACATATAATGAGAGGGAGCAAATCCATGTAGCCGCGTGGCCGCCGCTGTTCAAGCATGGAGGAGGCCCTGATCTTTGGTCCATGGGAGCCGAAGGTTAGTGTGTCCCCTTGGTGATGGTGGACGTTGTGAGGCCGTAATGCTGACATCTAATTCGCAATCAAAGGCGGACACGCGCTTGCTCGGATCTACGCCATCGAGTCTGGCTCCTTTGTCCTTCATGCCACAGCTGTAATCTCACAGCCCTCCATCGACTTCCTGCGGACTGCAGGTAACCCTTTCGGGACACCTGGAGGTGGCTCGTCGGCAATCTTTGGACCAGATGGTCGCAAGATTTCCAAGGACTTGCCCGAGACCGAAGAAGGACTGGTTTATGCAACACTGGACATGCACGAGATCCATAAAGTGAAGGGATTTGTAGATGTCTGTGGACACTACAGCCGTCCGGATGTTCTATGGCTAGGAGTGGATGGTGAGAAGAAAACACATATCCGGTAGGTGATGTATCTTCAACAATGGACTGTAAAATAGGACCTGAAGGATTCAATAGCAGTTCGGAATTGTGTGTGCTTTTAGCTTGTGTGAATCGGATGATGCTTCTCGATAATTATTTTGTCGCATTTCTTTGTCATTCACAGCCATTACAACTCGTTCGTCTACATTCGTACCGAGGTCACAAGTCTTTAGTGCAGCTACTTAGGTGATGAATGGCTCGCCCAGTCATAAGTCATTGGACTATCAGCTTATCAAATACCGCTAGTGATAAGACCAACGGCTACTTCTAGTTATAGAACCCCCCCAAGCGCCACTCGAGGTCGAGGAAGAACTTGCCTCTCGTGAAACCATCCCACACGTTGCAATTCGACTACTCAAATATGCATCTTTACGACAAGCGAGCAAGAATTAATCTTGCTTGCGAGGTTTGCCGTAAGCGAAAACGCAAGGTACAATTCTTCTCCCCCGCACTGCTTCTTATTATCGTCTCAATCACTTACCAGCTTCTCTCTATACACAGTGCGACGGGGAACGCCCAGTTTGCTCGTGGTGCAATGCCAACAACAAAGAGTGCCGCTACATCGAGGAAAAGCCCCGCAAGTATGCCATTGTATGTATACCAAGAGATTGTTGCTTTGCTGACAAGACCTAGACGAAAATGGGATGACGATTACGTGACTTCATTGGAACAACAAATTGTTCTCTTGCAGGAGTACGCGGCATCCCTGGAAGGACCCAATGCTCCTTCAGCAAGGCCTAAAGCCATTGTTGACCTCTTTGCCCGAAATATTGTTGACACGGACCACGGACCACTGGAAAATAAAGATTCATCCGAGCCCGAGCCTTTCGAGACCCAGGTCCCTGCTTTTCCGGGCCTGAATCTCGTGGATGGCGGAATTTCAGGCAGTGATGTGTCTGCAATCAACGACGTGAGCACATTGATGTGGCGGATGACAATACGAGACGACGGCGAAACTTCTTTCACTGGCCCTTCTGGCAACTTCTGTTTTCCAACCCTGAACGAGGAGGTCAGCTCTGCCGCAAACAGCCCGGACAAGGCCTCCGCAGCCCAAATCTACCCAACATCCAGGCCGGCGGTCAATCAAGGCCTGAAATTACACCTGCTCGATGTTTTCTCCCAATCAATCAACGGAACCCACCAATTCTTGGATTCGTCAACAATAGAGCTCCTCAAAGACGATCCTCCGCCAAACTTGGATCTGCTTCAGTCTGCTGTTCTTGCCGCAAGCTCCGTACTTTCGGATGCACCGGAATCACAAATTCTCGGGACAGACCTTTCCGCATACGCAAGGACGATAGCTTTACACCAGTGCTATGCAAACCCTGACGTGTATACGGTTCAAGCCCTGGGGATATTATCCTGGAGGGAGCTTGCGTTGGACGACGAGAACATGGCTTGGATGTACAACTGTGCGTCACATTCAAAGTCTCGTCAATGACCAGATTCCATCATTGATATGCTGATGTTTTTATTCTATAGCAATGTCTGCGAGTCTCTGTCTCCATCTTGGCCTTCACGTCAGTTCCCTAGACACTCTCAGCGAGGCATCAAGAACGGCCAAACCGTCCACGACAAAAGACTCACAGAATTTGCGAGTTAGAGCCTTCTGGTCATCGCTACTCCTGGACAGGTATTTTTACCATCAACGTTGTTTGTAAAAAGGCTTATGATTGAGTACAGGATTGCGACGTCACTGCTGGGAAGGAATTGCATGATACCTTGGAGGCGAGTGCAGGCAGCCCCGTTCTTGGGCGCAGTCGGCTCTCCTGCTTCACAAGACGAACTCATATTTTCAGCGCAATGTCGGTTATGGTTCATCCACGATCAGTACATGGATAGGATGTGAGTCCCGTTTGATCAATTGCATACAAGCCAGAGCACTGATTCGGGTATTGTATAAGCTACTCGTTCGAATTCAAGAAACTCGATTACTCGCAGAGACAACGGCTCCTTCTTGAAGCGGGAGAAGACCTCCTGTCATTTTACAGGCAGCTAGATCACAACCTTCTTTTATCCCCCGGCGACTTTCATTCTCCGAATCTACTCTACCTCCACATGTCATACAACACATCTCAACTTTTAATCCATCGCCCATACCTTAATAAGGATTGCCAAGCCAGTGTCTACGGATTGGCTGTCAAATCCATGTCAACAGCAGCTGGAACTGTGGCAAGACTTGTTCGTGACCACCAAAAGGTCACATCATTTGAGAAGGCACCTCCCTTCATTGCACACAGCATACTCACAGCGGCAATTTCGCTCCTTCTTGGCGCTACCTCAGCGCACAGCACAGCTAGAAGTCAGTCAATTAGTCGGTTCAGGACCTGTTTCAAAGCTTTGGAATCGATGCAAACAAGGTTCTCTCGGGCTAAACGGGCGATAATTTTGCTCCAGCAACTGGCCACAAGGTGGAATGTTGTGGCGGCTCTACCGATACAATACAGCTTTCCTCTGGATCTTCCAACAAGATGTGGAGATAGTGGGAGCGAACAGGACGAGAAGAGATCTCCAAGCGTTCCAAAGGGATCGTCTTCAGATGGCCCGGATTCATCATTCTGTGAACTTGAACCAGATCTACTACTGATTAATCCGACAACGATTCTTGATCATGGCCTTCTCGACTTTTCAACACCTAGCTACGATTTCGGCATGAGCAGTCAAGCTTTCGGAGATACGTGGTGGTGACAGAGCAACAGTGCTAATTGTATTGCGAGACGAGTGAACGGATCCCACCATGAAGCAATCACCGCTGGTCCTGATAGTTTTGTAAATGTACGAATACAGGTGATACGTTGTCCGGCAAGTGGGCGTCTGAAGTTCCCGCGTTTGTCAGTACCGATTCTTGCTGCTCTAGTCCAACAACGCACATCATGAAGGGCGGCATGATCGGATCAACCAGCCGTGTTTTTTGAACTCGGGACGCTAGCAACCACGCCCCTGATAGAGCCGACCGCTGAGCAGACAGTCGGATCGTCAATAGCGTATCTAAGTAGGCTAGGAAAAGCCAAATGCAGCCATCTCTTCTGGGGTCAAGGCACCGTCTCCACAAGGGATCTGCTCAAGCAGGTCATCAATAGCATGACCGTTGATCACGTTTGCGTTCCACTTTGAAGAAACGCGCTCAAGCTTCTGAGGAGTGCAAATCGGCAGTGACATGAAACCAGGCGTTTGGATGCCCATTTCCATGATGAGACTGCCCTGACTACCGGTTCCGTCAACGATCTGAGAGTTCTCCGGAATGGAGTACCCGTTCTTGTAATCGTTGAGGCGGTATCCCTCATACGAGCTGGGTCGATGTTAGTAACTTGATCTTTCTACTGAAAGATGGACATACCTGATGACAATGTCGTCCAGAGTTAGGCCCCCCCAGTCGGCCCCGTTGAGCACATCGTGTTCTCCTCCCGGTAAAGCCCAGACAACGAGCCTGGAAATGTGGTCTGACTTGGACACACCTTTCCATGTTGGAAATCCAACAAAGAACGTGTGCTTGTCGTGACAGACTTTCATGTTTTCAGCTTTCTCATTGTCAACGTACGATGTCAGTTCGCCGTTAGAGGAGTCACAGTCATCCGGGAGCATTCTGTTGATTATAAGTTAGTAATCCGTGTATGAGTGCTTTATCAGGACTCACAATATCATCGGGTGCATAGGTCCACTTGGGAGATCTTTGATCTTAACCGAAGATGTCTTCCATGCGAGTGGTAGAAGCTTGGCGTACATTATCTTCTGAGCCACATTGACGAAGCCCCCAAGATCAAGGTTCCTGGTAATTTCAAGAGCCAAGCCCTTATCAATGAGGCTTTCTAGCGTTAAAATGGAGTCACTGGCTCCGCTGAAAAGTGTTTTCAAAAACTCCAGCTCGGATTCTATCCAAACTTGGAAAAGGTTGCCCATAGAATTGGTAAGATCGTTCTGGATTTCCGAGGCACTGGAGCTTTCGTTAGGGAGTTATGACTTGGAGAATATTTGAGTGTCTACCTACGTTGGTAAATGGGTTTTTGCCCAAGTGAATCCAAGGCCGATTGCGGCATTTGCACTCTCTTGGGCAAACGCGTAGGTGTTTGAGTTTGTGATGAGCTTGCTTCCTTTGAGAGCTTTACCGTTCAAAAGTTAGAGGCACGTTGAATTAGTTTGGAGAGAAGACTGACCAATATTCCAAGAATATGCAGAGCCAATTCCAACAACAAACTGGAAGACGGTGAGAACATCGTTAAGCCAAGAGCTGTCGGGAGTGTCGGCAGGGGAAAATATGTCCTGGAACAAGCCCATTGAGTTTTGCATCTGGTTCATGGCCCCTTGGAGACTATCATACACGGTTCGTCGGAACTAAAATGAGAGGCAATCGAGTGAGTGATGGTGGTTTTCAGAAAGCAGGGCTTTTTAAATGGCCTACCACATGCAGAGAAACAAAGGAGTTCAGGATAAGAAACCTATCAAATTTAGTTAGCATTACGGTAAAAATCTCTCCCTGATCTTACACATACCCAGCTGGCTGATTGACGTCGTCGCAAGTCATTGTGTCTTGGCACGGCCCATCAGCCATGTTGGTACAGACCAGCAAGTCCTTGGAGTTGAAGAGATTGCCTATGAACTCGGTGAAAGACAGAGAGGACGGAGTGTCGGATAGCTGGTCGATTGTCCATCTGGCACTGGCTACTTTGTAAGCCCATCCTGCTCCGGCTGCATCCCATCGTAGATCAGGATGCTCGGCATCGTTGATGTACTCAGCGCTGCACTGGACACTTTCAGGATCAACTGGGCCAAGGTCTTGGGGTCTGGCTGAGACTGTGGTAAGGAGACCGAAAGCCAGTTGGGCGAAGTTGGACTTCATACTTGATGATGATGCAGGTAGAAACTGATTGATGTGATGGGAGAATACTGACTAGTGGATGACCTGTTCTCAGATGCTGGGACGTCTCCTGCTCTTTATAGAAAAGTCTATCTGATAGTTTTCAGGGCCTTCCATGAGCATTTTGGTATGAGTGATCGCCGAAAGTAATTAGGAGCGAGCGAAGAACCCTGAAACGGCTGGAAGGATTTGAATCCCATCTTTCAGCTGTATGGGCTTAGGTGAAGGAACTAGGGAAGATGGACTGACGATGCAATGCTTGAAGCCACGCTAAATCCAAGGTCGGGGGCTGATTAGCGGTAGGGACCAGCGGCAAGGACTGTAATGGTTTGGATCGCCCATAAATCGGCATCAGGATAATGAGACGCCACTTTCGCCCGAACTTTGCAGTCTTGTCGATCCCAGCCCCCTATTCATATCCCAGCTTGGTCTTCACTTCATTCCTATCTCGTCATAGTATAACCATCCTGAGCAAACGCTCGCTTACCGACGGCACCATGGATCGTGAGGTCGGCGACCATTCTTGTCACGGGCCAATAGAAGAAGCAGACGGTTATCGACACTCGGGGTTTAATATACAATGTTCAGCGAAAGATGCCCGCGATTGGAACGCATTTCGCTCAGCCACGCTGTTCCCCGCCTAAATCGGGCACTTGAAACCTGTGCAGGGGCAACTCGAGGATAGGGAGGGCATCTGCGATTGCCTTGACTGGTTCGGCTGAATTACCGGGACGTGAAGCCACCAAGGTGAATACGACAACGGGACGACGCATTCTCCTGAAAGGGAAGCCAACAGCTTGGAGTTAACAATCTAGCTGATTTATCACCGATTGCATCATTCTTAAAGTGCTTCAGAACAGGGTCGTTGATCTTTCAAAAAAGCACAGATGCTATCATAGAGTCATTCAAGGGGATCGGGTTTTCATGAGCAGTACCATAGCCTTACCTAGCTATCATCGGACATGAATGTGAGCATTTTATGCAGCCATGTAGCACTGAATTTGAAACAGTTGAAGTTTTCCCTAGAATAGCTGGCTGTTGGTTGGTTTCGCGAGGTGAATGGACTTTAACTCAGCAAGGGGCGGCAGTCTAACAGCAAAAAGCATGACAAATCCGACACAGCTTTTTTGTTTCAAGCCAGCTACATCTTTGCGGGGCTATTTTGCACTGTCTCCTAATCTAGTATTAACCTGAGTGCTGACTTTAATGGAGCATTCTCATCGGGCCAGACTATCAACGAGCAGCGGTGATTTATTTCTGCACGAAGCACTGTGGGAGACTCACTAGTGTAATAGCGGGACGTCGCCCCACACTTGGCAAAAACACAACCCTAAGCTACGGAGCCGTCGAAATACCTCATTTGCTCGACGAGCTTCATCCAATCGGGCGAATGGTTTAGTGGTATAATACTCCCTTAGCATATTTCACCTGAATATCTGGGAGTGGTCCAGGGTTCGATTCCCTGTTCGTCCAAACTCGGTGGTTTAACTCCACTACTTAGCTACTGAAGCATTATCCTTCCTTTTTGCCGTTTCTCATATCGAACGCACTCGCGCAGCTGGGTTCATTCGTATGGGATCGCCAATTTCCGGGGCATTACGCTGTGTTGTCTAATGTTATCATTGGAGAAGCTATCCATCTTGTGTCCGCTAGGAGTCCCAGGTGCTAATTCCCATATGAGAACGTTGAGTGGGTTGGGTTAATTTGCAAGCAATACTAGTGGCAGTAACATTATCGAGTTATCAGTATTGTGTGTACTTATGAAGACAAAGCCCGAATTAATATCATCGGCTAGATAAAGGCAATATCAATCTTACAGTAGTACGGCATACAGCAAGACACCCAGAAATCCCATCGAAGTCTTATAACGTCCTGCGGCCAGGGTTCAAGATCGCGGGTCTGACTACGATGCCTTCCAATACTGGTTCATCAAAGCGCGAACCGTAAGCGGCTTAATCTCTGAGAACAACTCGTTGAGCGAGCCCTCTTTCGGAACAGACCCCAAGCCCTCCGCCATGCATCGTTGAAAGATTGACAAGAATGGTAGAAGTACATGCTTAGGAAAGTTCTTGTAGTCATCCAAATGCCCAGGAAGCTCGGTTATTTCAAACCTTTTCAACTTCTCCAGATCGTCGTACTTGACGTCGAATTTGACACCTCGAGCCTCCTCCGCTAGCTTAACGAGCTCATTGTAGGTCAGAGTCTCCCCGATGATCCTTATTGTTCGTGGCCAAGAGGGCAAATCCAGGGCGGCGACGGTGAAGCGAGCGATATCAAGCGTGTAGGTGAATGTCATCAGCTCGTTTCCTGTGCCGGGAATACCAGCGGCCGCGTTTGGAATATCAACCACAACAGTGCCGTGTTTATAATGTGTTTTGAGGGTCGACGGAGCATAATAGTCTAGGAATGTGCCGTTGTTCACAACAGCCCACTCCAGGTTCGTGTTTTTCAAGGCTCTCAAGGAGTCAAAGTACGACTGAAGCGGCGGAAGGATGCTTGGGCCACTAAATAATGGTCAGACGGAATCAACAGCTGATCAGAGTGGGTGTACGGGTTCTGCTTACTCCTCTGGATAGGCCATAGCGAAGGAGCTGGGAATGAACCGTTTAGTCACCGACGAGGCTTCTGCGGCCTGGATGAGGCTCATCTGGGATGTAGCGAGCGAGGTTGCTGTAATACCAAAGGCACTGATGACCGTATGAATCTGGTGGTCCTCTAAAAAGGAGGTGAGAGAAGCGACGTCCGTATAGTCTACCACGAAGTGGGGAAGTAACAAATCACTAGTCGCTGGCTCCTAGAAGGTCACGAGATAAATTCTATTCATATTTCATGCCGTCGAGTCTTAAAGCCTACCTTACGAGTCAAAACAAGGCCTTGGTGTTTCGTCTGCCCGGCAAACACATCGACGAGTGTCTTACCGATGACACCGGTTCCTCCAGCAATCGCAACCTTCACCATTGTGGAAGTCGATGGTAATGACACTTTTCGTAGGAAATAAATGCAAATTAGAAGGCTGAACAACCAGGAAACTTTGCAACCACGGCGTGGTTAGTTATACTTTACCAAGAAGCCGGAGTTAAGCAAAGTCCACTCACTTACTAGATCCACAGGAAAATAGCCCTCGTATCATTCAACCAACGATGATCGAATCTCCGCACTTCGCAAAGAAAAGTCCGCCTCCGTCCTGTGAAACGTACGGGTTTCAAGCAACGTGGGTGGGGAGATGGATGGATAGCCTTGCTAATGCAACTGGATGACGGTCTAGAAATAAGGCTGCATCCGAGTGGGACCAAGCCAGTCAGGCAGGATGCACAATGAATTACTGAAATGGGAAATTTTCGCCGGCAAGCTATTTGGAGACAACGCCTTTCTCTTGTGGGAAGTTGTGAAAAGTGTGAGAAGACGGATAAGGTAGCAAGTCAGTATCTCCGTCTACTGGGCTGCTTCCTGTCTCATATGAAGATGCTTAACCTGTGGTGGCGCATCACTTTTGTCTGCTTCACAAGCATGATCAAAGAATGTCCTTGATCATGCTCAGCCCAAGTTATAATGTCATCCGTTAGCAACCTTCATCCCAGCCGAAATACAGTGCACAGCGAGTTTATCGTTATTTACTATCTGATGTATGAACACCCGGGTCCAAGTACGGTGAGTCTCGGGTAGCTCCCGGGAATAATGTCTGTTGAGTGTTGTCCCCGGTTCCCCGCACCCCCATCACTGAGCTACAAAACGATCACATTGGCCGTTGTATTCTTTCCGATAAGGATAAGAGACGACTCGTTCAGCCCCATGTTGACGACTGAGAAGCAAAGGAGAATACCGGAGCTACGTCATTTACCAGCTTGATGTGGTCACCACGCCCTTTGAGCTACAATCGGTTAAACTTTGCATCAACACTCGCAGATTTGTAATTGGATAGACAGAGTTGGATTTGTCAGATGCTACCAAGTACAAGGTCCGGGGCATTATTATAAAGGCGTCTCGTGTGTCCCGACACGAGCCAATTTGCTGCATCGTTCCGTACGCACACCGTACATGCACAGACATATTTGACCACCACGACACCGTCCCAAAATGTCAACCCAACCCTTCAAGATTGACGTGCCGGACGCGGCAATCAATTCCTTGAAAGAAAAGCTTTCATCTGCGACATTCCCATCGGAAGTTGGCTTCTCCGATGACTGGGATTACGGCGCTCCGCGAAGCGACGTCAAGCGCTTGGCAGAGTATTGGAAGGACGGATTCGACTGGCGAACCCAGGAAGCAAAGCTCAACGAGTTGCCTCAATATACGACAAAGGTTGCAGTAGAGGATTTTGGAGACCTCCAAATTCACTTTTTGCATCAGAAAAGCAGCAAGCCAGACAGCATTCCCTTGCTCTTCTGCCATGGCTGTGAGTAACTGGCATGCACACATTGCAATAAATGCTGATGTATTTGCAAGGGCCTGGAAGCTTTCTCGAGGCCATCAAGATTCTTCCTCTGCTCACCGAGCCCAAGGATGGACCTTCGTTCCATGTCGTGGCCCCGTCGTTGCCCAACTTTGGCTTTTCCGACGGAGTGACGAAGAAGGGGTTCGGCATCCCGCAGTATGCCGAATCGTTGCATAAAGTCATGCTGAACCTTGGCTACGATAAATATGGTATGTTTAATTATCAGAAAAGTACCCAAGTGCACCATCTGACTTGCCGAACAGTGACTCAAGGCGGAGATTGGGGCTTCATCATCACTCGCCTCATTGGTAGCCAATACCCCGAGAGCTGTCTGGCCTCACACCTCAACTTTGTGAGGGTAACAACGCCACCTGCCCTTTCAAAGAATCCTTGGCAATATATCAAGCATGCTCTGCTACCGTACCAGGACCACGAAAAGGCTGGACGGGCTCGAACCAAGTGGTTCCACACCCAAGGATTTGGGTACAACGTCGAACAAAGCACCAAACCGTCAACCCTGGGGTTTGCTCTTGCTGATTCTCCCGTGGGCCTTTTGGCTTGGATATATGAGAAGCTCCACGATTGGACAGACGACTATCCTTGGACTGATGACGAGATTCTAACTTGGGTTTCCATCTACCAGTTTTCAACCGCTGGACCCGCCGCAAACGTCCGCATCTACTACGAAGCAAAGCGCGCCAAGATTGAAGAGGTGATCAAATCGGCCGAGTATGTCCCCAAAGTACTGCTGGGACTCTCATATTTCCCGAAGGACATAGTTGTTCCACCAATGACTTGGGGGAGAACTCTGGGACCAGTGGTTTTTGAAAGCGTGCACAAGGACGGTGGCCATTTCGCAGCACATGAGAGGCCAGCAGAGTTGGTTGATGATTTACAAAAGATGTTTGGCAAGGGTGGAGGGGCTCATAGTATTGTCAATAGTGCCCAGTCAAAACTGTGAAGTAGTTCATTGCATTAATGTTCATAGCTCTATAGCACTTATTCGCAATGAGTCGCAGAACTAGTCAGAATGTTTACAACGAACGTTGCATCAGTGCTGATTTTGAACGCATATCTCTGTGTTCGTCCCCTCATTCTCCTTTCTTTGGCTGTCGCTGCTGGAAATAAATCTCTGACTCTGTGTTCCAAACACAGTTATTGTTTAAACAACACTATCTCTTGAGTTCAAAGCAAAGCAGACATCGCCAAGACTGAACTCAGTAAGAAACCCGCGTCATGGTCGTCTAATTTGTTTGTGTTCTATAGGTATTGCGGTCGGTTCTAGGACACATTTGCTACCACCACGGGTTCAAAAAAAACATGGTTATTTGTTTGTGTGCTAGTTGGTGAAAGGAGTGATCCGTGATAATATATAAACAATACAAGTTGCTACTATTCATTCCCCCAACTTCTCAAGTGGATATCAACATTCAACGCAAACGAAAACCAGGCAACCTTCTAGTTGTGTTTACACTCGACAGTCATACAATGGATGCAAAATTCCTCGTTCCACATGCAAGGAATCCGGGATTTTTAGGCCGAGAAACCTTGCTTGCTGACATGCACAGTGGGAAACGAAGAAACTATTGCATGTCGCTGTCCGGCCTAAGAGGTATAGGGTACGTTGCTCCTCCAATGCTATGCCAAGGTCTACATACTGAAAACAGACAGGAAGACTCAGATTGCTCTTGAGTACGCACATCAAGTACACGAAGCAGATCCTAGTCTATCGATCCTCTGGCTTCGAGCTAATGACAAGGAGACTCTGAATAAGGATGGCCATGACATCGTCCAGAAACTTGGGATCACGGCGCAGGGGCATTCGTAGCCCGACTGGAAGTTCCGACTTGGAAGATGGCTCAAGGACATGCCCTACAACTGGCTGCTGATAGTCGATCAACATGACGAAAAGAACAATATCGATGCTATTTGTTCATTTGTGCCCTCTTATGGGGACCTAGTGGAGAAAGAACAGCTGAACCAAAGCGTTCTTTTCACTACATGCGATGTTGACATTGGGAACGCATGCGGCGTGAACTGGAACATCCAGGCTCGCCCAATGCTAGTAACCGAGTCGTGCACATTACTGCGTAATTTGCTCGTACCTGGCGACTTGGGAAAACTGGCAAAACTGGCAAATCAGCTGGAGCACATACCACTTGCGCTTGTACAGGCTTCACTCAGTTTTCGACAGACCGGACACAATAATTTCTCGCCAGCTCCAGAGTCCTGCCCAAGTGGCTCCAGGGCCAGCCAGAATCTGGCCAGCGATGATGGAAAGAAGAGCCCAAAACGTCTCGCGGTTGGTTGTATAACCAGCGCGCCGCAGGTCCCAGACGAAATAGAAGTTGTGAATAGTGACAGCTAGGGTTGTCAATAGAACGTCGCTGATTCCCATGGACAGAAATCTCTGGAGAGTCCCATTATTGCCTTCGGAAACAAACAGGTCTAAAACCGTGGCAGATAAGCCCTCGGCATAAGTGCAAGCAAACAAGAGAGTTGCCCAATGGGCAGCAGCTTGAAAGGCAAATGCAAATCCGTAGATGAACTGCAGAGACGCAACATCCGAAGCTTTGTAGCGGTTGAGATACGGTGTCGAAATGGTGTCTTTTTTCACGGTCCACAGCTTCAGAAAGGATGGGAGCATGACCGTCAGGGCCGAAAATAAAAAGGGCACGACGCCTGCCCATTTCTTCCAGTCGTCTCCAATCGCAAACGGTGCCAGCATCAGAATAGTAGGGAAAATGTAACCAAGCACCAGTGCTGGAACCAAACACTTGCCGACTTCTGGCTGTATGAAGCGGCCCGCAGGCGCATCAAATGGCAGAGAGGCAGTGACGAGCGCGATCAAAGGAACTGCTCGAGACACGCCCAGGACTTGCAGACCGACCATGAAGATATGTGAGAGAGCAAATGGCAAGCCCTTGTTTCCAACTCTGTTACCCTCGATCGCGTATGTCAACAAGGGTGAAATCGACTGGGATAGAAGATACATCTGCCATAACGTGATTGTCGAGTCGAAGCCAAGGGTGGGTTCTTGCAGGGAAGGTTCAAGATTGTCGATCTTCCTGGAAAAGAAGCCGGGGTGACCTCCTGATATCGTGTAAGATAGTGCTTGCTGTGAATCCCATAGCAATCCGAGCAGCAAAGCCATCACGGCAGTGTACAGCCATGAAATAATCCTCGCTCGGCCTCCCGTGGAAGGGTGCGCAGGAAGCTCGTGGATGAACGGTATTGCACGAGGGCGAGAGGGAATAGGAAGCTCGTTGACGCGTGATCCACCGACGATACGAGCACTCAACACTCGCAGCGGACTATCGTCTCCGGCTAGAGGCGAAAAGGCACGCCATACTAGATTGGAGACCCAGGGTTTTTCAAATGCTAAGATGGCTTGCATCTTGTTGGAGGAAGAGACAGTAAACTTGGCTCGATCGTGTCGTGCGCTCTGCATCTGTTGACAGATGGTGTTAATGTCCGCCGTAGTCAAGCCGCGAAGGCCTTCTGGGCGTTTGTCCCTCTTCTCTAGTAGTGCGTTTATGAATTCGGCAACCGATTCCATTGCCCCGTTTGCCCCCATTCCGCCGATTGGGTTCGGCTTAAACAGTGTTAGTAGTGAACTGGCACACTATGGTTAATCTCACCTTGTGGGCTGAATCCCCAATAAGTAGCATCCGGTTATAGAACCACTTTTCGAACACAACTTCATGGAGTGGCGTCAGGGCCGATGTCAAGCGTTTGTGGTAGAGCTGGCCGAAGGTAAGGTTCTCCGTGATCGGTAACGCTTGATGCTGCTTTACAAAGAGCGCTTCGTCTTCCTTCGTATACTTCGGGATATCTTTGCCATACTTTGTTTCCGGCAGCTTGACAAACAGGAACCAGTACACTCGGTCTTCTGGGCCGGAGGTAACGAGAAATGCCTTCTGGTCTCCTGTTGTGAAGGACTGTTCCCTTTCTGGCCAGTTGACTACCTTGTGTGCGATGCCGAAGCTACACTGGTAGTAGCAAGGGACGCGGTCTTCCTCGCCCGCGGGAAAATATCCCGGCTGGGTTTCTCCTGCAATGCGAGACATTTCCCTTCTGACAGCACTGTGGATGCCATCGGCTCCAATGATCATAGTACCATGATATACTTGACCAGCTTTTGTCGACACCTTGATGCCAGACTCCTCGCAATCAATTCTATCAACCTGACTCTGCAGCACGACCTTTTCTTTGTGTTTGATCTGGCTGTACAATACCTGCAGTAGCCACTGCCTGTCGAAAAAGACCATTGGATATCCGTGTCTGGAACTAGTTAGTGTATGTCCTTAATCCTTGGCTGGGAGCTCATATCGCATTCAACTGACCGCTTTTCCATGTGACCAAACATGTGCTCTGTGCACTTCATAGACTTGCCATCCTTGGCACGAATATGGAGGTTGTCGAATTCTCCGGCTTGAGCCACCACTCGGATCGCATCATAGCACCCGATCTGGTCCAGAATCAGCAGCCCATTCGGCATCAACCCGATGCTGGCGCCAACTGGAGGCGATATGTCGTCATGAGCTTCCAGGAGAAGGTAGTCGATGTTGAACTTTTCGAGTAGGATCGCCAAGGTCAGGCCAGCGATGCCTCCTCCGGCAATGATGATCTTGAAGTCATTGGACGACGACATGATGCGCGACCTGGAGAGCTATGGATTTTACATGCGCAGATTCTGACAAAAGAGCCGATTGAAGGTGGATTTTGCAAGGCGCGGTAATGTTTGTTGGCGCGAGCTGGAGCGGATCTAGCAGCTGGCCGTTGGGGCTGACACGGTGCTAGGTTAGAATCCTTCGGCAATTTGTTGATTCATGATACAGTTGTCCACTTGTTGCGCCATTGGAGATGAAATCTCGCAGCTTCTAGGAAGGTCAAAAAGATGCATTCCCCAAGTCGGGTCTCACGGGCCATGATTCGTATCCGAAGCCGGAGAATTCGGCTTTGGAGACTGCACTCTTGATTGATTCTCCGGCATGTTCGGATTTGTTGGGACTTCCATCTCACCTTGTGGGGCCGTTTACACCGTCTTGGGCACGGGAATTCGAGAGCAGGGGTGATTCCGCTGCCATCGGGCCGGAGTATTACGTGTAATCAGCCGTGGATGCCGAGACGCGATAAGACGCGCGACTTGTGAAGGTGCATAACTCGGCATTTCTATATGCTGGCCGGGGTTAAAGGTTAAAAATGCGGTCGTACCCTCTTGTCTTGGGACTGGGTCCTCCGAGGTGAATAACGTCTCCACCGTATGGGCCATACCCTAGAGAAGAACTTGTCGGGGGAAAAGAGGTCGACTCTCGTCTCAAGCGACAGGACTGCTGATGTCTTGTCGTTGACCTGGAGGCTGTGGGTGACGCGGGACGAAGGACTTGTCACCCTCCCACAAAACCACGAGAGATTAGCGCCACAATTGCTGGTCGGGAAAGCTTCTTCAGAGAATAGGCAAGATTCTATTTACACCGCATGATTGATACCAGCGCTGATATTAACGCTATGAAGACCTCTGGGGGGAGGGCAGCGTGGTACAGCCAAGGGCGCGCTGTGCGGCTTCTAGCTCGCCACTGCGTGACAACGGGCTGGTCTCTATAAAGGCTGGGACCAGGTTAGACTCCCAGTCGAATAGCTACTACTTCACCGCTTGACCTGGGGGAGATTCACCTTCTTCCTGCATTGGTGAACTGTCGACGTCAGTGTAATACCCGAAACCACGTGAGTGGTTCTACACCTTGGCCAAAAGCCTATGGTCCTTGCGGAAACGTATAAACGCAACGAGACCTGTAGCACCAAGCGCAAGTGCACCAGCGTAGAACATGGCCGGACGGTATGCGTGCAACCCAGAGTCGGCCCCTCCATATGCCTCGAGCAGATATCCCGCGATGGGCGCGCCCTGCCGAAGGGAAAGTAAGCGATGTGCCATCACTCCAACGACGAGGTTGGTATTTGATCGTAGCCGTTTGACTTACCATCAAATATCCCCCAACCCATCCCGTGACAATCATGCCCATCGCAACAGACACCCTCGCAGACCCAAAGGTGTTGCCCACGACCGTCGGCATCGTAGCGAAAAATCCGCCGTTCGAGGCTCCGTTGACCACCACAAACACTGCCAACGGGGCGAGCGTAGTAGAAGCCGGCCATAAGGTAAGCATACTAACTGCGGTAAGCAGCAGAGAGACCATCAACGTGTTCAGAGGCCCGAATATGTCGCAGCAATGGCCGCAGACGATGCGGCCAACCGCGGACGCGAAGTTGAACGCGGCAAGGAGCCCGGCGCCTGTGCTCGAAGGCAGCCCCATGGACCGACTGTACAGCGGAATGAAGAAGGGAGGGACAAAGAGCGGGAATGTGCCAATGGCACCGACAGCGAAGATGAGGGCAAACGCCGGGTCTTTGAAGAGGCGCCTGTGGTTCTTAGCATCTTGGGCAGGTGAAAAACATGAAAATACTCCTACCACTCGATGAAACCAGCAGTTCGGATTGGTATGCGCTCTCGGATGAACCAAGCTGCTGGGAGTCCAGTGACAAGTGTCGCGATGCCGAGGATGCGGTATGTCCACGCTGGACCAAACTTCAGGATCAAGGCGTCCAGGCCATAGCTGGTGACGGCGCCACCAAGGCCTCCCCCAGCAAACACAATGCCGTTGGCGAGGCCGCGTCTCCGGTTGAAATACTGTGCTGGAGTTACGGAGACAGTCTGATTATGGCTGTCAGCGCATTGGATAAAAAGCGACACAAGAGTCATTACTCACCATGAAGCACAAACTGACCAAACCACAAGATTTGATTAGCATCGAAAGCAAACATATCATGGAAAGGATGCAACTGTTTCTCACCTAAGCCCCAAACCAAGCACAACTCCGCTCGTGAAGAAAAGCCCTGCAACATTCCTCACCGCAAAGCTGCTCGTAATGGCCGACAGCCCAAGAAATGTCACGCCAAGCATCGCCGTGAGCTGTGATCCCATCCATCGGATGACGCGGGCATTGACGATAGCAAGTGCACTTATAAGAGCTGCCGAGAGTGAGCCGACAAAGGCCAGAGTAGACGGAGACGCGATGCCCTCAGTCACCAGTGCGTCCTGGATGATGCCCCAGCTATAGCTCGTGCCGACAAACCACCAAGCCACCACAGCGCAAGCGGCGACTACGACCCAGCCTCTACCGCCGTCGGGTACGGTGCTGTCAGCGACTCGTGATGCTTCAAGCACGGGATCTGCGTCGGAGCCGGACACATCCTGGGCCGATATCGAAGTGTGACGAATCCCTTCGCGTTGTGAAAAGATGCCGCTGCTGTTGGCTCTGGGATACGGCTCTAGCCGGATCGACGTGGATACGGACGAGGCCATTCCGGTTCTAGAATTAATTCGAGTAGGTTGGGCAGTCCTGCGGGTTGGATCGTCCAGGAAATCTGACTGTAAACGTAGAAGTGGGATGGTAGTGCTAGTGACCGTCATCAGTCAGCATCGTCGTGCGAAGGGCGTATAAAAAGCATGCCGACCCATCCATTCCGAAACCTTGTGGAGACAAGCGCAAGGCGGGTAGGAAATTTATTAATGATTGAATTTCGGTTGGAAAGATTTATGGCAGCTATCTACTCCTCTTGCCATTAAATTTGAGAGGTTAGTTACATGTAATCCTACAGTGGCTTAGATGAGATCATGGTCGCACGGCTTGCTAAACCCCGTCGCCACGACATCACGCTCATGCAGAGTGATTGGGTCCCTCGTTCTCTTCACAGCCGCCGTGGTCGAGTTGACCGGAGTCTTGGGAATCAGCTTGACGCCATCGACTGCAAGAACGCTGAGCACGTGGGCTGCCGCCTTGGCGTTGATGGTGATGGTCTCGGGAACGGGGTTGGTGATGTTGTCGCATGCTTGGTGGTAGCAGGCGTCTTGCGCTGCCCCGGTGCCGGTGAAAAGACCTCCCACGGGCTTGTTGATGATGTCCTTGAAGGGCACGTAGTCGGTGCCTCCCGTGAGACCAACATGCGTGACCTCGATACCTTTGGAAGTAAAGTGCTCGACGAACAGGTCCTCGATGACATCAGATCCTGGTGCACCGCCGGGCCCAATAGTCTCTCCAGTACCATCAAACACACCGTAGAAGCCCCGCGAGACCATGTCAAAGTTGAGGTACAGTAAGAGGTCGTCAATCTCCTCAGTGCTCAGGTTGTTGACAAAATAACGACTTCCCCAGAGCCCATTCTCCTCTGCCGCCCACCAGCCGAACCTGACCCTGAGCTTGGTCGAGTAGTTTTGCAGCGCCTTGGCCACTTCGAGAATGAGACTCGTTCCAGACCCGTCGTCGTTGATACCTGGGCCAGCCTGGACCGAATCGAGATGGGCACCGAGCATGATGAGGTTGTTGCCATCGCCGCCCTTGGTTTCGGCAAAGACATTCTGCGTGATGCGCTCTTCGATGAGTTGGACGAGTTGCACAAACACCTCCAGTGTCTCTCCGGCGTCGAGGCGCGCCTTGAGTGCCTGGCCAGGCTCCTGGTCAATGAGGGCCGCGGGAACGTACTCCGGGCTTGGGGCCGAGAGTGATCCGGCGGTGAGCTTTGCGGGATCCGAGTTGTAGATGACGACAGCGATGGCGCCAGCAGCAGCTGCAGGCTTCAACTTGCCAGCAAAGGTCGTGCCATCAGGGCAGACGCCACGCTCGACGAGTACAATCTTTCCCTCGACGTCTAAGCCGTCATAATTCTCGACAGAGCATCCAGCGGATCCCTCGGGGCCGTGCACAAGCTCCCCCGTGATTCCCTCCTCGGGTGTGCTGGGAGTATAAGTAAGAGCGACTGTTCGGAAGACCTCCCCGTCGACAGAAACCTCAGCCGCGGTAGTTTGAGTGAAGAGGGCAGGGAGGTCTTGCTTCCAGGCCTTGAATCCCTTCAGCTTGGACACCTCGCGATAGATGAAGTCGACAGACGCGTCGTATCCGGGGAGGCCGAATGCTCTGTTGCCGCCGTTGTCGTAAGCGATGTCATTGAGCTTCTGGAGGTTCTTCATCAGACTGCGATGTGTGTTAGGTCAATTGAAGGTATAGTTCAAGTTGGCTGCAGCTACCCCTTCTCAGTAATGTGCTTCTGGAGCTTGTTGGACTTGACCAGAGGTCTGTGGTCCTTGCCGGCTGCTGCAAAGGGCAGCAGCGCACACAGCGCAGTTACTGTGGTAAACTTCATGGCTCAATTGTAGGTGCGCCCAAGTTACGAAGCTCTGGTGGAATGATTGGCAGATGCCTGGCTGGTTTCCGGCGTTGACGAGGGGGATCGCCGTCTAGATATACTTGCCAATTTCATCCCCGATGCAAACCGTCAGTCTCGCCGCCCTGATCGCGCAATGCATCCACAAAACATCGCTAGGTGGAGCTTGTATGACGCTCCCAGAAGTGCCCGGGACTTGCTTGCAAATGTGAAGATCGACCGTTGAATCGGGAAGGTCGAAATACCGGTATGCTGACTCTTCGTATCAGCGTCGTATGCCAAGCCAGGCGAGGTGATCCACCCCCAACGGCCTGCCGCATGTGTCGTAGGCTCCGAGCATTCTGGCTTTGACCCCTCAATTGCCCAGACGTAATTGCAGGTAATGGGTAAATGGCCTGACAGCTTGGTAACCATTTGTGGCCTACAGTACACAGTAAATGCCCGCTGCGGTAGGTCTCGTATATTTATCCCGTCGACTCGCCGTCCGTCAGTCGTCAATATTCACTGATGCCTATTGCAACATGCTTACCGATAACTGACGTAGGGAACTTTTGATTGCTCGGCTGCTTGGCGCCTGCTTTCGCGGTCCGGCTGGACCGAGTGATTGCATTTGACGTGGATTAGCCTACCAACCTAGACAAGGATTAACCGCACTTTTAAGCTTAATTGTGCCCAGCCCATCCTTGTCCTTTCATTCCTTCGCACTTACGTAGAATCTCCAGAACAGCCTTGTTGCCTTTGCGCCAGGCGCTCGCTGTCTCCTCCCGTAACGATGTCAACATATCTTCATTGTGTGAATGGAAGTAATTATGGAATTTGTACTCACGTACACTGATTTACTTGCCGAAAATGAAAGACATTGATCACTAATGCTACTGCATCGAAAGGTGGGACGTGTTGTGGGACGTGTTGTGCACTCCACATCGACGCCCACAAGATGACACAAATGTGTCTTGTTCCACGGGCCTCTGATAAACAGACTTCTCGAGAGCTCGCTTGTGATACCTTTTCTACAGCGCGCTAACTTCTATCTAGTCGAAAGCCGCAAAGTCTAAAAAGCCCCCGCTGAAAAACTCCTCCATGTTCGGAAAGACAAGCTCTGGTTGCAGCTCGAAGCTCATCGGTTCAGGATTGGACCACTCAGACCCTGTATCATGAGAGGTAGTCATCAACTCCACCCTAGTCCTGGTATTCTGACCCTCTTCTGCATTCTCTAGTTCTGAGCCTGTACTTGTCAAACCAGTGCTCGGGCGCCTTGTTTCGACTGGGTTGCCGTTGGCTTCCCGCGCGTGTCCTGTCAAATTGCGAGTCATCGTATTTTGCAGGCCACAGTAACTCTTGTGGACTCGCGACATCAGTTTCTGTTTCGCTAACCTCCCAAATATCACGGCCCACGAAGTTCCGGGAGACTTCGTAAGCCATTCTTCGTAGCGAATAATGAGGTCCAGTCTGGTCTTATCCGGGATGGGGCACTGAGACTCATCGTAATGGCTTAGTATGAGGGCGCTGTAGCCAAGACACAGGCATCTGTTTGATGCTATCGAGTCCCGCAGAGAAGCCTGCATGCTCAGAAACGTTTCTATGATTGACTGTGCATGTCTCGAGGCAGTCGATCTTAACTTTGTCTTGGTGTTCTCTTTTTCAGTTCTTTGAGCACACGGGATCGGAGAAGCATCGGTGTTTTTTGTAGATGACATGCTGGAGAAGAGTGTTGCCGGTTGAAGGTCTTCACCCAAATCTTCAAGAGACTTGACGACCAAAATAAGATATGCCGAGAAGTACCCAATTCTGAGCATCAATGCTGTCGGCATTGCTGGGTCAAGTATTTATCGTTAGCTCACATTATAGAAAACCTATTCCATAGCTGGTGGGGAATGATTTGACTCACACAATAGGTGGTTCCATTTTTGCTTCCAGGCTGTGAACTCATCGTATTGGCCTTCAGAATCTAGACGAGTATGTTGTTCAAGCTTTTCCAATAGAATCGAACAAAGCGATATCTCAGCGAAAAGCATTCCATCTTGCATAGATGCCCCGTAAAAGCTGAGCAGAAGATCGCAATGCTTCAGGTATGTGTTTGGAATAGCCGATGGCCGTCCGGTAGTCGCTGACCAGCTTTTTTATCTTGTTAGCTGATCAGTTTGCTTATAGCGAGCAGTAAGGCGACTCACTATAGATGATCCAAGCATACAGCTGACCACAAACGAATCGCTCTTTGGTCTTTCAATGAAGTGCTGTCGTCTCGGATGTTTTTGATAACGCTGGAAAAGCTGATGCTTAGCATCGCTTGCTTGGCGCAATATCCAGTAAGCATCCAGCTGTCGATGTACTCTTTGCCGCAGTCCTTTCTTCTTTTAAGCTTGTTTTCATCTCTGGCTTTTGTATAATGTACTCACCCCTGCGCTAGCCATGACGTTCTCACCCATAAGAAACACGCCCTGAATGTCTTCAAGACTTAATGGAACTGACAAGAGAATCTTGCCAAGTGATACCCGAACATGCTCGTAGATCCGATGATGCTCAGGCGTTCCAAAAATGTCGTTGCGATAGATGATGGCGTGTAAGCAACATACACTATGTAGAAAAGGTGACGATTTCCGTAGAGCGTCACTCGAAGTCGAACCATTGGCCTCTACAACCAACAGCCGGGAGCTTCTACGGCGAAAGAAGCTGAATAACCTTTCAGTTGCCATTGCTTTATATTTGCCCCCCCGCAATCTTTCGTGGGTACTCACATCTGGATCAATTCCTCGGCAGTTTTTTCTTCGAGCAGCTGTGCCTTCACAAGATCTATGTCGGCAAGAAAGCGCGGCTTTCTATGACCCCCAACGTGGCTGTAATCGAGTTCTCGCAAGACAACGACAGGCGCAGATTTGACAGCTTGGTCCGCGGGGTCTTGTGTATGTTCGAACCCGTGCTCGAATGTTGTTTGATTGTCCGCAGAAAGGCTATTGGAAGCAGAGGCAGTGATTTCGGTGTTTTTGGACTGGTTATGACTTATCTGTTCGGTAAGCTTCGTTAAGAGTGACGTGATCTCGGTATTTTTGGACTGGTTATGATTTATCTGTTCAGTAAGTGTCGCCAAGAGTGACGAGATTTCCTTTATAGCGTTTTCAGTACCGAGTAATCTAGAAGAATAAGTCATTTTACGACTAGAGGAGCCGAACCCCATTTTGTATCAGGCTGACCTGTCTTGGATAGTCCAAATATCCTTGCTACTCAGAGTGGCCTCACTTGTGTCGACCGTTTCCTGTCTGGAGCAAGTGATCCTACGGAACAGTAATTATTAAGCTGTTCCTGTCTTTGGCGAGGTGCGAACTTATAACTAGCCACTCACTGTGGCAAACGAACTGACCTTAAAGTTTGGCAGCGCCGACATGATTGTAGATTAAAGTCATAATCGCATTTGGATTTCAGTCTCTGGCATGACTCGCAGGAGAATACTCGCCGTCGACGCTTGACGCTAGGATTTCCATTGCTCATATCTTCAGCTGACTGGCGCTTAGGATGGCTCGTTCCCTGCTGGGATAGTGGGTTGAGTTCATGTACCGGACTTGTGTCGCTCATGTTTGTGTGTATTGCAGCAGGATAAACGATAATGATGATTGAAAGTTGGCGCTGGAGGTATGATAGGATGCGGACGCTAAAGACTTGATGCATTCTACCGGATTATTCCAGCCTCCGGATGGCTGTAGCTAGGTCTAATTAGGCCTTTCTAGGCTTGATCAAAACGCGCTCGGTTCATTTACCCTAGATAGATTGACTTAATTTTTAGTCTCCGTCCTTTCCTTGCCCTAGAGAGCAACGGTGCTAGGAAACCTCCATTGGATTACATGCTAACAACAACCACGGACTTTCGCGACAGAATAAGTAACCACTTTCAGATATAACAGCTCCTTGCTCACCAGTGTATCCAGAGATCGTGCACGTGAAAAAACGAGCAAATATAGTTCCCACGACGTGAACTTAGATTTGGGCGAAGCTTAAGCGAACTACTACACGAAAACCTCGCTAATCTTCAACCGAAAATCAAGTGGCAACCCTGACGTTCGTTACCTAAACTTAATGCCAACATTTGCAATAGGTGTGCGCATTAAGAATATTACAAATACTAGAGCATCCAGCACATCCATTTCCTGGTCTCTGCCTAGCCTAAGCTCCTTATTTCGACAAACTGGATCCTCATCCTACATGCAATCAAGTTCCCAGCATGAGAATTACACCGCTTCGATCCCTCGCACACTTCAATCTTTCCGATAGGTCTTTTCAAACCGCAAACGGCACCACTGTATTTTGAGTTAGCGACCGCCTCGGCGATAAACAGGAAGCCAAACCTACTTCTCCACAGCTTATCGGCTCGTATTTAGCAGGGTTCTCTTCGTCGATGCAGCTGGGAAGCACGTTGCACTCTTCATCAAAGTTGAATCCAAAGAAGAAGGGCATCGAGTAGCGGTCCTCGGCTGCATAGTTGAATACCCTGTGCACAGTCGACCTGAAGCGATCGTTGGAGAGGCGCATCAAAAAGTCGCCAATGTTGACGACAAAGGTGTCTGGCACAGGTGGCACCCTGATCCACTGACCGTCTTGATTGAGGACCTGCAGACCGCCGACACTATCTTGCCAGAGAAAGGTAAAACACTGCAAGTCGGTGTGGGCGCCGATGCCGACGTCGATGACGGAGTCCTTCGCCGCGGTGTTCTTGGGGTAATAGTTTAGAACGCCATCACTGTGGAGTGTCAGTCATCTCGCATACCGGTTTGGGGGCGGTTTGCAACGTGCCTGCCGGGATAGGTGACGACGTCGTCAAAGTAGTCCTCTGGCGCATCAAGCGCAAGGGCAAAGATTCGAATTAGGCTCCTCGCCAAGGTGATGCAAGAGCGCCAATACGCAATCATGTCGTCTTTGAAACCTGGTAGGTGGCTGGTGCGATCCCACACGAAATCCTCGTGCCGTAGGCAACTTTTGACTTTATCTGGTATCGCGTCCAGATCCTTGGTCTCGGGGTCATATTTGGGGTCGTAACGGAAACTGAAGCCTTCTCTGTGATCGCGTGACTCGGTGGGAGAGATGCTGGTTTCGCGCCTCTCGGACCAGCCATTGAAGAACTTGGACTGCTTCTGTGAGACTTCTGCTTTTTTCTCAACGGGCTGAGAGAAAAAGGACTGAGCCTGTTGAAAAGCAGCGTCGATCTGCGACTTTGGGATCCCGTGGTTTTTGATGTAAAAGAAGCCAGTGTTCTCCGCAGCGTGTCGAATAGTATTGGCGAGAGCACGCCGCTCTAAATCATTGCCACGTACATTGGAGAGGTCGATGGTAGGGACTTCGGATGAGTCGCAGTCTCTTGGCGGAGACCTGAGCACATCTCGAAAAACAGGGCCATAAGGAGACAGGAGCTCAAGCTTGTAGCTTTCGGGAGCTGGGGTGGTGGCGGTCACGGTAGCGGTAGCCATCTTGAAAGGGAGACGACGCGTGGTTGGTGAGATGATTGTTGGTTAGTCAATCTTCGAAATGGATGGATCCGTAGCCGTTCTCGCTGTACTTGTCCAACAGCAGCATTTGCTTTATGCTTCATTAATGAACGTGTTCGAGTGCACCCGCAACGCGCATCGGTTACCGGCGGTCACCGTATCTCCCCGGTAAGACCGGCTGCGGGGTAAGCAGTTTAGTTTATCAGTGCAGTTTGATAGAAAGAAAGATAAGGAAGTGTCACGACGGCCGGTCTCCGACGGTCACCGGTGATCCCGCTAACTCCCCGCAGTTCCCTGCCGACGCGTAATACTAGATAGCAGATATTCTTCTCAGATCGGTTTTGCGAACCCGAGGCAATGCGAGTTACCGGCAGGGTGGATGAAATGATTTATATCCTCTACATCACTGGTCAGATTATGAAGGAAAAAACCATGGCCAAACTGAAATAACGGGCTGAGGAAGTACCGCAGCGAAGGTTACTTGGTGCACAAAAGGCGTGTCCTCAAGGAGGCGCTGACCGACACGGGTTCCGAGGGACAGTGTGGTCTTCTGAGCGGCTGCTTATCATTCCCCACTAATTCAAAGTCTCGTCTTCAGATAGAAGGAGACCTAACCCATATCCATCGCCAGAAGATAGCAAGCAAGCCGTTCAATCATGAGGGATAGATAACTAGCTAATATAAGAAGTGCCAGCTTCCCCGTCCCCTCAGTATTCGTCAATCTTGATCCAATTCGCCACAATTGCAGAGAAGCCTCACAGGATGGGAATCCCTCGTTGGACAACTTTGTCCGTCGTCGCGGCTGGTGCTGAAAATGTCCATGGCAAGGACGCGTTTCTCGACAACGACGATATCCGTCCTCTCAAGCTACAAGATCGGCAAGTACTGACCGTCACAAACTGCAGCACTCCGGCTGACCACCGCTTAGAACCTGGACACATTGGACGTACTTCACCTTTTGGTTCTCGGCTACAGCAACCGTCTCAAACTGGTATGCTGCATCTACGGCGCAGGCCTTGGGCCTCAGCATGTGGGAATCGCTGGCTTGTTCATTTGGTGGACAGGCTCTGATTGCCATCATCATTACTCTAAACGGGCGGCCAGGTGCAACATACCACATCGGGTTTCCAGTCGTTTGCCGCGTCGCGTTTGGAGTGTACGGAGCCTGGTGGCCTACCTTCAACCGAGCTGTCATGGCCATCGTCTGGAATGGCGTCAACGCAGTCCAGGGCGGCCAGTGCATCTACGTCATGCTTCACGCCATCTTCCCCAGCATAGCCAACATACCAAACACCATGGGAGAGGGGTCTGCACTTACCACCGCAGGCATGATCGGATTTGTCATCTTCTGGCTCATCACCTGTGCCTTCTTGGTCATCCCGGTTCCCAAGATGCGCCTTCTAGTCTACGCCAAGCTTGTTGTCTTCATCATCTCCGCCGTTGCCATGCTTGCCTGGACTGCAACCAAAGCAGGGGGCCTCGGCCCGGTGGTCCGACAGCGTGGAACAGCAACCGGTTCTGAGAAGGCTTGGCTGATTGTCCAGTTCCTGATGCTCGGTGCGGCCAACTGCGCGACGTTTGCCAGCAACGCGGCCGACTTCCAGCGGTACGCAAAGAGGAAGAACGACGTGCTTGCTGGAAACTTATTTGGCTTTCCCGTGTCTAACCTTATTGTCGCCATCTTTGGCAACCTTGTCTGCGCCTCAAGCCAGATCATCTTCGGCGAGCTTATTTGGAACCCTGTAACACTTTTGGATACGATCCAGACCGTCGAGTACACATCGGCTAACCGCGCGGGCTGCTTCTTCATTGCGGCTTGCTTTGCGTATTGCTGCATCTTCAGTTCTATCTTTGAGAATTCGCTGCCAGCAGGCAATGATATTGCGGCACTCTTTCCAAGGTACTTGACGGTGCGAAGAGGCTTCTTTGTCTGTGCCGTTCTTTCATTTGCGATAAACCCTTGGTACCTTTTGGTAAGTTTTATTCCGGTTTTAAGCAGTGGAGCTTGAGAACACCTACTAACAAGGGTAATAGGGCTCTGCAAGTGTTTTCATATCATTTCTCGCTTCGTATCAGATATTTTTATCAGCCATCACGGGCGTGCTCCTGGTCAACTATTATCTCATCGTTCGGGGACGGATCCACATCCCCGACTGCTTCTCGTCGGCTAACACGGGATTTTACTATTACACACATGGGTGGAATGTCCGAGCTTACGTTGCCTACGTGATTGGCATCATCCCCAACTTTTACGGATTTCTGAACAACATGGGTGTGTCTGCACCTCTGGGGATCACTCGATTTTACTTCTTCGCATATTGGGTTGGACTTGCACTGTCAGGAATGACCTTTTGGCTTTTATGCAAAATTTGGCCACCTGCTGGTATGGAAGAAGGGTGGAAAGAACCGAAGGACTACGTTCGTCCTGAGGAGGAAGACTATGGGGAGGTTATAGAGGCTGTCAATATGACGGAACCTTCAAGCGCTACGGCCAAGGAGGGTATGAAGGAGTTTTGAAGCAGCATGACTCAAGTGGGATTAGAGGACCGTGTTGAGACGACTACTACCTAAGATGCAATTCGGAATGTTAGAGATTATGAAGTAAGATGATTTCGACCCTTAGAAACGGGATCTTTGATACGAAGTGTTTCTGGTCTATGCTAACACTGGTGTCTGCTTTTGTGCCTTCTCCTATAGCCTTCCGGCCTATAACACACCGACTAACGTCCGTATCCGCATTTCTGCAAGACTTCTTTCAAGCACATCCCTCGCCAGCCGAGCCATGGATCTCTTTCCACTTGGCACATCCAGAAGTAGCGTCGACTGCCGATACCCCGTCTTTGACAACCTCAGAAGTCCAGCCCATCGTTCCTCGGATAACCATGACGTCTCCACTGTGCAAAAACAGCGACTCTTCGTCGGGTGCAATGACTTGCTTGTAGTAGGGGTCCGCGTAAGCAGAGAGAAATTCTGCGAGGCTGGAGACGGTAAAGTCGGCGGCACCGTCATAGTTGAGCAGGTAGTCGTCAGGCAACTGGAGGGCTTTCTGCAGGGAGCTGCGGTTGGATTCCGTGGTGTGGTACTGTGAGATTGTTAGCGAGAACTGACAAGTATCAATAGGCATTTCTACTTGACGTACCTGCGTGTAGCGATTAACACCGTACTTTAGAGCCCAAGGGACAACAAGAGGGCCATGGACATTTGTCCAGTGATGGTGGAAATCCGCCTCAGTCAGTCCAGCCTTCTTGGTGAAGAATGTGAGGATGCGTGCAGGCTCCGCGTCCGCTACCACAGACGTACACAGTGACACTAACGCGGTAAGGCTTAAACATATTGAAACGGACTTCATGATGGAAGTTTACAACACTTTCTTGGCTGGAACTGTGATGGACGAAGTATCGAGGCTGGTTGAACTACATGGAGTAGGAGTACCGCAACGTCTTTATATCGAGAAGCTTCTGACATGAATGTGCACGAACCTCCTCTGGTCCTTGGATCACGGTCGCACACCGGCCTTGCCGATGCTAAAGTTCTTAAATGTGGTTCCGAAGAAAGTTCCGAAGGCTTCACCGTATTACTGGAACACACTGAGCTTATAAAGCTCCTGCATCATACTGGGGTGCTGTCGTATATGAACTGTGAGGCTATGGGTACTTGAGCAATCCAGCTTATACGCTAGGACGGACCTCGGCGGAACACGGAGTTTGAAAACCGCGCCCAAGCGCGCTGGAGGAGCAGGAGAGAAGCGAACTACCACAAGAACTAAATCAGTGCCTTGTTGTAAAAGCGGTATACCTTTTGTAAACCAAAAGACGGCTCACCTGTATTGTTCAGCTCTAAAACCACGCCTATCACCTCCTGGTTGGGTCACTGCACACTGAATCATGGGTGCAAGTCAAATTGAGCTAATTGCTGTGAGCAACCCAGCCTGACCATCCTTGAGCATGGAAAAGACATTCATTCTTTAGAGATAGTCTAGGGAGAATCAATAGAGGTGATAAATCTGACCTAGCTTTTGAGTTCTAGGTGTGAACCATGGAAACATTGGGTTTACAAGATGCTTAAATGGTATTTTTGAACTCGTGATAGTAGCAACCGCGCCCTAGAGCCAATCGCGATCCAGAAGTGTGGTTGGATAAATTCGCAATCTCTTGATTACTAGGAAATTATTACAGTCCTCAACTCTCCTGTCAACTCTGATAGATCTGCCAAGCCCCTCCACATTCTGCCAGATGTCTGAAACCCAGAATCCTCTGCATAATATGGCCCCATTGATAGAGATCACCTCTCCCGCTAGCGAACGTGCTTATTATTTAGGTCCCGGCGCTGGAGCAGTCTTTCCTCCAGATGAAGAAGAACCTCGACTCGGTGTGACCCGACGCCTGGAAGAAAAGGTTGACGTCGCGTACCCAGGAGAACCACCTGGAGCTCTTGCGCCAAAAGGCAGGGCAGAAATTCGCGCGCTTGGAGGAGTAAGGGCAGCCTGCGTCGCCGGGTTCGTACGGTAGTCTGTAGGAGCATTCGCACATCTAAACGGTAAGCGTTCGTCTAGTGTGCGGTTTGGGCGTCTGCTTGTTGACCATGGCTCTTGTGTAGGATCGTACCGTGTTACGGAGCCGTTTCTGAGAACTGCCACCGTCCAGTCCTCGTTGCTAGGACCACTATAGCGTCTGGAGTGCTTTTCCCTCTTTGATTCGTATGCACGGTAGATGGACCCGATCTCCGGCCGTCTTCTTGGTGTTTCAGCTACTGGGTCGAGGGCGCGGTGAGATTTCCAACTGGCGTCATCGACGTGCAGGCCCGCGCCAAGGTCCTTCCACGACGTCAAGATCAAAATGGTGCCTTCATCGTTGTAGTTCTTGTAGGTCATGGCTAGGTCGGTATGGCACTTTGGGCAGCCGCGAAGCGTGGAGAGGAAGTCCCTTATCTTTCCAGTACAAGGTTGTTTAAGAGAGGCGCAGCAGTCCCCCCAGCAGTATATCCCGTTGGTCCATAAGCAGTTGTGTCTTCTCGTGTCGTCGGGCTCGTAGGGATTCGGTTGGAATACGAAACGGTGGATCGAGTCCCACTGGTAGTGAGCGCAACAAGCCCTGAGATCAGGATGTCTGATCAGCATCGATTTGAGCTTTGGTACCGCGCCAAGTGTTCCCAGGCGTTCGACTCGAGGGAACAGGAACTTCTCCGTCTTGAGAAGCAGTCGGCCGTTGACGACTTTCGCCGAGACGTAGCAGCTGATCATCGTGTGCCCGTCTTCGTGGTGGTGATAGGTAGTGGACGCGAGCATCTGGGTAGTGTACTGCGTGAGGCCGTGTCTGGAATTTCTCGTTATAGCAGCTACAATATCGAAGTGGACTTGACGCGGAAGATGCGGAGACGTCATTTTAGCCCAAACCCCATCATCCTGTCCAGATCCAACACAGGCGCGTTGAGCGTCCTTCGGATTCCAGGTAAGACAAAGTCGCGGGGGGTGGAAGATGCGACATAAGGAGCAGAGAATGTCGGACTTGAAGCCGCCATCTCTCTCAAGCCGTCGGAGCAACGCGTATTTCGAGCTCTGTTCAAGCTTCAGCACGTTCTCCCCGAGCACACGAAGTAGCTGACGACTTGCGAGAGCCAGCGCTGCCCTGTCGATTGAAGGAAGATGGCAAGAAATCTCATAAACGATCTCCGCCGGCATACCACCAATACTTGTGTCGCGGCGAGATGAGGGTTCTTCTAGCCTGCCGCCGACAGCCGTGCTTCTGCGGAATGGGTAAGGGTCGTACCGATCGGTAAGAGCCTTGGGATCCTGCGATGTGAACATATTATCTTAGGGTTGGCATGTCAAACCCTTGCCCCCGTGGTGATTTGGCGTATTGAAGACATGTGGTGGTGTTGAAATAAGACAAAGTTGGATGTCCGAAAAAAAAGGTCGGGGAACGGGGATATAAATCGTTTCACATTTTTGCCTGGACAAAACCTTGCCGGCGTTGTTGAAGAGATCAGGGTGACACACATATTAACGTCAACCCCGATATCTTGTCTACGCCAAGCTTTCCCTGCAACATAGTTCGCGCCGCTGCCATACCCTAAACACGCACTCAAATCGGACCTGGGTCGAAGAAGCAGATGCTCGATGGACATTTCTGTTATTCATCAAGGAATGCGGATGTATCAACTTCCTTACGGCTGTCCGCTCTATCCAAATACAGTTTCGGACCAGGGACCGATGGTCGCCACATGTTCTTTCTTGTGGGCAAACCTTCTCTGTCTTGAAGTCATCAGGGTGATTACCAAGGGGCACCGGCAGGAGGCCTCTAGCCGAAGGTCAATTTTTAAGGTGCACGAGCAAGCCTCAGCCACCTGAATGATGGACCGCACCTTGACGCACCCGGTCCGCTGGGGGGAGATTATCGGGTTCTCCGGCGAACCGGTTAACTAGGAACAGGTCTTTGTGTTTAGGGGACTGAGAAGCTCTATTCGAATCATAGTCTATTTTACTCCACTGCCAAACTGATGTATAAAAACGCTGGCCCACCCACCGCCCTACATCTCGTCGGATGGTAAATCTGTGTTAACATCAAGAGCAAAACGCTGTCCTAATTAATAGTAATATACAAAATTGTAGTACGCCTCACTGCAACATCTGCTGCATAGCGTTGAGTCTATAGCTCTCCCTCCGCTCCATCAACTCCGAGTGCCGCCCGCTGTCGACAATCTGGCCCCCCTCAACCACGAAGATGACGTCGGCCTTTTGCACAGTGTGAAGTCTGTGAGTAATGGCCAGTACAGTGGTGCCCTGTGACGCCCTCTCTAGACCCTCCTGTAGCGCGGCTTCGCTCGCGGCATCTAGCGCGCTGGTGCTTTCATCGAGAAGCAGCAGGCGTGGACGACGGACAAGGGCACGCGCAATGGCGAGACGTTGTCTTTGACCGCCCGAAAGGCGAGAGGCAGAAGGCCCACATTCAGTATCGTAGCCGTCGGGAAGAGACACGATCACGTCGTGGATGTTTGCCAAGCGACAGGCCTCTTCGATCTCGGCGTCAGTGGCGTCGTGGCCTGGAAGAGCGCCCAAGCCCACGTTGAATCGCACGCTGCCGTCGAAGAGGGCGGGATCCTGTGGCACCAGGGCGATGGAATCTCGAAACGATGTCGGGAGCTTGGCGATGTCCTGGTCGTCGATGAGGACGCTGCCGGCGGAGGGTTCGTACAGGCGCTGCACGAGGTTCATGATGGTGGACTTGCCGGCTCCGGAAGGTCCGACAAGACCGCAGAACTGCTTGGGTGGAAGCGTGAGCGAGACGTTGTCGAGAATGGTGACATCAGGACGGCCCGGGTAAGCAAAGGAAACGTTCTTGAAGGTCACCCTAGCACCACCGCGACGCTGGTTATCCTCCAGACTGCCCGTCTTTGCCTCTCCAAGCGCCTCGACATCGTCTCCCGACTTGGCAGGATCCGTCCCTGATTTGCCCGTGTGCGTCGTAGACCCCATGTCGACGACGGCCATGACTCGCGACAAGGCCAGGCGAGCCCGCGAGAACTCTGGGGCAAGGGAGAACATGCTGCTCCAGAGCTGGGCGCTCGTCAGCATGGCGACGAGGATGATGAGGAAGTCGGTTTGCGTGTACTCCCCCTTCATGATGAGCTGCGAGCCCCACCAGTAGGCCAGGGCGTTGACAAAGGTGCCGGTGGTGTAGGAGATGGCCAGCCAGATGTTGGTCGTGACGGAGGCGCGCACCACCTGCTTCTTGGGAGGTTTCAGGAGGCGCTCGTACGATTCCATGTATACCTTTTCAAGCGAGAGGACAGAGACGGTGCGGATCAACTCGATGGCCTCGGTGGCTAGCGACGTGGCGGTAGAAAAGGCCTCGCGGTGACGCTCCTCGTACCGCGCCAACATGCGCAGCTGCATGAAGCCGGCACCGAGCAAGATGGGCACCGTCACGAAACACACCAGGGCAATCTTCCAGGCAAAGATGTGCGAAATGACAATGGCGACGACGACGTTGATGCAGATGGCGAAGACGGTGCCGAACGTGGATCCGCTGAAGGCGCCAACTGCCATGCTGTCTCTGGTGATGATGGAGAGCAGCGTCGTCGGGGTGCGGCCTTCGGACTGGTGCCAGTGAATGCCCTGCTCGAGCAGAGATCGGAACGAGAGAACGCGCAGGCTGTAGAGCAGTCGCTCGGCGATGATACCGAAGCCCAGCCAGGCAAGGAAGTTAGCGATGAGCTCGATGCCGGCAAGCATGAAGAAGAGGCCGGCGAAGAAACGACCCATGGACCGGATCCTTTCCACGGTGCTCTGACACGGGTTGAGTGCGCCCACCGTGAAGCCAAAGATCATACCCGAGCCGGAAAAGGTGGCCCCGACAAAGACGGCGGCGATGACGGCGACAACGACCCAGCCCAGAGACGGCCGGGTCAGGAAGGCGAGACCCTTGAAGATGGAGCTGAATGGCTTCACCACGTCAAGGTCCTGATCTTTGGCTTCCTCCTTCTCATTCTTCTTCGCTTCTTCATCGTGTTCCTTGTCTGCGGATCGAGTCTGCGTGTCGATGTCTTGCTTGTGTTCAGAGATGTCTGCCTTTTCGCTCGGCTGCATATCCGTCTTCAGAGTCGACCGGTCAAGTGAATCTCCGGATACGGATCCAGCGTCAGGCTTTCTGGAGTTGTCCAGTGTTTGCAGCTTGGCCATACGAGCGAATTCCCCATTTTCCTTGGCCATCAGCTCATCATAGGTACCCTGCTCGACAACGCGACCGGCATCCATGACGACAATGTTGTCGGCATTGCGGATCGTCGATAGACGGTGGGCAATGGAAATGATGGTTCGCTGTTCAGCAGCGGCCCGCTCTACGGCCAGCTGGATTCTCTTTTCGCTGGCAGAATCAAGAGAAGCCGTGGCCTCGTCGAGAACAAGAATCTCCGGATCTCGGATCATGGCGCGGGCAAGTGCGATTCGCTGTCGCTGGCCGCCGCTGACGAGAGAGCCACTGGGGCCGGCGGATGTACCGTAGCCATGTTCGAGGCGCTCAATGAAGCTCGCCGCGTCAGCTTGCTCAGCGGCATGATGAATCAAGTTGGCGATTTCAGCAAACTCAGGCCCGAGCGAGGCAGCCGAGGAGAGCGCGTCTTTCCCTTTGGCAGCCAGCTTGGCGAACTCGGGGCTGCTGAGCAGTGCCTTTAGATGTTGGTGCGCAGGCTTGGGCGAGTTGACGAGACCGAGTGCAATGTTTTCCAAGATGGAGCGGTCGAGAAGGGAAGGCTCCTGCTGAACGAAGCTGATGAAGCTGCGCAGGGACCTGACGTTGAGCTCCCTCACATCCTGGCCTTCGAGCTCGACGGTGCCCTCGGTGGGATCGTGGAGACGCGCAATCAGCGCCGCAATGGTGGACTTGCCGCTGCCAGAGAGGCCGACGATGGCAGTGTACTTGCCAACCGGAAAGTCCAGGTCGACGTTCTGCAGAACTAGCTGACCCGGACGCGACGCGTACTCGAACGAGACGTTGCGAAAGGCAAGCGACTTGGCCGTGCTCGACGGGAGGATAATGCCCCCTTCCGAGGTGCCGTCGATGGTTGAGGGAGCTTCGATGTCTTCCATGAGACGCTGGTACGCGGCCGTAGCGGCTCCAAGAAAGGGAAGAGTCGGTGCAATCCCGCCCAGCATGACACACGCGTCGACGAGGAGATAGACAATGGCGTAGATCTGACCAACAGTAGCCCCGCCGTTGTCACTCTCAACTGAGTCGGCAATGCGCAGACTGCCCTGCCAGAACGCCAGAGCGTTTCCAGAGTACGAAATGAAGTACAGCAGGCCGGTCTGAATAGCGGCGACACCGGACTTCATGATGGCAAACTTGCGAGCGCGAGCCATGTGGTCGGAGAACTTGGCCTCGAGACGAGGCGCAGCACCAAAGGCCTGGACGACGGCGACATGCGAAAGGGCCTCGGAGGCAATCGACGAAGCCGAAGCAATCGCGTCGTTCTGCAGCCCGACATACTTGCCCAGGTATCTCCCGCCGAGGAGGCCAGAGATGAGAAAGGCAGGCAGCATGCTGACGAGGATGCCGGCAAGCTTGGGCTGCTGGGAAAAGGCAATGACAAAGACGGTGATGAAGAAGCTGATGGTGGTGATGATGTTCCCGACCTTCTCCGACGTGCCGGCCTGGACGGCCGTGATGTCGCCGTGGAGCCGGCTCGAGACCTGGCCCGAGGCGCCGCGCGTGTCGAAAAAGGCCGGCGGCTGGCGGAGCAGGGCCGAGACGTAGCGGGTGCGCAGGCGCTGGGCGAGGCGCTGGCTGATGATGTTCCAGCACGTCAGGTGGCCGTAGATGAGCACCAGCGAGATGGCGCCGATCCAGGCCGTCTTGATGACCTTGTCGTTGATGGCCTTTTCATACGCGAAGGGATCTGTGTCGATGTCGCCCTCGGCTGCACAGGTTGCGCTGTTGAAGTTGTCGACGAGCTGGCCGAAGAGCACGCCCATCAGGGGGAAGGGAACGCCTGCGCCGGCAGCAAAGAGGGTGCCGGCGATGATGAGGGCGATGTCCACCCATGTCGGCTGGGCGGCGAAGAGGAGCTCGAAGTAGACGAAGAAGCCCTTGATAGACTTGACACACGGTGTTAGTCAGTCTTCTTTTCTTCCTTGATATGTTGTTGTTGGAAGGCATCGCAAGCCTCAAGCAAGCATAGCTAAACTCACCGACAATGTGCTCTTGGGCTTCTCAACAGGGGCACTAATGCTAGCATCGGCGGCCTTTTCTGAGTCTTGCGGCTTCTCCTCCCCCGCCAGCTTGTCAGGGGCCACCTTTTCAGGTTCGGCAGCCATGATTCTGGTCCTGCTTCAGTTCCTAGTCGACGATAGGACGTCAATCTTGTCTAGTCGAGCTTATCTCCAGACAGAGACACGGCGAAAGAAAGTACCCTTGGAGAAAGTACGGTGACTCCTTTTGAAGGAGCAGCCAGTGTGACCCTACGAGCCGAGGGGCGCAAGCAAAAAACAGACAGAGTAAAAGCAACGTGGAAGCAGCCACGCCGCGCATCTTCGCCAAGAATCGTGACCAGTATTTTTTCGGAGAGGTGCCGATTTCGGAATCATCCCCCCTGGCTCAGATTGTCTCATCATGCAAGTTCCGACCCAAATAGCTGAGGATCTACAGACGTAGCCAGCTGCCTTGACCGTGCCAGCGTGCATCGCAACGGGACCGGTGTGGTGTCTCGTCGAGTGGAGCGAGGTTGGTGAACCCACGCTGGCCATGTAACGCTGCGAGCGAGGGAGCAAATTGGATCCACGGCCCAACGAACCCGCACCGACAGGGTGGTGATGAGGCCAAGAGGAACCGAGCACGTGCGTAGCAGTGGTTCTCTTGGCGAGTCGTAGCATGTGTTTGGCAAGTATCAAGGATGGACGGGTCGGGTGGGGAGTGAAGAGTGGGGGATCAGCAGAATTTTCAAACTGCCGGGGTTGCCATCTGCCATGGACATCTGCCGTGGGCAGGCGGGCAGGCGGGCAGGTAGGCAGGCGGCCGGAGAGAAAACAGAGTAGGGCAATAAACAATAAGGTTAAGTTGTCAAATAAGAAAGGGCTCACATCTCCGTATCCACACGTGTGGCTTCTTTGTCCTGGGTCTACGGGGGAAAGGGGAAAGGGGAGTGGGTTGCGATAATTATTCCACATCAAGTAATTCTCAGACGATCCCGAGCATGTCGCAGGGGGGCCGTCAAGTGATGCCCATTTAGTAGGATCAGATTACGGAGAGCGAGATGAGGTGATTGATTGATTACAAGGCCGTGTGTGAGCCTAATCCACCCCGGCTTGATTCGATCGACGGCCTCCGACCCGGATCCGGAACGTGGGGCGTTTGCCGCGTGAAGGACTAATCCAGCAGCTGCGCCGATCCATCCCTCGTAGTTTGCATAGTTAACGTTAGTGCTTAAGCCAGCTTTGCCATGTACCGTCGCCATGGGATTCCCTGCCCTGTCCGGCAAGCGTCTTGGCTATTCCCACCACCACCCAGCGTCGAGCCGCGGCCCTGACACCATTCGCACAACGGCAGAGATTGGGTTTCTTGGCCCGCAGCGTCAGCCTGTGCCATGTAACATGCCGGTGATGGCGTCCTCGCATGGCGGCGTCGCTCCCATCACCATAGCCCGCAGATAGCCCCGTTCGGGCAATGCAATGGCAGCTCGACGAGCCCTTGAGACGAGACACGGGGGGTGGGCAGGCGCAGCAGCGATCAAACAAGGCAAAAGAGAGACGGGGACAAGACGAGAGACGCAGGACGTCACAGAGTCGTTCGGGCAAGTATATAAGGGGGGGCAAAGGACGGGAGAGAGCAGTCGAGGACGGAGACACAGAAAAGGCCAGGAGCAGCAGCAAGTTGCCGCCATCACAGACACACAGAAGCCTCGACCGCTGTTATTCCTCGTCCTGTCCCATCTCCTCATCCTCTTCAGCCTCACTCCGAGCCTCAGCCTGCCTCACTTAGAAACATACCACACACACCATGAGCCAGGCCACTCTCCGTACCGCGCGCCTCGAGCTGGTGCCGCTCGCGCCTCAGCACGGAGACTTTCTATACCAGCTAGACGCGGACCCGGACGTGATGAAGTACATCGGCTACGGCAAGCCGCTCGACGCCAAAGACTCCAAGATTGTGCACAAGCTGCTGCTGGAGACGGCGGCGCCCGGGACCGGCCTCGGGTGCTGGGCCGCCTTTTCGGGGCGCGACTTTGTCGGCTGGTGGGTGCTGGCCGCCACCCAGAGCCACGTCACGCCATCGCAGAGCGGCAAAATAAGGGCCGAGTTTGGCCTGCGCGTTTTGCCCAAGTTCTGGGGCCAAGGGCTCGCCAAGGAGGGGTCGCGCGAGTTGCTGAAGCATGGGTTCCAGGACCTGGGCGTCGATGAGATCTTTGGAGAGACCATGACGGTCAACAAGGGGTCTCGCGCGACAATGGCCTCGTGCGGGTTGAATCATGTCCGCACCTTTCACAACCAGTACGACACGCCGCCTCCGGGCATCGAAGAGGGCGAGGTGGAATACCGCATCACCAAGGAGGAGTGGTTGTCAATGGACCGCGCGCGGAAATAGTTCGACAGTGAAGATGGGGGTTTTTGCGGCGTTTTCGTTTTGCTTTGATTATGTACCGAGCCTCGACGCCAGACAGTGTAAAATAGGACAATAAACATGTGAGAGAATGACCGAACCTCGGGAGCCTCTATGATGTGATGCGTCCTATAATTCCTCTCTGTTGTATCCAGTAGCCGAGTTCAGCGGCCATGTGCGACGGTTCGCGACTATTAATTTGCAACTCTTGAGGAACTAACTTGGAAGCGGATGTCCGTCCGACGACGCCGCGTAAGCCAGCAGCAGGTCTGGCTGAAAGTGAACGGATTTGTGCCGCAACGGGAGCACGGCACGGAGAATCAAGCAAATGCCTGCATCAACTCAACAGGCCGACGAGTGCATGACGCTCCGGTATTGCTCGGCACTGAACTCAACGCCTTGGTCACCGGCATGGCACCCGTGATGATTGGATCTAATCAATCGATCCATCAGATTAGATAACGGCCTCATCACCTTATATCTTACATGGTACATTCCCTTAGATGAATGCCCGCGACTAAACCTTGCACTCCCACGGGCTGCCGCGGCAAAGCCCTGTCCGGGTAAGCTTCCTCCGGTCTTCCCCACTGCGCTGTCACCTCACGCTGGCCATAGTCCCATTTCTTCCTGTGCCAAGCCCCCGTTTCGGCAGACACATTCCACCCGTCTCAGACACCTGTTTCTCAGAACCAACACCTCGCCGTACTCCCGTCGCACTCCCGTCGCGCTCCCGTCGTAACCAACTGGCGCAGACGAACCCTCTCAGCCCGAGTTGGCTCTGTCCAACGGCCAATCCCCCACCCCTTCGCCACTTAAACCCTCTCCCATGAGCTGGTTACCCCCGTTCTTCCCCCGGAACTGTCCGATTTCGGCAACCCTGCGCCGTCACCGGATGGGCTCGCTCTTTGTCACAAGGCGTCCTTGGCAGCCAATCGATGCACGATCCTGCATGAACCGGGGGTTGTGCATCTTGGTTAAAGGATCATCCTTCGCTCGCTCTTCCTCCTCATGGCATCCTCATTGAGCGCATCTTTGCTTTGAATTCCCCTGCCAGCTGCCTGCTCAACAGCAATGTCGTTCCTGAACAAGCTCCGGCCTGGTCCGGCCAACGACGCCCACGGTGTCTCCGTCGTCAATGATCCAGAGACTCAGACTGGCCCAGAGATCAGCGCCGCTGAAAAAGAGACTGGTTACAACGAGACCGGTGCTGGCATCCCCGATGACAAGACCGAGTCCGACGAGGCACCAACCAAAGATGCCCAGCTCGGTGTTCAGAAAATCGAGGCTGTGACTTTGGTCTGGACCAAGACCTCGCTCGCCGCCTTGTTGATCCTGTGCGTTCCCGTCCAGCAATCCTACGCCCGTGTACCCGCGTATACTTTGCTAACATGATACCTCGCCAACAGCATCTGGATTCTTTTCCTGGCCAATGGCTTCAGACTGTCAATTCTCTCCAGTTTGCTTCCCTATGTCACCAGCGACTTCGCGAGCCATTCCCTGTTGACCGTCATCGGCACGGTTGCAAACGCCATGACCGCCGCAGTCTACATCCCGATGGCCAAGATGCTCGACGTCTGGGGTCGCGCCGAAGGATTCCTCCTCATGGCGGGATTTTCCACCCTCGGCATAATCCTCATGGCTGTCTCTCAGAACCTCGCCACATTCTGCGCCGCCCAGGTAAGCCAAATCCACTTCCAAGGCCCTGAAATTTCTCACATTAACAAAATTCTAGGTCTTCTATCAAGTTGGTTTCGCAGGCGTCATCTACGTCGTCTGTGTGCTCGCGGCGGACGCAACCAACCTCAAGAATCGAGGTCTGGCCTTTGCCTTTACCTCGTCCCCCTACATGATCACAGCATTCGCTGGATCAAAGGCTGCCGAGGGCTTTTTGCTCAATGTTAGCTGGCGTTGGGGTTTCGGTTGCTTCGCAATCATTATCCCCTTCGTGACTATCCCCCTTTTCCTGCTATTGAAGATCAACCTTCGCAAAGCCGAAAAGCGAGGTCTCTTGGTGCGAGAGAGCACTGGTCGGACTTTCTTGCAGAGTGTCAAGCACGTGTTGGTCCAGTTTGATAGTAGGTCTATCACGCAGCTCTCCTGAACTCGCTGGTTGCTGACCTTCTTAACCTCTAGTTTTCGGCGTCTTCTTGTTTGCCGGTGGTCTCACAGTATTCTTACTGCCGTTCACTTTGGCCACTTCCGCTCCCAAGCAGTGGGAGACTGACTACATCATCGCCATGATCGTCGTCGGCTTTGTCATGCTCGTTGCTTTCGGCTTCTATCAGGCGTACTGGGCCCCAGCACCGTTCATCAAGAAGGAATTCCTCACCAACCGTACTGTCATCGCCGCGTGTCTCATTGATCTGACATATCAGACATCGTACTACTGCTGGGCCAGTTATTTTACGTCTTTCCTCCAAGTCGTGAATAACTTGACCGTAGCTGAAGCTGGATACGTCAACAGCACATTCCAGGTTGTCTCAGGCGTTTTGCTCTTCTTTGTCGGCTACTTGATCCGTCGAACAGGCTACTACAAGTGGCTGTTTTACATCGCCGTCCCTCTTTACATCTTCGCTCAGGGCCTAATGATCTATTTCCGCCGTCCTAACCAGCACATTGGCTACCTCGTCATGTGTGAGGTTTTCATTTCCATCGGTGGAAGCGTCTTCATTCTCGTCATGCAACTTGCCGTACTGGCCGCCGTCGATCATCAGCACGTTGCTGCTGCGCTTGCCGTGCTCTTCGTCTTCGGCACTGTCGGTGGCGCTGTTGGCCGTACCATCTCTGGAACTATTTGGACCAATACCTTCCAGAAGGCTCTGATCCGCAACCTGCCGGCAGAAGCCCTCCCTCAACTCGCACTCATCTACTCTGATATCACCACGCAGCTCAGCTACCCAGTCGGAAGTGTGACCCGGCTCGCAATTCAGAAGTCTTACGGATATGCGCAGACAAGAATGCTTGCCGCTGGAACTGGTATCATGGTTCTGAGCTTCATTTGGATGCTTCTCCTTGAGAACATTAACGTCAAGAAGATGAAGCAGACCAAGGGTGTTGTGTTCTAGAAAACGGCGCCATGCTAGTTTCTCGTGCCACACATGTACTACAGAACCGGGTGCTATCAATCCCAAGGCGATTTCAACACCACCACCGAAAGCATCATTTGAGACAGTAGCAGACTAATCTTAAAATCTGGGGATTAATTAGGGTAGAATGTTTAGTCGCATTAATAAATATTACGTGCCAAATTGATGACTGGTAGTGAGTTTGGACGGTGCCAACGACCGTTAGTTAAATCGTCTTCATTTCTACGAAGCCCTACCCTATTTCCGTGATGCTCGAAAAGTGCACCACTCAAACGCGCCTCTCTTCTTGCTTTACTTGCCAATTCACCATGTCCTTGGCTAATCCAGATCTGCTTTTCCCCACAGTTTTGCTTCATTTTACACCTGTCTAGGGTAGCGATCCCTGAGATTAGTAGGGAAGCGCCACACAGTCAAGGTGTGATTAGCGCGAATCACGGTAGAATACATCACAGCCAAAAGCACCTGACGGACAGAGTGTGTCAGGTGGTAGACTGCTGATGATCAGCCTATAGCTGGTTATTTATCCAAACTAAGTACCTGAGGCGAGACTGGAACTTGTTTTCTTTTCCATCAACGACACTAATCACAACTTTGTCCAAGCAATCTTTTACTCATTATTTCATGGCAACAAAGCGACAGCTGACGAAGACCGAGGCGCCCTCCCATGACAACGAGCTATTCTTCGAAGCAATCAACCAGGCCGGTTCAACATCCGTCGTCTTCGTCCACGGAGTTCTCTCGTGCTATTTAGAGTGGGAGCATGTGACTCCACACCTTTCCTCAGACTACCACCTTATCTTGGTTGACGTGAATGGCCATTCCAAGTCGTCGAAAATACTTGCGACAAATCTTTCGGCATCGACAGAGAGCGTCGCGAGTGTTATCAGACGCCATGCTCATGGGGGAAAGGCTCACGTTGTCGGACTGAGCATGGGCGGGTTTATTGCACTTGAGCTGGCTCGTCGCTACCCGGAGCTCGTACACAGCGTCTTTGCGACAGGAGCACATCCATTCGGAGGAGTCTACAGGTGGCTGTCTCTAAGGCCAACGATTATTTGGATCCTGCTGTGTTTGCTGCACTCGATGCCAGATAGGCTTTACTGGTGGATGGCCTCGAGTTATGGGATGGCGAAGCACGAGGCACTAAGAGTCGAGATGGCCAAGAACAGGACGTTGACAACGGTTCGCGACAACTACACCAGCATCTTGGATTTTGACTGGGCCCACGTCCGGGATATTCACGTTCGGACAGCAGTCATTGCGGCTGGCCTTCAAGACGACGTTGAAGCGACACGAAAGATGGGACCGCTGCTACGGGATGGCGGGAGCGAGGAGAGCAAGGTTTTTGTGGTGGCGGGTGCTGTCCATGCCTGGAATCTTCAGTTTCCAGAGACGTTTGCCCTTGGAATCAGGGCGTGGATTGGGAAACAGGAGATGCCAAGGGAATATGAGGAACTGCGAGCGTCTAACGAGTAGACTGCCCGTACTTGAGGGTGTATTCAATCGAGAACATGAGTCGAGTATTTAATGCAGAGACGATCTACAGGATAATGGAACGGAAGGTCCGGAACTCAGATGCATCTTACCGGACACCGTCCCCGGAATCATTCTTCTTTGGCCTCCCCATATTGCTGAATTCCTCCAGGCGATGACGTCAGTGAGTCCAAATTAGCGACTTGTTCCGCAGCGGGGTGATGCCTCGGTAGCGTTTTCGCTCCATCACGAGGATTGACCCTGCATGGCCGCATCTGGACGAACAGCGCAAATCAGCTACGCCGCTTTTGGCCCAACTTGCCGCCCTCGCTTCTAATAATTATGCTCGAGGTACTTTGTGCGAAGATCATCACATGACGCCAATAGCGTCAAGTGACAGGAACTAACTGCACAGCCCCCTCGGCTCTGGGAACTAGCAGCATCGCCCTGCCAAGACACAATCGCCGCCGCCAAGTCACAATCAGCGTCAAGCAAGTTGACTGTTTGCGGCACTTGATTTACTTGCCCCACCATCGCCATGCCCACTCTCGAGATCACAGACTTTAACATCATCGTGAGCCTTCTCGGCGGATGGATCGCGGCGTTTGGGCTGGTCTCCTACCTCTCCAAAGAGAACCTTTACCTCTCTGAGGCCCGTAAGTTTCTCGTCTCGAAATCGTGGAACAGGTATCTGATCAGGATGGTACTCTTTAGTTATATCCCTCTTGGCCGGAGTTGCGTTCTCGCCCTCTGGAGCCAACTTCATCCGGCCGCTGGCATATGCCGGAAACGACAGCAATGTCGAGGCCATCACACTCAACTTCACGCGGCTAGTTCTGGGGGTGCAGCTGGTCATTGCGGGCGTGCAACTTCCGAGCAGGTATTTGCAAAAGGAGTGGAAGTCGTTGAGTATCCTCGTGGGCATCGTCATGGCTTTGATGTGGTTCACGACAAGTCTCCTGGTCTGGGCCTTTGTCCCCAATCTCCCACTCCTCCATGCAATGGCCATCGGAGCCTGCGTTACTCCAACAGACCCGATTTTATCCAGTGCCATTGTCAAAGGCAAGTTCGCTGAGCACAACGTCCCCAAGGGCCTGCAACGCCTTATTGTTGCGGAATCCGGAGCCAACGACGGCCTCGGGTACCCGTTCCTCTTCCTCGCCTTGTATCTTATCAAGTATGTTGGCGAGGGTTCCAACCCGGCAGGAGGCAGTGTCGCAACAGCCATGAGTTTGTGGTTCGGAGAGACATGGGGATACGTCATCTTCTTGAGTATCGCATATGGCGCAGTAGCAGGCTGGATTGCCAAAGACCTGCTGCACTGGGCTGAAAGGCGAGACTTCATCGACAAGGAGAGTTTTGTCGTGTTTGCCATCGCCCTCGCCTTGCTAGTTCTCGGTACTTGTGGCATGATTGGGAGCGACGACGTGCTCGCTTGCTTCGTAGCAGGAAATGTCTTCACATGGGACGACTGGTTTCGGTTAGAAACAGTCAACGACTCGCTTCATCCCACCATCGACATGCTTCTCAACATGACCATCTTTATGTGGTTTGGCGCGGTCTGTCCCTGGAACGACTTTGTGCAAAATGAGGTCATCTCGATTTATCGACTGGTTCCGCTAGGCATTCTCGTCCTTGTCGTACGACGTCTGCCATGGGTGCTGGCTGCTCACAAGTACATCCACCAGATATCAGATGTCAGGGAGGCACTTTTTGCCGGATTCTTTGGCCCCATCGGCGTTTCTGCCATATTTTACGTGTACATCTTGGCGGCCTATATCGACAGCTCTCTTAGTGGGGATGAGGTCCGTCAAGATGTCAGGAGCCTTCGTCAAACTGGACTTGTCATTGTCTGGTTTCTTGCTATTTGCAGCGTGGTAGGTCCGAATAAGTGCACCCGTTGCTATGGATGGTTCTAACATAAGTAAAGGTCGTTCATGGCTTGTGTATACCAGTCACCAAATTGGGCTACTACCTCCATAGAACTTTGTCGGACCGGATTCGAATGGATGACGTATTATCGATTGAGTCTCCTATTCAAAGCCTCGGATCGCCAGATTCTGCGAACTTAGAGACACCTCTCTTGCCAAAGACGTATCAATCTTTTGAAAGCATACGTGCTGGCGAGGGAGCAGCGGCATAAATATAGGTGTAGATATCTATTTTCGACTACATTGTCTAATCTCTATTGGTGTATATCCCTAGTTCCCTTCTACTATATGACCTCTAGTTGACAGTGTAACTCACGCGGGACTGCCCCTTGCTCCTTGAAACCTTCTTTACTTTGGTCTCGCCACACAAGTCCGTCGTCTCAACATGCGTTCCGCCACAGGGATACACCTCTGCCCCCACAATCGTCACCACCCGGAACTTCTCACCCGGCGGTGCTAGACTTCTATCGGGAATTAATCTCTCCAAGCCGTGCTTTCGGAAGTCTTCTTCGTCCCACCAATCAATCTCGACTGGCATCTTTGCTGCGATGAACTCGTCAACCTTCTTCTGAATCGGCTCCTTCCATTTCCCGTCAATCAAGCCCTGAAACTCGCATGAGGCGGAGTCGGGAAAATGAGATGCCTTCAATTCGTCAAAGCCGTCAATTTCCTTTTCCAAGAGATGCCTCACGGCAGAACCGAGAACGTGGCCTGCAGTGTGGAAGCGAGAGTAAAGGAGTCGTTTCTCGGCGTCGATTTCTTGCTGAACACTATCCCCGTCCTTGAAAATGGCACCTCCAGAGAAGCGCCCAAAATGCAAGACTTGGCCGTCCTGGACAGCATCCATGCGGACAGCGAGGACGTTGAAAGTTGTACCGGACTGATCCGTCATTGCACCGACATCGAAAGGCTGGCCACCTCCTTGGGGGTGAAAGATTGTTTGCTCCGTGACGACAACATGATCGCTGTCTTCGCCTTGTTTAAAGAGCTGGCGGTTGACTTCTTCGAGGGCGTTGAAGGGACGAGCTGTGGCCACGACTGTTTGAAGTTTGTGGAGGTTGGCATTGTGCTGGAAAGCGAGGTAGGTGCGTAATTTTGACGCCATCGTAGTGGACGAGAAGTATGTGGCTTCAAGTGAACCAAGATGAAAAATGCTGTCGCGCGATGGAAGTCAATAAGAGGCAGCTGAACCGTGGTTTTGACTGCGCTCAGATCTGGATGCTTCTTCTTTTGAAGGGCGCCAACGACATCGAAGTCGATGGAAGGATGTTGCGGGGCTTGGTCTGCTTACCGCCAATCAAGAAGCGGATTTATTTCTGTAGCGCAAACCATGAGCCCTGAAGATTGCACTGTGCACAACGTGTTTAAGACGCCAAAGTTGGCTATTGATATCGTACATACAACTATCGTGACTAACAATATAAATACAAAAATATTCCGAACAACTATTCAAATGAGCTTTTGTGCCAATCTAGTCTGTCATCTGGCATTTGCATCCTCAATTCTATCCAAAATGGTGTTTAGGTTCATTGATTTCAGTAGGGTCTCCTGCCAACATAATTCCCAGGTGGCGAGTACCGGGCAACTGTGAACCAGGCACCTTTGCCGTTGCTGGCAGTGGCAATGCCAATCTTGAGGGTGGTGTTCCACATGCATTGAGCTGAGATTTTCGACGCAATCAGTATCACGCTCTTGACGATGCCACGATAGGTGGAGCCAACACTTACTATAATGACCGTAGTCGGAAAAATTGCCTTTAGGAATAATCTCGTTGTGATAGTCCTTTATCTCGGCGAGCCTGGAAGAAAGGTGGCTGCAATCAGCTGTCTGCCACCACTTGCGTTGGCTTGTGGTCTGCTTTGACGCGCACTTACCATCCTTTGGTACCAATGGACATGGGTGCCGAAATGGGCTGACTTGACCTGTAGAGGTGATGAGTATGCTTGATCCGCGTTGCTCTCAGAGCTAGACTTACGAAACATATGCTAGATTCTCGCCCTGGTTTGGTCGATCCTCGGAAGTCGAGTGCTCCAGTTTGCCGCTCTTGGCAAGCTTGACGGCCCAAGCTTTCGCATCCTTCTCAAGCTTGGAATCCCAGACGAGGGCCTTGATCTTTTTCTTGGCTCGAGCCTTGTTATGCAAGTTTAAGGCGTCGGTCTGGTTCGCCGTCAAAGCCCTAGGGAGTATTGGGAGACTGCCCCGTTGTCCAATGTGAACACCCAGATCAATAGATCTCCTGTCGGCAGACACAATAAGCTCGGGTTTCCCCAGGACGATCTTTATGTTAGAAGGGATGTCGGCTTGCACGTCCCGCCTGCTTTTTGGAGCTTGATGGCCCGCCGCAACGGACTGGATGCCGATGAGGAGGAGCGACCAAGTGCAAGTTGTTGTGAACAGCATCTTGTTGTTGTTGTTGTTGTTAAAATTGACCTTTTCTTGGTGAGACTTTGGCCCACAGGTTTCAGGGACTCGGCAGATTAAAGTAGTCTTTGTCTTTCCAGGGTCTCTGCTTTCGTAAAAAGCCACCTCATCTCAGCAGATTCTCGACCGTATTTAATACATGCTTGTCTGAAAACGTTAATCATGACCCACTACTATCCGCATACCAGAGAAAACTCATCACCACAGCTTGAGGGATTCTGACGTCGCTTTATCTGCATACTTTGGCTAAAATACGGAAGCAAAGTCCTCCGTGACATGGAGGTCGGGATTTACCTACCGTAGTTGACATCATCAAATGTTGAGGGTGTATATGGTATCGGTGGCCATTGGTTCAACGGTGCTGTCATTCATCTCGCGCTATGATTTTGGAGGCTCCGCGATCTTCAATCTAGGCACAAAGCGGCAAGCTCCTTCATCTTGTGTCACATTTCGCCACCGGGTAGGTATGTTTGAACGGTAAGCTAACAGGGCTGTGTGAGTACCACTCTGCTTTTAGAGGTGGGAAGCTCGGCTGTGGGCGTTTTAGATCAGGTTAAGCTACCGCTCTAGGATAAGAGAATATTGTCATCACTTGCCACCATGCTAGACGCTTTTGTGCTCCAAATTCTACCAAGATGCTTCCGGCAACCCGGTAGCAGCAGCTTGTTCTTTGGGCTCGATCTTCGGATATTATCTAACACGGTTCTCGTCTTGCTGAGTGTTTGGTTGTTTATATACACCTTCATTGCGGCAAACAGCTCATGTCTGGTATAAAATAGATTTCATCCACCGAAATCACCACTCATTAGACAGGAGCCAATACTTTACGGATTACACCGTGGATTTTAGCTTGAGATCCTGTCTGAAGGGTGTCACGCTGTTGCCTTGTTTTCGCCACAATGACGACCGAGATCCATTGTATTCTCGCTCCATCGGCACCGTTACAGCCCAGCTGATAATGGATATCACAAGTGAAATCTTGGCGTCGTCAAACTTGAGCTACGCACAATAGTTTGTTTCTTGTGTGACGACTCATCTCGGAGTATGATCAGTTCGCCCGGTATGATAATTAGTCTGGAGTCTCTCCAAACAGTATGCAGACCATCTGAGACTCAGATTAGTTCGCCCGTATTCGGAGTGGCAGCATTCCAAGGCGTCACATAGCAGGACTAGCCCTGCTGAGGGAGGAATTTGACAATCTACTAGCTGCACAGAACGATCCGCCACCACGTTAGAATGGGATAAGTGAGACATTGGCGCATGTCTAAATGGTCTAGCCCAATGTCCACCCAACGGCATTGACGAAAGCAGTTGAATCAATGACCCGCATGCGTTTAATTATCCACAGCTCGAACTCTACTAGGCCGTTTTTAGGAAGTCTAGACGAGATGGAATGGAAGACAAACCTAATAAAACGAATTGAAAAGTGGATCAAGCTCAAACGAGTAACTACTCCAAAACCTCAGAAAGCATCATGTCTAGACCCAATAATCTTGAGGTCAGCGGTGTTCAGCGTTCAGCATGGAAAAGCGAAATGAACTGGGACACAAACCATCGCATTTATTGCATTGACTGCAATGATAATATCATTTTAACAGCACCTGGATCTCGAAGTCGAAGATAGTATTCAATGAAAGAAATCCTATAACTTATGGAAGTGGACTGAATTGAATACTCTTGAGAACATGGACATGATTGATGCTATTGTGTGGCCATGGCATATGTCCGTAATTGACATTTAGTTGGGATTGCTTAAGAGGAAGCAAACCCGCGACCGCCAAATTGATCAAGGTCGTCCATAGTTACTCACTATTTCAATGTAACTTATTGTATCTTCTGGGCGAAAATGGGCCCAACTGCCTCCACAACGTTCATTGCCCGAGGAAATATCTTCATAGTGACCCAAATACCAACACAATTATTCCCATCAGCTAGATGCGACGAATCGACCAATGTCCCATCCGAGGCTGGTAGATGATCTGTCTCAGACCCAGGAGGATCTTCAAGCATAAAAATCTCAAAATCGGAAGATGATCTGTCATTTGACTCAGAGTTCGAGTAAGGGGCAACAAGAGAGCACATTCTGTTCGTGCTTGTGTAAAACTGCCGACTGATCAGCTTTGGATTCGCTGCCATCGGGAAGCGCTGGACACGCAAGATCACGCATAGAGACTTACAATCACCTCGTCTTCGCCTACTCCCACCGAGACATCCATTCTGGTTACACGCTCGCTGTCGTTCAGGCTCATCGAAGCCATCGCTCCTTCAATGTGCCCAACGTGGTTGTAGAGTTGACCCTTCCCATACTCAAACACAAAGCCTGACAGTCTTCGATCCTCACTAAAGACAGCATGGATCTGTGAAATAGAGATCCAGTTGGCTTCCAGGCCCTGAATCTGCCAGAACAGCTTACCTGGTATGCGGCTGTTAGGCCAGAAATCCAGGATATTGTGTAACACCAAGGTAAATTCCAGGTTGAATTCCGGTGGCCGAGTAACAACATGGATATAGTCGCAATCGTGACTGAAGCCCCAGACAAGGCCCTTCTACTGTGCAGTTAGAAACTTTCTCAGAGTATATAAGCTAGAGATACTTGCCAGTTCCTCGTAAGGATTTTCGGTAAATGAATAAACAAGCATATCATTCTTATCGCCGTAGTAGATTTCTGCTGTCTTCTGCCCGAGGCCTGACTTCTCGACCTGAATCCCAGTGATTCTACCGTGATTTTCCCGCTGGGTGTTGTTCGGGTGGCTCTCTTGAGTTTGCCAAAAAGTGAAGCCTGTAATCCTTTCACTTTCTTCAAGGTTCAGATGATCAACCTCACAGAACCATTGACCGATGTAAATTGGGATACTCGAACCCCAAAACTCAAAGCGGAGTCCGGAAACGTGGTTAGCGCCCCGTGTTCGATCAGACATACCACTCGATATCCCAACACGTCTGATATTAGCTAGGATAGCAGACGTGAAGCAACTACTGGAGTTTTGAAGAACACGAGGCGCTTTCTTCAAGTGGATTGGGTCAATGGGAAAGCTTGGCGGGTCTAGCACGCCCGAATGAGTAGGCTTTGGCGAATGATTGATGTTCGTGTCCGGCACATCATGCAGACAACATATCCCCAAAGATTGAAGAGACCCAGTAGAGAGCTGTGATGCGTCCTTAAGTCAGCCATTCATTCACACCATAGGCTCAAGCATATTCTGACCTGGACTGTGGCAAGCATCCCCGTGACGATTTCTCCCTGAGGTGGGGTAAGATTGCTCTCCTTATCTGATTTGGAGGCGTTTGAGCGACGATCCCTACGTTGGAACTCCAAGACCCGGCCACGACTTGTGGCCATCTATAAGCGAAGGGGGATATGTTAGTTGGCGTCATCCTAATCCGCATTTCTCTATGTGATGTAGTAGCAAATTTGCAACGTACCTTAATAACTTGTACAAACATTCCGTGAGCAGTGTCCTCTCGCCCGAAATAAAGACTCGTGATTCTCTCTCCTCCAGGGCCATCTAGAGCAAAAGATTGCTCGATGCAAGTCCATCGTTTGCTCATAGTATCAATTATCTGTCTCGTGCCAAACATTCTTTTGGTTCCATCCGTGTAGAAGAAATGAAACCCTCTAAAAGATCCGTAGTAATCGTCATGCAACGCTGTAACTCGATTGAGTCGGGATAGGTGGGATCCGCCGGGACCTCCAAAGTCCATATTGAGCACAAAAGTTGGCTCGAGCGGTGCTTGCTGCTGCTCAGGCGGACAACCCAAAATCATTTGGTTGGCACAAGAGTCAGGCTCGATAGGATGCCAGAGCCAGGGCATAGGAATTGCGGTGCTGGGTGAAGTGCCATTTGGGACAATCGAGTCAAGTTGACTTTCTAAAAGCTGTATTGAAACGAATTTGCATGCCTGGTTGAATACCGGTGAGCCAAGCTCATGTAATGAATTGGGTAAAACTCACATCAAAGCCAATCATCGCCCCGCACACTTCGTGTCCAGCTCGTGGCTCTAACGTGGCAATTCCAACGCCATCAGGGGGATTATCCAGTATGCCAGCGGTTTTCCATGACCTGTAGCCTGTGGCATCCTCAAGTTCAAATCCAATGCCAACAATACCACAGACAAAGCTCGCGACCCGAATGCTTCTCAGGTGATCCTGTGGCGTGATGGAAATGTGTATCTCTGAGCGGGGCATGAAGAGACCAGCGCAAGATACTTCTATCCCATCCTGGAAAACCCTCATTCCGCAGATGTATTCAGTGCAGTTGAAATTTAGAGAAGATACTGATATATGGACCGACTTGGCGTCGGATTTCAGGGAGCTGAAAAGAAGGTGCTCTGTTCGAAACAAGCGCATTCCCATGCCGCCATACCTCGAACTGTTTTGCCGAAGAAGTCCTTGAACTAGCTGACCAAGTTTGTACTCGCTTGAAGACAACTCAGTGCAACTGCCATCCCGCGGAATTGGGTTTTGAAAAAGAATTGGAACTAGGCACTGAGTCAGATGGCCAAGACTTTGCCATACTCGGCGCCGATTGCGAACATGGCCAGTTTGAGTCCTGTCGCGCAAAGCATGCTTTACATTGAAGTATCGTCGTCTCCAGTCCACTTTCAAGTTGAAAAACCCTGTAGATTCGAATTCCAGAGGAAAAAATCCCATTTCCATATCCGCCCTGAAACGGCTCGCCCAGAATGACTGGGGAAGATCTCTAGGCTTGGTGAGACTAGCGATAGTCCTCGATGAAAGTCTAAGATTGCAAAGGTCTGAAGATTGTAAAAAGATGATGATGGAATAGCTCACTTCAAGGGATAAGCAAGAGAAGCGGTCAGCGACACCCTCCGCAGTTTCACGAAACCAGTCGGCAGTGGCATGTGATGTTGCAATAGAGGAGATGAGGCTCAGTGCGTTTGGGTCTGCCTGTAGAAACTCCCAAGGCCCATGGGGAATTTCAGGTAAGTGCAAAAACTGCGAAGCGCCTCCAAAGTCATGGGCGGGAAACGGAAAATAGCAACGATCATATGGGAGGCAGTAGACAAAGTCGAAAAGAAGCTCTGCGACTCGCTTAGGTTCCTGAAAATTTGCCAGCAGGGACACCTGCTCGAGCAGAATCTGCCAGCAGGATTCGTGAAATGGAAACGTCCATGAATTTGCAGAAGATGAGTAGTACAGGTAATGCCGACCCATGTCATGCCGTGAGTCGTCCATATATGATGCATTCGCGTTGTTGCTAGCCCGGAGAGCCGTTGAATCAAAGAATCCGAGCCCTGTGAGCGACGGTGAGCAGCGCCCTCGCTCAGATCTGACTAGGAGATGTTAGCCGCCATCTCCATATGGCACTCCGGCTCGCGTACCTGCCCGGATCTCGCGTCGCCAGTCGAGTCGCGTCCCGTGGGCAGGGAGAGGCCCAGTGTGAGCAGCGAGATGCACCCCGCATAGGACGCAATAGTAGCGCATCTTAGGTTACGCGCTCAACGGTCTTGGCGACTGCTTCTGTCTTGTGGTGGAAGCGATGCGAGCTTATTAGTTGTGAATACGGAATAGTGGCACTGCCGCCAGGGAGTGCCTGATCAGGCTGGTTGCGCTGACTCATCAGGACATCACCTGACCCGTAACGGAAGGGCGGCCCGTGCTTACATAGGCTACGCATAGGTGTAGGCTGCGCCTTAAATTATGGGGATCTAGACGCTCGGCGTAACCCCGGCCGGCCTAGATACGGTGATTCAGGGCGCTTACCATAGACAAGAGGGGCAGACAGTAGGAGTTGGGCGGCAAAAGGTCTTGAAGGAAACCAACTACCCAATCATCTACAATTAATTCTGACAGAAGTCTCAACACGAAACTTTGGGTGGAGAAACCGGAGTGACTGACAAAAATGGTGAACATGAAAACGGGAGAAGCACCATGGGCCTAGGGATCGCTGACATGGAACCGGCGGCTATAACCGCTGAAGTCGCCTTTGAAGGGGCTCAAGCCCACGCATTGCCATGTATAAAGCTCCTCAATTCTCTGCGTCAGATCCCTCGTGGCAGAACATCAGCATTCATCTTCACTTCACATCTTGCAAACCGCTTCAACCTCCATTTCTATCATCTACATTCCATCTCTCATACTTCCCACACGTCACTATGGCAGACGGGCAAATCTTCAACACTTACAACATTACTTTCATGAGCTGTTACCTACGCAGATCTTATGGAACACCATCCTGAGCACTTGGTTTCCCCCGATCGGTCCTCGGTCCTACAAACTTGCCATCAAGTCCCCCACCCTCGTTAGCGATGAGGAACCTGATGGGATTGTGATTGAGGTCCGCTTCGTTGGTGCTGGTCCCGTCAGGAGCTCGACCCAGCTTCTTGAGAATCAAATCTTCATGGTCGAGTGCAAAAGCTCGGAACACGACACGCGCAGTGGATGGGACAATGCCACCGAGCAACTCGTCCACTACCTGGAAAACAACACCAACGGCTCCGTGAGACTCTTCGGGGCATTGGCCATCGGAACGAAAGTGGAGGTGTATGAATGGCAGTATGGTCGCCAACCCGCTTTACACCGAATCCATACCAGGCGATTAGATCTGGGGAATGCTGGGGACCGTTTTACTTTTGAAGTTGCTATGGAGCAAGTTAGAGCCGAGGCCTGGGACTATTCGTTGCAAAGGTGAAGCCCTGGGGACACATTGAAGAGTGCTCAGCGGCTACACTTAGTGCCAGCGTCGAGCTGGATGTGGCCGTTACAGTAAGGGGTGTATGAGACGGGATGTATTTGATCTACTCGCTTTAGTAACTATTGTTCTAGCTATTATAACATAGTAGTTATAAGAGAGAACTTAACCTAAAAAGAAAATACTATTAAAACTAAACCCCTTTATTACCCTTTTTTTTAAGAAGCTCTTTATTATAACTAAGCTATTAATAAGAGAGTATACTTATTAGTCTTAAAACCTAGTAGTTAATCCAACGGTCATATGTTATCACTGAACTCGACCGCTAGGACGCACTGTTGGAATCTAAATACAGGCATACCATTGGATAGTACATCATGTGTCCTTTGGTCTTAGTCCAAAAGGGTCAGCCAAGTCTACCATTATCTGCCAAAGTCTCGCCTCATCGTCATCGGCAAATTTACAGTCTCCTCTCCCGCCGCCATTCCCTCCAGTACAACCCAAAAAGGGCCTGATTGATGGTTCACATACCGTCCCTCTCGGAGGTAGCTCTCCTGTTTGGAAGTAGTGCCGTATTCTCTTAGCGGTGCAAAGTGACGGAGTCGAGTGCGAACAGTGCCCTTGGGAATCCTGCTGTAAGACAACGCTTCCCGGGAACAGTGTCGAGACTCGGCGGGCATTCCGCAGCGGCGTTACGGTGTCGTGGGTGTTTCCGACAATGAGCAGTGGGTGGCTCGTGTTTGCCCATTCCTGTTTCTCAAACTTCAGGCCGTGACTCCAGGCCGGCTGAGCCGTGTAGCCCAGACAAGCCATCTTGTTGCGCGCCCAGCTGGAGCTGATCCATCGGCTCTGAGACTGCGCAACGGCGACGTACTCATTGAAGCTTTGACGGGTCAATTCCACTCTGTTTCCACTGTCCATGCACGAGATGGTCTGGAATGACCCAAAACCCGAGACATAGGGGACTTTATCGTCGAGAGAAGGTCTTCCCGGCTGACATCCAGCTTTGTTGAGTGTCGCTTGTTTCGTAGCAATTATCCTAAGCAAGGCTGGAGAGGACGTGTTTCTGCTCTCGAGGGATACAAGCAGGTCAAAAAAGTCCTCTGCTACGGCAAAGGGAAAATACATTCCTGACAGTAAGGCAAGGTGCGCATCACCGTAGGTGACAAATGCTGGACTCGCGCCACGTCTTTTCGAGGGAGACGGGGCCATGGGTATCGGATTCTCTTTCAAGAAGAGCAGGATTGTCGTAAGACGAGCCTCCACGTCAGCAGGCGACGAACCGGTATATAGGGCGCATTTGACGGGGCCTGCTTGGAAGCAGTATTCACAGAACTTGGATATGATCATGTCCGAGTCCTGGAGTTGAGTGAGCCAGTTGCCCGCGTAGTGGTCAGCTGGATCAACGACGCCGTCGATGACCATCCGGCCCACTCTGTCCGGATGCATAGCGGCAAACGTTGCGCCGATGAGGGTTCCGTAGCTCATCCCCCAGTACTGCATCATTTCTTGGCCTGGTTGGTACGCTGTTCGCTCAAGAATGTCGACTTTGCTCTTTCGGCATGCGTCTTGATTCTCCGAGAGGAGAATGTTGGCTTCCTTCGCTCTCCACTCCCCATGCTTCTCAATAAGCTGCACCATGTCTTCAACTGTCTGCGCTGTGTTTGAGTGCTAAAGAATGCCCGTGTCGTCTTCGCCGTACGAGCAGCTGGCTCCAAGGGCCGCCGCTCTCGCCCATTCCATCCCTGTAATGCTTTCACTATGCCACAACAACCCGTAGTCAGGCAATCCAAGCAGCCACGCCCGCTGGTCAAACGAGTCTGCAAAGCATTGTAACGAAGGCGTGGTATTGTTCACACCGCGTGGATCGAACGAGAGGATATCGAAGTATTTCCCGCCCGAGGTAGTTGACTCGTTCGTGTCGAGGGACCCGGGCTCATCAAGTATTGCTTGCACATTTTTGCCATCTGTCAGGACCTGGTAGACGCCTGACTCACCTGGGCCACCAGGATTCAATAGTACTGGCCCTCCGTACCGTGGATCGGTCACGGGGACCTTTGCTGGCAGCTTGATAATGGCGATGGCTGCACGAAGACCGGTCTCGCGCGTCGTTCTTGAGCCGTTCCAATTGAGCGGCACCGAGAGTCGCGCACATTGGAAGACGGAGAAACAGGGCACATAATGAAGAGATGTTTGCGGTTCTATGTCCTCCCAGCGAAACTCGTCCTGCTGTTCATTCTTGTTTTGCTGTTCAGGCCATTTCGGGGCGAAGGGCACTATGCCGTCAGGATACGAGAGCGAGGCAATTAGCCAAAGAGAGAGGCAGATGAGCGGTAAATAAAGGGAATGATGCCGCCTAGATTTGCCCATCAAAGGACTTGACGTGGACGTAGCACGGGAATGGCCCGGGGAAACAGAAATAGGCCAAAGCTTTGCCATACTGGGATCGTGGCACGGAGGCAGAAGCGAGACTGAAGTACTGTGCGTCTTCAATCCAAGGTCACAGTCGTGGTTTCGAGAGGGGAAACGCGAAGTGTGGAGTTCCACTGCTCTATCGCCAGCAGGGGGACGCCGATATCTCCGATGTTCCGATCAGGGGACTTTGTCTCACCTCTGAAGGCTGACTTGAACCCAGTAATCAGTAGGGCCAATCTCAACAAATCGGACTTACGACATGGAGATCGCTGCAGGGTAGGCTTGCGCGCTTCGCTACTGACGCACAGCATAACAGTGTAGTGGGTGAAATCACACGACTGGCCTACGAGAGCCGCATGACACTACGGGTTGTTAAGGGCTAAGTAGATATAATTTGCATGGTCGAAAGAGTGGAAAGAGTGTATAGGCATGGATGACGTTTGGTAGACTGGTTGCCGATGTGGGCGTCGACGGCAAGGTTCTGTTTTCGGCCCCACGTTCAGCATGTTGCAGTGGTGCGGCATGTGGACAAGCGTATCAACAAAAGACAAGCTATCGGGAATAGACACAGCAGATAGTTTCATTAGCGGCTTCATTTCTACCCCTGAAAAGATGGAATACTAGTGATATACCAGCGTGGAGCCTTTTTACAACGAAGCCACTCAACTGGACGTGATCGGGCATTGCCACTACTCTCCCACTTCTCTGTCAATATCCCAGCGCGCGTGCTTCATAAGTCCCCAGTTTAGCGTGTATTGGCGAAGCTTTTTCCCCCAAAGAAAAAGCGGAATCCAAAAGACAAGTACGCCTCCACAGATGGCAGCCATTTCGCCGTATGCGACGGCGTAGCCATGCTTGTCCACCCAAGGGTTTGTGTAGAAACCGAGCAAGAACCCAAACGCAGACTTGAACGCTAGCTGCGTCACGACAATCTCACCAGCGATTGGCCTATAACTATCGATGGTGTATACGAGCGAAACGTTGGTCGCTTGTGTAATGGAAAAGTTGACTGTTCTCGTGTTAGTGTTTTGCACGAGGAGATATTAGGGATAAACTATGGGCCGTACTTAGACCAATACCAAGTGTTGGCACTATCCAATGGAGCTGCTTCTGGATGCCGACACCATAAAGCACCAGCGACAAAGGTCCGGTGATGACGCTGATCATGATGGCCGGAAGTCGCATCTCGGGCTCGCGAATACCTCCGTTTCGCTTGGTAAAGTAGTCTGCGACCCAATCTGAAAGATTTCCACCGAAGAAAATGCCCAGCAGAGCACCAATGACGGCAGCGAAGAAGCATAGACCAGACTGCCAGGCCTCAAACCCATACGCGGTCGAGAAAGCTGGTGCGACGTTGGACGTAATAGCCGTGATGAAGCCAATAGTCACGGACATGACCATGGTGGCCCAAAAGACAGGAGGCAGAGCTAGCAGCAGAACAGGTCGGATAGTCATGTTCCAGAGCGACTCCTCGGTAAAGGTTCCGTGATACAGTTTCAGACCTGGCACCAAGTACTCGCTGGCTTTTGCTTGGCGGCGAGCTGGCCGTTCATAATGCTGGACATTGCCTTCCCCGTCGCGCGTTTTGAGATGGTAGGCTTCAGACTCCGCATGCAACGTGGTAGTTATGCCATGTGTGTCGGGGCTGCGGTTGTAGGCTGTTTCGGGGAACGTGAAATATACAATCAACGTGACGGCTCCAATGAGCGCGATGGCGACATAGTAGATATACCTCCAAGGTTGGTACCTCACGATGAATCCGTCGACGATAGCGCCCAAGGCCACACCAAGATTCAGAGATGCGTTGTATAAGCTGTTGGAGTTGGGTTAGTAGGTGCTGCAGAGTGAATGCCTGGGGATGGAACATACGCTGTGATTGTACCTCGTTCGTGCAAGAAAAAAACGTCGGAAATTGTGATGGGTGCCAAGCACTCGGCAGCTCCAGCAGCAAAGCCCATGACGATACGCGCCACGAGGAAGTTGGCATATTCCTTGGCCACGCTGCACCAAATCGCCGTGATGAGGTACAGGGTGAAGGAAATGACGTAGACTGGACGGCGGCCGTACTTGTTGGTGAGTGGCATCCAGACAAGATTGCCCAGGCCCTGGAATAAAGCAGTACAATTGAAGAAGTACGCCGTCTTCGCAATGGGAGAAGCCATGCCGGTCTGTTGCCAGTTGGGAAAAAAGTCTTGGGCCGTTTCGAGAATCGCGAGGGTCGGGCCCGCAGCCAGGAAGTTGCACAGAATCATGGCAAAGCATACTGCGGCGGCGGTGTAGAGCTTGAAGACTCTTGGCCTAGGACAGACGAGTTAGTTTGTAGGGGACCAAGAATGGGACAAGGTGACGCGCCAGTTCAGAGGGTCCTTCGGGTCCTCGGAAGGGGACGGAATGAGGATTATTTCGTTTGTGACGGCATCGCGAAGACGAACGTGTCCGAGAGTGGACACGCCAGTGCCTGATGTCTCGACGGCGTTGTCGGGTTTCGCGGAGGCTGCAGACATGACGCTGGGGAGATTGCGTGCAAAAACACCATCAATCTGTGTGAAATGTGAAAGTAGGAACTGTTGAGGACGGCCAAGAGTTTTCGGCTTGCCCCCGGGCTGTTTATAAAGATGCTTGCCAGGCCATGTACCTCTCGCGCAACGCGTTATTGCTGGCTCCTCGGCGGACCACAACCCGAGAGCCACGGGCAATAGTCTGTGATGTTACGGGATGTGGAGACGCCAGGTTTCCCCGGAATCCCCAGATCAGATTCTCCACATGCCGAACTGCCAGAGGGCGACCTAAGCCGGATGCTACGTTAGACTTGCAGTAGCTCGTGGCCCCTCTCCGGCATTCATCTGTCGCTGCAAACTTCTCAACGTGTAAAGCAGTAATTGGCCATTCATTCCAATTCCAAGTCCTAGCTATCCTGTGCTAGCGGGTAGTCACCACTTCCACCTAAACTTCTTCGGCTTCTCGTCCTCATCCTGCACATCAAAATCCTTGATAATTTTCAGGAAAACCATCTCCAGTGTTCCCATCCCTACGGTGTAGCAGCTCACGCCGATGTTATCCTTCTGCTCTTCCAAGGTTTCAATCAAGCGAAGAACACCACTCCGTCTGTCCCCAAGCGCACTACCCGCCTCCGTTACCTGAGATTCCAGTCCATGAGGTGCTGGACTTGATTGAGGTGATTTATTCGAGTCGGCTGGAATCATGAACCTGATTTGTCCACCAAGGTTCACGCCTTCGAAGGTCGCGTCTGAGAAAGTGTTCCGTATCCATGCCTCAACTTGCTCTGTCTCGCGTCGCGTTGAAGCCGGTGCCGTTGTCAGAACCAGGTGCGCCTCATACACATTACTATAGCGCTGGCGCAGTTCCTGGCTTGTGCCTATGGTAAGGATCCGTTTCGAGAGGATGGCAACTCGTGTTGCCAGCTCGTCTGCCTCTTCCATTGAGTGTGTCTAGGAATTAATCAGTCCATTGTCACCACCTAGAATGAGGGGTACCTACAGTCAAGAGCACAGACCGTCCTGGCGTGATGGAGGAAAGCATCTTCCACATTTCTCGCTTCGAAATAGCATCCATCGCCGAGCTCGGCTCATCGAGGATAAGAACAGTCGGATTACCTAGAAACGTTCTTTAGTTTCTCTGTGGATCTAGATCGCCGCGAGTCGCAGAGCAGGGGAGTGGGGGCGGTTCCCGATGATAAAAGCCAGTGGAAAGACTTACCTAGTAGAGCGATCGCAAGACTCAGTTTCCTCTTGTTGCCCCCAGAGAGCCTGGATGTAAGGCGTGTGGCAAAAGGCGCAAGGCCAACCTTCTGAATAACAAAGTCCACGTCCTTCCGTATATCTTTGATGCCTTTTACCCGAGCGTAGAATAGAAGCTGCTGTCTAACACTGAGCGGATCCAAAGCATCAAACTGCGGGCAAACTGTAGATGTCAGTTAGCTGAACAGATGTCGGCGTGCTGAGGAACATACCGCCAATGTGTTGAAGAGCCGTTTGAGTGTTTGTCCGAACATTCACTCCTTGAACATAGATGCTGCCCTGATCTGGAATAATCTCTCCTCGCATCATGTTCGTTATCGTCGTTTTTCCAGCCCCGTTGGGTCCAAGAAGTGCTTTCATGCGACGTTAGTACTTCAATCACTCAGTTAAGCATGCGATTCTTGAGAACACACACCTAATATTTCGCTCTCGCCGAGTCCAAGCGACACGTCGTCCACGACCACCTTACTTCCAAATGTCTTTCGGACATGATCCACGCGTAGCAAGTCTGGATGGGAGATATTGGAGCGTACTGAGTCCATTTCGATGTCATGTCCAGTGGTCGCCCTAGTCTCATAGCCGTCTGGATGCTTGGAAGATGCCGGCAAGAAGGAGTACTGACCATCCAACCAAAGAAGAGCTGGGAAAAGGTAGAGAACTTGGAGGCAGAGAAGAAGTATTGGACCACCGTATGCATAGATTGAGCCCGGATAGGCAATCAGTTCGCTGTTGCGGCAGCCAACAGACCAGACATTGAGCCCGATAGTCATGGCACGAAAGAGGTTAGCGACTGGGAATATCAGGCCGAGGAAGAATGTCACGGCATCCATTGTGAGAGTTGCGCTGCTAGGGTTTGGATAATAAGAAGCGAGCTTGAAATATTGTCAGTACTTGCTTGAGACGTAGGGAATGGATCATACCGTGAAAGCCATCACTGATAGGATGAACATTGTTGCCATGGCACAAAGTGTGAACCCGAATGCAGCGAGTTCAGATCGAGAGAAAAGAGAAATGATGTAGCCCCAGAGAATTGTGGTGATGCCGTAAAGTAAGAAGACGGGGAACAGATACGTCGCGTAATACCATTTTTGGATGTCGAGAGGAATTATGAGGGTAGAGAATGCGGAAATTATGACGACGAAAGACGTATCGACCAGAACGTGGGACGCCCACAGTGGGCAAGGGCGAACACTATTCGAGTACTGTAATGCCCTGACCTTCTGTAACCTTTCGTAGGCGGGATAGAGAGCGAAAAAGGCTGGATAAAGAATGTGGAGGGTCGTGATTAGCTTGTTTTGTTAGTATTCATGCTCAAAGTAAACTTTGTGTGGACTTACGATTGCGGGAATCAGTCCCAAGCCGGAGTCCATCTTTCAACCTTCATTAATACGCACAACCGCATAGCTCAGATAATATGATCACTTACTGGTATTGTAGAGCTAAAGTATGCAAATGAGAGAGCAATGGGAACTCTGCTGTGAAGTTGGCTCCAGAGATTCTGTATCAACATAGCTATGTCAGGGCCAAGTTCTGCATTGTATGCAAACGTCGGCGTGGTGGACTTGTTCCCCATATGGAGCGCGCCAGGGGTGATTTGATCCGCCTTGTCCCGCACATGTTGCAGAAAATCATCAAAGTTGTTTTCGAAAACAAAGCTATCGCGGTAATCCTTTATCTCGAATCGATCTCCAATGGGAAACGAGGATATTGCTTTGGATAGTGTGTCGTTGGTAGAATTGGGTCCGACCAAAATTGACATGGAGTCGGAGCCTGCTTGATCACTGTAACCTCCCGGAAGTAAGTCAATGAGCCAAGGCTCATCAAAAAATGAGGGCTCCGAGTTAATGCAAGGAGTGGGCTCATAAGGAGTTGGATAGTTGACCATGAAGTTCACCGCTGGGGTGAAAGCAAGCGGGATGATCATGGCTAGAACATACCACCAATAACTAGTTCTGAGAATCGTGAGACGCTTGATAACTAGTGCCGCGGTTTGTCGGTAAAAAGATGTCGTAGTACCCGATGCGAGTTTCCCATCGGCCGATTCGTTGGATTCAATGAGGGGAATCGTGTCAATAGCCGAGGGTCCCCCAGTCTCGCTTTCCATGTTGTTCTTCTCGTCGGCAACTCGAAGAAAGACGTCCTCAATTGTAGGGCCAGTGATTAGTGCGCCTGTGTGTCCAGCAGCCTCCAGTGAAGACATAAGCTGTGCAGCCGACGTAGAATCCGGTGTGTTAAATATGGCTTGTGTCTGGGTCACGGTCATGGGATAAGACGTGTTGGGCATATCGTCAGTCCGCGGTGAATGGACACGGTAGCCACCTCCATACAAGACCTTAAGCTTGGCTACTGGCCCTTGACATTTTACGTGACCGCGAGACACAATGACGACTTGGTCAGCGAGAACTTCACATTCGTCGAGGAAATGTGTCGTTAGGATGAGCGACCGTTTCGATCGTTCAGCAAGGATGATATTCCAGACAGCTCGACGTGAAACAGGATCCTAGAAGCGATTAGTGTACATCATCAAAGACGTGTCTTGGCAACAAACCATTCCTGTGGTGACTTCATCCATTAGACACACGGTGCTGCCGCCCGCTAGCATACAGGCCAGCTGGAGCTTCCGCTTCTGTCCTCCACTTAGTGTACCGACTGGGCTATCAGTCTTGGGACCCAAGTCGCACGACTCAATGAGGCGTACGATATCTTGTCTGTTGGTACGCCCGCCTTTGATCATGGTCCATATGTAAGCGTGCTCAAACACGGTGAGCTCCTCCCAATGTATGTTGCGCTGCGGGCAGATGCCTATGAGTATATAAGTAAAGGGAAGCAAAGCTTGATGATTTGTGTGAGAAGCGTACCGAGTCTTGATGATGATGCGTTAATCCGTATTGATCCGCTCGTAGGGTTTTGAATACCGCTGATCAAATCCATTGTAGTGGTTTTTCCAGAGCCATTGACTCCAAGTAAACATAAAACTTGCTGCTTCTGGCACATAAATTCCATCTTGTCAACAGCAACTATAGGCCGTGCTCTGCCACAACAGCACATGCGTTTGAAGAGTGAGGGCTTGTAGCTTTTGGTAAGTCCCTCTACTTTGATAGCCGTCGATTGACTTTCCCCTTCGGACTTGGTGATGAAACTTCTCCGCCGGTTGCCGATCCCGTGAAAAAAATGTTCGAAGATGATTGCCATGATAGGGAATGCGACAATGCTCACCATCAACAGGCCCCATAGAGTTGATGCAGATACGTGGTGAATATCATGATCAGAGGTGGCCGGGACTCCGTGGATACTTGCCGCAGTGCCAGACTTCTCGAATCGGCTGAGCAAGTTCAAGAAGAATATATAACTGGAGCTTGGGAAGATGACAGATAGTACCATCACAGCATGTGATGAAATAGGCTCTGACTGGTTATCCAGAAGTTCGGTAAAAGCAGCCATCACAACCAAGATTGCGATGATGTATATGGCAGAGTAGCGGACTTTGATCGTCGCGGCGAAAACACTCGTGCTTGTTAAGGCCCAGCCAGAAAGTACTTGCCACAGAACAGGAATGCCTGCGTTTGATGCTGGAACCAGTAGACGCGAGTATACTACTTAGGTTAGAAAACGAACTCGGGTTTAGTTGGGGATAGAATGGCGCACCAAGTCCGAAGATGATCCAGCAGGGAAGGTAAATAATATCGAACGCAACGACATAGCTCAATACACGAGCCGCAGCCGCCCCGCCACCCATCACGTCAATAAGTTGTGTCATTCCCGACTCTCTTTCACTTGCAATCATTCCGATGACGTGGAATGCCGAGGACAGCATGCTCAGGAAGGAGACGATCCCCAACCCACCGATGATAGCATCGGCGAAATTGCGGCGTTGTAAGGTATCGGCCTGCTCCTGAGTTGTTCGGGTAAACATGAAGCTTGTAGGAATCGTCGTCGAATTCGTCATTGCGTTCTCGATGGCAAGCTGCAGTGAAGCGTAGGCAAAGTTGTGCTGGTTGTTGTTTTGGTTGACGTCAAAATGGGATGTCGAGCTGGCGGAGCTGACTCGAATAGTGTAGTTCCAGTGCTTGTGTCCGGTCGAAGTCAAGGGAGAGTCGTTGAAGATGACAGCGGCATAACAGTCCGTTTTGCCGTTGAGGTTCGTTCGGCATCGCGTCATCAGCTCGTCTTCACCCTCGATGATTTCGGGCTTTGCTTTGCTCCCCAGCGATTCTGTCAGCTTCTTGACAACGGAACCAACATCCGAGCCTAGTCTCGACGGCTGTACAAAAAACAACTTGGCGCCATTGGGAAGGCTATTGGGCAGAGACTGGATTGGGGAGGGGCTGCCAACTCCAAACTTGCTGGAATTGGGGCTGAAGTTCTGGATCTCCAGGACAAGGACAAGAATTGCTATTGGAACGATTAGACAACGGAGTAATGTTGAGACCCAGTGCCGCACGACAGTTGTGAGAAAGATTTTTCTCGTCAAAGCCTCGGTTTGTCGAAGCCATAATCGAAGGAAGGTGAGATTGAACGCCATGGTGAATTAATCAGCTTGCTCAGCATCAGCGGATACTTCAAGAGAACGTATGAGCCCGGCTTTGTCGACTAAGACACTGTCTTGTCTGTAGGGAAACCCACAGGCGACATCTCATTTATTGGTGTTGATGATGGATCGGTCTGGGCCCTCCGCGGAAACCTGCCCTATAGAATACGAGAAATGCGAATATCCCGCACAGACTTTTACATTACGTCTTGAAACACCACTACAGCACTCAGCCACTCACTGTTTTACGGTACTCAGACGAGCATTGGACAATAAAGAGGGTCATTCATTTTACAGGGAAGGCAACGACAAAACAAAAACTTAATTTCTCGGTTTATCATGTGACAGCCTGGTGCTCTTGTTCAAGATGCAGGTACCGCACCGCGTAGTCAGGGGCGCGTTGGCAAATATGAACTGTGAATCGAATGGCACGGATAAGGGGCTGAGCTAAATCGTGGCCGAATGAGGGGAGGCCTCGGCTTCAAGCTTAAAATCGTTGATGCTATCCTGTATTGTAGTGCGAGTAAGCTTGATCGTCTATTATTGGTAATTGACCATGTTACTAGAGAGAATGTCTGAACGCCTTAGCAACTGTAGAAGCAATAGGTTTACTAAATGCTCGAAATCTACCAAAAAAAAAGAAATGGGGTTTACACCTTGTAGTAGCAGCCACACGCCGGTCCGCCAGACCCGAATTAAACGCTTTGGAGGTCTCTCCATCTCCAAAGTAGCAAAACATACCGCGCGTTCATCATGTCGATCCTCGAACTGGCTGTTCAGCTGGGTTGGTACCCAGTCACAGGCAGGAGGCAGTGCTGGAAATATGTCCAAGCCGAGGCCTAGTGTCTACCAAGGTTGACAGAAATTGAGGAACTTTTGCTTGTGCTACCCTTCCTCAGGGCCGAGATTAAGCTTGTGAACAAAGCTCGCCCATTATTGATCGCCAATTACCCCTGAACCTCAGTCAGTGGGAATTTCGTTTCATCATAATACGAGGTGCATAGCCACCACCAAAACACGGTGGCTGTGCAACAAAGGGTAGCTACGCGACGTATTAATGCAAGCGTTTGACATGTCTCATTTAATTGGTCACACCTGACTCCACTGTCAGCCAGTTGCATATCGCTAAAGCTGAACCCTGTTTAAATTTCCGAGTCGGGCTTTTCATCATCTCATTCCGTCATGTCCGGAACTGACTGAACCCACCACCTAAGTTGCTTCGCATCAAAGTGCCGAGCGTACTTCATACGAGATGGACCCTACCACCAGTGTCTCCCAATCTCTTGTACCAGTGCCTACAGTGCCTGTTCTTCCCAATGTACGCCCCGACATGCGTGAGCTGGGCGATAATTGGACTGGTGTGTCGGATCCCACCCGTAGAAAGAAGCTCCAAAACAGACTCAACCAACGCGCTCGCCGTCAGTTCACCTCGCCGTCACGGTGGCTTTATTTTCAGCTCGCTCGGGCTCTTCCTGTTATGAAGCTGACAGCTTGAACAAGAAGAAGAATCAAGACGCAACATCATCTCCCTCCAGGAGACGTTGATGCTGATTCGACGGCGACGACGCTTTTCGAAGGATGCGCCCTCCTAACCTGTCCGACACGCATCGCTCAAGTCCGCGACCTGATGAGACAGGCATACGAAGACTATACTCTACGTATTCCTCGACCTGCGGCTCTCCATGTCTTGGTTCGATTAAACGTACTCACCGCTCTGGCCAGAAACGCTGCTCTTCTGGGCTTCCCGCCCGAGGGCCTTTGCCGTGACGATTTCATCTCTCCCCACAACACCAGAGGATCTCGCATTGCCGGTCAGCCAGGTGCAGATACCGCCTGCCCCGGGCCTCTGCAGCCGACAGACCTGCAGAAGACGGTGCTCCATCACCCTTGGATCGACCTTTTCCCGTTCCCGCCCTTTCGCGACAATGTCCTGATGGGAATGGCCGCTGGGCTCGTCGATGATGATGAGCTCTGTGCCGATATTCTCGAGGTCCAAGACGAAGATCTTGCAAGCAAGCCCTCCTTGATTGTTTGGGGTAAATCATCCGACGCCATGTCTTGGGAGGCGAATCCGTCATTCTTCCGCAAGTGGGGGTTTTTGGTGCGAGGATGCCCCGAAATCGTCGAGGCGACCAATTATTGGAGAGCCAAACGTGGCGAGACAAACGTTATTTTCGAGACACACGAAGACCCTCGCCCTATTTCCGAGCTAATGCACGTGGATGACCTCCCCTTCCCCAGTGTCTGTCCACTGACTCCGGTCCTCGACCAAATACTCGTCTATAAGAAGAACAGTCATGACGCAGGAGAATCCGACTCTTCTCAGATTGAAACAGATCAGCACCAAACAAACACGCAACACACGCAGTGAAAAGACTGACTGAGCTTACACCATGGCGTTTCCGATGAAATATGTCCGGTGAGAAACACGCCTTCGGTCGATTGCTCGCTCCCTCTGCTGATCAGCCTCTCCTCGACAGCGTTGGCAAGTCCGGCCTCAAAGTCTCCCAGATTGTCCTTGGTTGCATGAGCTTCGGCGACAAGAATTGGCAACCCTGGCTTCTCGACAAGGATGAGGCCCTCCCCATCCTCAAATACGCTTTCGACCGAGGTATCAACACATGGGATGTTGCCGACACCTACTCAAACGGAAGATCTGAAGAAATCGTCGGCGCAGCCATCAGAGAGCACCAGATCCCCCGTTCCAAGCTTGTCATCATGTCCAAATGCTATCAGTTTGTCGACGAGGAGAGAGGTCCTGTTGATCCCACTATTCTCACCAGCAACGATGGTCCCCGTGTCAACTTGGTCGGTTTATCCAGGAAGCACATACTAGATGCTGTTGACCACAGTGTTGAACGCCTCGGTACTTACATCGACGTCCTTCAAATCCACCGCATGGACCGCGATGTTCCACCTGAAGAAATCATGAAGGCCTTGAATGATGTCATCGAGAGTGGTAAGGTCCGGTACATTGGTGGCAGTTCGGTGAGCACTCATATCCTTCTTGCTTGAACGAGAAAATAGGTGGCTAACTACTCTTCATGGAAATAGATGGCTGCTTGGGAGTTCCAACTGTTGCAGAATGTGGCCAAGAGAAATGGATGGCATGAATTCATCTCCATGCAAGGAATGTACAGCCTCTTGCTCCGCGAAGAGGAGCGAGAGATGAACCCGTACTGTAACTACACCGGCGTTGGTTTGTTCCCTTGGTCCCCGTTGGCTGCTGGTGTCCTCGCACACCCATGGACTGACCGTACCGGCGACCGCGAACAAAACGACCCTTTCCTTCAACTACTGTTCCGCAGCGTGGAAAACAACGCTGACAAAGCGATTGTCAATCGCGTTGAAGAAGTTTCCAAGAAGCGAGGTGCTTCGATGGCTCAGGTTGCTCAAGCCTGGCTCATCTCTAAGGGTTGTGCTCCTGTATGTGGCTTGGAAACGAAGGAGAGGATTGATCAGGCCATCGGCTCCTTGGCTGTCCAGTTGACTGAGGACGATATCAAGGAACTCGAGGAGTTCTACGTTCCGAAGCCGGCAATGCCTTTCTGGAGACTTGAACTAGATGTTGATAATATCTCGAGGATCACTGTCCGATAGCTGGACCAAGTGGATTGATACCTAATCAATTTCTGCTACTGCCCTTGGTTTCTTTCTTCCTCGGCAAGGACCGACAAGACATTCAGAGCTTCTTTCTCCCTTCCAGTTGGTACAAAGAGGTGATCATGATAAAACCCGCTTATGGGGTTCACGCCCATTCCTCTTTCAGCAAGCTTGGTTGCAATGATGGCCATAAAGCCTACAGCCTCCAGGCTTGAATGAACGTTGAGCGTAATCATTCTTGATGGGAAAGAGTATTCCATGTTGTGGGACATGGCGTATTCCTGTGTCGTAATGAGCGTAATGCCTTCGGGCTCGCGGAAAAAGAGCTGGACGTCGGGCAGTGGTGGTAAGGTTGATGTCTCGGGTAGAGTGATGAAAACAAATGTCGATGGGTGTAGGGTTGTGGTCAGAGTCGAAAGAAGTTTTGAGAGAGACGTTTCGCCACCGTTGCTAGCCATGTTTGCCTTTCTGCTGAAGATAGGTGATAGATAAATAGTGTAGAATGAAGTTGTTATTCCGCAGGTACATGCCACCGTGCTTCACTCATATTTAATAGCAGAGTTGAATTGATGACTCAGCTCGTTATGTCATTTGAAGGGCGCACATAGGGCGTGCTAAGTACTAACAAGACAAGACAAATAACGGAGACACACTGCGCTAGATGATCTCTGTAGCGTCTATAAAGATTTCATAACTGAATAAAGGCTCAATCTAATTTTCCGGTAGATGACGACCGTCCAGCAACACTCAGTGGAGATGTCATCAAAGGCTCTGTTTGACGAGAACGGACGTCAACAGGTGGGCGTCGTGGTATCCAATCGTCTCCATTAATGACCGACTCAAAGTCATCTGGTATCCCTGTCCTAGTTCTGCTTCGTGAAGTTCGTGTTGAATTGCGATGGACCGGGGATGGGACCTTGAGTCTGTTTGTTGAGTCTAAGCCATGCCTTTGGGACTGTTGAAGTTCTGATGAGGAGCGATCCCCCCCAAAGCGTTGCAAAATCATTGGAAGCAATGGATTTCTTTCCCGTTCCCCAGGAACCTGAGGATATTCCGCAGCTTTCCCATGCTTGATTCCTGCGTCATCAAAGTCGTTGGTTGGACTACCAAGCCATTCGCCGACAGCTATGAGTGTCTTGGCCACCTTTTGTCTGTAGCCAGCATCCCCTTTCTTGGCCGTATCACTTCGTGTTTCTATGTGAGAGTAACTATGAGTACTTCCGGAGAGCCGGCTGCTCGCCGAACAACTTCTGGGTCGCATTTGTGATCCTGTAAGCGACCCTTCATCGTGGTCTTGATGGGAGCAGTGGCACTGGTCTTTGTGGATCTCGGGATTTGCTTCTTCCTTGGCTGTTGCCACATCATCGGCCAAGAGAAGATACAAGGATCCAATGACAGCCATGACTGTTCCGGCAATCGGGGTCCATTGGCCTTGAAATACACGGAAGAGGTTAGTTCATGAAATCACGAAACAGAATCAGCCACTTACCAACGCTAGCAATTGGTTCTGTTTGGTAGCGAACTTGCCGGCTGAAGAAATTCATCTCACCGATGATAAGGATAGCAAGGCCAGCACCACCAAAGATGGGAATGGCGATGACCCTGAGAAAGTATTGGATTCTTCCGTTGATACCCTTCATCATTGCAGGGGTAGCACCATTGGTGCCATCGATGACGGTATTGGACTGGTCATCTTCACCTCCGTTACGATGTCGCTGTTTCCAGTTGATCTCGACAATCTTATCCCACATGGAAATGAGACACAGGATAGCATGGACACAACAGGCAGCGGCGAGAAGAGTGGCCGTGCCAAAGGTGAGCTTATCCGGGGCGGGAATGACATAGACATTGTCCGCAGCCCCACCGCGCATAGGCGAAAAGGGCCCTTTATCAGTTGAACACCGCATGCCACAAGTGTCGTTTATTCCCCAAGGGAACTCGGATAGGTCAAGGGGCATTGGGTCGCCGGATCTGGTGGAGGGGCAATCGACGGTATGGATTCGGTAGAACTCGACGGCCAGACACAACAGCCCTGCGTGGTTTGGTCTCGATTAGTTTTGAAAAGCGCGAGGGTGTGATGCTATCCGGCTTTCTTACCGACGAGAATCAACATGGTCCACAGAAAAATTGTGTTTCGGCCACGGGCCTTGAAGTAGGTCTTTGACATCATGACAGTCACAGGAGCAGCCAGAATACCTATTGAGCAGAGCTGGAATGCCCCATAAATGTCCATATCAATCGCACCTGAGGTTTTCAATAGTTAGTATCTTGCTCAAGCACATGGGTATCGTTCTATAAATTCTCACCGTCAACATGCAAAGCTGTGAGCACGATGCCGTGTATGGCTGCGACGGCAGGCAACAGCAGCGCCGCAGCTAAGCAAGCGTTTCGAAGCCACTCCTCTCTTCTAGCGAATAGACAAGCTGCTATGAGAGTGTAATATCTTCAACACACGACACAAGATCCTTATTAGCCTAATGTCGAGCTTCCTCATTGGAGTGGTCGATCCAGCGCTCACAAAACTCTTGACCCAGGGCCATATTGGCCAGAGACGGGCCACACGCAAACGACTTGCAATATTTGGTCAGTCGAGTTGGCAGGTGAGAGGGCTGATGTTTGGTTGGCAGCGATGGTTGCGTCAGCGAGGGCAAGGAGGTGGGTTATTGGAGGCAACGATGGCATAATCATTCATGTTCCTCAAAGCAACTAACTAGAAGAGTATGAAAGGGCAAGATGAATTGCAGGTGTGAGGACAGGCAGTCACGGCTAAAGACAGAATGGTGTCGAGCTTAGAAAAGAAGAAAGAGAAGGAGAGTAGAATACCATGTTTAATTTCCGAGTCAGGAACCACAAGCAAGCCTTTGCGGACGGCACAATAGTCCTAGGACGAGACAAGTGCTCGCCTCGATGTCACAAGGTGAGGCTGGTTGGTTGTACACAGGCATCAGCTGTAAGCCATGTACAAACCTACGCCCTGCAAAGTAAGCGCAAGAACGGTCGACAAGGATGGACACAACTTCGCTCCAGGATGAGAGTGTCGCCTCCCCACTGTAACGGGGCGAACCTGGGGTAGCATCAACCTTCTTCAATGGACCTAGCGCATTAGGCACCGGAATACGGGCGAATGAAACACAAGCAAGCATGCATGCGGCAAGAGAGAGAGGCTTACGTTATGCGCTGATGTCCGGCAGCCAGTGTCGCCCGGCCTGTAAAAGAAATGCCGCAATTTCCACGGCGCTTTCTATCTACCAACAAAGGGACGAAGCACCGGGGACTTTTAGGGCTGAGGGCTTGGGAGGCGGTGATTGAGAATCCCCACGTCACTGTGGCTGTGACGTCCCTCCCAGGGCTGTGTTCGGTGATCAACAAAGGGTCAAGATGACGGCGTATCCGTCAGTCAATACAGAGCAAGTTACTCTGTACACGACATTAAATGCAGCGTGATCAACTGTCGAAATCGCCACTCGGGTCAAGTTGAGGATTCCTTCCCTCCGTCCATCCCTCTCCGTTGACCGCAAGTCCGTATTACTTCTTCCCGATGACCTCGCACAGCTGTCTCCTTTGAGCATCTGTTTCACTGCAGCTCGGCCTATCAACTGGTCGCATCACAGCCTGATTCCACGAGCGGGGATTACAGCACTGCAGCCCATTCGTTGTACGTACAGCGGGGCGACGCCGATCACTCTTCCCACCCAAACGTAGGTATCACCACGACCATCTTTTTTCCTTTTCCTTCCTTTCAATTACCGGCAAGTTCTAAAAATGCACCTTGGCCGTAACTGACCCCATGTCACCCATCTAGTCTATAATACACGGGAAAATGGCGTCAACAAACGATACCGGCCAAATCTCCGACTGGAAATCCATCATAACCCTTGTCGTCTTCCTCCTCACGAGTGAGCTGCGCACAATCCTCGCCTTTGCACACTGTCTAATACTCGCACAGATGTTGTGGTGCTCTTCCCATTCCACATCCCTATCTATGTACCTCGATTGCTTTCGCATACCATCCTCAACGGTCTAGCCCTTCTTCGAATTATTGCCCCCGCCCAGCGCCAGAGCCAAGATGACGCTCTTGACGACCAGAAAACACGCCGCGATAGCAAGCACTTTTTGCGCTTCAGATTTCCCATCAATTTCGTCACTGCACCTCTTATCGCAGACCTCTTCCTGCTGGCAATAAAAGCCATCGGCCGAAAGGAAGTGCACGATGGAACAATTGGCGCAAACAACATTTCTCCCCTCGACATTATGATCTTCTTCATCACGCTCGCTTATATCGCCATTTCGATTGATGCATCAGGCCTCATCCGATGGCTTGCCTTCAAGGTGCTGCAATGGGGCGGAGAAGTCGGCCACAAACTATTCTTCTACCTCTATGCTTTCTTCTTTGGGCTGGGCACCTTTATTGGAAACGACCCCATCATTCTCTCCGGTACCGCCTTTCTAGCTTACATGACTCGGGTCTCCAAAAACATCAACCATCCCAAAGCCTGGATCTACAGCCAATTTGCCGTGGCCAACATCGCATCCGCTATTCTCGTCTCGTCTAACCCGACGAACCTGGTCCTCGCTGGGGCCTTTGATATCAAGTTCATCCATTACACTGCCAACATGATAGTGCCTGTGTTCGTCACGGCCATTGTCTTGTTCCCCTTTCTTTTATACATTGTCTTTGCTGATCCCTTACTTATACCAACGTCCATCGAGATGGAAACACTGTCCGAGGAGCAGAAAGCGAAGGCTCCGATCAACCCAAATATTCCCTACGCGAGGGGAAATATTGACACCCAGGACGACAACCTCTCCAGCAGCGAACAAAGGAAACTTCTACCGCTGGAAGAGATTATGAACCCCTTCCTCGACAAGGGCGGCGCAGCATTTGGGGCAGTCATAATGGCTGCGACCCTCATCACTCTACTTGCTTTGAATGCGGCCAGTACAAGTAGTGGCGAGCATCCAGTTTTCTGGGTGACTCTTCCCGCTGCCTTTGTCATGTTCTGCTGGGACGTTGCGTTTGGCTGGCATGATCGAGAAAACACGCAGGAAATTGCTCGGAAAGGACGACGGCACCACGCACAGCGAGCAAGGGCCGAACGATTGAAGGAACTTGAAGAAAGCGCGAGGCGAGAAGCGCAAAAGCAGAAAGGAGTTACCTTCGAAGCGGACTCGCCAAACGAGAAACTACAGATTCCGATCCGAATTGATATCCCAGGCTCCGACCACGACCTAGCATTGACGTTGAGCCATGACACACCCCAATTTCAATTGACAGAACCTCCACCAGATCCTGCTGTGCGGGAGAGTGATGAGAGTCGTACCGTACTTTCTACCCCAACTGCAGACCGCTCGATCTCAACACCAGAAGGCAAGATCAGTCTTGCCGAACTCAATATTAGCAAACCAGCAGACAACACATCGCAAGCAAAAAACCAACAAGAACCCGATGTAATCAGTGCAGAATCAACGCTCGACAATCCTCACGAAACCCCCCAAACTGAACATGTCTCAAAAGAGCAAAGCAGAATTGAAGACGAGAAGCAGTCGGACGAAGACCAAAAGCCAACGACGGTAGTTTCGCTACTCGCTAATGGATACATCTGGCTCCAGGATACATTCCCCACAGCCACTGTTGTTATTTCCCACCTCCCCTTCGCCCTGATACCCTTTGCCTTTGCTATGTTTGTTCTCGTCCAAGCCCTGGTCACCAAGGGATGGGTGGAAGTCTTTGCCCATGGCTGGGACCACTGGGTCAATAGGACAGGGACACTGGGCAGCATTGGAGGCATGGGGTTTTTGTCGGTGGTTCTCTGCAATGTAAGTCGATTCAATCATCTCGTTCTTCAATAAAAGTGTCTAACTCAGCCTGTCAACCAAAAGTTCGCAGGAACCAATATAGGTACAACGATTCTTCTATCTCGAGTCATTCAAGAGTGGGTCAACATCCATCACAACAACGGAACCACTATCACCGATCGAACCTTCTGGGGTACTGTATATAGTATGGCCCTCGGCGTCAACTATGGGGCGTTCAGCACTGCATTCAGCGCATCACTAGCAGGATTGCTTTGGCGGGACATTCTTGCTCGGAAGCACATACACGTTAAAGGTGTTGAGTTTGCACGCGTCAATTTTCCCATCATCGCAATTGCCATGGTGGTAGGATGTGCAACACTAGTTGGCGAAGTCTACATAATGAGAGACAGCAAGCCTTATTCAGAATTCACATAGAAGAAAATCCAAAAGCAGTAGATGTTTCGGAATCAATTAAAACACGGGCCATATTTGTCTCGTTGCTTCTCAGTCTTGTTGAGTGTTCGTGTGTCCACAAAGACAGTCTGGTAACATATAACCTGGACTTCCCAGAACTGGGCCAGTGGTAGTGTTGCTGCATGCTAGCGGAGCTTCTTCCAGTATATAGCATCAACCTTGACTATGGCAAATCGCAATAGCGGCCAAGACTGCATCCTTGTTCTCAGCGTCTTTCTCCACGTAGCAAGCAGGCCCTGGTCATACGCCACCATTTGCGGTTCTCTCTGCTGCAAGCAAAGCATGTAGCAAAACAGCCCAGGATATGATAAGCAATGCCTCGTGTAAGCAGGCCAAAATGCTGAATGATGCCTTGAATCAAGACCACGTATAAACTTTATCACGGTCTGCATAAGGCCGCGAGATGCCTGCAGTACAGTGCCTATAGATGGTTGTAGATGATCCAGCTCGATGTTGTTATCGATGATAGGGCGTAGCAAGGCCCGGAGCACAAGAATATGCGTGGTGTAGTAGGCGACGTATAAGCAGGCATGCTTCTCGACGGAATCGTCTGCAACGTCCCGGTCTACTTCATTGCTTATGTGTAGGGACGTTGGTAGGCTTTCTAGCCAATCTAAGAGCTGTTGTCTGGGGCCGCGTGCCTGTTCTATCAAAGATTCTAGAGACTGTTGTTGAGAGACGGCACGGAGAGAACTGAGATGGTCGGTAAGTTAGCCGTAAACTTCAAGCTGTACAACGGACATATACGTATGTGAGAAAGACTTACAAAAACTTCCGGCAGACGAGATTTGCAATCTCTGTCAATGAGCACAAGTGTATAAAATACTCTGAAGTATGTCTATTTGCATCCAGGGATCCCGTACTCGAGTCAACACTGAAGTCGTCGGATGTCAACGGCGATACGTCGCAGTCATCATCACAGAGCATTGAAGATCGGCCATGCGTGATGGAACGCCAAGTATGTTCAACAACCACGGCCCACCACAGCCTTCTTCGGAGCCGAATTTCCCATGTCGGTAAATTCCACTTGCTAGGGTTAACGTTGAGGCCTAGCGATTGTGCAGCAGCGAGCATTGAGGCGGCTAAAGACCACACGAAAGGGCTTTCCACAGATACGGGATCAAACGGGACATGGTTGAGAAGAAGTATGAAGGTTTGTATCGTAGAAAGTCGGGGAAACTGTAGTTCTTTTTGCAAACACGTGTAAGAAATTTGCCAAAGTGCCTCGATGTTTGGCTTAGAATAAGCATTATCAAGACAGAGCTGCTCATCCCAAGGTGTAAAAGGCAATGCAAGCGCGTAGATACCTGCAAGCAGTCCGGTCGGGGCCTCCTTGACGAAAGCCTGTTCGTCTTCCAAGATAAGTGAACGAGACAGAATTGGAAGAGCCTCAAATACAAACTTTAAGTAACTGATTCAGTCAGTTTACCATACGCAGTGGTCCGAGGGCGCCTTACAGTCTCACGAGTGCAACTCCGGAAGTCATATCCACTAGTTGTTCGAGTTTTCCCCGTTCGTCATTTGAGGACATGCACTGGTCGACAATTCTCCGAGCTGCGACTGCTGTTCCTGTCTGACTCTGCAAAAAGTGCAGTGGTGGGCAACCTGACGCTCCATCGCTTTTTGACAAAGGCGCCCGGGCTGAAACTTTGCGGTACGTGACACGGAAGAAGTCGACTTCATCGCAACTGTTGTACGGAAAATGCTGGAGACAGAAGGGATCTGATTCGTTTGAGAATCCAATCAGCTGGGTCGAATGCTCTGGCTTCTGATCAAGTGATAGTCGCTCCATAATCGTAGACGGACTTTCTGAAGCTCCTGTGGACATGCTATCCGTTGCGGTTATATTGAGCTGTTCGTCTTCGGGGGTTTCTACTTGGACAGGCCCCAAGTCCGGTAACCCATCATGTAGAATAAACTCGAAAGCCCTGTTGGGTGTTTCTGTGCCTGTTTGAATAGACTGGTCGACAGAAAAGTCCCAATTTGCGGCATCTTGGTGAGACCACATAGCATCAGAAATGATAGCATCGAGAGGAGGAAGATCCACACCGGCTGCCTCAGGTGATTTGCCATTTCTGTCTAGAGCCATGTTAGCGTAAAAGTATCCAAATCTGTCCCTAGGTGAGCTCTTTTACCAGTTATATCAAGTCCGTTCCGGTGGCTGCTACGGTTCGGCTCTACAAGTTGAGTGTCAAAACGTGGCAGGGAAGTTTCCATGGCATCTGGAAAATTCACGTCTTTCCCGGCGAGGCCCATAGGAGAAGTCTCTGCTATCTGCCCTTGCAGTCTTTGCTTCTTTCCTGGGTTCCCTATGAAAGTGCATTGTCTCCCCGTTCGCTCGCAGAGCTGACATGGCTGCGATGGGTCGGGAATGTTACAAAGTACTTTGCGAGCGCGACACAAATCACATGGCCTTTGTGACTTGGACCGATATCGCCGGATTCCTGCTGCAGGGCGAGGATTCTGCGGCGGCGGCGGAATCGCATTTGACGGTTCACTAGAGTGGTCCATTGCTAGGAGCTTACGTTTGAGCGCAGAGAACTAAGGTTCCAACTTCTACTTAACAAATTTAGCACATGACTACGGCGGGTTGGGAAGTGAGGCTAGAAGCACGTGACCTTTAATCACATGACACCCATCAGTCAGCTTGCCTATCGTAAGAGCCACACTGCACACTAAGGCCGGTTTTGAAACCTCATGTGAAAGTCATTACCAAGTCTTTCAACGGCCTATTATACTCGCTAAGGACTCACAGCTGAAAGTCACTTAGTTTCTCCTGCGTCTACATATCCGAGGTAAAGACTACAACTCTCAGTTCTTCCAGGCTTAACTTACCCTACAGCTCTAAGCCTAGGGACATTCCGTACTTCCCCATCGGGGCGAGCTAGGATACGGGTATATGTAACAATAAATAATTTCCAGTAGGTTGCAATCAACTTTGATTCACATAGAAACCCAATGATATCGGAGTAGGGTTTCTTATTCCAATCATCAGAACTTGCTAAAACCGATGGCATCATGCGGGGACTTGCGTCACATGAGATTTCTCAATTCCTTTAAGCCATTAAATAGTGAAGGTATAACAAGTTGTCTTTCAAGATGCACGTAATCCTTCAACTAGTCTTCACGATAGGCCAATCTACTATTTATCTTTTCCACGAAGACTGTCGTATCGCAACACCGCCCCAAGGAGAACACTCGCACCAAGAGCACTGCATTCACGTTAGCACCACTGCCCATCGGGAACAAAAGACCACCTACCAATCCTCCGGGGAACAATATTCTGTGGGGTTATGACTAATGCCAGAGCGAGTCGGTGTGAAGATCATACTGGTCGGACATCGCCGATTCGTGTAACAGCTGTCATGTCCGGCTCCACTGATCATGGGCTTCCACAGTTTCGCGCCGGGAGCTGCCTGTGGTAAGGTTGAGCAGACATCCGCAGCACTCTGCTCAACTATCGAGATGCACTGCTGGTCAAATTCAACGGCAGGACTGTCGACGAGAAGCTCCCACTCAACCTCGCACCCTTTCTCACTGTCGTCTTGAGAAATATGCAGAAACTCGGCCTCGCACTCCTCTACCATCTTGCTTAGAGCCAGATTATCAGCGTGGCGCACATCCAAAGTAAACTTTACGGTATGGGCCATAGTGTTGACAGTGCCTGGATGTGTAGTAAAAATACCAGTTGTCGTCAGACCATTCAAACGCTTAGCGACGGAGTTTGCAGCAGAAATCATTTTTGCCGCGCATAAAACGGGATCTTTGCGAGCGTACAATGGCGTTGTACCTGCATGACTGTCCCTCCCTTTGACGGTGATATTGAACCACTTGAAGGCCTGGACGCCTATTGTTCGCGGTTAATGAATGTGGGCCGGATAATTGAAAGCATCATCATACCATGGACAACCCCGATTTTGAGGCCTTCATCCTCCAAGATTGGACCTTGCTCAATGTGTAGCTCAAAATGAGCCGCAAACGGATTGGAAAAGTACGAAGCTGGATGCTCTCCTGCGTACCCTATTCTGTCAAGCTCCTCCTTCATCGACTTGGGAGTGCCATCTGTCGCGAGCACTTCTTTGAGATCCCATGCCGTCTCGACCGGAATCACGCCAGCCCAAACTCCTGAAGAGACGGCCATCTTGGGGAATCTAGCACCTTCCTCGCTGAGATTTGGTTAGTAACTTAACACCAATAGGATGCTTAGAAACGAACTTTGTCCAGTTGACTACACCGATCGGTCCTTCAGTTTCGTATGCGTTGTCGTTTAAAACGCGTAGAATCTCCAGACCAGAGACCACACCGAGAATACCATCGTAACGGCCACCTGTGGGCTGGGTATCAAGGTGGGAACCCATCATCACCGGTAGCGCAGACTTGTTCTTGCCAGGCCGGATTGCGAACAAATTGCCCATCTGATCGACAAACGCATCGCATCCCAGAGATTTGGCTTCTGACATGAACCAGTCCCTCACTTCTTTATCTGAGTCGTTGAGGCTGAGGCGAGCCATGCCTGTCTCAGTCGATAGTCTGATCACCGGGTCAGTACTGAACAGGCCTAAGACTAAGTACCACTCACTTTCCATATCTGTGGGCAGCTCCATACTGGCAACTGTGATGTAGTGCCTCTGCAAGGCGAACCTCGCTGACCTTGAAGGGGGGTAGGCTGAGGGATCCCATGGCGCTGAAAGGGTGTGGTATTCTCGACACCTTGCTTGCTTAAGATCGAAACTGGAACCGGGGAAATTAGGCAGGACAGACAGAAGCCGGTGCGCTGCTATGTATAAGATAGCACCTCTGGATAAATAGTTGATATTTTCAACGGTTTCGGCCGGTACATTCGGTGAACCAATTACTCCAGGCCTCAGCAACCGGCGGGCGTAGGTGTCGCCCGTGTTGCCCGTGATCTTTCTTGGCGACGGGCACGAGAATGGCGGGTCGACCCACATCTTTCAGTGTATCGGCCGTCGGCCGTCGGCGGAGACTAGGATGAACTTGGAAGCTGGGCTTGGCAGCGATCCATACCAGGACAACCCAAGGATGCTGAATCGTGTGGGTAGAGTTACATCATGATTAATCAGTAGGAGATTGCGGGGTAGTTGTTCTTCGTTGGCTACTCTGGTAGTTGTTTGCGGTTGACCGGGCAGGAAAACGCCGAGTTGTTCAGTCAGACCTGGAAGATGTGGTGTCGGCATTGCAAGGCTGAAGTCGTCCTATCATGCTCCACGAGTCTATCCATGCACGAGTACTTTGTTGACCGATAAGCAAATTAACCAACCATTGCTGGACCAGTTATCAAGAATCTCCACATATCCCCTCGTCACATCTCTGGACCCCATTTCTCATGCGGTTTTAATCACGGGGTAGCTCCGCCGTCGGCAGTCAAACTGGAAAAGATCTGCATCTGGCGGGGCTCACGATAGCAACCGTGTTGTACTGTAGGATCGAGCAAAACCATGGGTCACTATTTCCGTCTTGTTAAAAGAGACACCACGCCTCTACTCAATTCCATTCAACTTACCAAACTGTCGCAACCTCCACTGAATTCAGCCATTTTGCTTGTCATCGAGACGTTCCTCCTTTCAATGGCACCTTTAAAGAAGGGGTTGGAACTCCAAACCCAACAAGACAATGAGTCGGGTCACGATGCTGGTGAAACGACAGAAATCGAGAATGTTCAAGAGCAGCGAGTTCTGTCCAAGTTCGACAAATTTGTCATGCCCCAAATGGCAATTTTAGTTCTATTCGCCTACCTTGATCGAACAAACATCGGTAAGATTCAACCAATTCTCCGTCTCTCTAGACCAGCGGGATCTAACTCGTTCGAAAGGTAATGCTCGAGTTTTCGGGCTCGAAGAAGACACAGGAATGGCAGGCACTGATTTCAACGACGTCTCGATGTACTTTTACATATCCTACGTCATCTTTGAGACGCCATGGGTCGTAGCCGTCAAACGTTTCGGCCCAGGTCGGGTCCTCGCTATCGCCATCATTAGCTGGAGCGCTATCACCATTGGAACTGGTTTCGCCAGTAGCTACGGTCAAGTCATTGCCTGCCGTGTTCTCCTCGGATTTTGTGAGGCCGGTCTCTTCCCGGCCTTGACTTTTGTTATCTCTATGATTTACCCTCCTGCATCCCAAGGGAAGCGGGTTGCCGTCCTTTACATTTCCATTGCGCTGTCTGGTGCTCTAGGAGGCCTAATCGCATACGGTATCCAGTCAATGGGCGCCCAGCACGGTCTCTCGGCTTGGAGGTGGCTCTTTATTATTGAGGGCGCGATCTCTCTTGTTGTTGGTGCCGTATGCTGGCTGAGCTTACCTACTTCACCAGAAACAGCATGGTTTCTCAATTCCGAAGAAAGGACGACAATGATGGTTATTAAAGAGCGCAACAATCCCTTCAAAGAGGCTGAACACTTTTCATGGAAGCAAGTAGCCATGGCTGTCACGGACCCTCTTGTATGGCTCGCTTCCATTGCCTTGTTTTGTTCTTCCATTGCTCTGTTCGGCTTCGGAACATTTCTCCCGACGCTCCTGCGCGGTCTTGAGTGAGTTTTGCAGTTATCCACGCTCAATCTATCTGCGCTAACATACATAATAGCTATACATCTCTCCAAGCCAATTACCTTAGCATCCCCGTGTACGTTCTTGCATCAATTTGCACAGGTGCGACGACATATGTATCAGATCGGCTTAACCGTAGAGCGATCTGTCTCATTCACTCGCCTCTCCTAGTTATCGCAGGATATGCGACTGCTGTAGGGACTGGGCATAAGGGAGTGGGCTTTTTTGCCATGTTCCTTGTTGGCGGTGGTGTTTACTCCTTCAACACCATCCTCGTTACGTACGTATTCACTGGCATACGAAGATCCTCCGCGCTGATAATGTTTTCTAGATGGGTATCAAATAACATCCAGCCAGATTACAAGAGATCTGTAGCTATATCAATGGTTATCTCTATCGGGAATGCATCTGGCATGGCGGCATCTCAGATTTATCCCCTCAAGGATGCTCCTCGGTACATAATGGGAAATGCGATTTCTCTAGGAGGGGAGGTCATTGCGCTATTTTCCATCGGTCTCATCTACGTACTACTAAAGCACCGCATGAGACAGAAGGATCGTTTGTTAGCTGAGGGCAGGGATAGTAACGGAAAGGAGGGTGACCAGGGCTTAGGGTTTACGTACGTTTTCTAGACAGCATTGAATGAATTAGAGCCTTCTCATCACCAATTAATTGTGCCGGCAGAATGTAACGCTTTGATTGTAATGCCTGTTCCCTGGGTGTCTTCGTGGAAAGGAATAAAGTCAATTTAAGATGACCGTGGCGACTAAATCAAAAAGTCTTATTCTTGCCGAGGATATACAGTAACATGCTTTAATTGGGGCGGACGTAGAACTCCAAGTCACCAGGATGAGCATGTGTAAACGTATGGACCGACTTCAGCTGGCTGTCTCTGTTTTGTTATCGTGCTGTCCGGCTGCTCAGAACTCATCTCAACCAAGAGAAGCATAGCTACCAGGTGGTTAACATTACATCAACATCAACATTGGCTGAGAGAATTTTGTTACTTAATAATACAAGAAAAACCATCATACAACTAGTTTATATGCTCTATAGTACATTAGATGTCTTCCGCCTGCTCAGCAGTCGTCGACTTTCCGCAATAGCTTCGGCCTTCTCTGCTATACGTTTTTGCTTCCTAGAATCCTTCGAGCTTGCAAAGCAGACACCCCCAAACCCAACAACAATAAGTACTGCAAAAATGATAGCAACAATAATCCCACCAGTCTCAATGCCTTGAGCCACCATGCAGATATCACCAACACTGTTAGTTGTACAAACAAGGCTAGGAGCGCATGTGCTAGTGAGCACCTCGGTTGGAGTGCAGGTTGCTGTTGTAACGTGTCCGTCGTTGGTCTCAACATCACATGCAGAAGTAGATGTCTTGGTAGTGGTAAAACAGGCAGTACCTGACATGATGCTACCAGTAGAGGTCGCGGACGAAGTATCGGTGGCAGTAGTTGATGAAACTTCCGTAGACGAAGCAGTAGCAGATGAGACAGTGGAAGAAGCCGTTGAAGAGGAGTTTTCCGTTGACGAGGCGGCTTCAGTCGTCGAAACAACTGTTGAGAGAGTGCTTGTTGATAGTGTGTTGGTTGAAGTGGTAGCCGTAGATTCCAAATCCGTCGTCGAGTCCACAGATGAAGCTGCAGCAGACGCTGTACTCGCTGTGGCGGTTGTTTCGTCACTTGATATCTCACTAGCAGTTGCGCGCTTATTGTGATTGCCAGGTTCGGACCCCTCTCGACGTCGGATCACCCGCTTTCCTTCGTTTCTAGCTTTCTCCGAGCTGCGCAAGCGCTTAGCGAGGACTGTGGTGAACATTGTGAAGAGTGTAATGAACAGGCATAGAATATTCATAGTAGCGTCGTGAAATATGAAGATGACGAAAATCAGAGGAAATATAGAAATGACGGTGTTGTGTTTTCAAGAATCCCAACTCGTGGCAAATGTGGAAATGAGGAAAGGTGGAGGAGGGTACTGGTTTTTTTTCCCGTGGCAGTGGTTGAATGACAGTCAGTTGCAAAGTAATGCTGGAGCGCCTTTTTCTGCTTCAAGGGAAGGATGCAAGACTGTAAATAAACTCGCCCACAAAGTAATTAGGACAAAGATTCGACTTCAAGCCGGGGTTCGACTGCAAGAACACGAGGCTGTGCAATAACGTATACCGCATGAAAACGAGCAAATCCCCACGTCTCGGCCGACAAGGCAAAAATGCGTTAGCCCTAGCTGGCTCGTGAGCCCCAAGAGACATCTATGAATACCGATGTCCGCCTTGAAGCTGAGAAAACTACCCACAAACCTACGCGTCCTCTGTGGCTAAACGCAATGTGCCGCGAATAACTATGGTAGCACGATTTGTGGATACGTGTGTCTGCTTCGTCACCCGTTTCGAGCCAATTATAGGCTTTTCTCACGAGGTGTTGAGAGCGTCAGTGCGAGGAACCCACTCTTACGCGTACTTCAACCAGGGACTGCAACTCCACAAGTGACGCAAGACGAGGACGTTTTCTTTTGACAGACCTACACTAAAGTCGCGTGGCTGCGGCCTTGGTACTTGTGAGAAACGGTATGCATCGAGATGTGCTTGACAAGCCTCACGTAGCTGGCAATGAAATCGGCGTGTCCGAATAACCGTCCCTTGTTTGCCATCGTCGGCGCCTCTACGCCGTGTTAGGGGGTACTGTATGGCTGATTTGACGAGTAGACCCTGCTACTGGCGAGTTTCATCCAGCCCTTCATCTATCCAGCCCTTCATCTAGTTTGACGAGTATCTTACTCTAGACTTCGCATCCATCGTAAGCCCTGGATTGGGGGCGCTTTCGGTCAACGTTGACATACTCTTTTTAAAGAGACATCAGCAGATATCTGCAGGAGGTTTGGAGACAGTATTGTCAAAGACGTACGTTGCTCGTTGGGGTCCGTGTTTTCGTTTGCTCGGCTGCGCCTGTCGAGTACTTGCTTGCCCCTTTTCGGGATCCACTGACGTACTTCCAAAGGATCCCTAGGGCTACGCCCCGCCAGTGTAAAAGTATGTAATCAATACGACGTGATTGAATTCTCCCCTCATGCACGTCACCACAGCTCATACAATGTTGCCATCACCGAATGCGATAACGTCAGCCCTGTGTATGAAAGACATAAGACATAAGGTACCCGGTTTGAATGGGATTCATCACCATCTATATATCCGTCCCTGTTTGTGGGGTGTGTGAGGCTGAACTAATACCCTAACGACTGCTCATTGTCGACTCACTTTGTCTATTGTTAATTACACTCCCCCCATGTTGATTCACTATGTGGCAGCAGCCTAGATAGTGGCAATGTGGTAATGATGCCCACCATTATCACATAGTAGCTTACCCTAGTGTAGTATTTACGAAGAGGAGCAGTGAGGCTTTATTAGTAAAGGTGTTTACGTTGGACTAGATGTTTGTGTAGTTTTCATTCAGTCTGCATCCAGCGCGCTTTACAACTATTATCCAAAGAACAGTCCTGTAAAGACTGCTATCCCTGTCTCTTCTAAGCATATAGAAAACGCAAACGGCCTGTCAAATACCAGTATCTCGGGATTCGGAACCAGGCTTCGCGTCATGATAATGGCCGTGGCTGCAGCAGCCTCAGTGCCTTCTTCGTCAAGTTTAATGGTGGCTCTGTGAATGCATGCCTGGACCTCGTTCCCTCCTTCCACCATCTCTGGAAATTGACCAGATACTGGAAACCCGAGATTTTGTAGCATAGGTAGGATCGACAGGCTGGTGTCCAGGTTCAACTTTGGAAAGCCAAACTTGTCGTACTTTTTGGCACGGAACGTCAAAGTCCGCTGAGCACGATCCATAGTTTGCACAAGTTGCTCGAGCGATATCCCTCGATCGGGCAAGTATGCTACGAGAGCCATGCTGGCGGAAGGCACAGCAGCTGCATATGGGAGTCGGACGGCCGTGTAGCCGGGCCTCTTTGCCATGGCGATATTCTTCTTGTAGCTGAACATCATGTCGACCTTCCGCTCTTTCGACTCTGTCGAGTAAAATGGAGTATTTCTTTGTGTGAGGGTCCGGTCGAACTTGGTCTTCCAAGTTCCCCTGAACGCCAGCGCATTGATAAGCGCGACATGGGCTCCTTTCAGGACATCGCGCGAGACCAAGTCACTGATTAAACCCCGCGTGTTAACAGAAACCCAGCCGTTTATCTCCTCGGCTGATTCTTCCAAGCTGGAGAACTTGATTGTATGAACACCCAAAGAATCGAGGAACCGGATATAGGCGGAACGAAACTCCACATCGCTGTCTGCAAAGGCAGCATTTGCCATTGTCACCATCTGGTTCTGGTTTTTGTTGCCGAAAACAGTGTCGAGAACTTGGAAAGCATCCGAAAGCTCTGACAGATTATTGACACCTATTGCCTGACAAAATTGGGCTCTTCGGTCGACGCCGACTGCACCGGCGAGCATCGCCAACGCTGTCGTGATCGAAAGTGGAGAGATACAGATACCCCGTGTCGTCGCGTTTTGCACGCAGAGTCTCTCCAGCATGTCCCAGCCGAGGACCCGGGTTGTATGACCTATGCCCGGCATCTTGATAGCTGTTCTCCTGCTGGATTCAATCCTAGACGGAGGACGTAGGGTAAGTAAGGGACTATCAAGAGGGGAGAGCAGGAGGCGGGGCGCGTCGGTTGCCCTCGGTGCTTGGTGAGTAATTGCCTGCTGCAGTAAGCAAAACTCAGATTAACCGTTTTCAGCGTAGCACACGCACAAGTCCTACCCACAATCACGGTGCAGCCAATTATTGCATTCTTGTTGGAAATTCCCAGCCACGTAACCCACACGGAGATTCACGGCCTTCTTCCCCGGATAAGCGGTTATCTTCACCGTCGCCCTCGGGCGCGTCTCCCGAGAGGGCGTTGACCGAAAGATTTAATACCAACACCAGCATCGACCTCGCACAAGGATTGTCAATCACTTTCATTCTCACTTCGCCGGCCCGTCAATCGTGACTGCTTCAGAAATGAGCCGCACAGGGATGTTGATCCGCCAGTCGACGTCGAAACTATGGAAGTCGACGCATCGGACTGGGTTCCACTGCCCGGCTGTCCCAGCGGTCAAGATCTGGCGACATGGCTGCGGTCAATCGCGTTCCATTCCACCTGGATTGAATCCGACAAATTCTCGGCCATTGAGCACGACGAGTGCACGCAGAATAAGCCTTCAAGATGACACCCAGTCGGACGACACGCAAACAGAGACAGGCTCATACAGCGAGGCCGATCACGAACACGCCGTCATCTCAACCTTTGATCTGTTCTCCATTGGCATCGGCCCCTCGTCATCTCACACGGTAGGGCCAATGCGCGCTGGGAACATTTTCGTCGCCGACCTGGTCGAGGCCAACCTGCTGCACAAGGTCAACAGGATCCGCGTGTCTATCTACGGAAGTCTGGCACTGACAGGCGAGGGCCACATGACGCCCTCCGCTCTTCTGCTTGGTCTCGAGGGCGCTGATGTCGAGACAGTCGAAACTTCATACGTGCCCCAGCGCTTTTCGGAGATTAAAGACACCAAGAAGCTGAACTTGGGTCGATGGCTTTCAACAGACGGTAGTAAAGGAAAGGAAATATCGTTTGACTACGACAGTCACTTCGTCTGGGAGTGGGGTCGGAAGCTTCCTCTGCATAGCAACGGCATGCGTTTCACCGTGTTCGATGACGAGGGCTATGTCTTGGCCACCAACGACATGTTCAGCGTTGGGGGTGGTTTCGTCGTCAATGGCGCGCTGTCTATAGCGCCGCCTCCTTCGTCGGACTCAAAGGCTCAGTTGGGATCTCCTGACTCGGACTCGGATCAGCTCGGCGTCTCGCCGGCAGAAGCAGGTACTGGAGTCGGACACCCGGCTGATTTGGCCGAGAACATGTTTTACAAAGAGATTCGACGCGCCGACGCTGCGGGAGATCGCAAGATGGGTGTAGAGGTCAAGCCTCTCGAGAGTGTGGACGACGAACTGACTGCTCTGCTTGGAGAGGACTCGGCTGCCGCTCCAGAGGCATTGGCTACGACAGATGCCGACGCAGAGTCCAAGGGTGACACGTCGTCTCCTCGCCCACCTTATCCATTCCGAGACGCCACGAGCTTGTTGTCCTTGTGCCGCAAGCACAACCTTACAATTGCACAGTTGGTGTATGAGAACGAGAAGAGTTACGGCTACACCGACGCAGAAATCTACCAGAAGCTGATACGGATCTGGCAAGTCATGGACGCGAGCATCCAGGAGAGTGTTCAAGCCGAACCGGGGTCGACATTGCCAGGGTCGCTGAAGCTGAAACGACGAGCGCCATCATTGTACCGACGATTGACCAGAGGAATGTATCCTTCATCTTCCCAGGACGCGTCGTCATCGCCTGACTCTGGAGGGAACCACGGCAAGAGCCTCATATCAGCTTTGTCTCCGGCAGCAGGATCGGCTTCCTCGACAGCACTGGACAAGATGGCGGCTGGCGGCGTTCGCAGGCGTCAACCTCCTCGAGTACATGGCTCCTTGGATCATCCAATTCCACCGTCGCCGTCACGGCGCACAGCATTCCCAGCCATGGATTACTTGTCCGTGTACGCTATTGCTGTCAACGAAACCAATGCCGTGGGCGGTCGAATTGTCACGGCTCCGACCAACGGTGCTGCCGGCATCATCCCCTCTGTTCTCAAGTACACCATCGAGTTTATCAGCGACGATCCAGAGCGTGATGTTCTCACCTTCCTCCTTACAGCTGCCGCCATCGGTATGCTGTATAAACGCGGCGCTACTATCTCAGCCGCCGAAGGGGGATGTATGGCTGAGGTGGGCGTAGCCTGCTCTATGGCTGCTGGTGCCTTCGCGGCCTGTGTAGGCGCCAGCCCCGAGACAATTGAGCAGGCTGCTGAGATTGGCATTGAACACAACCTTGGGTTGACCTGCGATCCTATCGGTGGGCTTGTCCAGGCACCCTGTATCGAACGGAATGCTCTAGGTGCTGTGAAGGCTATCTCGAGCGCGAACCTTGCTTTGAGCAGTGTCGCTGGCACTCAGAGGGTAAGGCTTGACGATGCTATCCGAGCTATGCGCTTGACTGCTAAGGGAATGAGGAATGAGTTTAAGGAAACTAGTCTGAGTGGACTAGCGACGAGCGTTGATGTATATATTCCAGTTAGTGTTCCTGACTGCTAGAGTGGTGTTGTTATTATCAGGATTGTTTGTTTGAAAAGAATGAGAACAGGAGAGAAAGAAAGTAAGAAGAAAGAAAAAGAGTAAAGAGAGAGAGTAGAGAAAGGGATAAATGATAAAGAGAGATGAATAGTATTTTAAGAATAAAAAAAGATAAACATTGCAGCATAGTGTTAGGTATAGGTATTACACCTCTTGACTCATCTCTTATATATCTCTCATCACCCTTTACACCTTATCTCTAAGCTATCCGCCTCATCCATCGGCGCTGCGTAGAGTTCCTGTTAGACACACTCAAGCTTCCTGTCAGTGGCAAGTCTCTACTGCTTGCACCAACATAAACCTGATAACTGCCGCTCTGCAGTCCCCACTTCTGCGCAACGACATCCCACACGCTCAGGTCCCGCCGTGTCAGATCGAACGTCACGGTCGTCGTCTCGCCTGCCGCGATTTGAGGCTTCTCGAACCCGCGGAGCTGACGCGCCGGGGCGCCGGGGATTCCGACGAACAGCTGCGCTACCTCGGCGCCGTCTACGCTGCCTGTGTTGGTGACGTCGGCTCTCACACGCGCCACGACGTCCCAGAGATCCGTCTGCCCGCCCTCGGCGATGGCGCCGGTCGGATACTCAGCCGTGTTGGCCGTCGCGATGTTGCTGACCTGCAAGTTGCTGTACTCAAATGTCGTGTAGCTCAGTCCGAAGCCGAACGCGAAGCGCGGCTCGATGGCCGCCCGGTCGAAGTGTCGGTAATCGATGTATCTACCCTCGGAGAAGTTGCTCTGCGGGAACTGGACGAAGCGGCCCTCTGGTTGATCCGGGTGCAGCACGGATCCGTAGTCGGACTCGTTCCGGGCGACGGTGTACGGCAGCTTGCCAGAGAAGTTTTCATCTCCGTAGAGCAGTGAGACTAGTGCCTTTCCGCTCTCCTGGCCGGGCAGGTGTGCGTAGATGACGGCCGTGACGTTGGCATTGTCGATCCACTGGTCGACGAGTCTGATGCCGGCGTTGTGCAGGATCACAATCGTGTTTGCGCAGCGGCTGGCGACGTGGAGGACGAGGCCGTCAGTGTAATCGTCGCGGAGACCGGGACGATCGACACCTTCAGTTGCAAAGGCATTTCCCAGGACCAGACAAGCATCACTTGCGCCCATGACGTCAGGAGTGGGCGAATTAAAGTCCCAGAAGAGTTGGGTGTTGTCCTGGTCAGCTCGAGAAACCAGGGCGTCGAACGGTGAGATGAAAGTCGAACTGCGACGTTGCGCCTGATCCGCCACCTGAGATGATGGTGCCATAGGCAGCAATGGCCGACACTGGTTCCGTAGTCAATCCCGTGAAGGCGTCGGTGAGGGCAGCAGACATGCCCTCATCACCAGACTCAAGACCAAGGCCCCAGGGCGTGAAGGTAGAGCCGCCATAGTTGTTCTTATCGGGAGATTTGGCCGAGTAGCCGAAGATGGAGAGCATCCTCGGCCGCTTCAGGGGTAGTGTGCTGTTGGTGTTCTTGACCAGGACGTGGCCCTCTACAGCTCCCGCGTACAGGATGGGCTTGTCTGTTGGATCTCTTGCGTCGATGATGTTGTGTGGGAGAGACAGGTTAGCAGGCATGCCAATGCCTGGGGCTGGAAAGGATTTGTCCTGGCCCATCTGATACCAAGAGGCGATGACGCTGATATCTGTTAGCGGGATGGCCTGTTCTCAGTCATGAATACCAACGTACCGGGTAGCCATGTCGTCGAGTCTCGATTCAGAGACAGAGCCGTTCGTCACACTCAATGTCAGGTTGTCGCCCCAGTAAACCCCACCGTCGGGCATCGCCACGTCCAGCCCAGCCAGCGCTGCACCGACACCGCTGTGTTGCGCATACCAGTCCGAAACTACAAATCCCTGTTCTCGATTAGACTACATGGAGCAAATTGAGGGGTTGAATGAGAGATTACCTGGAAGCCAAGCTCTCCTTTCAGGACGCCGTTGAGTGTCTTGCTGTTCTGGCAGCCATACGAGTTGTTGATCCGCTGGTAGGAGCACATTACGTTTCCAGTGCCAGCGTGCACAGCATCTTGGAAAGGCCTGTCACAAAATTAGATAGAACGGTATATTCGGCTGCGTATAAGTCCATACCAGAGATAAAGTTCGTGGAAGGTGGCATCGTCTATGTTGCTGGACTGAGCAGAGTTGTTCGTGGTCGGGATGCGATCCGTCTCTTGCTCGTTTGCAATATAATGCTACTCCAAGCATTAGTTATATGTACTTGGTTCTATTGTCAAGACTACGTGAGGTGGACAAACCTTGGTGCTCGTTATGACGCCAACGCCTTGAACTCCTACAACAGTCTCATGGACCAGAGCGCCGCCAAGGTATGGATCGACTGAGTAACCTGTGGGATATTAGCCATCTGGTCCATTCCATTCTACTTAAGGATTTTCAAACTTACCTTCCCAGTTCCGGCCACCCTCGACAACTCGACCAAGAGGACCAACCACAGGGCCCAAAAGCATGTTGACTCCCTTTCTCTTAAACTCTCCGCCCATGCCCGTGCCTCTCTTGTAAGTCAACTCCTTGTTCCAGCTACGGAGATGAATGTGTTAGATTATCCATGACTGAATCATTCTTCAGGGGCGGACTGGGAAAACATACGACGCGCCAACGTGAAGGCCGCTCGGCCATGAGCTCACAAAGTCGGTACCTCGAAGGCCCTGACCGGCGTCACTGACACACATTCCGGGAAACTCCAACCTCTCAATGGCAGGGATGGTTCCGGAGCAGCCGTTCGGGGCGGAAGATCCTGCTGTTAGATTGACCTGCGCACGAAAAGGTAAGACACTTTGGCCAAGGATGAAGAAGTGAGACCTGCCTTTTCTTCTAGGGTCATCTGCGCCACCAGCGCTCTTGCCCGGGTGTAGGCGGTCGACCAGGTTCCAACACCTGACATCTCAGCTATAGGGAGATGCGAGTTAGTAATGACTAGGTCTCTATTATGAGATGGAGAGGACAAATGGTCGCTCACGTGAAGGGAACACGGGAGGAGACTCCCCGAAGAAGTAGGAGTCCTCGGTGATGACATCCTGAGCTTGAACGGCTGTCAGAGCTGTTAAAAGGGCAATGCCCGCGCCAACGAACGAGGGAGCCATCTCGACAGTGAGGATTATAAGTAGCACGCCTTGAGAGCCTGGAGCTGAGAATCAAGGCATTGCAGCACGGTATTATCCGTTCCTCTTATATCGTTTCCATGATCTCTCTATTCGCAGTTTCTTAACATCCCTCTCGGATAATGTACGGCTCAGTTGAAGCGCTAACGGCAGTCCGTACGATGAACAGGCATTTTCTCGGCGATACTCCTAGTCCCCTTCACATCGTTCTCGTCGCCATACCGGGCGGACCGAGACAATTCGGTCCGGTTGTTGGTCAGGAGGCCTAGTATTGGTTTCTATGGAGGTCAAGCCCTCTCTCACAAATCATAAACGGCCTTTGCGGCTAGGTCTAGACTAAGAACAGTCGACAACGTGGGAAACTGGCGGGGGAGGGGACGTCGGATTGTGGGGGAAGCGTCAATACCGAGCGGGGATCATCCGTTCCTTGGAGTGGGTATCTCGGAGGCAGGGGCGTTTATGGGGTTCCCCGACTTAAGGACCCGCTGGTCTGGTGCCCTTTAAACATTTCGCAAATTGCGGGGAAGAGGGAAAAACTGCGCGAGGAATTAGCCACAGACTGATGCTGAGGCGGTGAGCTCATGTCACGAGTCTAGGAGTAGTCGCGGGCACTTCGGGTTCATCAAGCGAAAGAATCAGGGGAACTGGAAATGGTTAATGAGTTGCCGAGTCGAGCGATACCCATAGTTGACATTTCACATTCTTTGCGGTCTGTTGAAAGAAAGACATGTTGCGAGTCGCGGCCTCTCGGAGTGACGCACTCCGAATACCCTCGTTGAGCGACAATGCCACACGTCATACGAGCTCTTTCGCCGACACCAGACTAAATAAAAAGAGGTTGTCCGATCACCCGAGGTTTTTGCGAAGAACCGACCTTTTCTTCCAAAGCACCCGATTTACCGAGCAGCTGATGGCGCTAAAAGGAGATGGGGTTCCACAAACAATGGTAGCCACACCACCACGCGGCGTCGCGGGTCTCTCGAGCATCTTGCTGATCCATCATGCCTGTTTCTTGGAAAAAGAACGGCCGAGATATTGCCGCTTCTTGGCCCTTGGTCTGCAATAGTACTAGGCCTTCTAGGTTATGAGAACCGCGGGTAATGAGTTCGGCACTTGCGGGGATAGATTCTCTAACTCGTTTGATGCCTCACTCTCCGCGAAAACGTCTCCGACCTTATTCCCGCTTTGTTGTCGGAGGATCAAGCTTGGTTGAATAAGTTATACTTGCAGTGGGAATGGCCGCCGACTTGCGAAGTAAGAATGTTGACGTAGAGGCGGCTGTGTGAGACCTTGTATGCTCGTGAAACCTGAATCTTCGGACGTGGGCAGAAAGGTGCTATTGCAAACGGCACTACATTCTGCATTCGACCTAAGCAACACGTACGATATCAAGTTGACCAAATCTCAGAAAGCCTAATATCGGAACAACCCGTAGGTACTAGGAACCTGTATTGAGTGCCACAGATTGCAACGCTGTACGGGAGATGACGCCCGCGAACTGAACATCAAGATCAAGTTGCCCCACTTAGTTGCTCACAATATTAATGTAGTCTTGTATCCCAATAATACAGTCTGTCTCTATGACTAGATCAACGCTGAAGCTGTGTCTAACTCACTGGAAATTCTATCCAATACTTGGGCGGATGGCAGAGCGCATGAACAAGGCAAGCAGGATATTAGCTTTGCTCGTATCTCCGAAGTCACTCTGCCTTCTCTAGCTAGAAATTTGACATTTCACAGATGTTCTAGCGGGTTATCAACGAGTAGGATAGTTATACAGGGCTAAATTCAGTTACTATAGCTCAAGCAAGGCGAGGTCTAGGATGGCCAGATGGAGGGCTGTTTAGGTACGAATGGAGAAGGTGCGCGATCCCACGCTCTGTATGCAGAGCAAACAGCCTCGCGCACGATGAGTGGCGGTGATACAGGCAAAAATATGGATTTACAACCATCTCCAGACCCTATAATGTGCTATTGAAGAGTGCCTGGGCTAGGCGGAAGTGCGCCCAAATCCCACTCCACTGGTTTCGCGCCCATGACAAACTCAAGCAGGCTCCCCTTTGTGTTGTCACCCACAAGCACATGGTGGCTGATCCAGCTCTTATCCCATAATTCCCCGTTGACCTTCAGGCTCTGCACGTACGGTCCGTCGCTGAAACCCCGGGCAGTAATGTGCAGCACGCCGCCGTCTTCGCCCAGTCGGACAGATACGTTCTCAAATTGCGGCGCCAGAATAAGGTAGACAGGCTGCGTAACAACAGGATACAGACCGAGCATATTCCAGACAAGCCAGCTACTCATGCTGCCCGCGTCGTCGTTTCCAGGAATGCCGCTGGGTCCAGCATGATAATACTCGTCGATAATAGTCTTCCTCCTCATCACGCTCTTCCACTGTCTCCCTCGTAGAAAGTTATAGAGGAATGGCGTCATAAAGCTAGGTTCGTTTCCTGGATTGTATATCATGGAACCAATACCATTGTTGCCCTGCTCCTGGGTCCCAAGACCGGGGATGAAGCTTGCGTCAAGCCGCTGCTCGAAAGCCTCTGGACCACCCATGAATTTGATTAGGGTGTGCATGTCGTGTGACACTGCGAAGCTGTACTCCCACGGAGTTCCTTCGTATGAGATGGATTCCCAGTTGCAGTCTCCGCAAGCCAGAGGGTCGTACGGCTCCAAAAGTGTGCCGTTAGGTTGCAAGGGAGCGAGAAAACCAGTGAAGTTATTCGATTTTGCGTCTTTATGCCAAATACGCTGCCACCCGCTGGACAAAGTTAGTCAATCTCCTGATTGCGTGGCCAGACACCTTGTAACTCACGCTGACCGGTTGAGGTATTTCGCGGCCTCAGCTGGTGCCTCGCCCTTGGCAACCTGCGAGACAGCAAAATCGTTCAACGAGTACTCGGCGGTTTTACTTACGCTCCTCCCATAGTTTGTGCTGACATAACCGTACTTCTTCCAGTCATCTAGTGCACCTCTTCCCTCCTTCGTACTTCCTGTTGGGTCATTGAAGTCAAAATTGTTGTAAGGTTGCAGCTCGGCATTGGTTCGCATAGCGCTATAGCCATTGGTCCAGTTCACGAGGTTGTCCTGATCAAGGTTCTTGACGTAGGCGTCTGCAAGTATATTGTCCGAGTTGGAGCCTCCTTGGACACGGCCGTTGTGGTTGTGGCTACGACCTTCAGGCATGAAACGCTCGTGTCGCCAGATGTCGATCATGCTTCGAACTGGACAACACTTAGCATCACGTAGTGTAACGTACTGCAGACACGGATACCAACTCATGTCAATCTGACGGCTGGGTAAAATAAGAGACACCAGCGCGTGAGTACATCGAAACGTGTCCCAAAGAGTGTAATAGTCGTCGTAGTACGGTTCACTTGAGGTCCAGTGAGGATTTTCCCCAGTTCGATCAGAGGGCATCAGATGTGCGTGATACAAGCCTGTGTAGAACATTTCAAGCCGAGTCCGGTTGTCTGTGTGAATGTCGATTTTGGAGAGAACTTCATCATTCCATTTTTCTTTGGCCTGAGTCACAGTCTTGTTAAGATCCCAGTGCGGGATCTCCTGGTCAATGAACTGGCACGCCTTGTCAATCGAGACCCAGGAGACGCCCACCTTGGAGGTGAGAGAGGATACGTTGGGCGCAAAGGTAAAGAGCGCACCGATTCTGTCGGCGTATTGGTATCCGTCAACACCACCTTTTATCCACTCATTCTCGGTGAACTCTGGCTTGACATTTGTCGTGTTTGGCCAGTACGGATCTGTGTACATGCCAGAAAAGAGCTGGGCATGAGAGGGAGCAACATTGAATCGCCCACAAAAGTAAATCTTGAAATCACCGCCTGCCAAGGTTCAGCACGTCTGCGTTCCTGGAAACTCCTACCTGGCCATGCATACCGAGAGCCCAGCCTTCTCTGTAGATGCCGTAACCGCTGTACCAAGTTCCGTCTGGGCTGCGCTCCAACTCTCCGTTGCTGTACCATTGCGTCTCCTTTCCCCGCGTGGGGAGATAATGGCTGATATCAACGAGCACGTTTCGGTCCTCGTTGTCCGGGAATTGGTATCTCATAATCCCGACATGCTGGCTGGCGCTCATCTCGGCCGTAATGCCATTCTTCAGCTCTGTCCTATAATAGCCGACTTCAGCAACGTCGTGGCCGACCCTGTGCTGCATGTAGGTCAAGTTGTCGAGCACGTTGACACCCTCAATCGATGTGAGGGGCATCTGAGGGATCAGGCCATACGTCGGTGCACCTCCTGTTCCGCTCACGTGTAGCATCGTGATGGCGGTGACGTTGCCCTTCGGGGTGTAACCTGCGTTGGCTTGATACCTTGTGTCCCACCTGGTCGTGTCGATGCCGACTTTGACTGCCCCAAACGGAAGTGTAGCTCCTGGAAAGACGTTTCCGCCTTGATATGCCGATCCCGGGGTTGGGCCTTCGGTACCCAGGAATGGGTTGACGTAGGATGTCAGGTCTTTGCCCTCAACGAGGCGGACTATTTGGACAATAGCCGCCAGGCTAGCCAAAAGAACTCGAGGCCTGCTCATCATGTTAGCGGGTTTTGGCGTATATGTGTTTGAGAATGGTAGGGCATCTCTCACTTGCCAGGGAACCGGCCCTTTTATGCCGTGTTTAATGTTGCACTCGGGTGACGATACCCCGAAAAATAGTCTGGACCGATCATCTCATCTCCACTATGAACAGGAGCTAAACGTTAAAAACTTGGAAATCAAAGCTGTACAATCGGCAGTTGAGTGTGTCGATCCCTATCGTACTTAACCCCAACAGTTCGGCTAACAGGGGTGATAAATCCGGTTTTCTTTTGCAAATTTCACTGATTGATAATATTAATAACTTAAACTTCAGGCATGACTAGTACTTTCTCTCGCAATTTTAAAGTCAATAATAGTATAAGTCTAGAATTTTTAATAGGTCTTAAGTGTTGAATTCTTGTCTTTAGTTTCTCCATTTTCCCTCTATGGCGTATATCAAATGCTGGGCTTAACAGCTCGTCGTTGGTAAAGACATTTAAGTCACAAGCATCCCGACAGAGCATCAAAAGAAACCAGAGTGGGCACCAATCAATTACCGCCTGTGCAATTGTGAATGAGCTGTCATCTCCAAGCGATACCCAGTGTCAGATCAAGGTATCCCGTATATCCTCAATCTCCTTGTTGGGCTGCCTTTAATACCAGCTAGGACAACTCCTGCAGAACGCGAATATAAGACATTGTGCACCAACTTAGAAAATGCCCATATCCGTACTGCCAAATACTTAGATATCCTACTGCGGGGATTGCGGTCAGCTCTGGCGCGCAGCTGCTACTATCACGAGTTCAAAAAAACACTCTTTTATCCACATTAGATATCCGACATTTTCCTGGTTGCCAAAACAGTACATTTCTTACCCCCTCTCAGAGGCAATTGGTCAAGTTAACTACCACCATTCCATCCCGTGGGAGCATCAGAATTAAACCCCTTCACCGCCTAAGGATTTTAATGATCAAAAGCACTAGCCTCCTTAGATTATTTTAGTTAACTTTTCCCTACTTTCTAATCTCAGGCGTAACTTCTTCAACCTCTGGTCTCTGACTGTTTCCAATAACATGTGACAATCACACGAGCCTAAGGAATAGGATTCTGGACGATCAAGGAGTCAAAGGTCTTTATTACACACCAGAGCCCCTGTTTCAGTGGCTGCTTAAGAGGCCCCCTATAGCCCTCTTCTTGGGTCGTTAATTCATACGCAGTAGGAATGAAACAGAAGGGGCTGTTGGTGAAGATAGAGATAAGAATCCCCAGAGTGCTGGAGAGACGGTCAAGCTGTGGCCCGGTTTTCTAGCAAAAGTGATCCTCGTATCAAGATCTACGCATCCGTATGTTTTGCAGCGAATCATAAAACTTCAGATGAACAAAGAGTATAAGCCTGCTATCCAATGCTATCGTCGATACGTCCAGTGGTGTAAGCTCTCTCGAATTCGTGACAAAAGCCTCCTGAATTCATCTGGCCCGGTATATCGGGACGCGTCGATCCCCTTTGCTCTCTGCCGCGACGAGACGACCACACGCTTGGGCGCCGGGGGTAATATGTTCATTGCACCCAAACGCAAAGCGCGCCCCAGAGCCGACCGCGATACACCTAGCACCCAAACGCAGACGGGCCAATGACCTGATGGAGCGGCTCCAGCAGCGCGATTCTAAGACACCCTGACGCTCGTCTTCGCTCACCTCTACGGGACTTGAGACTTCATCCCCCGTCCTCACGTACTCCTTCATCGTCATCGTCAATGTAGAGATCGACGAGGATAAGATCCGCATCTTTGCAGTGGTCGCCAGCACTCATTATGTAGTTTTCCCCGACTCGTGGAGTTCCACCAGCCCTTATTCATGCGGGCGGTATGCTATCAGTCGAGGAGTCTAGCCAAGATGGAACAGAGTTCTGCACTTCCGACGCAAGTCATCAGGAAATTGTCCTCATCTAGGGCTCAGAGCGCGTCCATACGAGTGAGAGACTCGAGCAGTTTCGTAGCAAAACGGCCGCTGCCGTCGCGAGCAGGAGATCCGGAAGGCATATCGTTATCACAGTCTTCAATCACAGTAACGGACCGTGCTCAGGGAGTAGTGCGGGGCGTGCTCGGAGGAAGTTCTTCAGGTTCAAGGGCATAGCTGACTGCAGTGGCTTCACCAGTGTTTCATCAGTCGTTGGGGTCGTAGAAGTGGCACAGATTTTGTCTCCCAGGAGCTCGACGAACCCTTAGTCGGGTTGCACCATTCGTGCTCGGCGGCGGGTCGAAGTCTCCTCTCGGCGGATATGTGTCACAAGGTAACTAATTGGTCTGTAGATGTGCGGAATATGTATAATCGATGTGTGAAGTTGGACAAGCGACAAGTCCTCAGTTGAAAGCAAAAGCTCTCCTACTGACCGCCCGCTTTCTGTACCACGAACTGAGCAGCTGCGTCTACTTCTGAGCCATAGGTAAGATGAGCAACGTTGATAAATCCGCCGTTACAAACGCTATCCTCTGCAAGGCAGATGACCATGGTCTTGCCTTCGCCGCCGGTGATGGGTGCCTGATTTTGCGGGTCCCCAAACGTCACTATCGAGTTGACTTTGGACATGGTCTCCGCAGGTAGCAATTCAGCGGTGCTGCGGACAACCAGAGCTCCTTGGGAGTAACCAGACATGACCATCTTGGTACCAGGGCAGCGGGTGATGGTTTGATTGATAAAGGCAGTCCTGTTGTTATACGAGTCAGCAGCTGAAATCTTATCCTCTTCCTCGAACGTGAGTAGGAAAGTTCTGTTTCTCACATGCTCGGTACGCCTTCGGTGCCATTTAGGTTGAACCCAGCGAAAGTCGCGGGGTACTCGACACCCTGGACGGTAAGGGATGTGTTCCCCAGTTGAGCGGATAGGGCATCGAAAAATGGCGGCCCTGTCACGAGCCCAACATTACCCGGCTCGGTTGTTCCCCTCGCGAATATGACACTGATATCGGAGCAAGGGGCATTTCGAGCCAGATCATCTCTGGTCGTGTCGATATCGACCGCATCAGCCAGGAGTTGTTGCAGAGGAGTTAAAACCTTGCCCACTGCGTCGAGTGCTTCTTCGCCTTCAGGTAAACTGCTGATAATTTTCAGTAGCTGGTTCAAGGGGCCGCTAGGAAACTTGGACAGAGGGCCTGGGATGTCTTGTCGCAACTCAAGCTCGAGGTCGTCGACAGTTGCCCTCTCCTGCCTGACCATCAACTCGCTATTCGCCATTGCAGGGAGGCCATCGACGAGGACTATAAGATGCATAGCCAGAGCGATGAGTAAAACTGCCCCACGGCGAATTTTGTAGGCAAGTGGTATGTAAAGCATTGTGGAAATGCCTACAGAGGTGTGGAAGTAAATAGAATGTGAAAGTTGATACAAAATTAGGCTGAAGCTGTGATTGCTAGCTGGATAATCTCCGCAGGTCAGATGGTAAATCACAGTCGCTGCTTCTCGACTCGAACGAGACTTGCTAACGAATTTAAATAATGTCCCAAATCTTAATATAGGTTATTGTAACCTTACCCGGCCTGAAACACAGGAGTCGTATTTGTGCTACATCCTTGGTTTCTGAAAACCTATATAAGTGCTATTATATAGACTCCTTCGCATCCTTCTCCCAATTCATCTTAGGGAGGTAGTACTAAGCCTCCGCACAGTTGACCTGAAGAGCGAATCGCTTCATTGTCCCTTATTTTAATACAACCTAGGAAGCTACAGAGCTCAGACACTTCTCCATACTGCTTTAACGTAGGTTATTTAGTACTATGTGAGAACTACTGTCGCTGGAGCCTCCGTTGCCTCTACCGTTCGGCAGTACACAATCAGCTTTGCTAGTCATCTAGCTTCTGATTGAGGGTTAACACCTCCTGCCCTCTTAACATAACAATTGCACCAGCAGCCTCTATTCTTGCAATCTCTACCGATTGAATGGGATATGCCACGTTTTGGCGGGTGGTGCTCGTTCGTATGATAGTGAGATCTTTCGGCTGAGAGTTAATACGCTCAAAGAACTCGCCCTCTCATGCCAGAGGGAGCGTTTACACCACTATCCCTCAAACTAGTGCTGGAACTGCTTGGTCATTGCCGACTTGGGTGCCACAAAACCGATCGAAACATTACCTAGTGGCGGTGACTTCTCCACTCAGCGCATGGTATCTCTCCGACACCGATGCGCCATATCGCCCTGTAGACACACGAGTGGTACGATAACCACTATTACCCGAAGTTCCTCGTAATGTGCGGATTAACTCATACGCTTACGGCCAGGCGTGAGAATCTCACTGTAACGTCCTGTGGTTGTCAAAGCAGCACTGTCTTCCCTGGCAGATACGTGTTACGAAATAGCAGTACATAGGCTATCGCATACTCGACTAAACGGAGGTCAAAGACCTCTATACAACGTTGTATTTTTTTTTTTCAGCCCCGGGGACCCCGGCATCCGGCAGATGCGATCCCGGATCCCGGAGGGGCCGGCTGAGCGCATGCGCTAAGCTCGTCTATTCCGAGTCTCCAGCAGTCCTCGCTACTGGGGAGGAGATCAAGGTGCCGTCGGCACGGATTGAGCGTTACAGTAATAAGGGTCACTGCTATACCTTACTAGAGCCTAATTGACGATTCTTACTTACTCCTATTTTCCAAGTTCCATGGAACGATGATGCTACTGCAACCCCCACGCCGTGCAACATCACATCCGGGCGCTGGAACTCGGCAACTCGGTCGACCTAGACACAGCTTGCCGGCACCAAGTAATTAGACTCCGCATTATTCGCGCAGGCAAGCCACTTTGTGATAATACCCATTGCCTTAGTAGCTTTCCCCGAACTTCTTCGCTGTAGGCCTCGTCCTTGTTGCTTGGTATGACTTATCAAACGACATCGCTATAACGTCTCCCTCCTATCTCCTCTCAACACTCTTATCTCCACTCCTATCTCCCCTCCTATACCCCCCTCCCCATGCGTATCTCGTCTGTCCCGTTGTTATACTATAGACTCTAGCTTTCCTAAAGATCAACTATCCCATGTGATGAAACAGTAGCCTTCCATTTACTGATTGAGATTGCCTCTTTCTATGAAGACCGGAGAGCTAACCCCCTGGAACCGCCTGTCTTCCTATCATGATAATACCTAGAGCTCCAGAGCCCCAAGCCTTTGCATACGGACTAGACGTAGTCGTGTCCGAAAACAACGTAACACTGCAGCCCTCAGGGGGCACCTTGGAGTCGCCCTGCGAGCAAAAGATGGTAAATACCATCATCTCTGCGTGGAGCACGACTGGCAAGGAACAAGAACAGCAGCAGCACGTGAATCAACAGGAGACTGTTGGATCGCGCTCGGCTCTAGGGCGCGGCTACTAATATCACGGGTATCAACGGGAGACACTACCCCGGAACCCGCTGCAGCTATGGTGAGTCTGTGCAGCATGTGGTGTCGCAAGTTCAGATGCGACAAGAAGCAGCTGTAATAGCACGGTAAAAGTTAGGTACTGAGTAAGTCTATCTGGCTGATGGGGAGTCTATAGCGTGCTAGGGGGATAGTAATATATAGCTCTATAAATAGTTTTATTATCTAGAGCTTATATTTAAGAAACTACTAAATTATATAAAGTAAGGTATTTTATTCTCTGATCTTTATTACTTAAGACTATTACTTAAGTTCTATACTTATAAATAGCTTATATTACTTACTATAATATTCTAATCTACTTAATTATGTACTCTTATGTCTCAGACCTACCCTATGCTATAAGGATAGACCTAACTGTTACAGTAAGTATACACCCCGCTTTAACGATTAAAGTGTTACATAGGCGCATGCATCATGCACTTGCCCCCCCGTGACTTTTCCTTTCTACACAGCTTGGAGGCGCGTTTGTGTCTCGTACCACGTCACCGCTACTATTAAGAGCCCTCTCCTCATCTCCAAAGAAGGATACGACCACACGGCATCCTGATTCTTTGCTCTCCAAAGAAACCGAAATGACTACCGACATCACCAATTGGCGCGAGCCAGGCCACAACATCTGGGGCTTCCAAAATGTCAGCAAAATCGTGCCGATCGACGTCGTCAAGAAACCCTCCCAGCCAGGCGTGCTAGCCTCCAAACTGCGAAGCTTCGATGAATTCCGACTCAATGACTCCAACAACTCCTCTCTGGACCTGCAGTCGTTTCTCTCTCAGTCTGAAACCGACGGGCTTGTCGTGCTCAAGGACGGCGTGATTGCGTACGAGCACTACGACCGCACCAACACCGAGACATCTGTTCACGCAACATTTTCCATCTCGAAATCAATCACCGGGCTTCTCTGCGGCATCCTCGTGGACCAGGACAAGCTGGGCCCCGATCGCCCTGTCTTGTCATACGTCCCAGAGGTCAAGGGGTCTGCATACGAGAACGTCACGACTCGGCAGTTGCTCGATATGAGATCGGGCATTGTGCATGATGATTCATCGCCGGAATATCGCAGGGCCACTGGGTTGTATGCTTCGAAGCCGGGCGAGAAGCCGACAGATCTCCACGCGTACATTCCAACGATCCCGCCTTCACCGCCTGTGTTCGTGGATGGGCTCGACGGTCCGCCCTTTGAGTACATCTCGGCCAACGCTGACCTCACTGGCTGGGTTATTGAGCGAGCCTCTGGCAAAAGATTTGCACAAACGCTCAGCGACTCTCTCTGGCAGCCGATGGGGGCTGAGAGTGATGCTTGCGTCACTGTCGACCACGGTGGCAACGCCAGAGCAGCGGCCGGCATATGTGTTACGGTCCGAGATTTGGCTCGTCTGGGCCAGCTCCTCGTCCAAGGTGGGCGGGACATCGTGCCCGAGAGCTGGATCAACGACATGTTCGACAATGGAGATCAAGCTGCGTTTGCCGCTGGCTCGGAAAAGAGCGAATACGATCCTATCTTTGACACTGTTGCCTACCGTTCCTACTGGGTCGCCTCCCCGAGCCAGCGGACCCTGATGGCGTCTGGTACGAATGGGCAGCTCTTGTTTGTCGAATATAGCAGTGGTGTCGTCGTGGCCAAGACGAGCTCGCAGCCGAAGAGGACGGATTGGGACAAGGTGCGCCTGACTGTGCAGGCTTGCAAGGAGTTTGTGAGACTGCTGCACGAAGATGTTCAGTGAGTTAGTAACAAGATAAGAGCGAAGACTCGGCTCGGGAGCGTTGAATTTGTTGGAAGGCTGGCACCAAGACCACACCGCCTCTTCAACGCTTGCAAAGTATGTTACGAATCGAGATTAAATATGTTTTTCTGAAATTCTGCCTTGAAAACGATCGAGACACATGTGATAGTAATCATGCTTTCATGATAAGGCTTTCAAGCTCATTCAAAGTCCTTCAAGTCGTTCTTTGGGATATACATTTCACAGGCGGCACCGACATCAGGTCGATCCCACGCCCACTTCTCCGCTTCTTCAGGCGTCAACTCGCCTCTGAGCATCCGCGAGACATACTGACCGAGGATGGGCAAAAACTTGAAGCTGTGAAAGGAGCCGCCTCCCGCAATGTACAAGCCCTTACACGCCGCATGAGGGCTGATGATCCAGTCCTGATTGGGCGTGACAGCGTCCCTGCAGCGATACTCTGGTCAGTCAAGTTGGACTTGTTTGGGCGGTCGAGGTTCACATACCAGCACATTCGATACGTCTCGACGGTCAAGCCCGGCACATTCTCACCGTAGACGTGCTGCACAACCGTCCTCACGCTCTGCTTCAGCTGCTCGGGTACGTCCTGGCTCCACGTTGACTGGGAGGTGCGGACGGGCGGGATGGACAGGGTCTGGCCGGACGCCTCATGATGCTGCGTGTTGGTGAAACTGACTTCATAGTTGAACTTGAGTATCCCATCAACAGTCGGGGGAATACTCTCCCCTAAGCACAGTTGCCTGCATGAGCAAGGTCACAGAGAAGGGTGCCATGGATAAACTCACCATGGGTATGAGGCATGCCGAGGAAGTGAACGGGGGCGTCGCGATACGTGGCAAGATGCTCAGGGGCGCACCGAACCATGCAGGCCGTTGCCGCGGCGGCCACCATGCGACCGTTGACCTGCATCTTTTCGTTCCGTGGCGCGCTGTCGGCTATGAGCTGGGCCGTCCACGCGCCGGTACAGAGCAATATCTTGTTGCCCCGAATCTCATCGCCTTGGACGGTTCTGACGCCGACACAGGCTCCCTGACGGTCGCCATCCTCGGCAAAGACCAGCCTCTCAGCTGCTCCCTGGACGTACTGGACACCGACCGCCAACGCTGCCTCTGCGACTGCTTGCATCGAGGTGTCGGCGTCGGCCCAACCGCTGCACGGGTCGTAATACATGTCGTCTGCAACACCCGTCCAGTTGGCGTTGCTGAAGACAGGGAACCTCGCGCGCGCTTGGTCTACCGTGAGTATTTCCGCCCCCGGATCGACACCCAGCTTCTTGTAGTTGTTGAAGCTGGCGCTGCCCATTCCGATGTTCTCGGCGAACACCATGCCTGTGCGGTGGAAATAGGGCGCGTACAGGGGGTCCGTGTTCCATTTGTCAATGGCCTTGAGGGCCAGGTCCATGTAGAAGACGTCGCCGTAGTCGGCGCGGATGATCCGGTTCAGGTCCGATGCGGCGGCCGATGGACACGGGCATGGGGTGCGGTCGATGAGGACAACGGTGGCGTTGGGCTCGCTTGTCGCGAGGTGCAGTGCGGTTGAGACTCCGAACACGCCGGCGCCGACAATCACGTAGTCTACGTTGCTCATGATGATGGGCTTGTAGGTGTTGGTTGTAGGTGTATCAAGAAGAAGATGTGGTAGTCTTGTGAAAGAAGGAGGCTTAATGAGTAAATGCTCTGACGTTCTGAACAGAAACGAAATCACTGAGACAGCATGGCAGCATTTATAGACAAGACAACGTGCGGAGTCACGCAGGGCTCTGGAAGATTGGGCAGCGTGGAACGATTCACTGGTAGCAGAGTAATTGGGGATGATTTCACGGGGTAAGTGAAAAGATTTCTCAACGTGTGTGATACATACTTCCTATCAGGAGGTAATGCGGCTGAGAGTGGAAAGAGAGAAGCGAGAAGAAAAAGCGAAAAGCGAAAAGCGAAAAGCGAAAAGCGAAAAGTGAAAAGCGAAAAGAAAAAAGTGGTAATATAGAGGTACATATAATAGTTAGGTCTAACCTAGGGGTCTAGGGTAGGTCCAGAGGTATATATTTAATAATTAAGTAGATTAGGATATTATAGTAAGTAATATAGGTTATAATAGTAATATATAATAGTAAGTTATTATATAACTAAGTAATATTATTAATAGCTAAGGAGCTTAAGGCTCTTATCTAAGGGACTTAAGGTCCTATCTATATATATTTAGTCTATAAGTTAATTAGAGGTATAATTATTATAATTACTAGTAATCTATATTAAATTATTAGTAATTAGTTTAGGATTATTAGTAATTATACTAAGTAGAGCCCTAATTATACTAATATAGAATAATATAAGAAAGTAGGTATATTATAGTTCTACTAGTTATAACTACCTAGTCCTAACCTAAGCTATAATAATATTCTACCTAATTATATTTAAGGCCCTAAATATTATATTCTAGGACTACTTAGATATATATATCTATAGTCTTATTAGTACTCTCTAGTTAGCCTTATTTTAGCTTATAATCTAGGTTAATATACCTAGAGAACTTATTTACCTTCTTAGTTAGCTTTTAAGATATTAATATACTATTCTAATTGTTTTAATAACTAATTAGGTTAAAAAAGGTAATAATAGCTTAGTTAATATTTTTAATAGTAAAGGTACCTTATACTACTATCTTTTTACTACTATTAGCCTTAGGAATTATAGGAAATTAATAGTAGTATATCTTCTTATTATAAGTATATAATTAATCTATCTTATAATTAATAAGTAAGAATAGTAGAAACTATACTATATATATAAGAATAAAGGGTAATATAATAATCTTATTAGAGTTTAAATTAGTATTATCTAGGAATATATACTTATTTAAGAGTAATAGGAATATTAATATCTAATAGTAAGAAAATACTAAGTTAATAATCTAAGTAGTCTAATAATTATTAATATATATATTAATTATATTAATAGGCTATAAGAGCTAGAATATAGTCTTTAGGTTAGTTTTATCTACTAGAGCTATTATATTACTATAGGTATTACTTTATATCTTCTTATTATTATTATTATTTATTTATTTATATACTATAGATCTAGAGGGTAGATAGTACTTCTAGTCTATATAGATATAGGAAAAACTAAAATAGATGAAAACCTATATTACTTCTATAGTAGGCCCAGGTTAGGCCCCTTGTACTATTATAGTATATAATTAAATAGTCCTTTTACTAGGACTAGAATTATCCCTCTTCCTAGTAGATAAGGAAGAAAAAGAAGGAGAAATAAGAAGGAATATAAGAAGGAAAACCCCTATCTAGCCTTTAGGTCTAGGCTAAGGTAGATATATATTAGCTATATACTAGTTATATGTCTTTATATCTCTAGGGTATATATAGACTTATTATATAGCTATAATTAGAGCCCTGGATTTTAAGTGGGTAAGTCTAGCTATTAGTAGATCTATTAGCTGTTAGTAGAACTATTAGTTGTTAGTTATAAGTGGCTAGATACTGGTATAGGCTTAGTACTTAATAGCTGTTAGCAGCTGGCAGCTATAGCCTGGATTTCTACTATTTAGTCTCTTTATTAGATTTATAAGGCTCTCCTTTTCCCTTTCCTTCCTTAATACCTCTGTAAGTTACTCTTCCTAGTACCTATAGTTATACTTATATTAGTACTAAGCCTTAAGTATATTACTAATATCTCTTCTTTTATCTAAGATTATTAATATATATATTCCTCCACTTCTTATTATAGCCTTATTAGTATTATAGCTTTATTATAATCTTATTACTATAGTAACTAACTTCTTTATATAGCTAAGGATAATAACTATAATAATAATAATAATAATAATAATAATAATAATAATAATAATAATAATAATAATAATAATAATAATAATAATAATAATAATAATAATAATAATAATAATAATAATAATAATAATAATAATAATAATAATAATAATAATAATAATAATAATAATAATAATAATAATAATAATAATAATAATAATAATAATAATAATAATAATAATAATAATAATAATAATAATAATAATAATAATAATAATAATAATAATAATAATAATAATAATAATAATAATAATAATAATAATAATAATAATAATAATAATAATAATAATAATAATAATAATAATAATAATAATAATAATAATAATAATAATAATAATAATAATAATAATAATAATAATAATAATAATAATAATAATAATAATAATAATAATAATAATAATAATAATAATAATAATAATAATAATAATAATAATAATAATAATAATAATAATAATAATAATAATAATAATAATAATAATAATAATAATAATAATAATAATAATAATAATAATAATAATAATAATAATAATAATAATAATAATAATAATAATAATAAATATAGTATAATTCCTTAGTAGAAGAGCTATAATAGCTATTACTAATTTATTTATATATAGATACTAATAATAATAATACTAGCTATACTAGTAAGTTCCTCCTAAAGTATTCCTACTATATACTTAGGCTAACCTAAGTAGATAAAGAGAAAGGCTAAGGAGGAGAGAGTAGCTAATTTAGGGGATATTATACCTACTCCCTTAGGAGTAGTATAGAATATCCCTTATTCTATGTATATTATATAGATAGATAAAGATAGTATAGTAGGTTTCTACTAAGACTAGGTAAATATAGTAGTAGGTAGCTATATAGCTTATATATATATATATAAGACTTATATACCTTTACTATTCTTTACTATTACTATTACTTAAGCCCTAGTAAAGGCCCTTCTATATAAGAGTATAGGGGCTAATATAAGTATAAGTTAGTTATATTATATAGATATTTTACTAAGTATAAGAGGAGGAGCTTAAGAAGCTTAAGGAGATAGCCCTTTAGGTAAAGAGTTAAATACCTAAGTATATATATATTATACTTATAGTAGTAACTATAGGCCTAATATCTAACTAGCTTAATAAGCTAGTTAGTAGGATTAATTATATTACTAGGGTACTTAAGTACCTTAAGTATATTATAGATCTAGCTTTAGCCCTAATATATTATCTTTCTAGGTCTCTTAGGTCTCCTAATCTTAGAGGCTCTTATATAGAGAGTAATAATAATAATAATAATAATAATAATAGTAATAGTAGTAGTACTACCCTTACTAATAAGGAGATAGAGGATAGGGAGTAGGGTTAAGTAGTAGGTAGTAGAGGTATAGGTTTAGGATAAGTCTATAGATTAGTATTATAGGCTTAGAGGACTTAATAGGGGGGTAGAGGATTTAATTAGGAGGTAGCTATTATAATTAGGCTAGTTTTCTACCCTTTATAGCTTTTTCTAGGTATATTTAGTCTCTCTAATAGAAAGATTAGAAGTACTTAGTATAAGGGTAAGTTACTTTTACCTAGTAGCTAAGGTTTTATATTAGTTATACTATAAGCTTATATTCTATATCTACCTTATAATTATAGTTACTATAGATCTATAGGGTAAGCTTATAATATAAGATAAGATATTAGTTAAGAAACTAATAGGTAAGTAGTTAGGTTATTTTATAAGTTAAAAGTTAAATCCTAAGCTTATAATAGTCCTATAGTAGGTTTATAAGGTAGCTATACTACTTAATAAATCTTAGGTAGAAGATAATAATATACTTAGGTATTTCTTTACTAGTCCTATATAGGTATTATAGTAAGGGTATATTAAGTATATATCTTAAGAAGAGGAAGCTCTTTAGCCTAATTTTTCCTATTCTAAGTTATATAAATATTAAACTTTAGTACTTATCTAAGCCTTAATATAGGTATAGTACTTTCTTCTTATTAGCTAAAAGGTAAGCTTTTATTAGTTTAAGATAGTTTAAACCCTAGTACTCTCTTACCTTATCCTAGAGTTAGATCTACCTTACAGTCTATTTAGATAAGATATAAGCTTAAATAGTCTAAAGGCTTACTCCTTAACTTTAACTTTAAGGGAGCTAGCTTTAGAGCTAGTCCTTAACTTCCTATTATAGTTACTACTATAGCCCTTATTACTATTTATAGTAAATCTACCTTATAGCTACTATAGAGGTATTCCTAATAAGTAGTATAGTATTTTACCTTTTAGTATAGCTATAGAATTAAGTAGCTAATTATTAGAGTTAATAAACTTTAACTATCTCTAATATATTATATAATATTATATAAGCATAGCTTTTTATAGTACTAATAGTACTATATAGATACTATATAGGGTATTTTCCCTTATACTAGTTACGCGGCCCAATCGCATATTATCGCCGATTTGGAGATTTCCCGACATTCCTGGACACCCATCTGAAACAGCCACACTGAATCATCAATTGCACATCCATTCCACAACCAATCATCAAGGAATTCAAATATATCATAGACCTAGGTCTGGGCCACAGATTGGTATGTATTGCATTGCAATTGGACCATCAGGGTCAAAGTTATCAGGGTATAAAGAGAGAGGGATTTCCCAAGTTGTCTAAATCTGTATCGATCTCTCACACACTCATCTCTTACTCAATTGATTACATAAGCACACCATTATAAAGCTAATTTCTCGCTCTATCCAATGGTATCATCTCTTTTCCAACAAGAGTTCATATACCCTCTCGAATCCCCTCAGGAAGCCTAGATATATCCTACTATCCTAGTGACCTATCCAATTACCTATCGATTTCCTATTAAGGAAGCCCTGCGTTATCTAACATTATAGGTATTCTACTAGGCTCTTACTAATAGATAAGTACTTACTTATATTATAGATATACTAAGCTAGTAGGAGGATATTAATCCAATTAGTCTATTCCTAGCTGTAAAAACACTATATATAATACTTAAGGGTTTAATTAAGCCTTTCTATCTAACTATCTATCTAAGGGTAAAAGGTAATACTAAGTAGCTACTTAGTTACTAGTAGGTTATAGAATATTCTCTAGTACTTAGATATAAAGAGGGAGCTATAATTAGTAATAATTCCTTTAGGTAATCTATAGTCTTAGAAGACTCTCTTAAGGAATAAGGTTACTAGTCCTTTAGTAGTAAGTTACTTTAAAGTTAGTATAAATAGAGAGTATTTTATAAATCAGTTAATAATAACTAAGATACTATTAGAAATATAGCCTCTTTCCTATATAATAGGGGGTAAGTTAGTAATAAAGTCTATTAAGATTTCTTCCTACAGTTAAGTTAGTACTAGGAGTAAAGTAAGATAACTATAGGGTTAATATAGCTAGAGCTTAGTATACTAGCAGATTATATAGATTTAAATATAATCCTTTATATCTTTCTTTATAGAGGGCTAATAGTACTATACCTATAGCCTCCTAAGACTCTTACTAACTTCCTAGTATCCTACAGTAGGATTATTATATATTAGTATTAATAATTCTATATATATACCAGGGGGAATATAGATCCTTTAGCTATAATAAAGTAAGCTATTCTTACTAATAGACTATTTAGCCCCTTACTTCTTTATAGGCTTTTTTACTATAGTCTTATAGTAAATTATCTATAACTTCTCCTAATAAAAGAAATCTACTTCTTAAGTATTTTATATAGCTATAGCTAAAGAGATCTCTATTCCTAGCTTACTAGCTCTCTTAAGATAGAAGTCTACTAACCTTATAATAAGACTACCCCTAGGGCTCTATAAGATTACTACTATATATATTAACATAAAACTATAGGTAGAGTTACCTCCTCTAAGAGGATTATCTACCTAAGTAACTAGTATTCTATAGTTAGGGCCTACTTCAGGAGCTACCTTACTACTACTATACTACTCTCTAGTATTAAAAGTAGAACTAGTATCTAGTATTTTATAGTTAAGGCCTACTTTAAGAGCTACCTTATTACTACTCTCCTACCTTTTAGCTTTAAATCTACTAAGAAACAGTAGTAAAGTAGCTATTTAAGCCCTATCTATTACTTCCTTATTAAAGTGGTTAGGTTGCCTTAATAGACTATCTACTAGGTTCTTTATTCTAGGCTAATAGATAATCTTAAAGTCAAAGGGGTAAAGGTTATTAAGTGTAGCTACCTACTTAGATAATAGCTTTAGCTTTATCATAAGGTATTAATAATTTAAATAGTCTATTAGAACCTTAATCTTAGTATTTATATAGGCTAAATAGTACCTCTAAGTATAAAAGGCCTCCTTGATAGCTAGAAGCTTAGAATTAGGGGTTAAATATTATAATTCTACTCCTATTAGCTTATATAATATATATACAACAGGGTACTAATAGCCTTACTATAGCTACAATAGGACTATACTAATAGTATATCCTAATATATCTATCTTAATTCTTAAGGGTATACTAGGGTTAAAGTAAACAAGGATAGGCTCCTCTAAGAATACCTACTTTAGCTGCTTAAATATATTAGACTTATAGTAATCTAGCTAGAAGGTTCTTTTATTATTACTATATAGTAAATCTATAAGAAGAGCTATAATTTTACTATAATTCTTAATAAAGTATTAGTAAAATCCTATAAATCCTAGGAAAATCTAGATATCCTTTATACAGTAAGATAGTAGCTACTTCACAATATACTTAACACATTCTAGCTCTATATAGATTCCTTTAGTACTTACTATAAACCCTAGGAAGCCTATATATTAGAGGTTAAATTTGCATTTCTTAGGATTAGTATATAGGCTAGTAGCTTATAGCTAGGTAAGGATATTATAGATATACTATAAGTACTTACTAGGATTACTACTATATATTAGGATATTATCTAGATATATAATATAGATTATATCTATTAGTTCTATAAGGATATTATTAATATATTCTTAGAATATTACTAGGGTATTAACTAGTCTAAAGGGTATAACTAAGTATTTAAAGTAACTATAGTAGTAGTAAAAAGCTATCTTCTATTTATCTCCCTTATAGATATATAGCTAGTAGTATATATCCTTTAAATCTAGCTTTATAAAGACCTATACCTTACCTAGCTAGTCTAGGATCTTATAGATTAGAGGTAAAGGAGCCTTATCCTTCCTAGTAATCTTATTAAGACTATAATAGTTAATACAAAGGTATAACTTACCTCCTTTCTTAGGGATAAATAGGATTAGGACCCTAGCTAGGCTAATAGACTATCTAATCTAACCTTTTACTAATATATTAGTAAGGTAAACCTAAAGGACTTCCAGCTCCTTTATAGTAAGACTATAGATAGGTCCCTATAGTAGTATTTTACCTTCCTCTATATTAATAGTATATATTTATCCTTTAAGTATTAGGGGATCTACTTTTTCTATCTTAAAGATATCTCTAAATTCTAGGTAGAGTTCTAGGTAGTTAGTTATTAGCTTCTTATTACTAGGTTATAGTAACTCCTCTATAGTCCCTTTTAGTATTATAGGGGTAAGTATATCTAATAGATTACTAGTAATTATAAGGGCAGTAATATATTCTTTAGTAGTTCTATATATCCCCTTCTTCTTTATAATAACTTTAATATTACTTTATAGTATACTATACCTCTAAGTCTTTATTTTCTACTTAAGGACTTAGGGTTCTATATTATAAAACTAAAGGTCTCTAAGGATAGCTCTATACTAGTAGATTATAGTAATATAGAAGTAGACTTTATATATCCTTACCTTCTTTATATTATTATAGACTATTACTAGCTATTAGAGGGTTCCTTAATTCTTCAGGACTTTACTATTAACTCCTTTAATTTAGACCTTACTAGGTTTAATAAGCTTCTATTTAATAGTACTTAAGTAGTAAGGGTAAAGAAAGTTTACTTTAGCCCCTATATTAGCTAAGGCATCTCCCTCTAGTCTTTTCTACTAGCCCCCTATACATAATTAGGTTCTAATAGTCTAATATGTTAATAGGGATAGGGTCCAGTTAGACCCCTATTAGGTTCCTAGGCTTATAACCCGAATATTATTAGGGGCTGTTATAGGTATAGTAGGGTTATAGCTAAGTAGATACTAATTTATAGTATAATAGTTACTTTTGTATATCGTATAGTTATCTCTTAGACATTTAGTTAAGATATATCCTTCTTCTCTATACTTATAGTATATAATCAGGCCTCTATAGGACTAGCTAGGTATATATAAAGTTACTAGGATATTAGTAGGGTTAGTATTTAGGGTAGTACTTAAAGTAGGTAATAAGTTTATATTATAATAGCTAGGGTTAGGTCTTCTAAGAATAGTATCTACTTAAGTAACTAAGCTAATAAATTTCTACTAAGTTAAAGGGATCTTATAGCTAACTACCTAGGTTTATAGTATAGGTATAAGTTAATGAATTACTAAGTAGACTCAATAGGAATCAGGTAACTATTATAGGAGCTTAGCTTCTAGGGCTTTATAGTAGTTAAGGAAGTTCCTAATAGTCTAACCTAGCTTTATATACTAGTATACTAGCTTTATAGTTATCTTAAGGTATTAGGTAGAGTTATTATTAATAGTCCCTTTAACCTAAGTAAGATAATTATTCTATATAATCTTATTAATTTAACCTTATTAATTATTATTAAGGAAACTAGTCTAATATAGCTTAACTAATCCTTTGAGATAGCTACTAGTAAGTAGGACCTTTAGTAGGTCTATAAGGAAGCTTAAGGGATACAAAAGGAATCAGCTATTAAGATTAGTAAGATAGATCCTCAATTTAGTCTAAGACTTTACACTATAATAAGGGGTCTTTAAGATAAGCTTACTAATATTATAGTTAGGGGTCTACTGTATATTTATATTATATTTATAGTAAGTTTACTTTATAGGTTATAGCTTACTATTAGGGTTAAAGTCAGGGGTAATTCTAGTAGTAGTTAGCTTAAGCTAACATCTCTTATAGCTAATTTACTGTAAGGTCTATAGGGTCTTAATATAATAGTTTAGCTCTACCTCTTCTATAAGAATATTATTATATTCAGAGGGAGGGTTAGGATTATAGTAGAATAGGAGGTTTAATAGTAATATCTAACTCTTAGGTTATCTATCTTAAGTCTATAATATTATAGGGTCTTTACTACTTATTAGGTATAAACCTAAAGAGGTAGATAGTATACTAGGAGGGTTATTAGTAGTAGTTATCTTCTTTAATAGTCTACTATACCTATAGGTTTTAGAGAGATTAACTTATTATAGATAGTATTTATAGTAGAGAGTAAAAAGGTAAAATAGACTATTAGATTACTATAAGGTTACTATAGGAAAGGTATAATAGTACTATAATATATATTAATCTCTAACCTCCCTATTCTTCCTAGTTATCTAAGCTCCTTTTTATCCCTTTCTACTCTAGTTATCTAGAGTAGGGTAATATATACTAGTAACACCCAATTAGTATAGTTACTCTAAGACTATAGTAGCTCTATTACTCTTACTCTAAGACTATAGTACCTTATAGCTTTACTTCTAGTATTATAATACTAATAACACTTTAGTATATAATACTAGCTATAGTAATCCTAAAGTAGATAGTAAAGGTTAAAGTTACTAATAAGTAGTATATAGTTAGTTAGTATAATACTAGTTAGAGCTTATAGTATAGATAATTTACTTTTACTATTTAAGGGGTTATAGAGAGCTATAATTTAGTATTAGGTTTTTATAAAGATAATATTAGCTTAGTTTTCCCTAGCTTATAATATCTATAACTTAGGTTTATATTATTTATTAATATAAATTACTATATACTTACTATAGTAGATTATATAGTAGTTATATCTTCTAGGGTAAGTTAGGGCCTTAGTTTTAGAGTTTCTATTTAGCTTAAGAAGTACTATTATATTATATTTACTATAGGCCTATAGGGTAATATAGGTAAGGGTAGGCTATTAGTTAGTATTCTAGAAGAGTATAAATATTTGTTAATAATTTAGAGGGGGGAGGGTAATAGTAAGAATATAGTAATATATATTAATAGTAGAGATAGTATAGTAGAGGTATAGGCCTAGGTCAGGGACTAGCTAGTGGATACTTAATGTTTATTTAGTAAGCCTAAGGGCCTTTTAGGCCTCTTAGATATAAGGGCTATATAAAGCTAGACTACTAAGGGGGGTAGGAGACTCTAGCCTCCTAGAGGCTTAGATACTATATATTCCTAAAAACGAAGAGGTCTATTAGGATAGCTTTCTTTAGCTTAGGCCTAGTATATAGCTATAATAGGGCAGTTTTAGCTCTAAGTAGGATACTCCTCTTTATAGAGGATATAACTTTATAAGATTTCATTATATTCTATTGGATATCCTTTACTATTAGGGTATATAGTGCCTCTATAGTATCTATAGGTTAGGTTTAACCTATAGTTTTAGGTAAGATATCTAAACTAAAAGTAGTTATAGTATTAGGTAGGTTAAAGCCTTTTGTTAAAAGGTTTATAGTTATATAGCTATATATTAAGGAGTAGGCTATTATTATAGAGGTAGTTAGCTTCCTTAATAGAGCTAATATATAGGATTAGGTTTACTTTCATATTAGAGCTAGGTTAGCTAGCCTTTTGCTTTTTTACCTAGAGGACTTTTAGCTAGTTAGCTTTACTGATTTCTTTAATAAGCTTATTAGTATTATTAGAGATAGATATAAGTTAGATTCCTTTTACTATTACTATAAAAGTTAGGGGGAAGAGGGCTATATTCTTACTAAAGGCCTTAGTAACTTAGTCCTTAGTATATCTAGCTTATATCTTATCTATAGTAAGGAATATAAGGACTATATTACTACTTAGAAGCTTTCTAGCTATAATAATATTAGTATTACTATAGGCTAGGTTTACTACTATAATAGTATCTTTTAGTATTTAGCTACTAATATTAGGAGGTATATTCCTTGTATAAATAGTGATTTTATATTTAATATAGCTTTAAGTAGTTTACTTAGGGCTTATATAGCTTAGGGTTATAATATTTTATACTATAATTAATATATATAAGGGTTAGTCCCTACTATAGTCTAATGCCTTAGTAAGGGTAGTATTAATAATAGTAGTTAGGGTAATAGTAATATTTAAGGTAATTTGTTCTTTAAGGGTTACTTTAGGGTTATATAAGGTGTCCTTAATATGGGAGGTATATACTTATATCTCCTGTATATTAGTATAGGCCTAGACTATAGTCTAAACCTATTTAAGAAGAGAAGGAGGGATAATTCTAGTAATGGTATTATATACTTTAGTTTCTAGGTTATTTACTAGTATTCTAGTTGATTCTATAGTAGGTTTATTTCTTTTGCTTTATATATACTAGCTAATTCCTACTAAGGGGTTATATTAGCTTTAGTTGAGGCTATATACTCTAGAATTAATAGCTATTAGTAGTATATTAGTACTATTACTGTAGCTCTAATGTGCTATTAAATTAGGGGTAATTTGTGTATAAGGATTCTAATTCTAGTATTAGAATATATTTTAGAAATAGATTAAGGCTATAGTAAGTAGAAACTGGGAATTTTTAGGATTATTGTTTTATATCTTCTTAAATAAATTAAATATTTCTTCTAGGAAATCCTCTTAGATAAAGGGTTAAGAGGTATTAAGTATTATTACTTTTAATACTAATTTAAGGGAAAACTAATAATAGGTAATATAGCTAGCTAGTCTAGTAATATTAAGTACTATCTAAGTTAGCTTTTAATATCTTTAAGAGCTTAGGATTATAATATAAGGGTAAAGTAAATAAATAGTAAGATTTTAATTATATTTATTTAAATCTAATTTATATAAGTATATTTTAAATTATACCATATTAGTATACTAAAGAGGAATAAGAAATACTAAAATAGTATATTTTTAAATATAAGTATATAAAGCTTTTTTCTTTAGCTTTTTATATTTAAAAATATACTATTCTAATACTAGGAGGAATAATAAGGAAACTAGGGGGAGAAGGGGAGAGGGGGAGGGAAAGATAGAAAGGAAACTTATAGATAATATCTATATAGAATACTAAGTTAAGAGGGTTACTAATATTAAGATATACTAAAGTATTACTTATATTTCCTATTATAGTAGACTACTTATAGGCTATTATTACCCTAGGTAGATAATTTATCTTTTTCTATATAATATATTAATTTACTTTTCTACTATAAGTAACTTACTTAGTAGAAGCTTAGTATTTATACTATATATAAATAGTAGTATTATACTATTCTAATACTATATTAATATATTATATACTAATAAAGTTATAGTTTAGAAAAGTCCTATAGATAGGAGTATTTCTAGAGTTATTATCTTTAGCTACTTACTTTTATTAGGCTATTAGTTTAGCTATTAGTTTAACTATTAGTCTAGCTTTAACCTTAGCCTTAGGCTTAGCTTTTACTATTATCTTAGGATATACTAATACTATAGTAGTATAATCTAAGATTAATAGATAATAGTTATTAAATAGGAGGGAGGGTTAATATTCTTATTATTCTTATAGAAGGAAAAATTAAAGAAATAGTAAGTTTTAAATTACTTATTAGTAAAACTCTAACTAGTTATAAGGTTAAGAGGGAAAAAAAAGAAAAGAGGAAAAAGTTAAGTTATAGTAAGTAATATTAGGTTTTATAGCTTTAGATAGTAAGAATAATAAATAATTCTACTAGGTTATTCCTAATACTTTAGTACCTTATAATTAGAAAGGTATTATTATAATCCTATAAGTTAATTAGAATAAAGAGTATAAGACTATATTTAGATAGAGTTAGTTTATATATTTAGGAGGTAATATTAAATATAATATAATACTACCTAGTTAATATAGATAAATATAACTTTATAGGGGAATAAGTAAAATTACTTAATTAGTAGGATAAATATAATAAATACTTCCTCTTAAATATAATTTATACTAGCCTTAGAGGGAGAGCTAAGGGTTAAAGATAAAGGGATCCTTATATATAATATAAGTAGATATTACTAGATATATAGCTTTAAGTATATAACTATTACTTAAAGTTAAGCTTAGGTATATAACTATAGTAGGAGAATAAATTTATTTCTTAATCTCTTATCTATTATTAGCTTAAAGAAAGTTAGTTAGAGTAAGCTTTTATTATTAATTCTAGGAATTCCTCCTCTACTTACTCTTACTATTAACTATAGTAGGATTCTAATTATACCTATTTAAAAGTAAGAATTAAACTATATATAGTTAGAATTATCCTATTAGCTTTTCCCCTTTTTCCCTTCTACTCCTAGGGCTTACTATAGAGTAATTCTAAGTATATATAATTAAGGAATTAGATTACTTATATTTAAAGTTATACTATCTTTATACTATTATTCTTATCTAGTAATACCTATCCTAGCTAGTTCTCTAGCTAATCCCTTAGCCTATCTTTAACTATTTATACTTAAAATTACCCTATCCTATTTCTCTTTTCTTTCTTTCTTATACTCTCTTAACTCTAGCCTAAGTTAGAGTTAAGGGTTAAGCTTAACTACTAGACTATTATTAAGGCTTTCCCTAGTAACCCTAAATAAAATAGGAAATAGTATAATTTTAATTACTCCCTATTAAATATTAGGACTTACTCTCTTTCTATTTTACTACTATTTTCTAGTATAGCTTAGAATATAGTAATATAGATCTATTTTAGACTAGGTATACTTAGGATTATACTACTACTATTCTTATCTATACTTTACCTATTATCCCCCTAAATATAAGTAGTAGGAATTCTCTTATCTAGCCTTATATCCCCTTCCTATAAATATCCTATTATATTAATAATCTTTATTCTATATACTATTTTATAATTAGGCTAAAGATAACTATAGTATTAATTATTTCTTATCTACTAATAAGCTATTAGTATTTATACTCTAGTTAATCCTAATAGTTAGATATACTATAGAAGTCTTAGCTAGTAAGACCCTAGAGGTAAATCTATAGAGAAGGTTCTAAGATAGTAGCTAGTATTAAGGGTAAAATAATATACTTCTACTAGTATATAGTACCCTAGTTCTAGTAGCTATTTTAATAGTAAGGTAGTACAGTTAGTATAGATAGTACCTAGAACTCTACCTATCCTTTTTAGTAAGTAGGAAAATAGCTTAATAGAAAAATACTAACTATATTAATAAAGGGAAAAGAAAGGAATAAGTATTAGGCTCTTAATATAGTACTTCTAATTGTATATAATTAAGGAAATAACAGTTAAATAATATAAGCTACTATAATAGCTAGGTTAAGGTATAATAAATAAGACTAAAAGTATAATTAATTATAAAGAAAGAAAAAAGTATACTAAGCCTATAAGTAGGCTAGTCTTCTACTTTAAGTAGTAACTAATAAGATTCTACATATATTAAACTCCTAAGGTACTAGCTAGTACTATTATAAACCTCCCTTATAATATAATACTTATCCCAAAGTACCCTTAGGAGTATTATACTAAACTCTAATAAAGATAGAAATACTAAAAGGAACTCCTCTATATTTAGCTAGAGTATTATATTAATTATACCCTCTAATTCCTATTTATTAAAGTTCTCTATAGTAGCTCTATTATCTTTCTGCATAGCGTTTGCATTCCTCAGTGGGGAGACTGAAGACGATTTTCTATGGGCGTTGGATCGGTTGAGGTCACTATACGAACACCACAGTACCAAACTGCGCTCTGTCAGTCCGACGGACCGCTGCGTTGCCTGCTGAGTCGGGGATTTGCTGTCTTTAGGGATATTGGTCATTTGATCAGATCCTTGCCGCGACTAGGGCCGGGACTGCTGCGGCTTCCTTTAACAGGAAAGGCCGTGCCGCATTAGGACCAGTGGCTTGACCCATTGGGACAATAAAAAGAGGAAGCTTTTGATGTTAGTAGCTGAAAACAAGCATCAAGGAGATATCAACATCATCATTGCCGAGGACCATTGTTGAGCAGTATCCTCAGTTATGATCGGTCTTCATTTCCAGTTTTTTTTTTTAGCCCCATTTTGCAGTATCTTTTAGTAAATAGGTTGATCAGATGGTACCGTATGTGGTAGCCATCAGTCTTGCTTGATTGATCCATTTATCTTATCTTTGATCTTGACCCTTATCTGCTATAGCAGACACATCATCACTGCAGTCATCACCAAGCCGCCTTTTAGGTGAGTTGTGGGTTTCTAGTGTCTCTTGTCCCGCCCATCACTCAATATAGTCTTCTGTAACAGCGCTATATGTGAATCTTGCCATGTATACGAATAAGCACGTAGCATACATATGAGGCATTTTCACTCGAGGATACCGCCCGCGGGAGGTTCTCCAGCTTATGGAACCTATCACAAACATTTTTAGCAAACACCACCGTGGTGCTGGGCAGCCAAGACTTCCCACGCGATGTTGGCCTCAGAGAGGCATTCGTAACGGATGCAGAAATTGACTTGTTGGCACGGGGAACAAGATAGTGGGCGACTACTCCGCTGGTGAGTGAGTGAATGGGAGTGACCTGTCTGCGCAGGGACATGTCCGCGTAATATAAGTCACAGGCACAACCCTTGCGAGGATCAAATACTATGTATCTATCGGCTGCGGTACTTCTGCCCGTAGCATGCGATGGAGTACTTTCTCTGCAACACAGGGAGTGTTCAAGTGTTCATTGCTTTTGCGTACTCCATACGGAGTACGCGTGGGAGAAACGCGCAACGGGCATCGACGCGTTCGTTACGCGAACGGGGGCAATGCTAGCCGACTGTGCGCCTGTTTGGTGGTTGGGGACCCAAAAGGCCGACGGTACCCGCCGCCACAGCAGTAGGGAATTCTGGCAGAATGGCCGGCGAACAGTAGCCAGGGGAATCCTGACAAAGAGTCCGCTGAATAGTACATTAGAAGCCTCCTTCGGACAATTACAGTGAGAATACGTCCACCAATCAAAACTTGCGTCAACACTTGGAAGTTATTGTAATGATGAGCGGGCAATCATGATCGAGCGATAACCCCGCACCGCGTCGCGGCAAAACATCGGAAAAGGGCGGTTACTGGAGATACCCGAAACTCTCCACCATCGCCATTGTTCAATTTTAATTGAAAACACGCTGACAACTGGCAACACGTCTACTGCCAGCAAAACGCAACCTCCTCACGAGTTGATACTGTCACCGAAACATTGTTCGCGTACATAATTGAAATTGCATCATATTCATGGACCCTCATCCTCCGCTGGCTCCGCCTCCTCGGACCCAACTTCACGTGGCTCGCCCGATCTCATTTCGACATCCGGCATACTCTCCAACGGAGCGCGACCTCCTGCGCTTCCCTCCCGTTGATGGACCCAAAAGGGATGGAGTTGACTATGACCTTGCTCTCATTTCTTGTGGAATCGTCACAGGCAACACCTGGCCGGATGGATGGCTTGCCAGAAAGGGAGACGACGGCAATTTTTCGCTTGCGGAGCGACCAGAAGATGGCATCCTGCGGGAAGAAGAGTACTATTATTTCGCTGGCAAACAAGAACCTGCTTGTATATACCCCCTGCATTTCACCTCTGGTCAACCAAAATGCCTTAACTGAACCTTTATCCAGACAAGTATCCTGTAATTCCTTCATTCCACCACTGGCGGTTCCCGCATCGGATCCTTCCGGATCTCTGGAGCCGGCTCGTGATAGATTCCGGTCCCGAAATCAACGCCAGGAGGAAAGATGAGGCCGTATTGGCTAGGGACAATACGTGCCGGATAACGGGGTATAAGGCCGCCCGCGAAGTAGCACATCTCGTCCCACAAGCAGATGGACACTGGTTCAACTCGAATCAAATGCGAAGGTAAGAAACGACCGCCCAGTCACTGTGCACTCGATCCCTGAAGCTCACCGGCTTTGTTCCGTCTCTAGCTATTGCGCCGAACAGTTTGATCAGCAGCCAATCGACGACACGAGAAACAATTTGGTTCTGCGAAGGGATCTGCATTATCTCTTTGACCAGCGCCGCTTCGTCTTCACTGTCAAACGCGACAAGTCAGATCAACCTCGGCTTGTCATTCACGTCTTGGACCACCAGAGAACGGATGAACTGATCGACCTTTACCACAATCGGCTTCTCCAGCCACTCTCCGGCATCTCGGTCGAACTGATTTTTGCTCGACTCGCCTGGGCAATTTTTAACTCGCAGGCATTTCCCCTTTTTGATGGCATGGCCAAATGGACCGTCCGGCTTTTCGATCCAGAGACTAGCGAGACCAAGGACTGTCACCTCTACCAGCAGGAAATTCGCGACAAGAAGAGGCTCTTTGGGATATATCCCCGAAGTCGCAGCGCCAGCCCTCTAAAACGGAATCTCAACCAGGCCGTTGAAGATGAGGTCGGCTTTGACACCGAGGACTGGTCTTTAGATCAAGATGCTCTTGAAGATGATGCTTCCACTTCGTCATTTGGAGAGTGGCCTGATCGAGGCCGCCGTCGAAAGCGAAGCTGGGACGAACACAGTCACCACACACCTCCTGGGCTCGTCGGATCATCCGTCTCTTCAAGACATTGCAGTTATTCGACTTCTTCATCAGATGCAGCCAATGAGGCGAGGCAAGACGAAGTCGCCACCCCAGTCTCTGCGATTCAACAGGCGGATGACGCGTATCTGAAAGCCGATGAGGCTGCAAGGCCACACAAGCGTGCCAACCTTGGTGGATAGATTGCCAGGATTGTGAGGGAACGATCCTGTAACTTCCATACTTTATGAATAGTCTCACTTTATGAATATTGTGTAAATAGCTTAAGTCAGAGTTTTCCTTAGGAATCTCTTTCTCTCCCCGTAAACAATCATTTTGTACGGATTTCGCGCCTCCTTGGTCTGGTGCGGGACGAAAGCAATATGGTCTTTGGTCTTTTACTCACCTACATTGACTGCAAATTCGTAACGTCATCCTGTGCTACAAAGCCAGAGACACCAAGGCGGCTGCGACAGAAATGGGTGACGCAGCTCCGAGACATCGTTGGCCAACTGCACGATGCCGGAATCGTCTGGGGAGATGCGAAGCCGGACAACGTCCTCATCGACGGGAATGAGGATGTATGGGTCGTCGATTTTGGCGGCGGGTATACGGAGGGATGGGTACCCAAAGAGTTGGCTGGGACGATGGAGGGCGACCTCTATGCTATGGACAAGATGGTGGAACTTATTGGCGCATAGTAGACCTGTCACAAAGAGACGAACGTCCCTAGTGGGACTGCATAGACCTCCTGTTGAATAGCGTACGGCACATTCGATCCTAGGGGGGACACATAAGGCGTCTCGGATTAACGTTCGAGCGCTTCGGCTATCCTAAATCAGTCGCCAACGACGTGTTCGTTGCGTGTTCAGTCCCACTACGGAAGGCTATATGTTAGATTGGAACATGTAAAGAGTGACTCCAAGGGAGGTCACGTGGAACCGGCGAACGTTCGCCGAGGGGTAGCCAAAGAGGAAGGCGGTCACCCCTGGCAGAGAGCCCAAGAGCCCCACTTTTAGGACTATATCATAATCCTAACAAATAGTCAAAAGGGATAGGACAGAGAGAACATATACATACAATATATATACATCTAAGCCATCTGAGTAGTATATAAGCCTTTTAACAATTAATAGTTGGATATATACTATAAGTATTTAATCGAATACCTAGCTAAAAGCTAAATTACTAGTGACTACTCTCTGATCACTTAATAAAGGAAAACCTAAAAAATAACCTCTAATACAATAAAACTTATAACTAACTAGGACTAGATTACCTAGTTTAAGACCCTTAAGACTATTATAATAAATAAAGACCTCTAGACTTACCTTAACCTAATAAAGACTAGTAAGCCCTTACTATTATTAGTAGTACTAATTCCCCCTAATATCTTATACTTTAGGAAGAGTTAGAAGACTATAATATAAATAGTTACTAAAGAGCTTATATTAGTATTAACTTAAACCTCTAATACTATTATAGTTAGAGATAAAGATAACCTAATCTTCTAAGAAGGAGATAATATTATAATCTAAGCCTAATAGGTCACTAAGCTAATAGAGAAGAGTCTATAAATATATAATACTATATAGACTAACTTTAAATACCTTAATAAATACTATAAGGACTTTAAAATATAATTAAAGACTATTTAGAACTAGGTCCTAGAGACTATAGATAAACCCCTCTCTTACTACTATTATCCTATGGAAAAACCACTATTAGAATAGATCTAATTAATCTATAATAAATTCTCCCTTATATAAGATAAGTATAAGTAGAGAGCTTACTAAGTATATTATAAGATACTTATAGAACCTAACTATATAAGGATTATAACCTATAAAGCTATAGGCAATTAGCTTGCTTACTAGAGGAATATAATTAATAAGGCTAGGGATATTAATCTTTAGGAAGTAACTAAGCTTAACTAGTAGCTTATAGACCTAATAATAGCCCTTAGAGTATTACTACTAGAGTTATAGATTAATACCTATAGTATAATATAAATCAGTTAAGTCTAAGTAGGTACCCTAGCTATTAGACTAGTTATAGTAAATATTTACTAAGCTATTAGGAGCTAGCTAGAGCTTCTAAGGAGACTAAAAGTTAGCTATAGAGCTTTCTATATACTAGGGATATCTAAGGAAGGTAATAATAAGCCTTTAGTAAATACTTAGAAGTCAAATAGAAAGAAGTAACTATAGAAGAGGATTAGGGATAATCTAGAATTAAGGTGCCTAGTGTATAACCTCTTCTACCCCCTCTTATAATACTATTATATATTCCCTAAGAAGAAACTATAAAGCTTCTACCTCTTTCCTCTAATAACTAAGAAGGTTAAACAGTAGATTAAAAAGAATAAGGATAACCTAGCTAACTAGATATAAAAGATTAAACTAGAAGGGTTAGTATAACTTAGACTAGTAAGCTCCTATAGAATAAATATAGCCCTAGTAGTTAGTAACTACTATCTATTATAAGATAGTATTCTTCTAGATTTAGGAGTTATACTATATATCTTTTAAGATACCTTAAGGATAAAGAACCTCTAGGTAATCTAACTAGGAGATTTCTTCTAGTTAAGTATAGAGTAGATATCTATTAATAGATATAGAGATATAACTATTAACCTAATATCTACTAATAGCTTACTAAGGAAACTTATAATCTATAATATTACCCTATATATATTACTTATAACTAATCTTATATCTTTCTCTAAGCTAAGAAGGTAAAAGTTATAGTAGGATATAAAACCAGGAAGTAACTATCTTAGAAGAGTAGATAGGACCTTTCTTAGGGCTATTAATAAGTAGGAGGGATAATAGGTCCTTAAATAGAGAGAGATAGAACTAGACTTAGTAAATACTTACTAAGCCCCTAATAATAGCTAAGTAGGCCTAGTAGTACTAATACCTTAGAGGAAATATAAGTATATATTCTAGACCTATTAATAACCCCTTTAAGGAAATACCCTTATATAGTATTAGTACCTTAGGCATCTAGGACCAGATGCTCTCTAATGCCTAACTAGTACCTTAAGGGGCATTAGGATAAAGATAGAGAAACCTAAGGGACTATAGAGAATTATAACTATAGACTATAATACCTATAGTATAGTGAAGGCTTACTGAATAATTAGAAGGGCCCTATAAGAGGCTATAGTAAGAGTAAAGCTAGGAGACTAAATTACCCTTAATTTCTACCTAATAACCTAAAGCTATATAGGCTATATATTAGTCTAGATCTTTATAGATTAAGTAACTAGTTATTTATAGGACTATTATACTATAAGCTACTTAATATATACCTTATACTTAGTAATTACTTAGTTCCTTATAATACTTAAGGTATAATACTTAATTAAAGTTAAGGTAATTAAATATAATAATAAAATCACTAAGATATACCCCTAAGTAGTAGAGCTACTATATGATTATAGAATACTTACTAAGCCCTTAGTACTAAATACCTAAGTATAGAATAGAGGTACTAAATGAATTATAGCTATTATTATCCAGAAGAGCTATATAATATAAGTAGGAGCTAAGCTACCTAAATACCTATAGCTAGAGTCAATTAAGGTAGTAACCTACCTATATAACTAGATACCCTTAGTATAAAGAGATAAGAAAACCCTATATAAGCTATTCTACTATAACTTTCACTCTAAGGAGACTATAAAGCCTAACCTCTTACATCTCTAAGCCTATAGCTATAAGGTGTTTATACTTATAGTAGATTTACAGCTATAGAGAAATCAACTTTAAAGATAGTCCCTAAGAGCTTAGATTAGCTTCCTAGTTAGCTATATATTGAGTAATTCCTTTAGAGTATAAAATCTACTGTAGAAGAAAGTCTTTACTATAAGGGATATTATATTCAACAAGAGCTAAGTATTTAATAGATACTTAGAGAGCCTTTAGGATAACCTACTATAGGAAGACTTAGAAGTAATATAGAAACGAATCTAAGAGCTACTTATATAATAAGAATAAACTGAGTAGTAGGTATTATAGCTACTAGATAATAAAGCTAATAAAATCTAAGATAATTCTAAAGAGGAATAACCTACTAAGTACTCACTGAATAGGCTAGAAATAAGCTCAGTAGAAGATAATATAAATAAGAGATATACTATAGCTAAGTTTAAAGTACTCTTAACCCCTCTAGAGTTACTACCTACTATATTCTTCTATACTTTAGCTATTAGTCTTAGTATAAAGGGGTATAATAAGGAAAAAATAGATAATAAGATAGTAAGTAGAGTACTCACTGAGCAATCAGTAAAACAAAGAACCTTATTTAATATAGCCTTCCTATCTAGGAGACTATAATCCCTAAGAAACTGTATAAGTAACTACTAAGTAGTCGATGGTAGCCTGGCTAGCCCTATTAGACTGTTTAACAGGGGAAGTATAAATGATCCTTAACTTGAACTACATATAAGAAGGTAAAAAGCCCTTAGGGATAGGATAAGCTCTACTAATCTAGTAGGAAAGCGAGAAGCCCTAAGGGATAGGAAGAGCTCTATATATAGGGAAGAAAGGCAGCCTAGTGTTAGTACTTACTAGAGACTACTAGAGCTACTTCCTAGCTTATATATAAAGAGATCTAGTTATCTATACTAGGATATAATACTTATAGTAGAAAAGATACACTTATAAAGTCATAGGGAATCCTAATCCTAGATTAAAGTTACTAAGTCTATAGTAAGTAGTTATAAAGTACTTAGCTATTACTAGGTATATATCTATAAGCTTAATAAGTACAATAGATTCCTAAAGATTAAGGTATACCTTATAGTATATAGTAACTAGTAAGTAATTAATAGCTAAGAGACCTATATAGTAACCCTTACTAGTATATTATTTAAGACTCTTATAGCTCTAGCTAACTGATTTAACTATAATATACTATAATATAATACAGTTAATATCTTTATATATATAAAGCTTAATAAAGATATATATATAGAGATACCTAGAGAATACTAGAAGCTAGGAATAATCTTAAAGCTATAGAAAGCTCTCTATAGACTATAAAGATCCCTATTACTATAGTAGAAGTATTTCAAGAAGAGCCTACTATAAGTAGGCTTTTACTGAGTACCTAGTAAAGACTACTACTAGCTTTATAAAGATATTATCTTCTTCTTCTATATAGATAACTATATTCTATATTTTCTACTATAGATAAAGAGTAAAGTAATAAGGCTAATAGAAGACCTATAGAAAACCTATTACCTAGAAGGAGGTAAGCCCTTATATTAGTTCCTAGGAATTAAAGTTATCTACAATAGAGAAAACCAGTACCTCTAGCTTTTATAGTCCTTATATATTAATAAGATATACTAAATACTCCCTAAGGGTACCCTAAACCTATAATTAATAACCCTAATAATACAAGAAGAACTAATACCCTACGAGGAGATTATAAACTCTAGGAGTATTAACCTATACTAATAAAAGGTTAGTACTATTATATATACTACTATAATAACTTAACCTAA